>CM059569.1:14559212-15759212 GCA_030386875.1 Morinoia aosen | reverse complement strand
TTGAAACAAATGATGACTAAGAAAAAACCATGGAATAATGCATTCCCTATGTTGCGTAACCTAGAGTTAATAAAGCATGTAAATTCAAGTTGAAAAAAAGACAGTGACGATGAATTGTTGAAAACACTCATATAAGTGCTCACTTTCATTGAAATACAAGCTTAGGAGCATGCGATATCAGGCATTTGCGTCAAAAATAATTACCTTTATTTATTTAACAGTGTCTAGACGATTTATTACTTATGAAACAATAACTGGAACTCGTGAATAAGATTCCCCATGAAGACTTCGCGTGAGGGCGGAAGAGTAATGACGCTATGCCAGCTTTCCTCGAAATTTCAGCCACATTCCGGGGCAGGGAACGATACATCAAGGGTCTCCACAGCCGCCCACGGCCTGCGCTGCCGAGGCAGGCATGAAGGCACCGATGGGCAGATTTTTCAAGTCGGTCTACAAAATTGTACTGCAGGTGTGGGTTGCGAGTCGTGCTCCGTTTGATGGAGCTTTAGTTGCTCAAATTGCTTTCGCAGCCTCAGGGAGATTATTCTTAGTCAACTGGCAGCTCTTACGACGAATGAGAACAGTTTTTTCAACTATTCAGAACCCTTCACATCTTTTTCATTGTTCGAAGCCTTGTTTCTGAAGTTATTTTCCTCGGTTCAGTAATTTGTCAGTTTATTTACGTCTCAAAAATTGTGCAATGAGATAAAATAATTTTTTGCTCCCGTATTTCCAGTGTTTTAGCAAGCAAGCGGCAAGAAAAGGATGCAATAACTGAAAGCTGGCCTCTTCATTTATTTCAACATCCTTAAATGTTTTGGTGTTGGACGTACTTGGGAAAAACACTAAATGGAGCCATGCAATTTGCAAAATGAACCTCCACATGGATAGGCCTATGATAGTGATCTTACCTGTGTTGTATGTACGCTTCATGACAGCGGTACAACGCATTCACGGGTCTCGTCTAAACTAGTAACGCATTAAAAAACTTATGTTGTATCAACAGCTCCTCAAAGTGCCCATAGCCTTTTATTCTGAGCTAAATCATTGAGCTGTCTAATAGTTGCAGTTGGCCACAACTTTTCCAGCGGATAAAGGACTGATTTACAAATGAAATCCAGCGACATGTTTGCCCTTTCTGGGCGCGTATTATTAAACAGGGTGCGTCGTCGTAGCAGCATGGCTGGCAGGGAAGTCTTTCTAAGTCGACTTATAAGAACTTACGCCACCAGTTGTTCTACAACGATTACGTAACTTTCCGCAAATCCGGATCTGTGTGGCACAAAGTGTCGCATCAGCAGAGTCAGCACGTCTCCCCTTCTGCATACCGTAGTCTCCTTCCACCAGCGTGTCGCCCAGCGGTGTGGGCGCTCTTTAGGATGCACGGCGCTGAGCCTTGAATACATTCCTGGTCTTTCTGAAGGCATGCTAAGCAGCGCACTAAATTACCCTTTCTTCAGAGCTATGGTAATTTTTTCGCTCTTTTGAGCGAATTTCAGCAATAATACTGAATCATAGTTAGTCTGCTACGTCTCCTTATACTGTACACAGAAATCAACAGGATTTACTAACTTCAGATGACGTGAGGTATCCAAAATTGAAAACAAACGTACTGTCCATTTACTTGCCGAGCTAAAGTAATACCCGAAGACTTCTTCAGTTCTTTGATGCGTTGTTGGCACTTGACATTTAACGCAAAAAATATCATCGACTAATGAAAACACAATTTGCTGTGTGCTTGTTGTGTTGAAACGTTAACTATGTGCGTAACTGAACGTTAACCGTTAAGTGCGCTAACCGTTCAGTGCGCTATGAAACGGGCGCTTCGTGTAGCTTCAATAACTTCAATGATTGTGCTGGAAGACTTATTGAGCTTCAGGGAATATCAAGTTGGGGAAATTAATTGTGATTTCAATCTACAGCTGGCAACTTGAGCCAGAAGTCGGAGTGACGCCTGAAGACTTAGGCTGCGGTCTATTCATGATGAGTTCGGTCAGGTTTCTGTGAGTTGGTCCACAGCAGCTTGAAATTATAATAACCAAGCGTCAATGGTAGGGAACCCCACCATAACTTTTATCTAGTCGTTAAACATTTTTTAATTATTTAATCGGTAAAAAGCGACTCGTACACGTCAGAAAGAAATCGTTGGCAGACCATTTGCATGTCATTTGCTATTCTTGAACTAGGCCTCAGTGCCTTTGGACTATGAAAGGGGACTACGTGTGATTTCTTTGTACTCGAAACTTTAAAAGAAGTGAAGGATTTTTTTTGTAAGTGAAAGGGCTTTTCTAAAATGTCATTACCCAAATTTTACTGGCATACTGCAGCTTGCATAAAAGCACATGGTCATATTAGCCTCAACATTTTTTGACGTTACATGTATTTTTTTGACTCAACATTTTTTTTAGCCTCAACGTTGATGATAAATTTTCTTAATTATTTTCTTATAATTTTGATATCCATGTTTGAAAGTAAGGTAACGCAGTTGGACGTTTTAAACTAAAGACTAAAAGCTTTTTTCTCTTGAACTGTTCAAATGCCATTTGCACGACTCTGAAAACACAGTAAGACGTTCGAAATCATGTGTTTTATTCTGTCCCAGTAGGGGAAAATTTGAATTTATTCCTTTCTTCATTTCAAACGATTCGATTTGGGCGAAGAAGCTGCCTGCACGCCGTCACTGAGCTCGTTTTGTTCCATTGCGTCGAGTGCTGCGATCTCCAAATGTCAACTTAAAGGCGAGAAGAAAAGACTGTTTTGTTATCTAATGGAAATTACTCGCTTGCAGATTGGTTCTGAAATGCTTCGGAGAAATGTGTAAGGAGCTCTAATTTATTGTAGTCGCTTAGAAGAGAGATTTTAACGCAATAAATTATTTAAATTGTTGGGAAGAGAGATGCAAGAGCTCGAATTGATTCCTGGAATGAATACTGAAAAGTATATAATGTTGCGGCTGGGAAGCCTTTTCTCTTTTCTCTGTGTGTGAGAGAACTGCATAGGGAAAAGTGAACTTTAAGCAGTCTATAATGTAACTGAAAAAAAATTGATGTGGAAAAGAGTTTTAAGCCCAATTAGTGATTATTTTGTATTGAAGAATGTACCTTTCGTCGATGTGCTGTCGATATTTACTCTCGTACCATTTTATAACACTCACATAATCCACCACAACTGCACCATTCGACCTCCTATAATGGGAAGACATTATTACAAGCCGTGTAAAAAGCATTATGATTTGTTCGCTTCATGCAACAAGTGGCGGCTGAGAACTGCAGAGCGCAAGGTCTTAAGTCTGGTGCCATGTTAACAAAAAGTGCAAACATTGAATGGTTACAAGCAAAGAATTTTGAAACTGTCTTAATAAAGAATTTTGAAACGAGCCGTGGCTTTGCAGGCGATATTTTGTGATTTTTTCAAGAAAAACTAAAGACATATGTGATGGCTTCA
The DNA here is from genome assembly GCA_030386875.1 of Morinoia aosen. Taxonomy (NCBI): domain Eukaryota; kingdom Metazoa; phylum Arthropoda; class Malacostraca; order Amphipoda; family Talitridae; genus Morinoia; species Morinoia aosen. The sequence continues at coordinate 15,755,768 of CM059569.1, read as the reverse complement.
GGTCTTGCTTAAGTAAGGAAATATTGAACAGTGAAGGATCAAAACACAACATTTCACTTCAAAAAATTTACTCATAAATATTTTTTTTTGGACCGTGTAACGCTCCATTGAATATATAAAGTTAGGTGCATAATACTTTTGCTAGACTTCAGGGTGTGCATGTTGGTTGTGAAGCCATCCTGCACACACGCGTTCGTTTTGGACGTGTTCTGTATCCATGTGTTCGTTATACAGGTGTTTGCACGTAAACTTTTGTTGAAGAAGAGTTTTGTGCGCACGTATTGCACGTGTCTGTATGTTTGGGATCTTCATTCTCGTTTCAGGTTGAAAATGTGCGACATCATGCGCAATGAAGACGCCGTAGGAAGATATGAGGATACCTGGTTGCTGGATTGTTTTCAAATTGATTGTTTCAAAAAATTTCATATTAATTGCCTTCAGACAAAAACGATCAAGGACTTTTTGATGCGCAACTTACATGTAATGTTCTGTAGTTTGGTACGTTAAAAGTTCCAGAAATTTTGTGGTTGAATTTGAGCTCATTGATTACAAGCTACAATCGGTTTACTGTAAACTCAAATCACGCTAAAATTTACAAGATCCATCCACAGTATGGAGCGCGATATGGAGCACGTCTGTGTGTTAAAATTAACTTTGTTTGCTCAATAACACAAAACTTAAACTCATACCATCAGAGCCTAATGTTATCTAGAAAATGTCTCATCGGGCTAAAAATTTACTAAGAGGAAAGTATAGGTAGGTTCTCAATTATCCCACCATCTTATGCTGTAATTGTATTACTGACACTTCGCACAATTACTTTCGAAAACCGATGGGTCAAATCGACTATAGAATGTACACGATTAAGTTGCAACGGTTGTAGAATTTCTGCATACTTCATGTCTTGCGACTAAAATTAGAGCCAAGACCTATAGAGGATCTGGGTAGTTTGGTTGCAGCCATGCAGCCACTTCAAAGAACTCGGGAGGTCTGGAAACACCCATTTGGACATCCCTCCCGTTCCATGGAATAAGGTGGGTTGAACGAAGCCGTTTTGATATCCCTCTCACTTTAGGCAACCTGGCGGTTCGGGTGCTGCTATTCAAACACCCTTCCATGTCAAAGAACTAGGTAGTCTGAGCAAAGCCTTTTAGACATTCCTCCAAAGGAAAATAATTTTAGCCAATCTAGTGCAAGATTTCTGTTGAATCAAATTTGCGACCACCGAAAGAAGATTCACCTGACGGTGAATAATTAGTGGAGCAAATTTGCATGGTTCGAGCTTAGCGAGGAAGGCTTTTTGCTGAACCTGCGCGGCCGGTGGCGGCGTACGTAGGCGGCTTATGACGCGTCCTGTGCTGCTCTGGCAAACCTCCTCAGTACGAATAAGCTCCAAAAGACGATCCTTGCTTGATTTCAGCAATGGAACACGAGATCAAACACGCGCCTCCTCAAAATGAAGGAAAATATTTAATATCGAAGTTAGAACTAATATGATTTGAGTTTTACACAAATGCCAAAACTAAATTCCATTGGATCCTTGTTTTTGAAAGTGAACCAGGGTTAATTTAGAATTCTATTTCTAGCATTGTTTTGAAGCTTTCCTTTCAGATTTGGGCAAGAAAAAGATTTTCTCAGCTTTTAGGCTAACAAAATGATACTTTTATCAAACGTTAAATTTGAAAAGTGCGATAAAAATACAAACGAAAATGTATTTATTACAATTTCTATTAAACACTGCCGCACGCAATGATAGGGTTAATGGATTGAGGCTCCTTAGTTCGTTTAATGATTTCGTTGAATAAATTTTGAGTACATTATCGATTTAAATCTACTTCGTTTGCCGCTCGTGCTTCGTATTATTAGCATACGATGTGTGGTATCGAACGAAATAGAAAAAATACTTAAAAAAATTTTACATTCTTTCTGGAGGAAGTGAACCAAAATACCAGCAACTAAAGAAAGCGATATCACAGATAACGTAAACTAAGCAATTTATTGATTCAAGTTCTTGACAAAAATTCTCGATTTCGTTTGCTCCAATAGATGGTGTAAATTGTTGTTTCTCGACTACTTCGCTGACTGTGAATGAAGTTGGAATGATAAAGCTTTGGAAAAAGAGTTCTTTCAAATTTCAGGGCTCATTTTCAGAATAAAAAAGAGAGCAGTTCATCTCACGTGAAAAATGAGAACATGCAACTGGAAAAGAACAACTTTGGAGAACGTATATCACATGTAGATATGTTCAAGTTTACAAATGAAAATACTTAAACAGTCCTGGAAATACTCATGCCTTTCCTCTGTAATGCATTTATGTTACCCTGAATTGGTTCCTTTTGCTCTAAACATATTTTTTCCTCGCCTGGGAATAATGAATAATTCAGGGATCGTGTTCTGTCCCTGTAGATGGGGAACAAAATTTAAATGATTGTAAGAAATTCAATCAGCATTTTAGAAAGACTCTGATTTGGCCAGTCATTGTCCTTGCCATGATCTACTTCCGCAGCTTTAGGAGCAATTTTTCCTCATAAGACTTCATTCGAAGGTTTGAATTGAACGACTCCCATCTTTCGAGTCCTCGCATACGAGGGCGCACAATAAATTGAGCAAATAAAGTTGCTGTGGAACTTCATTTCGAGGTGGACTCGCTAGATTTACCTTAGGAAGAGTCTGCGCAACTTTGAGTCTTTGAAGAAGTTTCCCTGAAGTTTTGGAATGAAATGACTGTGAGACGATTCAGTCCCTGCGAGTAATTAAATGCTGGGGCATTTGACGGTTCCTCTCTCTCTCTACTATCACATCTGTTCTCGCTCGTGACTTATGTGCTTCAGGGAAACAAACTTTACAGCGCCGTTTATTTTAATGACAAACTTTATGTGCTACTGAGTGTAACTTTAGTAGCACAAGAAGCTTGTGTGCCACTGGCTGTTCAGTGCTCATTAATGACCCAACTGCTCCGCGCGTTACCCTTGAAATTCTCCAGCGCACTGTGATGTCACCCAACACTTCAATACACCTCGGTTCATTGCATTAATTTCTCTGTTTACCTAGGCTTTTTATGAGCATTCAATCATTACCAATGTTTTTGTACATAACTCCAATGTAAATAAGTTTATATAGGAACTATAAAGGGTAGCTGAATTTATAATAGCGTATGAGCTACATGCATTGCAAGTACATGCATGCACGATTGCTAAGCAGCTATGCAGAGCAAGGGCGTAATTCCTTCCGAAAAGCTCTCGAATGCTTGTTTTTTTTGTCGAATAATTTCTAGGAAGAGAAGGTTCTCGTTAAACATCCTAGTTAAAGAGTGGCCTTGTCATGAACTTAGCTGGAAAAGTTGGATTTTGCTAGGAAAAATTCATTCACTGCTCGAAAGGAGGCGGGTTGATTAATAACAGGTGGTGGGTTGAAAAAACAAGAGGTGGGTTGAGCAATAAAAGGAGGTTGGTTGAACAATACCAATAGATAGGTTGAACGAGAATAGGAGATGGGTTGAACAATAACAGATGGGTTGAACAATGACTGTAGGTGAGTTGAATATTACCACGAAATGGGTTGAACAAGAACAGATGGGTTGAACAATGACTGTAGGTGAGTTGAATATTACCACGAAATGGGTTGAACAAGAACAGATGGGTTGAACAATGACTGTAGGTGAGTTGAATATTACCACGAAATGGGTTGAACAATAACAGATGGGTTGAACAATGACTGTAGGTGAGTTGAATATTACCACGAAATGGGTTGAACAAGAACAGGAGGTGGTTTGAACTATAAGAGCAGATGAGTTGAACAATACTAAGAGGTGGGTTGAATAAGAACAGGAGGGAAGTTGAACAATAACAGTGAGTGATTTTAATAATAACAAGATGTGGGATGGAAAATAACAGGAATGGAGTTGAGTTACAAGGTGCGTTGAACAATACCAGAAGATTGGCTGAACTATAACAGAAGGTTGCTTGAATTATAACAGTAGGTGGGCTTAATAATAATATGTGGGTTGAAAAATAAGAGGAGGGGGATTGTGCTGTACCAAGACGTGGTTGAATAGCAACAGGGTGGTTATAGGTTGTGTCCCGAGACGTTTTCATTCGATGCTAATTTGCATCAACAAGGGAATATCGGATCGGAGGACTGGCACACCTCCACACAAATATATGAATGATATTGCAATTCGTACGAGTATAATATAAAGGCAGCACAAATGCACAGATTACACCAGAATAAGCCTGCAAAATGAAAAATATTACGTGTGCTCACTTGCTTCCGGTGTCAGAGAGACTGGTCGGAAGAAAGCGAGAATTACGAAAACTGAATCAGAGTTAGCTTATTGAGACATTCCTCGGCAGTGTGGCGCTACGCAGTTCTCTAGGAACAGAAGAAACGACAACACAAACAAGTAGCGAGCGCAAATGCACCAACACAACTGTATGAGAAAGATACAACTAAATTAACGATCTTCTAATTTACCAAGTTTTTAATAGTATCGTGAGTATAATTTTACTGTAAAAATTAGATTAGAGCTAAAACGAAACCGAAGGATCAAACTCTGTATATTCTTTGCGCTTCTTAATTGAGAAGAGAATGACATTTAAAAAATCCGTATTAAACTTCAATGCAACAGTTGGAGTTTGATTATTCCTAAGAAAGGGGAAACCAATTTACTGCTAGGATGTCAACGAGTAAGTCAAATTTTATAATTTTCATTTATGTTGCCAACTTCAGCAAGGAATTACTTTAGCTTATGCCGAAGAAGAGCCTTACGGCATTTAAGGTTTAAAAAGGAGATTAAAGGGAGGCGCAAGTCCAGCGTAAGCGAAGTTTCAACTGATTGAGGTAAGAATCGCTGAACAGCATGCAATTATTAAGGTACAAATACTACCCAAACTAATCAAGTTGTCAGAGGCCTGTAAACGCGGTTACAAGTTATGAGACCCTATGACACGGGGACGAGTTATGCTGTGTGGCCATCGGGCGCGGTTACAAGCTATATGGCCTTTGGGCAGTTATACCAGGAAAAAGAAAAGTGCTTGGTATAAATAATATTTTATTGATTTCAAAGAAATTCAATAGGAATGAAAATTAGACTATCGTCGAAGAGTTTAACTCAAAATAACTGCCATTAGCGTGTATTGCAGCCTCAATCCGGGCCCGGAATCTGGAGCAAGCTGATTTTACACTTTCCCTTTTAGGACCTTCAAAAACCACTTCAATTCTATCGATTAACTGGTTTCTTGCAATACTGGCACGGTGATGGTATCTTTTTCGACAGCGCCCCATACATAAAAGCCATCAGATTAAGATCAAGGGAGTTTGGAGGTCAAACATTGGGATTTCTGTGCATCACATCATCCCCTGAGGATACGCATCCGAAAACCATGACAGTTTGCGGAAATTTAGTCTCCTCGTAGCCTCGTAGTCGCCATTGCAATCCTTTAGTTCATACCGGATTGTTTTTACGACGTTCAGGAGCATTGAGCAGCGACCATAATCTCTTTATTTTGATGGCCGGTGCGAATCATCATGTTACAAGTAATAATCTTCCACGATTCAGGTGGCTTCCAGTCATCCATTCTTGCTGTCATCGTGTATATAAATGAAGGAGGGTTTAAGACTGAAATGCAAGCCTAGTTGGTATGAATAAATTAAAAAAATTTGGAACAAAATCATATGTAATTCTTTCAAATTTATCCGGAACACCTGTATCCTGTTGAGCGCGGTTACAAGTTAATAAGGGCACGAAGGCTAAGTTACAAGTTTATGGCCCGGAGACGAGATTGCATTCCTTCGGGGCAAAACCCTGAGGATATCTACTCTACTTGGTTGTAATTAACGCTGTGAAAGTAGGCTGGACAGAAGCCCAAACGTGAATTGTCATAAATATTCAAAATGAATAAAAAACGGCAATGTGAAACCAAAATTTAGGTGAATAGAAAAATAACTCTATAATTGAGGCGCCAAACGTATATAGCTTGGTGCCGAGTTCTGCCAGATTGATTTTTTTGATGCAAACCGCCCCTGAAAAAACACGATGCTGAGATGTCATCATGTGGCGTAATGAATTTTCTCTCAGGTTTACAATCCCAAAGCCCCTTTCCTGTTTGATTTTTCTGTGATCTTGAGGCAGCAACTGTTTGCCTAATATATTTCGGTAAAAATATGATGGATTAAATTTACGAAACTGTGCTCACACAGGTAATATCCCATCACACATTCGCTATGCAAAGCGGTGCAATTACGATAGGTCTACAATGACACTTCTAAAATTCTAATTTTGGCTGGCAAAGTTACTCTCACAATTTACTTCCTTTAGCTGTTGAAATGCGAAATTAGAGAACTGCAGTCTTTTACACACCAATTAGAGTACACATTACCATGATGCACAAATGTATTTGGATGACGTAGTGCACAATAACTGCATACTATACACAATATTTACACTTGTCGGCCGCTGCATGAATTCACTTCACACGAAGTGAATTCGGCCGCTGAATTCCCTTCTATCCATAACTTGTCTAATGCCTCGTTTAGATGCTCGTTCTGTTCATTTTAAATCTGACAACAGTTCTCGATTTTCACCCATGGAAGACAAATTTTGTAAATGATGTTTCTATTCACTGCTGCTGCGTATGCAGCTGCCATTGCGACACAGATGTTGACTCTTCGCGATTTTGAAACACAGACAAAACGGTTGGAGAAGCAAAGTGAAAGAACCCTCCACCTGCTAGTGAGATTGCTTTCTATTTGCTTTATCTCCGTATCGTTTTAAGCGAAGATTCAAGCTAAACATTATTTCATCTTTTTTTTATGAGACATTTCTGACTGAATATCTTCATTATACTCACGAAAAACGGAACGCGGAATGAAAATAATAAAATTCAAAAGCTATTTGCTGCATTTGCACTCTGTTTCGACCATATTCTTCTTGAAACACTTTTCAACAAATGCAGCACGTTTTGATAAAATATATTTAAAAATCTTTAACTGTAGTTACACTACTCAGAGACATGTTTGAGCAGGAAAGTCAAACAATAAAATGTACAAGCCACCATTCAACTTTAGTTTGTGTTAGAAAAATTTGAAACGTCATTTGTCTGAATTTTGGTATGTACGAGTATCTGCAACACCAATATCAGATTTATAGAATGGGCTAATTATGCCAATCCCACCATCTTAAAAATCTAATAAAACTGTTAGCCTCCGTGCTAAAATTTAACCTCCCTAAATAGGATGCAATTAACAAAGGAACAACGAGTATACGTGGACACTAAGCACATTATCGCTGGAGGTATTCAGGAAAATAGAAAATTCGTTTCGAATACGCTTCCCCCCTACATACAATGTCACATGGAAACCACGTGGTTAGGTGCTGGTTACGTGGATTTTAGTTGGCAAAATGGATTTACCACTGAATATACTCATCATAGCCATGTTAGTACCTTGCATGCTGGATTTGATACGTGGGATCCACGTGTGATTTCCTATTAGCTACCACATTGCCTTCAAATAAATTTTTCCACATGGGAGGCACGTGTGTATGCAACGTACTTGCTTATGAACGGCTTTTAAGAAAATATTGCGTATACATAAATATGAAAATTGTTGTTATATGTTACTGATGAAATGTCAAAGATTCCATTCAGAGCACATATCAAATTCTGCATTCATAACCAATTACCCGTTTACACATCAGATTAGTCCCAAATTTACTATTATTTGCTTGATGGTCAAAAATATATGTTATTATTTGTAGTATTCGGGGTCAAGCTGAGATAAAAGAAACTCCTTGTGCTAAAAAATCTAACATTCGCCTTTTCAAGTCTTAGTTGTGTCTTATTCAATTGTAATGCTCATTTTAAACATTAGTAATAACTAATAAGTTAATTATTTCCTATGAAATATATGCTGATAATCTCTTTGAACCAAAAATTGGGATAACTAAATTTTATAAATGCGTCTGGTGCGATTTCAAAAGCTTTCGTAAAATAATACTGAAAGACAGAACACACCAATGAATAAATTGATATACACACATGAAACTATTTGGATAAGTTTTGACGTTTCGATTTCGAAAGAATGTGCATCTGGCAACTACCTCTTCTCTCAGACGTTGTGGCGCCTCCTATTCAAACTTCCGTGCTGCCTCCGTCTTCCGTAACCGTTACTTAGTTCTGCTCAAGACGTGATCTGATTTGGTGTTAATTGTGCTCCTGTATATATCTAGGAACATCATTCAATTCGCAGTATTAGTGAATCTAAGTGAAAGATAGGGATAATTAACAAGACGAGCTTTTCACTGTCCATATTAGAGACAGTAAAACTGAGCATAGTTCTCATGCGCTGCTGGTTAAAAGGTTAAAACGATATGGCTGGTTAGTTTCTCTTCATTACTTTCTGTTGAACTGTAGCTCATATTGGTGCTGAAGCCATGAACAACAACCTGATTTTAATACAATAATTCTCTCATAAGCACGCCGTTGTGATAAGAAGTGATAAGTCGCTGGAAATCGTGTAAGATTATTATACAGAGTTCTAGTTCTTATGTATATGTAAACCTTTCGACGGTAATGATGACTTTGATTGCGCCATTTCTCGTTTGCGCTGAAAGAATAAAATATCTTTTAATTTTTTTTCTTGTAATTCATTTTGTTGCTTTGTGGTACTTATGCTATAAAATATATTTACGTAAGCATTTTAATTTGAAATACTGCCTAAGAAATCCATCAGTACAATTATTCGCTGGTAAAATTTTATTTCCTATTTCATAATTTATTTTCTTGACCTTCATTTTGAGGGTTTATCAGTCGTCAGTTCACATTATGGATGAGGTTTGTTATTTAATTTATTTTGTCAATGATTTGTCATTATACAATAAAAATGTACGATGAAGGACAAACTTACACCCTAAAATGCATAAACATGTATTCACAACCATGATATATGAATTTGAACGGATTGGAAGTGAATTGTTAGAAAATTTTCATGCATTTCAAGGGTAAATTCATTCTTCATAATTCATTTTTATAGACCCATGGTGTTTCAAATGTGAACATTGAAGTTAGCACTGTCATTTCATCATATATAAGTAATTTAATTTGTTTCTAAGAAATGTGAACAAAATTCAAGAATGAACAATTCAGCTAGTAAAATTTCTCGATTTTGATTGATGAAGTTTGCGGTGCCATTTTATTATAAGAATTTGATTTGCTTTAATAAAAATGTTACTATTCATGACTGAATAATTCATCGCGACTCATTATTTTTCGAGTTTGAATATTGATATTCCCTGTCATATTATAAGTGGACTTTTTCAAAAAATCACTGCAAAATTAAACAAAAAATTACTTGCTGACGGTCAGTTTTTTCCATTCCAAATTAATGTAGATATCTGCCCTGGAATAAATTTATGAACATGCTTTTACTACGAATACTTAAACCGGGTGTCCCACAAAAATGTCCCCGAATTTTTATTTGACTAAATTTCGCATTATATTAACATACCTGAATTGCCTTTTTTTCACAATGTGGTCAATTTTGTTTCCTTTTCGGAAAATTTAAGTTTCGGTAATCGTTTAATAACCACTTAACAGTGATCGATTTACTGAAAGAGGTAGAAAAATAAATTGTTCAAAGGAAAAGTTTTAAAAACAACACTAGTGACCTTTGTTTCCCAATATCTTCTGTTAGAAATAATTTCACAATGATGTATCCTATGCACCACCAAGTATTTAAACCCTCTGAGAGGTTATTTACTTCGTTATTTCATCATTTGAAGACACTTAAAATGCAGCTGACTAACGATCAATTAATTTCCATCGTATTTGAATACGAAGCAATGGAAATCTATAAAAAGTTAAAAAGCATTTAATGACACATTCCCGGCAAGGAACTTGCCATGTAAGAAGACTGTGTTTCTCGCTGCTAGAAAATTATGGAAAAAACCAAATACTCTTCTAACTTTTTTCACTGCTTTTCGTTCCTTTATATTCCAATACGATGAAAATTCTTTGATCGTTAGTGAGCTTCATTTCAAGTGTCTTTAAATGATAAAATAAGTAAGTAAATAACCTCTCAGAGGGTTTAAAGACTTGGTGGTATGTAGGATACATCATTGTGAAATTATTTTTAACAGTAGGCATTGAGAAATGAAGAAGATCACCAGTGAATTGTTTTTAAAACTTTCCTTCCAACAATTAGTTTTTCTACCTCTTCCAGTAAATTGATCACTGTTAAGTGGTTTTAAACGATTTTCGAAAACCCAAATTATTCGAAAAAGAAACTAAATATGCTACACTGTGAAAACAGAAATTTCAAATGCGTTAATTTATTGCGGAGATATAATCAATCAAAAAGTCGGGGACATTTTCGTGGGACACCCGGTATCGCTTGGTATAAGTTATGCAATGGAGGGTTCATAGTCTTTTTTCTTTTTTGAAAGCCTTATTTACAGTAGAATTTAATATTTTAATTTCTCATATTACAAGTCAATAAGTACAAAGAAAATTGGAAATGTTTGAATAATAGAATTATTCACTGCATCTTAGCCTGGCTGTTAGCCTACTTTCTTCACTCTTGAAAAAATATCTCAATATGCAAGTTGCTCTGAGATCATCGGTTAATGTTTCATTCACAATGCATGTTCGCTTTTATGAATTAACAGCCTTGTGACATAAATATGAGTATAATACTCTTATATATGTCACTAAAACACGCCACAAAGAGTGGTGGAGGCTGCCATGAAACCCTATGAATACTGAGATGCCATTCCTTTCGCCACTAATTAATTTCTGTACAGTTCTGATAAATTACTGCAAAGCAAGTCGCAAAACATTTGCATGAGTGTTCATAAAATAACCATACATGGAATCAAGGATTAGTGAGGGAGGAGAATGGCATTTTGGGGGGACGTGTTCTACACGTTTGATTGTAAACAGGTAATCTCCTACAAGACATGACAATGCAGCGGCACCGTCGCAACGAAGCGATCAACTAACTTTGATAACCACATGGCAACGGTGTATAATACACGTTGGTAAAATTCATGGTAAGTCTGCTTGATTCATAGATAGAACCCATGCGTAATTAGCACATGGATCTTAGCTGGCATAAGCGAGGGATAACTACGAGGCATGTGGCTTACATGTAGAACCCACACCCTCGACACGTGTCCTAACCATGTGGGTACCAGGTGGGGCCACTTTCCAAAAGTCCATGTGGTTTCCACATAGCATGGACAGATAGAACCTATATGTCAAACATCTACAATCCATGTCGTAACCATGTGGTCTCCATGTAGAACCCACTTCCTCGACACGTGTCATAACCGTGTGGGTACCAGGTGGGGCCACTTTCCAAAAGTCCATGTGATTTCCACATAGCATGGGTAGATTGAACCCATATGGCAAACATGGACAATCCATGTCGTAACCATGTGGCTTCCACGTGACCTTGTATGTAGGGCCAGGACGGCTGTTGCGTAATAAATCTTCAATTTGGAGGAACATCCAAAACCTCAGTGAGGAAGGAACTGCGATGAATCTTAGCAAAGGTCATTCAGCACCGAGAAGAAAATGTTAAAACAATCAACACTTACATATATAATGAAACGCCAGGTGTCTTCTTATTTGAATAAATTTATGTATTTTTTTGCGCGTAATTTTTCCTTTGTTATTACAACGGGAATTTAATTTAATTCATTAATTTTGTATAAAGTTTTATGCACTCAGCATGTTGTCCAACCATGTATATTGAATACGCAGGTTTCATTCACATGTTTCATTACTGCAATGATGAAGGATCCATCAAACAGTACTGTGAGACCCGAATCAAAAACAGAGAAATGAATTTAAGCAAGGTAATATTTTTAAATTTACGTTACTTCATCATTTGGATACAATCATTATTGAATTTTTCGATACACTTGTATCCCAATACAGTCGGAATAAAGCAATTTGAAGAAAAATTACTCTCGTCTTCCAAAATTTTCTTTTACAGGGCATTGCAGTTACAGGAAAGAGTTTGATAAGTTATTACTAATATGCTGAAAATCATCAAAACAATCTTTCATTTTAATCAGTGCTGAATGTCTTCAGTAATTAATGGAATAATTTTCTTCAAAAGCACATTTTACAGACCGTGAAGCGAAGCAGAATCCCAGACAGCGGAAACAATCAAGCAGCCCAAGATCGGAAGAGAGCGAGAGGGCAGAGCACATGAGACGCGACCGAACAAATCAAACTGCAGGTCAAGCAGTAAAAGAAGGATGCAACACGCAGTAAACCTAAGATTAATTAGCCAGATCACGAGAAACACAAGAAAAAATTTAAAGAATAAGAAAAATATCTATACAAAGGTATAGAATAAACATTTTTTGGGTTAAAGAAATGAAAACATAAGGAGGTAAGAACAAGCAAAACACGAGTCAAATGATACTCGGAAGTGGGACCGTGGAAACAAATAATGATCGACTAATCGATTTGAGGTTCAGAGCGCAACAAAGAATACAAGAACATACAGAAGAACAAAGATATGCAAAATTTATTAATTAAAAAGACAGCTCAATAAAATGCACAAGAAGAAACTGATGGACAAAGATATGCAACTGGTCAAAAGAGAAAGAGCTCTGCAAAGAATACTTAATGAAACTGAGGAGCAAAGAAAGGTTAAAAGGTTAAAGGTATGAAAGATTAATTGATCAATGAGAAAGGGCTGAACGAAAACCATATATGAAACTGAAGAACAAAGAAGTTGAAGATTGCTTGATCAAGGAAACCGGGCTCGATTGAGGAATGAGAATAAAACAGAAAAATGAAAAATGATTGGATCAGAGCTGGGTCCAGATTAATTAAAGAAGATAAAAATGTGGCTAATAATATAAGGCAGAGGAATGTGGAAACCATGAGGGAGACAAGAAATCAAAGGTATAACATAGACGTATGAAGAAATTCTTCAAAAACACAGTGCTGGCGCATTAAATATCATACGTAAATTTAGTTCCACCAAACAGAAAGGTAAGGTGGTATATCATCCGAGAAGATCCTTTCCAGAATACTTGCAATCAATTCTTAGCAAGCCCAATCTAAAGCTAATTTTGAAACCTATATTCGTTCATACAATTCTGCCGTGTCCTTTGCATCAATGGGACCTCAAGTGTCAAAACCACCAGGGCGAGGTCCATATTGTTTCAGAGTTCATGGCCAGATTTAACACATGACGTCAAACTTGCATCCAAGTGACAAAAATCGACGGTATGCTCAACTTAATGTTGTATGATAGATTTACCGATGGCTACTGAGAGAAGGTTGGATCATTGTGTAAATACTGTCTGCATCCTAATGTAGGTGATCATGGCAAAATTGAGCAAATTTATTCGTGAACCGTTGAAGCAGAACATGAACAAAGAGAAATTTCTTGGGTAAGCGTCGTCTTCAACTGATATAGAAATTTAGATAGGCGGAGATCTAATGCAGCCACAGTAGATGAGGTTGCAATGAAATTCCGAAAATGTTTATGGCGCTCCCCTATTTGAAAGAGATTTTAGTGTGCCCACGAGATGAAAATGATGTAAACTTAAATATTATAAGCCCAAAACTGGATCCTACGTCACGTGTACTATTCTATCCAGATGGTGAACCAGGTTGGCAACCCAATTTGCTCGTTACTGAAACTCGTCAGCTCAAAAATAGGCGAAACAATATCACAATATTACAACATAAAGTTGCTCAAATTGCAATAAGAGAGGATGAATTTAACCCTACATTACATGGTGGGAAGCTGTTCCAACAATGTGCAGTTCACAGTCATCTTCCAGTGGAAGCTAACAATCTGAATCTCATATAGATCGTATCAAAATAGAAGAAGAGTTGAGAACTACAGCATCCTAACCGACTACATCAGAAATGGTAACAATTAATGAGGCACAAGCAGGTCGCATGGTGATTCTGCCATCTGCTTTTAAAGGATCACCACGCAACATCAGAGAGCGCTATTATGATGCAATGGCATTAGTCACTAAATTCGGAAAACAGATTTATTCGTCACTATGACGTGTAACAAGCCATGGACGGAAATGACTGTTAATCTATTTTATTGTCAAACTGCTGCTGATCGTGATGATTTAGTGTCAAGAGTTTTTAAAATAAAACTGATCTCTCTTCTAGAAGACATTATTGTCAAAGGATACTTTGGTACTATAGTAGCATATTATTACCCTATAGAGTTTCAAAAACGAGGATTACCACATGCCCACGTTCTCATAACATCGGAAAAAATGGCACTGCAGGGAATCCAACAAAATTGTTCAGTTTATTTGCGCAGAGTTACCAACCAAAGACACTAAACCATCTGTGTAAGAAGCAGTCACCAAATGTCAAATGCACGGTCCATGCGGAGTCATCAATCCTAATGCACCATGCATGAACGGCAACCAGTGCACAAAGTGCTATCCTAAAGAACTTAGAGAATAAGAATTTAGGAACAAAGGGAATGCAGACGGCAATCGTCTGAATACATATAAATAGATGATATCGTGGTCTACAACATCAGATGAATAACAAGGGTTTTGATAACCTAGATGTTGTTCCATACAACAAGTATTTATCACGCAGGTACGAGTATAACTGTCACATCAATTGTGTAATATGTTCTTCAATAAATGTAGTTAAGTACATGTTTAAGTACATCTACATAGGTTATGAATGCGCACAGAGGGAAATCATACAGGATCGGAATGAAATCACACAGTATCTGAATTCCAGCGCTCCAGAGCGATTTGGAGCTCTTGGAGAACAAAATGCATGACAGATCGCACGCCGTCATTCGTCTTCCAGTTCATTTAGAAAACCAGCAAACAATTTATTTCGACGAAGGAAATGAAGCTCAGGCTCCACAGTATGCACAACAAAAAGACATTCTTTTGACCGCACGGTTCAAATTAAATGAAACTTATCAGGATGCAAAGCAATACACATACTGTGAAATTTCCCATTATTATGTTTTTGATATGAGAACAAACTCTTGGAAGGACGGCGTGCGTGGAGCTAGTAAAGTAATCTCGCCGTTATATTCTGTCAAACCGAAGGACATAAAAAGATTTTATTTGAGATTGCTGCTTCTTCATATTCAAGGGCCAATCAGTTTGGAAGATGTCCGCACCGCTAACTAGATTGTCCACAACACATTACAAAACTGCAGTAGAAAGTCGAAAACTCCTTGCCACCGATGCTAAGTGGG
Source organism: Morinoia aosen (assembly GCA_030386875.1). Taxonomy (NCBI): domain Eukaryota; kingdom Metazoa; phylum Arthropoda; class Malacostraca; order Amphipoda; family Talitridae; genus Morinoia; species Morinoia aosen. The sequence continues at coordinate 15,740,534 of CM059569.1, read as the reverse complement.
AATGGGGTATGACAGAAGAAGAACGGGGTAATATAGTGTCCAGTGGACACTGTATTAATACAATAAAAAATTTTCCACGTAGTGTAACAACACTTAAACTTCTTTATACAAGATGTTTTTGGTTATAGTTTGCCCTCTTCTAACTCCTTGTTTATTAGTCGGTATAACTTGAACGCAAACATCTGAGAGTCACGATTGCTCGTGAAAATACCACATACTGTATGTAGGGTGGCCCACAAAAATGTCGCCTCTATTTTTAATCGTCATTATTCAGTTACTATTAAACTTAAGAGGTGTTATATAACCATGCAGTTGAAATTAACCATGCAGTTAAAATTAACAATGCAATAACCTCTTTAACTATGCAGTTAACAAACGCACAACGCGTCTTCATTGTTAAACAATTCTATAAACTAAGCGTGCCAGAGACACCATTCAACGTTTCCAGGCTACCTACCAGGGAAAAACTCTCGCCGTTAAAACACTTGAAAGAACTCTTCTGAAATTTGAAGCCCATGAAACAATACGAAATCGAAACAAAGGGAATTCATGAAGAATTATCTCTAAAAGAATCCAAGAAATATTCAAATAGTTAGAAATGAAATTGAAGAAAACGGATATTTTTCTTGCAGGCAAAATGGATCGGGAACTTCTCGATCAACGTTGAAAAAGAATAATTAACAAAATTTTAAATTTCTTCTCTTACAAAGCAAAAAATTTGCCATGAATTGATTGAGAATGATTTGGTATGAAGAATAAGGTTTCGCCTGTGGCTTTTGGAGAAAAGTGAAAAGTTTGTTGAAGACCTTGTCATTTCTGACGAAGTGGCATTCCATGTGAATGGCCTCATTAATAATAGACATAATAATAGAAAGTACTCTGCTTTTAAACAACCGCCCCGAAATTATCACAAAAAATCAATAGCCCGAGAAAAATTTTGTTTGGATTGAGCTCACTGGATCAGGTTTAGTCATTGGTTCCTTCTTTTATGAAAGGAACATGAATGAAGAAAATTACATAGTTCTGCTGAATAAACACATTATTCCAGAGCTAAAAATTGATTTAGGTGAGAGATTTGAAAGGATATGGTGGATTCAAGACGGGGCTCTATGTCACCAAACTCTTGTAAGGAACTATCTGAGAGCTATTGCTAGAAAACGCGGTATTGGAGGTGACCAAAAGGTGGATTGGCCACCTCGCAGCCCCGATTTGACACCCTGCGACTATTTCGTTCGGGGTTATTAAAATAACAAACCTGCGTACCGCCTCTAATTAAATCAGAAGATCTAAGAAACCGAATCATTCAAAATGTCAATATTCTTAAAGAAAATCCAGAAACGGCTCGAAATTCTATGCGTAACATGAGCATTCGATGCTAAAAATGCATCGCAGCCAACCAAGCTTGTAGCAGCACATGTAGCAGCCAAGCTTGGTCATTGGTATGAATAAGACTTTAAAAATACAGGAAAAAAAGAATGTATGTCTAAAAAGTAAATATAATTTTTATTTTCATTCTCCAATTTCTTATCCGAATAATTTTACCACGAAAACATAAAAAATTATGTTTGAAACTATTCTCGAGCAAAGACAAAGAAAGTTGCCTTTAATCTGAGTAAAACTCTGCCTAAATTGTTAAAGATATTAAAAAACTTTTCATACTTTAACGAAGCCACTTTTCCTTTGAAATGAAACTAAGTAGAAACCTCTTTGTTCAATAGTTACTGAATATTGGCGATTAATAAAGGGGGGACATTCTTGTGGGCCACCGTTACCTGATGCTATGGCAATTGTTAAAAAAATTGGCAATCCTACTTTATTTCTGACTATTACATGCAATCCAGTGTGGCCTGAAATTGTTAGTGAACTTTCCAATGACCAGACAGCTACAGATAGGCCTGATATAACTGCCAGAGCGATTAGACTAAAGCAGCAGCAACTATTACATGATAAAATCTGCAGTTCTTGGAACACTCATCGCTCATGTGAACACGATAGAATTTCAGAAAAGAGGATTGCCTCATTGTCTTTATTTGTTTATCATGGAAAATCACCATGATACTTGGTAAAAACTTGATAAAGTTGTTTCCGTTGAACTTCCTAATCCTGAAAACACAAACACCACGCATCTATACAATATGGTTATAAAATACATGACACACGGCCCGTATGGAAGGGATAACCCAAGTTCACCCTGCATGATTGATGGCATATGCAAGAAAAATTATCCCAAAGACTACAATTCACAGACTTCAGTGGCAGACGATGCTTACCCAAACTATCGTTGTAGAAGTCCTGCAGAAAGTGGGTTCATAGCTACTAGACAGGTTGGAAACAGCACAATTAATAATGATAACCGCTACCTTGTTCCTTAAAACGCATGGTTATTGCAAAAATACGAAGCTCATATCAAAACGGAGAGGTGTGCTTCAGTAAAAGCAGTAAAATATCTCTACAAATACATTTACAAAGGCGTTGCTCAGGCAACTATTTCTCTGCACAGAGAAGACGATCGTGTGCGCATTGATTTTCCTAACGCCATGGAACGTGATGGAATCCCTCGCTATGAAAATTGCCGCTTAGTTGGAGTGACGGGGGGGTGCTGGAGATTATTCGAATTTCCTATTCATGAGAGGAAACCAGCAGTTGAATGTTTGCAGGTACACCTGCCTAATCAACAACACGTCGTTTATGATTCAGACCATGAACAAATAGCTTTAGAAAAAAATAGAGCTACAAAGTTGGCAGCATACATCCACATGAATCAAGACGATCCACTAGCAATAGATATTCTTTATTGCGGTTTTTCTCAGTACTACTCATGGAATAATGCGAATACAACGTGGCAAAGAAGAGTCAGACTAACAGAAGATGTCCCAGCTGCAAATCGACGAGTGTAAGCAGTACACCCGTCACAAGGAGAATAATCATTGTTTTCTCTGAGATTGTTATTGCACAATACAGTGGGAGTAGTAAGTTTAGAATATTTGCACTCATTCAATGGCATCATTTGTGAAAGTTTTAAGCATGCATGTCAGATGATGAACTTATCATGAGAATGCTCATGATGAGAGCAATGCTCGAAAAAAGTAAGATCTACACATTCGGCGAATCAATTAAGAACATTATTTGCCACAATTCTTCAATTCTGTTCTCTTTCTACACCCCTACGATTAGTGAACATGTTTCGTAAAGATCTTTATGAAGATTACTCGCAACATGCGAGGCAACACTATGTATTTCAAGAAGAAGCTATTGAAATATCACATGATAATTTGCTGTGGGGCTTGGATAATCATTTGGCACTGTACGAGCGCAGTGCAAATACTTTTGGACTTCCCGCTGCTAATCATGACAACAGAAGACGCTTTGCAGCCCAACGTGAAGGGGAAAATGATCCAAAAACGGGATAATTTTTCGCTAATAACATCATTAAACTGAACTTCAAACATCAAAATATTTTCGAAACCATTAAACGGAAATTGGACAGAAATGAAGGTGGCTTGATATTTATAGATGCACCAGGTGGTACTGGAAAAACATTTATTCTCAATATGTATTATTGTCCTATGTTCGTAAGAATGGACTCACTGCAATAGCTACAGCCTCATCAGGGATTGCTGCAACACTTCTGAAACTTGGTCGCCCAGCTTACTCCCGATTCAAATTTTCATTACCAATTAATTGTAATTCAACATGCCAAATATCCCCGCGTGATGCAACAGGTCGTCTATTACGCGACGCACGATTAATAGTTTGGGACGAAGCTCCAATTTGTCATTGATACCTACTTGAAGCACGGTAAAGATCATGAAAATATATCATTGATAATCGCTTATTGTTCGGCGGTAAACTAATTATCTTAGGAGGAGACTTCAGACAAATACTGCCTGTAATTCGTATAGGAAAAAGGCCTTCCTTGATCGTAGCATGTTTGAAAAAGTCATCAATTTGGTCATCATGTCAGGTATTGCACTTTCGTATAAATATGAGGGTAGAAAACAGTCGCAACAATGATGATGCCGATTCCCATGCTCAACTAACTCAATATTCTCAGGGGCTTTTGCAAATTAGTGAGGGAAAAGTTCTCAATATACAGAGAAATGTGTATGAAGGCGCAGTCGATACTTCTCTACAGCTGCAAGCTAATAGCAAAGAAGAATTAATCAATCATGTCTACGAGGAGGTAGAAACCAACTTTGTGAATTCCCAGTGGTTAGCATCTCGCGCTCTTTTGGCAACTAAAAATGAAAAAGTGGATAAACTAAATAATCGCATTAAGCAGAAATTACCAGGCAAGATGCATACGTTAAAAAGCGTTGATTCAGTGGCCGGTGCGAATCAAGCTACTCTTTATCCAACGGAGTTTTTTAATTCTCTACATATTAGTGGTCTGCCCCCTCATGTTATTACATTGGAAATAGGATCACCAATTATGTTGCTGAGAAATCTAGATCAGAGGAATGGACATTGTAATGGCGCTCACTATAAAGTGCTCACTGTCACGAATACTCCGATAATAGCCAGTAAAGTGACAGAAATTCATGTTGGAGCAATATTGATGATTCCACATATTATTTTGGAGCCATCGGACACGGAATTTCAATTTACCTAGAGGCGAAGGCAATTTCCGATCAGATCTGTTTTTGCTATGTCAATAAATAAGAGTCAAGGACAGAGCCTCCAAGATGAGGCATATATCTACCAGTATCAGTGTTTACCCATGGACAGTTGCACGTGGGCCTTAGCAGAGTTGGATCTCCAAGGCAATTAAAAATTCTTTCCTACCAGCATGAATTCACCAAATCACCACGCATAGGCAAAAGCGGAGCCAATCTAAAATGCTTACTAGGAACGTTGTTTATTCGGAAATTTTGTAGATTTCAGCTTGAACTTCTTTTCCTTCAATAAGTTCATGAAGTATGTTTGTTTTTTTCGTTAGCATATAATTTTTTTTAAATTTAATACAAGGTTGAGCTGCAGCATTAAACGAGTGTATTTTATGAATAAAAGATGTTTTATATACATCATTTTGTTAGATATTAACTTTTTTATACCTACACTTACGGATATGTGCTAGTCTGAGTTAAACTGTGCCTGAATGACTAATTATATGAAATAACTTTTTATGCTAAATTAACAAAGATAACTTTTCCTTTAATATTAGATTAAGTAGAAACTTTTATGTTTAATAGTTAATGAATAATGGTGATTAAAAAAAGGGGGGTACATTTTTGTGGAACACCCTATATAGGTGACAGCGGCTGAGCCCTGGTCCTGAGAATAAATTCATCCCTGGTTCAAAGTCTATCCCTGCTCCTCGTTAATTGTCATAGCGTAATCCCGTCATACAGAGAGAAAATCGGTTTCTCTCCGAGGTGAGCAGAAGGCTTGGGTGTGCCAGCTTTGGTCCAGGGAAGAGAGCCTGCCTGGCAGCTAGAGGACCGACTAAAATGAGGGATGGCCCGATACAGCGCTCGTGCATAGCTTTAAGCTCCATTCGAGTGCCGTTACATAAGCCATCCTGTACAGGTATGTTCCTAAGTAACTAACAATTCCACCAGTTTTGGCGTTGAGATTATGAGAAGGCCTTCCGGAGGGCTTCAGTGAGTGTAGGAACTCTGGTGGGTAGCGCTCTGCTTCGGTTGGGTCGTAGGTTAGCACCCTGCCAGTGCTGTAGTTCGTCCTCTCATTTGATGGTGGCAAATTTAATGCCACCTCATTTATTATCAATCAATCCCAGTTTTTTGGAGAAAGTATCACTCGATCTCGACGTTCTTCTGTAGCACCGTTAAAAACTTTTATCAACAAGTAAATTTTGAGAACATGTTTCGTGAGGCACTTCAGTATCATTCTCTAAATTGTTTAGCAGCAGCCGTTCCATTACCAACTCTAAGAAGCCAATGCAAATTCCTGCCGATCTTCAGCTGCTCTCACACTATCGCTGAGCCTGTACTGCTTGAAATGTTTCTACAGTGGAGAGCTCCTGATATATTATTTTGCCTTTAATTTGCCATTTTTTAGATACTTCTTTTACTAATTTTCAGTTTTCACCTTCAGGAAGCTATGAATTCACAGTGGCTGAAGAGCTCTTAGTCCTCAGGCAGTCGACCGCTGACTGAAGAGGGAGGTGATTGAATCGAGCGGAAATACATAGCCTAAGAGTATCTATGCTACAGTTATTCGCGCAGGGTATAAATGATGTAAAATGAAAATGATTGGCTGATTGTTATTTGAGCTTGAATTCACGTTTCAAAATACGGATAGCTAATTTAAGAGTTATACCATTACTAAGACCCATATTATTGAGTTATCAAGCCTTCGTAATTTCAATAAATGAAAAGCTTTCGTAAGTTATCAAGGTCGTACTCAGTAACCAACCAACTAATGGAGAAACAAGCAGAATTATAAAATAGATGGTAATGAGTGTGCAATACCTGAGATCGAACATATTTATGCAAACCGAATCAACAGAGTTTGGTGGATACAGGACGGTGCACAGGCTCATAGACTGACAGCTGTAAGATTACGAATATAAGATGTTTTAAATAATTGCTTCGCTACATTAAGGGTACCATCCGAGGCCCCTGCCAGGCCCCTGTCGCTCCCATGACCATTTTTCATGTATTCGTTGCAAAAGGACCCTTAGGTGGCGGACTATTCGGTCCCAAAATTTTATGGCGCTACGGACACTACACCTTTTTCATTTTAAATGAATTTAAGTTAAGTTCAATTTAATCCGAGTCAAGTTCATATTAATCCGAGTCAAGTTCAAATTGATCCGAGTCAAGTTCAAATTGATCCGAGTCAAGTTCAAATTAATCCGAGTCAAGTTCAAATTAATCCGAGTCAAGTTCAAATTAACCCAAGTCAAGTTCAGTTTTATCCAAGTCAAGTTCAATTTAATCCAAGTCAAGTTCAATTTAATCCAAGTCAAGTTCAAATTAATCCAAGTCAAGTTCAATTTAATCCAAGTCAAATTCAATTTAATCCAAGTCAAATTCAAATTAATCCGAGTCAAGTTCAATTTAATCCAAGTCAAGTTCAATTTAATCCAAGTCAAGTTCAAATTAATCCAAGTCAAATTCAATTTAATCCAAGTCAAGTTCCATTTAATCCAAGATAAAATCAGGTTGGAATATTATTAAAAATAATATAATTATGTTATGATCTAATGTATTGGTGCTTTGTGTTGGGCCGACGTGTTATATGTGTTGTGTTTGTGCAACGTGTTATGTGTGGTGTGTTTGTGCTATGTGTTATGAGGGGTGTGTTTGTGCAATGTGGGATATGTTGCTTTTGTGAAATGTGTTATGTGTGGTGTGTTGTGTTTGTGCAATGTGTTATGTGCGGTGTGTTGTGTTTGTGCAATGTGTTATGTGCGGTGTGTTGTGTTCGTGCAATGTGTTATGTGCGGTGTGTTGTGTTTGTGCAATGTGTTATGTGCGGTTCTTTGTTTCGCTGCTTCGCTAGCCAGGCCTACGAGGAGTCCACGCTCAGGCGGCGGGTTCGCTTACATTAGACGGTTTGGGTATCAGCCCAAGGCAATCTAAGTGTCAAATAAATTGTGAAAGGAAAAACACAAGTGCTACGAGGAAAGACAAGTGCTACGAGGAAAGTAGCTCTCTCCAGTTACACATGGGCGGAGAAAATGTAACGAAATAGGGAAGGAGTTACACTAAAAGCATGTGTGCTCAATTGTCCTTTCTTCATGGAGGCAGGAGTTAGAATTTCACATTTGAAAACTTTTATGAATTGTAAATTCAGTTCTGCGTAAAACTTTTTTGAATATGCGAGCTCGAATAGACCAGTGCTTAGGCAAATTTTACGAGCAGAAGTGTGGAAGGTTGAAAAACTAAGCCCGATAAAAATACGTCGTAAGTAGATACGCTGTAATGTAGTAGCATAGGTTAATGTGTAGCTTGAATGTTAGTGTTGAAATAAGAAATGTAAACAATCATGACCAATCAAAGATGTGTAGGGTCGTAAGCATTAGCAAAAATAAATCTACATCAATGAAATAAATGAAAATATATTGAATACAGATTAACGAGAAAAGATAAGAAACTATTTATGTCAATGTTTTATTACCAGAGGCGTGATGATTTGCTCTTACATCACAATTTACAAACTTAATTAATGAGAGAAAAGTTTACAAGGACGATTGGGTTGGATAAATGAACGAAATTATACGATTAAGCATCGTCCCGATATAAAATTACTTAGCAGTATTTTTTGTATGACTAAAATATTCCGTCTCAATGTCGTAATAAAACAAACTAGCAGGACCCGTGGAAATTCCACGGACAATGTCATCAATAAGCTTTGGGGACGCGTGAGAAAATTCCGTCAACATTATTTAACAAATTTGAACATAACATATTCTAACCTATTTGTCCTAACATATGCTAACCAAATCTCTCCTAACCTAACATATCCCATCCTAACCTAACTTTAATCAACGTCATCCTAAGGCTAGGTGGACCCGTAAAAAAATTTGGTCAATATTACCTAACAAATTCTTACATAACATATTTTAACCTAACTCATCCAAAACTAACATATACTAACCCATCCTATCTCAACGTATCGTATCCTAAGTGAAGCTATCCTGATAATTAGGAAAACATAAAAAGCATCAACCCGTAAAAAATTTCGTCGACATAACCTAGCTAACCTACCCTAACCTAACATATCCTAACCTGCCCCAACCAAAGCTGTACTGATAATATATCAAAAAAAAAACATGTACCTGTTAAAAAATGTCCTCAAAATTATCTAACAAATTCGACCATAACCCATTCTAACCTAAGCTATCCCAACCTAACATATTCTAACCTAACTCTTCCTGACCTGAGCTAACTAAACCTATCCTGATGTGACAAACATAAAAAACCGTGAATCCGTAAAAAATTTCATTGACATAACCAACCTAACCTATGCTAACCTAACCTATCCTAACCTACCCTAATCGAAGCTATACTGATGATATGTCAAAAATAAAAAACCGTGTCCCTGTGCAAAAATTTCATCAACATTATCTAACAAATTCAACCATAACCCATTCAAACCTAAGCTATAACTCCTAATCTAACATTCTAACATATCTCTTCCTGACCTATTCAATCAAAGCCTATACTATCCTAACCCATCCTATCCTAACCTATCCTATCCAAACATATCATATCCAAACATATCATATCCTAACCTATCATATCCTAACATTAACCAACAAGTTCTAACAACATATTTTAACCTAACCTATCCTAACATGTATACACTAACCTATCCTATGCTAACGGAAGCTTTCCTGATAATATGTCAAACATAAAAACCGTTGGCCCGTGAATAAATGTCGTCAACATTGCGTAACCTATGCTAACTATCCTAACCTGACCTAGCCTAACCTAACCTATCCTGACCTTACCTATCCTAACATAACCCATCCTAACCTAACCTATCCTGATCTTGCTTATACTAACCTAACTCAACCTATCCTAACCCTACCTATCTTAACTGAAGTAATGTCATCGTTAAGCTAGGTGGACCCATGAAAAAATTCGGTAAAGATTACCCAAGAGAATCTAAAATAACAAATTCCAACCTAACCCATGCTAACCTAACATGTACCAACCTATCCTATCCATTCTGATTGTTTCCTTATGCATAGTATGTTCGTAGACACGATACCGCGAGTCACGGCACCTTCATGTAATGAGTAGAAATCCGTGTGGATTACACGTTTTCAATAATTAACTCACTTCCCAGCATATGAGGTTGAAGTATGAAGCAAATGTATTTTATTGGAATTTTTTGATATGGAAAGATTTCTGAAATAGTTACTGTAATTTTAAATCAAATTTTTATGTAATGCAAAGTTTCAAAAAATGTAAGAAAAATGGAAGAAAAATAAAAAAATAAAAGAAAATAAAAAGAATAGAAAATAAAAAAGAAAAATGAATGAATAAATAGAGAAAATTGAAATAAAAACTTTTAACTGAATAAAAATATTAAAAAAATAGAATAATAAATGAAGATATTAAAAAATAAATCAATAAAAATATATCATTGAACGAACTGTAAAAAATAAAACAAAAATAAATAAAAACAATAAAAAAAATACAATTAAAAAATAAAAATGAACAAAAAACTATAAGAACTAGAAATGAACAAAAAATTAATTGAATAAAATAAAAAGAAAGGAAAAAAAATTAGATAAATAAAAATTGAATATGAATAAAAAGATTAAAAATGGAAATTGAAAATTTAAAAAAAATTGAAAAAAATGATAATTGAAAACAAATTAAAAAAAACTGACTATTAAAAAAAATAAAAAATGAAAAAATAATATTAAAATATTGAAAATATTAAAAAATTATCATATAAAAAATAACAAAGAAAAAGTGAAGAATAAAAATAAAAATACAAAAATTCAAAAATTCAAAAATTAGGAAAAAATAAAAAAAATAAAAAAAAACTGAAAAAATTAAAACATTAAAAAATATTGAAAAATGGGAAAAAATAACATATTAAATGAAAATATTAAAAAAACGGTACATAAAAATTAGAAAAAAAAATAGAAAACAAAAAATAACATGAAATAAACAACCTATACATAATTTAAAAATAAATATGCAAAAATAGAGAAAAATAAATAAATGATGATAAAAAAAAAATTGAGTAAAAAAAATAAATTGAAAAAATGAAAAATGAAAAATAAATAAAATTTGGAAAAAATGAAAAAATGAAAAAATAAAATTTGGAAAAAATGAAATAATGAAAAAATAAGAAAAATCAAAATTTAGAAAAAATGAAAAAAAATGAAAAATGAACAAAATATAAAATGAAACAATTAATATTGGGAATGAATAAAAAATTAAAAAATAAATAACAATTACAAAAAAAATGAAAAGTTTTAAAAAAATTGAAAATTTAAAAAATAAATGAATAAAAAATAATTATAATAAATTATAAAATAATTACAAAATTAACGATAGTTAACAAATCAAAAATAAATTACCAAATAAAATAAAAATTAACGTATAAAAAATACTTAATATAAATTAAATAATATAAATACCCTCCCCTAACTCACCTATCCTATCAAGCCTATTAGATGTAGAGCGTTACCCACGAATTTAGTTTTAAGCGTATAATATATAGATGAAAGATTCAATACAGTAGGAATAAAAGAAAATAATTATTAATAATATTGCGGGGATTGTAAGGAGATGTGCCTCACTTCCGGGTGGCGGGTCCTTGCTCATGCCGGGAAGTATCGTCTTACTTGCCTCTGCTTCATCCACCTTCATTGTGAAATATATCTTATCTGGAGGCATTTGCCCATGCGTGATCAATATATGAACTGATGTCGGAGTTATAATGAACAGAATGAGCATCCGAACGTGGAGTTTGGAAGTTTAAATTTTGTGTAGAGGATGAAAATTTGTGCATGGTTCTTCATGTGTTTGTTGCCTGAGTTTATGTGCATAATAATTGATGTGTTAGTTTACGGTAATTGAGTTCCATTGTCAAGAGACGATATTTGTTGTGGTGGAAGTAAATTGGCCGGCCAATTTTAGTATTTCAATGTTGTCACATTTGTTGCGTGTCATTTTGTCTCTCCGAGTTCTCTGCAAAGCGATTGTGTTGTAGGATCTAATAAGCTCGAATATAAGTTGTGAATAATCAAGAATAATCAAACACATTATAGAACAGGTACGGTCTCAAGAATTTCGGAAAATCGTGAGAAAAATGATTATGGAGATGTAAGTCGGTATGTGATCAAACTTGGTGAGTACCCGTAATAATTGACTTGGTGAGTATAACTTGGTAAGTATAACTTGGTGAGTATAACTTGGTATAATAACTTGGTGAGTACCCGTAATTGACTTAGATGTCATCTCGGCGGTAGCTGTCGGTCGTGAGTCCAAGCATCTGCGGGTGGAGTACCGTGACAAATACGCCATGCTGCGGGTCTTGAGGGAAATCAAGTTGAAGAGACCTGGTGGTATTTTTGCTAATGAGTATCTGACACGAGCACGCTCAGAACTACTTTACAAAGTGCGTGTGGCCAAGCGGACTCTACCCTCTATATCGAGAGTGTATACCAGATCTGGCTCGATCTATTGCCGTGTTGAGGGCCGTATGAGACCCCACGTTGTCAACAGTCAACACTCTGAAGGATCTTGAGAAATTGAAGGAAGCCGTGTCTACTTCAGCTCCTGGTCCTGCTGCCTCCTCTTCAGGTGCTGCTGCTTCTTCGAGCGGCGTGGTATCGTTGAATGTATCTGCTGCCGGCGCGGCACCCGTGTCGTCTGTTGTTCTTGCGGATGATCCGGTTGCGGCCCCGGTTCCTGACTCGGTTATTGCTAATTCAGTCGTGAATCCAGTACATGCTGATTGTGATGTCTAGTCCTGTTAGTACTGAGGAGGATATTCCTGATTTTGTGTTCTTTGACCAATTTGATGAAATAGTAAGTGTTCATTGTTCTCTTGGAACCATTGGTGATCTTGAAAGTCGCTGGGCATTAATGGGATGCAATGCATTTGCTATATTGTGTGTTAACATTTGGAGTCTTCCGCGTAACTTTTGTCACCTGCAGGCATTCCTTGGTACTCTTTCCTTTAGTTTTGCCATCATAGTTATTACTGAGTCCAGGCTTGATGACAATGTGCAGGATTGCTTCATGATTGAGGGGTACCGTAAGGTCTGTCTTAATCGTAATCGCAGTGGTGGGGGGATCTGTGTTTTCTACCGTGATTTTCTTGCCATTACAATCAATGCTGATGTATCGCGGTTCTATGCAGTTGGTGAGATTCTTGTCTTTAGGGTTGAGATCAATGGAGTTCCAGTGGACGTGTGCTGTGTGTATAGGCCCCCGAGTCTAGACATCTCAGTTTTCAATGAGGTTTTTGCTGATTTCATTGCATCTACATTCGCATCAGAGGCTAACATTCTTGTTTGCGGTGACCTTAACATAAATTTATTCAACCCATTTAATCTAAGTACTATTGAGAATTTTATTCAAATGATGGCTGCGTTAAACTTCCACCCTCTCATCTCGAAGCCCACGAGAATCAGTAAATGTCGCGGGCTTACAAGATATAGTCTCATTGACCACATCTGGGTAAATTTTAGTCTTACCGGTACAATTGCGACTGGTGTTTGTGATTATGAGCTGGCAGACCATCTGTTGCCCTACGTAATTTTTAAACCTGAGACTCTAGAGCCCAGGATCCCGGTAACTTACCAACTGATCAGTCAGGCAAGGAAGCTAGCATTCGTCCGTCGTGTTAGTGAGCTTGGCCTGGGGGTGATTGTGCGTGATAACCCTGATGTAGCCATGTCTCAGTTCATCCACTCAATCATGCAGGAATATAACACTAGTTGCCCGGTAGTGAGTAAATTAATTAATAAACTGTAATATCGTGGTTTTTCATCACAATACTAGGATTAGTAATTGTAGCTGCAAACTACAGTATCGGTAGCAGTAACTAGCGTAACTGAAGCGTTAACTTCAGGAGTAGGAAAAGGAAACTCTTAGCTAGGTTCCTATTCTTGTACTGGCTCATCGATACACCGACTCTGCTTATAAGCTATAGCGCTCGGAAGTTAAACAATGCTCCTCCGGTGCATACCAATGCGATGCGCCCCCAAGGCACAGCTTCCGGCAGAGGTCCCAGAAAGACATCTGACATGAACGCGATAAGGCATCCGGCAAGACGCGCAAACCTCCGCTCCGGAACTCGTACTCACAAAACCAGTATCACATTATATGATGCATATTTTAATATACAACATAAACGGTTGAAACCCTCTCCATGGATCACGCGGGACCTAAAATCTCTCATTCGTAAACGTAATAACCTATTCAATAGGTACCGCAGAGGCATTATTAGTCACTCATATTATAAATAGTTTAGGAACACTCTAAGGACTGTAATAAAACTAGCTGAAGAAATTTACTATATTAAGAAAATTAAATTGAATGGCAATGATCCAAGGAAGAAATGGCGGATACTGAATGAACTCATGGGGCGTTCAAACAGAGACTCTAACATTACTTTGGTTGGGGATCGGGGTGTTGTAATTGGTTGCCCGAGTGATGTGGTGCGCGTGTTTAATGACTATTTCACCCAATTCGTTATGGAATTAACCGGAAACATGCCTCCGCGCACCCAAAATGTTTTGACTGGTATACCTGGAGTGAGTGTCGGCTGTAACTTTTATATGGTCTCATCAAGTGAAATAAAATCCATAGTGGCTGATTTTAAACATAAGAAGTTCCACCATGGCGACTTAGACCCTTCGGTCTTGTTTGAATTGTTGCCTTTTATATCGGAGACTTTTGCTGGTATAATTAACGGATGTATTAAGAGTGGTGTATATCAAAGCATTTTTAAACGAGCGAGAGTTGTACCCGTTTTTAAGTGTGGTGACCGTTATATAACGGGGAACTATAGGCAAATTTCTACTCTGTCTGTTTTTAACAAGGTGTTTGAAAATGTTATTTACAAACGTCTCAGTTCCTATTTTAATTCATGTGGTATCTTAACTCACTTCCAGTTTGGTTTTAAAAAAGGTTCGTCAACATCGACCGCAATATTGTCAGTAGTTTCGGATTGTCTTGCAGCTCTCAACAAAAGAATGTTCACTATCTGCCTGTTTTTAGACCTTCGTAAGGCGTTTGACACAATTGACCCGATTCTCTTGATCACGAAGCTCGAGGCTTATGGAGTTTCTGGGCGTTCACCCGAGTTGATGAGGTCATATCTGACTGGTCGCACCCAATATGTTGCATGTGCTAACTCGTCCTCGTCTGATCAGCCTGTTGTGCTTGGCGTCCCGCAAGGATTTACTCTTGGCCCATTTCTTTTTAACGTCTTCGTTAATGATATAGCCTCACTGCCTGATGTTAAGTGTGCCCTATTTGCTGACGATGCAGTATTTTATGTGAGTGACGACAATTTTGCAAATGCAGTTCAAAGAGTTAAGGCTTTTTTGATACGATTGACAAACTGGCTTCAGCTGAACAGACTTGTGCCCCATGAGAAAAAAACAAAGCTCATGCTAATTACAACCAGAGACAGCCCAAGCCTTCCAGACATTTTTTTCAATAATGTTACACTAGAGTGGGTGACTGAATTTAAATATCTTGGCGTATTCCTCGATTCGAAGTTAACTTTTGGCCATCACATATCGCATGTCTGTAGTAAGTTGAGCCGTGCTCTTGGCATGTTTCATCGCCTCTCTAGGAAACTGCCACTGTGCTCCCTTAGGAGCATCTATTACAGCCTTGTCTACCCACATGTAATTTACTGTGTTGAGCTGTGGGGCGGTGGCACCCAGTGCTAGGTCAAAAGTCTCAATCCTGATGAATAAAATTCTGCGTGCAATTCTTAAGGTGCAATATAATAACCATGCACCTGAAGTTCACACAACCAGCATGTACAAAGCATTCGAATTACTTCAATTTGACGATATATACAAATTTTGTTTATTAAAACTAGCTCGTAGGTTCCTTTTTAACGATGACATATCTTTTAATAAGTATTTGTTACCGCTTGTCCCAACGAATAATTATGAGCTAAGGAACTATAGATTCAGACTACCCTATGTACGACTTGACGTAGAAAAATGTGGAACAATTTACCAAATGGTTCAAATGTTAAATACGTTGGATTCTGAATGGCTGATGCCGTTGTCTGGGTACCGCTTTAAAAATGCATTTAAGAAATCAGCGATTGCGCAATATTAGTCTCGCTTCCTACTCTAATACTTTTTAATTTTACTTTTCTTTATGTGTTAGCGAGCGCCTACTGTGATCTAATTAGCTATAAATCTGAGTCAGTTCCAGCAATGGTTAGGCGCTCGTTCTTTAGCGTGTGAGGGTTGCTGGAACTTTTTATTATCCCCTTATGTCTTATCATGTCAGTCTTATAGTGTTTTTCTCTTTTTCTTGTATTGTTGCAATTTTAATCTGGACCTTCGTTGTTTAGTTTTGCTTTGTGTCCAGTACTCTAGTCACTCGTGCATCTCTTCTATTCATTATGATAGCTCGTGACCATGCTTATAACATTTTTATTTGTTTTTGTCACTGCGATTGTACTTATAGCGGTTGTATTATTTTCTGCGATTATCCCTCGTTCTATTAGGCCCAAGAATGCGAATGAGCTTGAAGTGACCCTTGTCACCTTTTAAGAATACCTGTATTGTATAATAATAAAGAAGTCTGCGTTTGCGCATTATTAGTTACGCTTCCCATTTTAATACTTTCAAATTTTACTTTCCTCTGTGTATTAACGAGCGCCTGCTGTGATTTACTTAGCTATAAATCTGAGTTAGTTCCAGCAAGGGTTAGGCGCTCGTACTTTAGCGTGGGGGGGATGCTGTAACTTCTTATTATCCCCTGGTATTTTACTATGTCAGTTTCATAGTGTTTTCTCTTTTTCTTGTACTGTTGCAATTTTTTAATCATGACCCCTGTTGTTAAGTATTTGCTTTGTTTAGTACTCTGGTCAGTCGTGCACCTCTTCTAGTCATTCTGATTGCTTATGACTATGTATTAGGCATTTCTATTGTTTTCCTTGTGTGCGCCATGTGTTTACTACTCTCAACGTCCTGTTGGGAGGGAGTTCCAGCATGGGTTGGCGCATGTGTGCTAGCGAAGGAGGGGAGCTGGAACTCTTTGTTTTATTCTTGACAATTCTACTCTTACTTATTCCCTTGTCCCTTGTCACTTGATATTTTCCTATTTTATTTGCCTTTTCTATGTTGCCCCCTAATGTGTTTTCCTCTTGTTACTGTATCTTTTCTCTGTTAGCTCGACTCGCTGGAGCTCTTATTTTGGATGTTTAATAGTGTAGTTTTTATTTTAGCAATTGGTTGTGCGATTTTCCCCTTGTTATTATTAGGCCCAATAAGCGAATGAGCTTGACGTGGCCCTTGTCACCTTTTTAGATTACCTGTATTGTAATTTTAAACGTGACCTTGTGACAATAAATTCTATAGAGTTTGTAAGGAGTTTCAATTTAATTTTGCGGGCTCATAGTGGCGTATTGTTTAGTACCAGGGCTGCGGAGTCGGAGGAATAAATTCTCCGACTCCACCTCTTCAGAATTCGGCAATTCTGACTCCGACTCCACTATTCCAGAATTTTGTAACTTCGACTCCGACTCCACTTTCTTAGAATTTTGCGACTCCGATTCCGACTCCATCTTTCCAGAAATTTGCGACTCCAACACCGACTCCACCTTTCCAAAAATTTGCGACTCCAACACCGACTCCACCTAAACACAGTTTTGAGACTCGGACTCCACCTATTCATTATTTATAAGATGAATATTTATTTCTTGATGGTTGTAGGTGTTGCAACCTGTACATATGTTCATTATATTCTTTATTTACGAACGACTTTTAAATTGTCAGCAGAACGTTAAAAATCAAGTTTTACTGATATATATCTACTAGTGATCTGTCAAAAATGACGGGATTCGATATTTTCATTTAAAAAAGGTTCATGATATAGGTGACAAAGCAATAATGTACGTCACACAATAACCTGAACCGAGTATTTATTTTTCCGTATCAGTAATACCTTCATAATCAGTAATACTTTTCTATAGGTTAATTTTGAAGGATAATTTTGCTAGAAATTAAATGCTTATGGTGTTCTTATGACTGTATTACTGATATGGGATTACACGGATTTTTGTGGGACATCATGTATATCCATTCTGATAGTACTCACGATTAAAATGTTCTTGTACTTATGCCCTGGTGAAACTCGTATCACAGATACGGTCATTGAGATCTTTAAAACGTCGCAGACGCACTTACCAACCAATCAAGTAACAGCTAAGTATTATAAATAAAATTATTAGATACGGCTTTTTTTAATTTTTTTTTTAAATTTCGCCATACATTTCTACAACGATTAGCTACAATTTCTTAACAATAAATTCAATTTTCATGCTATATTTTATAACCATGAACACAAGCTAGTAGATGCCAGTTTTTTCATATTGCTTGAATGGTATTTATGATACCGTCCTATCAAGCCGATTCCCATTGTAATAACATATGAAACTACACCCAAAAACAAATGTTTATTTATAAATAGATGGAGGTACCTGGCGTTGTATTATAAACATAGGGCGTTTTTTTGAGGGTGCAAATTTAACCCATAGGTTTAAAAACTCAAAATAAATCGATTTTCACGAATCATAAAATGCTCACAACTTCTTAACTTGGAGTTACAAGGATTTGAAGAAACTTTGAAACCTAAAGTAGGATACCATATGCGCGCTAATGTTAGCGGTACCTTTTTCACTCCATATTAATCCAAGTCAAGTTCAATTTAACCCAAGTCAAGTTCGAATTAACCCAAGTTAAGTTCAAATTAATCCAAGTCGAATTGAATTTTATCCAAGTCTAGTTCATATTAATTTATATCAAATTTAAATAATCCAAGTCAAATTCAAATTAACCAAACCCCAAGTTGACTTACGAATTGATATAATCACAAGTTAATTTGAACGAACGTTTTTTGTGTTAAATATGTATCTATTGGATGTGATGAGCAAGACAGTCGTTTTTCCCATCAGCAAGGAATACATAAATCTTCCGCAGGATTTTCAATCTTAAGACAAGCTGGGAAGAGTATGATTAGGAGGCAGAGTATGATTCAGATCTTTGAGCGGCGTAAAAGATACAAGTCAATTATAAAAATTTCGTATAATACTACTCATTAAAGTTATTTTAAAGTTCTACGTTAATGGTCGTATGCATCCATTCAAATATTTATGTTCAAAAGGTAATTTTATGTAACACATAGTAGCATCGAGGATTTATTTACGCTTATATAGAGATTTATATGCGTGAAATTCCACTTCATCACATATTCATGTGTGAAATAATATACATGCAACTACTCACGATTACCTGGACGATATGTAGATTTAATTTTAGAACAAATAAAAAATGGAATTCTCTGAGTATTTATGTACGATTCCGTTTTAACACAGTTTATATGAGTACATTATCACACAGATACATTCCTGCATTAGCAATAAAAATGTTGCCATTTCGACACATTAATAGGCCAAGGGGAATATATCATCTATGTCGAAGAAATAAGTTGTAACTTGTTTTTTTACGAAAATCGTTTGAACGAGCGAAAAAAGGACTTTGTTGCTATATTTATTTCAAATGTTAAATCTACATACCGTCCAATAGTAATCTTATCTAGTTGCATGTTTATGTGATTTCATAGATGTGTAAAGTGAAATTTCATGCGTATGAATCTCTATTTGAGTGAAACTAAATCTTCAATTCTACTCTGTGTAACATAAAATTACCTTTTGAATATAAATATTTGAATGAAAGCGAACTACCTCTAATGTAGATTTTAAAAAAAAACTTTAATAAGTAGTTTAATACGAAGTTGTATAATTGACTTGCATCTTTAACGCCGCTCAAAGATCTGAAGCACACTCTGCCTCCTAATGCTAAATACTTGCCACATTTTGCCGCAGCTTGTCTTTAGATTGCAACACCGGCGGAAACTTGGTGTATTCCTTGCTGAAACGAAAAACAATTGTCTCGCTCATCACATACAATTGATACGTATTTAACACAAAAAATGCTCGCTCAAATTAACGTGTGATTATGTCAATTCTTAACTCAACTCAGGGTTGGATTAATTTGAAATCGACTTGGATTAATTTGAACTTGACATAGATTAATTTGAAATTGACTTGGATTAATTTGAATTTGAATTGGTTTAAATTGAACTGGAATTGGATTAAATTGAACTTGACTGGAATAACTTGAAGTGAAAAATGTAGTTTTGATAATTCAGACTTCACTTATACATATTTTGATATTTTTTCAATAAAAACTGCTACTACTTCACTGTTTGGAAAAATATCGGCAGTTTCAAGCTATGAGGCATTCAAAAATGTTTGTACGTTGCATTAATTTAATGAAATAACCACTGAGTTTATCACTGATGGCTTAGTGTTATCTTCCCAAAGAAAATTTAAATTACACATTTATCGTAAATGAAAAATGCTTGCAGGTTTTATGGTAAAATTAACAAACAACTGCTTTAGTGGGGTCGGAACTAACAAAATTACATCTTTTTCACTTCAAATTAATCCAAATCAAGTTTAAATTAATCCAAGCCAAGTTCAAATTGATCCAAGTCAAGTTCAAATTAATCCAAGTGAAGTTCAAATTAATCCAAGCCAAATTCAAATTAATCCAAGTCAAGTTCAAATTGATCCAAGTGAAGTTCAAATGCATCCAAGTCAATTTCAAATTAATCCAAGTCAAATTTAAATTAATCCAACCCTCAGTTGAGTTATAAAACCACACAATCATTTGTTAATTTGAGTTTTTATGTTAAATATGTATCTATTGGATGTGATGAGTGAGACAGGTTTCGAGGATTTATTTACACTCATAGATATTTATAAACGTGAAACTCCACTTTATCACTTTTATGAAATCATATACATGCAATTATAAAAGATTATCATTAGACGATATGTAGATTTAATCTTTAAAAAAAGAAATATAAAAATGCTATTCACTGAGTACGAATGTACGATTCTGTTTGATTACAATTTATATTTCTACATTACTACTCAGATACATTCCTGTATTAGCAATAAAAATGTTGCCATCCATTCTAATTCCGTGTTAGTCGATGTGAAGAAATGTAGGATCCACTTACAATAAACAAGAATAATACACGAAATAATGTTTCTAACTTAATTCTGATTTTATTTTTGTGTGTTTACAATTCAATATACAATACTTTCAAGACTTCAATAACTTTTATAATAATCATTTAATGAGTATTTAAGTCTTGCAAGTATTGTATGTTGAATTCTGAAAACACACAAATAAAATCAGTATTAAGTATGAAAAATTGTTTCTTGCATTATTATTGTCTATTGTAGGTGGATCCTACATTTCTTCACATCGACTAACACGGAATTAGAATGGATGGCAACATTTTCATTGATAATACAGGAATGTATCTGGGTAATAATGTACAAGTATAAATTGTAATCAAACGGAATCGTACTCAAGCACTCAGTGAATTGCATTTGTATATTCCTTTTAAAGATTAAATTTAAATATTGTCCAATGATAATCTTTTGTATTTGCATGCACATAATTTCACATATGTGATGAAGTGGAATTTCACGTATATAAATATCTTTGAGTGTAAATAAATCCTCGAAACTACCATGTGTACGTAACATAGAATTACCATTTGAGCAGAAATATTTGAATGTATGCACACTGCAGCCATCAATGTAGAATTTTAAAACAACTTTAATTAGTAGTATAATAATAAGTTTTTTGCAATTGATTTGCATCTTTTATACCGCGGTTGAAGATCTGAATCACACTCTGCCTCCTGATGCTGGATACTTAGCACATTTTACGACAGCTTGTCTTTAGATTGCAACACTGGCGGAAATTTTATGTCTTCCTTGCGGAAAAGAAAAACGACTGTCTTTCTCATCACATCCAATAAATACATAATTAACGTAAAAAAAGCTCAAATCAGCATGTGATTGCGTCAAGTTGTAACTCAACTTAAGGTTGGATTGAATTTACCTTAACTTGTATTAATTCGATCTTGACTTTGATTAATTTGAACTTGACTTGGATTAAACTGAACTTGACTTGGATTAATTTGAAATGAAAAAGGTGCATTCATTATCAATTAATACACCAAAGCGAAATCAAAAGAATGACTAGAAAGGATCGTTATAAGGAACCACTGGTATAGAATATAGACGACAGCTTAAGAGCGTACAGAGTTACCGCACTTTATGTGAGAACAATGTATTACATCAGCTTTCGCAAGTGACTTGTAACACATTTACTACTAGTTTCTACATCCAATTTGTTTATTGAAGGGGAGATAAACGAAACAGAATGAATTGTCGATGCTTTCAATTACTAGTTCCTGCTTTTTACTGTAAACTATGCATTATTGCCCCAGTAAGAAAGTTATATTTCGCACTCGTAAGTATCACATGTGTGAGAAGCTAAAATCACTAGATTTTAAAGACAGTACTAGGAAATAGGGATAAATACACTATTTCGAACCTCGAACAAAATAATCAACAAAAACGTTGCGTACTTTTTAGCTTTTCAGTAAAGTATTTCAACTCTGTTTTGTTTACATTAGATCTAAAACGATTATAAATAACTTTTAGCAAAAATTAGAATCGAAGACAACAAAAAATAGCCACTCCAACCTTGACTCCACCACATCCGAATGAACGACTCCGACTCCACCACATTCGGAAAAGCGACTCCGACTCCATTCTAGAATATGCGACTCCGGTGACTCAGACTCGCGACTCCGACTCCGCAACCCTGTTACGTACACCGTGTTTGTCTTGCTTGTGCAATTTGA
The DNA here is from genome assembly GCA_030386875.1 of Morinoia aosen. NCBI lineage: Eukaryota > Metazoa > Arthropoda > Malacostraca > Amphipoda > Talitridae > Morinoia > Morinoia aosen. Next base: position 15,718,083 of record CM059569.1, on the reverse strand, counting down.
TTTATTATTGAGTGTTGTGTAGAGGTGTGCCGTTCTTGTATTCGGAGATTCTCTTTAATGTATGATAAATTAACAAGGGGCTTTAACGTCTCGTGATATCTTTAGAGTAGAGTCACAAACGGTTGAAGTGGTCTATGTCTCTTGCACGAGTGGGGGGCTCGCCTTATCTTTTCCAGACAAAACCTGCTCACATAGCTGCGGTCCCAGCAGTTTTTAATAAAACTTCATATTGCTTGTCACCATGTCCTTCATTAGATAATACCCTTACATACTCCGATATTCCCACATAATTCGCTTCAATGGAGCAATAAGAGTAGGTGGATGTTGAAATAACTGGTGAGTTGATTGAAAATTGCCGGTAAGTTGACTAATAACTGGAGGTGGATTAACGCAATACCCGGAGATGGGTTGAACTGTAAACAGGTGCGTCAACCATAACGGGAAGTGCGTTGGACACTAACTGACAGCGGGTTGAACAGTTATAGATAGTGGGTTGACCAATACTTGGAGATGGGTTGAATGATATCAAGCAATGGGATGAACTCTAATAGATGGTGGGTTGAACTATAACTTCAGCTTGGTTGAACTGTAACGGTAAATGGATTTAACTATAACTGTAAGTGGGTAAAACTGTAACGGTGAATGAATTGAACTATGACGGTAGATGGGTTGAACTATAACGGTAGATGGGTTGAACTATGACGGTAGATGGGTTGAACTATAACGGTAGATGGGTTGAACTATGACGGTAGATGGGTTGAACTATGACGGTAGATGGGTTGAACTATGACGGTAGATAGGTTGAACTATGACGGTAGATGGGTTGAACTATGACGGTAGATGGGTTGAAATATAACGGTAGATGGGTTGAACTATAACGGTAGATGGGTTGAACTATGACGGTAGATGGGTTGAACTTTAACGGTAGATGGGTTGAACTATAACGGTAGATGGGTTGAACTATGACGGTAGATGGGTTGAACTATAACGGTAGATGGGTTGAACTATAACGGTAGATGGGTTGAACTATGACGGTAGATAGGTTGAACTATGACGGTAGATGGGTTGAACTATAACGGTAGATGGGTTGAACTATAACGGTAGATGGGTTGAACTATGACGGCAGATAGGTTGAACTATAACGGTAGATGGGTTGAACTATGACGGCAGATAGGTTGAACTATGACGGTAGATGGGTTGAACTATAACGGTAGATGGGTTGAACTATGACGGTAGATGGGTTGAACTTTAACGGTAGATGGGTTGAACTATAACGGTAGATGGGTTGAACTATGACGGTAGATGGGTTGAACTATAACGGTAGATGGGTTGAACTATGACGGTAGATGGGTTGAACTATAACGGTAGATGGGTTGAACTATGACGGTTGATGGGTTGAACTATGACGGCAGATAGGTTGAACTATGACGGTAGATGGGTTGAACTATAACGGTAGATGGGTTGAACTATGACGGTAGATGGGTTGAACTATAACGGTAGATGGGTTGAACTATAACGGTAGATGGGTTGAACTATGACGGCAGATAGGTTGAACTATGACGGTAGATGGGTTGAACTATAACGGTAGATGGGTTGAACTATGACGGTAGATGGGTTGAACTATAACGGTAGATGGGTTGAACTATAACGGTAGATGGGTTGAACTATGACGGCAGATAGGTTGAACTATAACGGTAGATGGGTTGAACTATGACGGTAGATGGGTTGAACTATGACGGCAGATAGGTTGAACTATAACGGTAGATGGGTTGAACTATAACGGTAGATGGGTTGAACTATGACGGCAGATAGGTTGAACTATAACGGTAGATGGGTTGAACTATAACGGTAGATGGGTTGAACTATAACGGTAGATGGGTTGAACTATAACGGTAGATGGGTTGAACTATAACGGTAGATGGGTTGAACTATGACGGCAGATAGGTTGAACTATAACGGTAGATGGGTTGAACTATGACGGTAGATGGGTTGAACTATAACGGTACATGGGTTGAACTATGACGGTAGATGGGTTGAACTATAACGGTAGATGGGTTGAACTATGACGGTAGATGGGTTGAACTATAACGGTACATGGGTTGAACTATGACGGTAGATGGGTTGAACTATAACGGTACATGGGTTGAACTATAACGGTAGATGGGTTGAACTATTTCGTCGGTTAGATTTAACCTCAACAGAAAGTGAACAGCAGAGCGCTAGTTTGACGCCCCTTCCGTGTGCAGGGCCAGGGTTCATACTTTTATGTTAGATTTAGTTTGCTTCGTAAACCAAAATTTTATGGTAAATTTATTGGGAAAATTAAATAATTGTAAACGTGTTCTAAGAAAAATAACTATATTAATAACAGTGAACATGTTTCGCGAATTTTAATTGTTGTCAAAAATATCGTGCGGTTTGGTATTCATACGAAGTACCTACGTACGCGGGATGCATCGCAAGAAACACGGGCAAAAAATTGGACGCTAAAGGCCATGGGAGAAATCCTAATTAACTATATATTTGAGTTGCGATAAGTGCAGTATTTAAGAAACAGCATTCGCACTAAAAATGTTGCACGCCGATGAACAATTTTGAAAATACTGCCCAACAGTTAAGACATTGAACGAAAAGCGCCTCCACAGCAACAGAGTTATAATATTCTGCTAGGTAGCCACAGTTGTACAGTAAATTCCGCGCACGAGCGGCTGGGAGCATTGCAGCGTTCAGTTGAGAGTCCCTGTAGCTGTGCGTCTCCTGCCACCGGCGGCCTGCCTCACACTGCTGCTGTTGCCTGGCCTGCCTCACACTGCTGCTGTTGCCTGGCCTGCCTCACACTGCTGCTGTTGACTGGCCTGCCTCACACTGCTGCTGTTGACTGGCCTGCCTCACACTGCTGCTGTTGCCTGGCCTGCTTCACACTGGTGCTGTTGACTGGCCTGCCTCACTCTGTTGTTGTTGCCTGGCCTGCCTCACACTGCTGCTGTTGCCTGGCCTGCCTCACACTGCTGCTGTTGCCTTGCCTGCCTCACACTGCTGCTGTTGCCTGGCCTGCCTCACACTGCTGCTGTTGACTGGCCTGCCACACACTGTTGTTGTTGCCTGGCCTGCCTCACACTGTTGTTGTTGCCTGGCCTGCCTCACACTGCTGCTGTTGACTGGCCTGCTTCACACTGCTGATGTTGCCTGGCCTGCCTCACACTGCTGCTGTTGCCTGGCCTGCCTCACACTGCTGCTGTTGCCTGGCCTGCCTCACACTGCTGCTGTTGACTGGCCTGCCTCACACTGTTGTTGTTGCCTGGCCTGCCTCACACTGTTGTTGTTGCCTGGCCTGCCTCACACTGTTGTTGTTACCTGGCCTGCCTCACACTGTTGTTGTTGCCTGGCCTGCCTCACGCTGTTGTTGTTGCCTGGCCTGCCTCACACTGTTGTTGTAGCCTGGCCTGCCTCACACTGCTGCTGTTGCCTGGCCTGCCTCACACTGTTGTTGTTGCCTGGCCTGCCTCACACTGTTGTTGTTGCCTAGCCTGCCTCACACTGCTGCTGTTGCCTGGCCTGCCTCACACTGTTGTTGTTGTTGCCTGGCCTGCCTCACACTGCTGCTGTTGCCTGGCCTGCCTCACACTGCTGTAGTTACCTGGCCTGCCTCACGCGACTACTGATGTTGTTGAACTTTGTCATGCAACTTCTGCTGTGGCTAGCTTCATCTGCCCCGCCCTCTCATGTACTCCGTCAGATGAAGGCTATAACTGCAGGTTGTTCATCAATTAAAACATATGAAGGAAAATGTTGATACAATTTTGGGAGCCTTGTAAAGAGGTTAAACCAATTAACGAATAAAAAGTAAAAGCTGGTGAGGGGACCATGTTAGTTTACAATGGACGACCGGGATTAAGTTGTAATTCATATTGCAATACAGGGATTAAAAATTTAAATGAAATAAATTAGATTTGCATTTGAAGAGGTTTTAATTTTAATTTCCGCTAAACTTGTGCCTGCTCAATATTATTTGCTGTGGCACGTCAGCGATCACCCCAGAAATAACGCACGAGAGGTGAGTGCGCCAAGGCTCAATTGCACTTGTGGAAATTGAAAATGCTTCAAAAATGATTTGCATTTTTCTATTTCAGGAAAGCACCAAGCTGAAAAATCGGAGCCTTGACCGATGGATAAATTCTACTTTGTCACTCGAGGAGAAAATTGGAGAAAACGTCGCTTTTTAGTTGTTTTTCGAGCCAGTATATTTGAAAGTTTTGTCCATCGATGGCGATACTATTTTTAGCACTTCAAATATGACTCGTGACTTAGGCAACACGCTCGAGTATTTTCAATAACTGTACACACGGAAAAATATAATAAAATGAGCGCTACTGACATTGTTGTCACTGTCAGAGGTGAACGCAAGTGACATGGGTCATGAAGTGTCATGACACAGTAGCTTTAGAGAAGTGACGACTTATAAAATTGTGCTACAGTATTTTACTTTTACCTTTATCAACGTTAGTACGATTTCATCTCTGAAAATCTGTTAAAAATAAATGACAGAAAATGTGAAAAAGAAGCATCTCGATCTCATGTTGCAGCGTCCAAGTATATGCTGGAGAAGTTTTAAAGTTATTGGGACACGAAATCTGGCTAGGAAATCCTACGAGCCACGTTTGCTTCATTTTATTTTGAATGTTATGTGATAGATTGAAGTAGTCCAATTTTGTATTGCCAGTTCGATTTGTACTCCGCGAAAGTTCCCGTCGACATGCCATTCCCGTGAAGGCGAGCTGCAGCATTTCAGGTTCACAAACAGCTAAGCTCAGTACTGCGATGCTGACGCTAAGAAAAAAAGCAACCAAGTTCAACGCGTTCTTTTTTAGAAATAGACGCACAAAACTCTTTGGTTCATTTCCGGAAATTGGAAACGAAGCCTCTCTGCCATTTCGAGACGTGTCTGAGCTCTGACGCGGGACAGAAGAAAACAGCGCTAAAAATAGGTTTCGTTTTCGAAAGTATTCTCCCCGATCATTGCGTTAGGACTTTCATAAAAGTTCCATTTATGCAAAGAATAGCTCACATTATTTCAGAACGAAATGAACAGAACATTTTTGGTTTTATTTTAGAATGAATTTGTGGTAGTCTCTAAACTTTGAAAATTGAATGATGGCTTAGGCTTGCTGAGCGGCTCACTATACTTTTCTAGAGCAAGAATTTTTTTAACTACGAAATAACTGAAACTAAAAGTTTTCATATTTTGAAAACCTAAATTTGAAGAAAAAAAAATTTCATAGTGCCTTTGGCAGTGTGGAGCGCTTTACAATATGCAGTCTAATCCATCATCGTGAGCACGATGTGTATCGTACGCAGGAACCAACAAAGAAGTGAAAATTAGATTCAATGGATTTTTTTCGAAGAAAAGACTCAAAACATTGAAGGTTACACCGATCAACAAAAAGTTTCTCTTAACCTCTTACCTGCTACAAAAACAAAAGTTTCCACTTTAGGAACTCGTCTTCTGCCAAGTTCTAAAGAAGAAACCAGAGAATACGCGTTTGACAAGGCCCTCTTTATTAAAGCTGAGAAATCTTTTAATGTTTTCTTTCTGTTTCGAAGGGTTCACGTGATCACTTTTTATTGGAGCCAAGTTGACTGTTGCGATAATTATTATTCGGTCGTCGATTTCGTCAAGTGCGAACGAGAAGAGATGTAGATTTGCAAAAATTTCTAGGTGGAAATTGATCCATGTTTGTGGAATTATTATAGGCTAGAGTTTCGATTTTTTCTTCATAAATTTATAAAACTTATTTGATGTAAAAAAACAGTCGTTTCGTCTTTGCAAGTATACAGTCTTCAAGTAGAAATTTCAGCTTGTGGTTACTGCAGAACTTTAGATTTTACCGCTTAACAGTAAAATTTTCAGTATTAAAACCCTGATTAATTACAAACTTGTGGTCGAAGATGGCAGGAAGAATCTGTGAAGAACGTATTGTTTGAAAGGGGTCAATAGGGAAATTCAATACTGCGTAGAATTTGCAGAACATATTTGATTTCTTAATTAAGATTCACAAAATAACCTTTCAGTTTAATCAATAGAATCTTGTCTTCAAGTGTTTATGAAGTAAACGAAACTTCTCTTTTAGTCAATAGCATTACTTCGTAGTCACGCTTCCTGATAAATTATGATCTAAGATCGAAGACAATGATACTTTACAATGACTTATTTGTATTGCTTTCACGATGAACTTCACGTTGCAATAAAGTCGCCCTCCTCGACCGAAGTATGACTAGTTTTGTGGCGTGTGCTTTTCAATACTTCGGTATAACTTCACTAACTCTGAACAACAGAGTCACAGAGCACAAACATTAACGTTGTCGTTCGAATAAATAGTTTGTGTAACCTTCTCATTTAATAATTGCGTCCAGGAAAATGAGACAAACTTAATGTCAACAAACATAATAAAGAGGAGTAAAATTGCTTGACAGAGGCTAAGTTATAGTACATGTTCATATGTGAGAATTTGCAGTTAATTTGACGGTTAAACTGATTTTGTACAATCACGTTTACACGTGCTCATTGATTGTAAACCCTTGTATCTTGGATAATCCAATCATTCCTTGTGTCTTCAACAACAGTTCTTCGTCTATTTTAAGGATGTGATGACACGGACTTCTGTAATCAACATCTTCTTATTTTACTTCAGTTATTGACTAGGATGAGTAAAAGTTCGAACTATTTTTTTTGTCTAGCTTTCCTCCGTACTTTCAGAAAGTAATTTGTAGTTTTCGGTATTCTGAGTATTTTTTTTAGAGGAACTGAAAATTTTACAATTACCCCTAAAATTTTTAATTGCAATGAAACAGCAAGCCGAAGACCGAAATGCTTGTCATCCTATCACTTCAACGATTGAAATATATGAAATCTATGGATGAGGAGATCACAATTTTCGAAATTTGATGGACGGTTGGAGGCATATTGCATAAGCACGAAATTATCATTTATTGAAAACTTTGAATCGTTTTCCACTGAAAAAAGAGCAGAAAACCTTTTTCTCCTTCTTCCAGCTCGACATTTCGCCGTGCTATGCTGATTCTCTCGTTTTTGATAAAACAAGCCTCCCGTTTTTAGTAAGGACTTTTCATAGATTTGTCTAATCCTGGTATGACCTGATGAGTTCCTCATGGCAACCGCAGCCCTGTGAAATGAGGTTCTGAAATATCTATTTTTGTTTTTTGAATCACGGTGTAAAAAAGACACTTTTACATTATGAAAACCATCGGAAATATACATTTCGGTGCCGGTACTGTGTGATATCTACCGTCGGATTTAATATCTACAAACTACTTTATCCTATGTACTTATTGTTCTGAATTTTTTTTTCAATAATGATTGTAAAGTATCTACAATACGATGTTGTGATGCTGGATATAGTGCATAAGATTGAAATTATATTCCCTAAAGATAAGTTTCAAATAGAAAATAACACCATGCTTACAAGAAATTTTTACAAACCAATTTACAGCGAGAATTCTCTTATGTAAGAGAGCACAATCTTCTTGACAACGTTGAAAATGTGCCTCCTTGTTATAATGGAGGAAAAAAGCAAGAGGAACCACAGAGGAGAAATGAAGGACTTTTGAAAACTTATGAGAAAACACAAGGATCAACTTGCTGCTTTCTTAAACAGTGTAAGATTTGTTTACAAATAATAACAGAATAACCTTTTGTAACAAATGTTTTGTAATACATGTTTTATTTATTCTTAACCAAATAATCTTCATATTTAATAATTGATTTTAATTTACAGGCGATGTCATACTATACCAAAAAATCCACGGTAGATATAATATACCAGAAAACCGACGGTATATTTCACACTGTACCGGCACCCACACTTCTTTCCAGTAAGATGCCCGTAAAGATGCACCGTCATCCTATCATATGCCAGTGAAGGAACACTCACGTCCAATAAGATAGATGTTGGACGTCCGTCAAATGCTGCTGCACGCTACAGCAGGGTCATGAATGTACACATGTACAATTACGTTCTCTAATATATCGCTGAATATTAAAAAAACAGTATTAGAAACATGTTTCACATGTTATTAGAAACATGTGAAACGAAAACATTTTACGGTCTTCAAATATAAATTGAGTATTCGTTCAGGTTCAGTGGTGTGTATAATAGGGTGGAGCGTTTTTTCATCTTTTTAGAATTCATTTTCACAATAGTGTGGAAAAGTTATGGAAGTGCATAAAAACGATGTGTGCAAAATTTTGAACCCCTAGGTTGATTCCTTCATGATTCGAGGGTCGTTTGGAAATTTCAAAAATATAAAAAATAGCATATATTTGAAAAATTCTCCAATATTTCATTTAGCATTCTCAGAGGTCACAATAGGTGAAAAATATCATAAAAACGTCTCTAGAACACATGTTCAAGGTTTTAAAGCTCTATCTTTTCATCTTCATTATTCGAGGTTCATAAGGAAATTTCCAAAATATGAGGAAAAAGCATATAATTGAATATTTTCCCAAAATCAATTTTTGGGTACTCTAAAATTTGAAACATACATTCTAGAGATGTTCTAATGATGGTTTTTACCTATTGCGACCCCTAAGTACCCAAAATTTTGTTTTGGGCAAATTTTCAAAAATATGCTTTTTCCTCATATATATATATGAAATTTTTTATGACCCTCGAATAATGAAGGTGGTAAGATAGAGCTTTAAACCTGGAACATATATTCTAAAGACGTTTTTATGAAAATTTTTACTTATTTTGGTCTCCATGAATGTTAAATGGATTTTTGGGGAATATTTCATATATATGTTTTTTTTTTATTTTTTGAAATTTTCAAACGACCCTCGAATCATGAAGGAATAAGCCTAGGAGTCTAAAATTTTGCACACGTCGTGTTTATGCACTTCCACAACTTTCCCACACTATTGTAAAACCGAACTCCAAAAAGTTGAAAAACGCTCCACCCTAGCGTATAATTGAGCAAAGTACTTTTCATCTTAAAGTTATTTCGTGTCTAGAGTGAAATCGAGAGTTCATTTTAGTAGGAATTGATTGCCGAAGTACAGGACTGGGATAACGTAATTAAATGAAATTAAGAATTTATGTAAGTAAATTATTTGCTCAGTCGACATGTGAGGGTAAAACTCCTGCATCACAATCACTAATCAAACGACAACACAAACTTTCGCGCTGGTGAAATACTCCAGCTTCTGGCACTCCATCCTGAGATAAAATTTAACCCTTTCGGTACTAACGGCTACTCCAGTGCCAAGATGGCTAGTGCTTCCAGTTTAGGCCATCTAAGCTAATTGTAAAGTAATTTAACTAGTGAGGGAATATTTTGGCGTAAATAACAAAATTAGGGAAATTACAAACAATCATTAAACAAGGTTTTAAACAATTCTAGAAGCCTGCACGCGTTAATTACCATAGGTTACCATAAGACCCTGTAATTACCATAGGACCCTGTAGCATAGGCACGCGTAAGTTCATGCTACAGGGCCCGTGCAACACATTCAATACCCTTTCCATTTAACTAGAGCAAACTTTTTCTGAACTTTGTTTATTTTTGGTAAATTCCGGCAAAACTTATAAATAATTTCTACGTAACTACAAAAACTTTATCATAAACATCAAAAATTTCTGTCGCCAAGCATAGAGCTTCAAAGATTAAAAAATTTTAAAATTAAAATAAAGAAGTAGGCACTTGCTTAAGCTAAAAGCACTCACACTAGGTCAATTTCACTGAAAATTCAGGGTAAGGACAACTTTTTTCCCTGGAAGTTTTTACCCAAACCATTTGAATTGTCGTACCGAAAGGGTTAAAATTGATAGCTGCAATTTATACCTCAAAGTTTCGATTCTAATGTCCAACTGGTGTGGAATAGCCAAACCTCTCAATTGCGTGGATCGATTCAGGAGTCATTTTTGTGTCGCGAAGGAGTCGTAAGGGAATTTTTCGAAGGAAAAACGAGGAGCCCAGGTGGCGAAAATCCTCGACTATCTCTAGCGAGTCTACCGCTAAAATTCTTGCCGTAAATTCAGTGCCGCCGGAATTGCTCTCTGTAGGCGGCTCGCTCGTGGCCTCACGCGGGAGGGGAAATGTAAAGTGGCTCTGGCAGCAAGGGACGCGTGTTACTCCGCCATTTTATTATCCAACATTTTATGTACGTGGAAACGTCAAAGATTTATGTCATGGAGAATTAACAGGTGCTAAATTATGGTGTAATGAGCTGTTTTGAACTTATCCTTATGCCTAATGCCACAGCCACATCAGTGGGAACATGACTGCGTCGAAGTTTTGTATGAGCATAGAATACATCATGAAATGATTTCCAAATTCAAAGATTAACTAAAGGCAGCTTAAACTATAGAAAATAATTCAGTAATAAGAACAAGGTTAATTACTTCAATTATATAATAAATTAACAATGGTGTTAGTTCAGAACTTAGTTTACCAGGTTTGTTTGAGAGCGAGACTGAAAGCCCTGGCCCACTAGGTCCCCTGGTTTTTGACTCATCAAAACCGAATAACGAACTCACTGCCTTGTTGTAATAAGGATTGTCCCACCTGCATATAAATGACGCGGCTAAGGCACCTGAGCATCAGCATCTCACGTACGTATGATCTTGTCGAATTCAACACGGATGTGATTTGATGGCTCGGAAACGACACGCCTGCTCGAGGAAGGTGATTTTTTCATAATACGGAGGGTGATGATCATGGATTTTTCTAGCGTTTCTTGCTTAATTAAGAATAAATAATCATCAATTCATCGGGGAAAGCGATTATATTGAGACGAATAAATTACTTAGTGGAGTGGTAAGATTGAAAGAGACGTTCTCATTGATCGATTCAGGTGTAAAGACAGTGTTGGGAACTTTTCGTTCACTATATGCACGAATAGAGTAAACGCTGCGTAAATGTTTTAAAATTACGAATAATAAACTAACAAAAACCGGAAAAAAGGGTCAATATATTGTTTCTAAGTGAAACAAGAAGGCAGGAAGCATCGATAGCTGGTATAAATGACTGCCGGACAAGAACGAGATCAACTTATGTAATGAAACGAAATGATGGCGCAGGTAAATTATTAGGAGTCAGTTCACAGTTCGATTTCTTTAAATATAAATGTTTGTCCACTGAGGGAATAATTTTTATACCTTCCAATTCAACAACCTACATTCGCTACCCCACTCGGCATTCACCATTTGCTGCCCCACCTGACATTCCCCACTCGCCATTCCACTCGACATTCTCCACTTGCCATTTCACTAGACATTCTCCACTTGCCATTCCACTCGACATTCTCTACTTGCCATTCTACTCGACATTCTCCACTTGCCATTCCACTCGACATTCTCCACTTGCCATTCCATTCGACATTCTCCACTTGCCATTCTACTCGACATTCTCCACTTGCCATTCCATTCGACATTCTCCACTTGCCATTCTACTCGACATTCTCCACTTGCCATTTCACTCGACATTCTCCACTTGCCATTCCACTCGACATTCTCTACTTGCCATTCTACTCGACATTCTCCACTTGCCATTTCACTCGACATTCTCCACTTGCCATTCCACTCGACATTCTCCACTTGCCATTCCATTCGACATTCTCCACTTGCCATTCCACTCGACATTCTCCACTCGCCATTTCACTAGACATTCTCCACTTGCCATTCCACTCGACATTCTCTACTTGCCATTCTACTCGACATTCTCCACTTGCCATTTCACTCGACATTCTCCACTTGCCATTCCACTCGACATTCTCCACTTGCCATTCCATTCGACATTCTCCACTTGCCATTCCACTCGACATTCTCCACTCGCCATTTCACTCGACATTCTCCACTTGCCATTCCACTCGACATTCTCCACTCGCCATTTCACTCGATATTCTCCACTTGCCATTCTACTCGCATGCCACGTCTGCCACAAGGCACGTGGCAGAACAACAATCAGAACACGCACGTCACAAGCGTAGGTATATGAACGTCGTGAAAGATAGTTCGTGCGGCCCGTAGGCTACGGTAACTCTTCACTGGTTTCAGTACGAGAACTGTGTCCAGTCTCTTAAACCAGCACAGAGCTCGCGAGTTCACGCAGCAAGTCACCATCTGACGAACACAATTTTCATCATCGAGGAAACTTACACAGTTTTCTGTTTTCCACTTTCCTTCAAATAAATATTGATACAATTCGGTGTGCCACCCCACGGCCGCATGTTCAAGATACTGGCGAGGTTAAATCAGATGTTCCCGTTTCAAGCGTTGAAAATTTTAAGTGTAAATTTGCTTTCATTTTAAATTTATGAACCTTAAATTTACTTACCTAAAAACTTATATATTCACAGTTATTGCTTGTTCTTTTGAATATTCTCATTCCAACCCCATATTCAAGTATGAGACAATGGAAATTTCAAGGGAATTACCGCATTTTCACGCCTGATTGCCATGTTTAAGAATGTTTTCTATGACACAAAAAAGTGTGTAAAAATTTATAAGGACACACATTTGTGTATCATTATAATGGGACAAGCACACATGTATGCGTCATGTGTGTTGAGCACATGTTTACTCGATGCTGCAATCAATCTGTGAAACGTTTAGTACATCACCTCGACAAATGTACAAAATGTTTTTTTCAGATTTCGTTCCACGATAATTCATCTTTTCATGAGTCCAATTACCCGTTATAGTCTTAAGCTTTCAGAATTAGATTGAAAATCTCCTATAATACAGCATGAAATTTGCCATTTTGAACTTTACTTTACCGCTAAGTGCAGAGGACAATGTCATATCGGTGTCCTTTGAGCTTATAGACAACTGTAAGTGGCGTATATTTTTAAAAATTTCTCCGACTCCAGTTTGAGGAAATCGTTTTTTCAAATCATATAAAGACAAAATTATACTTTGAAGAAACGCTAAATTTACCTCCTTAGGTTGATTGACGAAAGTTTCAATTTTAGCTATCATCTCAACTCATAAAGTACTTTAAATGCACCAATTCATTTCGTAGAGTTTTTTTTCACTCAATGTTCATCCATGAAACTTATGACGCCAAGTTCGGGCTGACGATTATAAGTTTGTGGGGCGGTCTGATGGCAGAAATTTCACTGCAAATAAATAATATATCGAACACTGATTGTAATGCGAGTTTGTTTGGATATGATTAGATATTGATGCAAGTTATTAGTTTGAAATAGTTTTTGGATATCAACCAAAAATTTACAAGGAAATTGTCTATTTTGCCACGTAAATTTTTTATCAATCCAAATTATCATAATATATAATTATAGCTTGAAGTATAGCTATTGTTTGCGGCCAAAGTTTGCAATCTCTGTATTGCAATGAATCAGCGCTTTGAAAATGTTAGAAAATGGAAATGCTGTAAGAAAAACTCCAGCATTCAATTTATTTAGCATAAATGTCTGAAAGTTGAGAGAATTACGCGAGGCAAAATAAAGCGTCCTGAATTCACAGAATTTCCAAATCCTCTGAATTTTCTCGGCTGACGTTGGCTATGAGAAAGATTTTCAACCTAGACTTAAAGGTCAAATAAAATTTAATTTCAATATAATTTAACATTTTAATGCGTTGAACATTAATATGACGTTTGACAATGGATATTTTGTCTGTTATTCTTCATTTCTCGAGGAAATTTGCTGTCTGCTACGATGTTTCCCAGACGGTTTAGACGTCTCACTAGTGTTGAAGTGATCCGAAGGTCGCAAAATTCCAACGCTTGAGCCGGGATTTATCCTGTTTTCATTACGGGCGGATTGGATGCAGCTTGCCTTGTTGACATTTTTCAGCGAAAAATGCTTCATTCTTTAGACTTATACCTGTCCGAAAAATATTGAAGTGACATATGGTGCACGGTGGAAGAAAAATTATCTCATCACAAGCTGAAAGAGGCCAGCGGCTTTTGCACAGGAACCAAAATATTCTTAAAAGCTTAACATGCATTTGAAGGTAACATGTTGCTGCGGCTAACTGGTGCGAAGCACAGGAAAACATTCTTGAATTATCTCTTTCAGTCGTGTGATAGTTATTTCTCAAAATAATCTATACTATAATAAGAGCCGCGTCCGTCCGTCTGTCCGTCCGAAGCCAGCCTGCAGTGTGTGATGAGCGTATCTATGATACAAGCTCCAGCCCTATATATTTTGACGGGCCGTGTTCACGCGGCCTTATCAACTCTCGAGAGATTTCATTTTTTGACTTCTCATTGCCTTTCTTTCATTTCTCTTTTTTTCTCATTCCAAATACAGAGGGTGGACTAGTGTTTATTAGTAGCCCATGTACTTGAAGGCAGGTTTATCATGAAGATTGCTAGATATTTCCTTTAATAAATTTGAGACTCACATAGGGTTCTTTCAATAAAGACCGTTCAAAAATAAAGGAACTTTTTGAGGTTAGTACATCACATTAATTTTTTTTTGTAAGCCTTTTCGACAGCGGATATTTTATTCAGTTTTAGCTTCAATCAAATAAGTGAATGGGACCAATTCCGTCTCATCTTTCATTCTTGGAAAGAAAAATAGGTCTGTTGCACAACCAAAACGACAACAATAGCAGTCTCCACGCGCCACGTGCAATTATTTCCAATTCGCTTCCGCTCAAAAGCGTGGCACATCCGACAAAATGCCTGAAGTTTCTGTGCACTCAAAAGTCGAGGGAAGATACAATAGGGACTTGGAAGATGCCAGAAGCCGACCGCTCCGACAGGGCACACGAGCAACAGGAACACCCTGCTGCTCTGTGAAACGGCCGAGCAAATATCGTCGTAAAGGGCTGGTCTATTGAGGAAGCCCAAGAGACATCGCCCCATACTTCTGTAAGACAATAAGAAATGGGTGGTCGTATAAATACTTGAGCTATTTATTATTTCTAAGAGCGAAGAAAGGTCTTGTATAGCGGAACGCTACGTCGCTGCTCTTGTTATTCGCTGAGATGAATGCAGACTGTAAATCCTGCTTCAGCTGATGGCAGGCAGACGGACTTATTTGCTTAGCATCTGCTACGAGGAAACTTGCCGTTCCAGTGACTGCTAGATTCGATTATTCGTGCGTCCCAACGAAGTAATTGAATTTCTACTCATAAATACAGGAAGAAATGCGCAGATAATTCGTTCTTCTTTCTGCGCAGCACATTACTTTTTTAACAATATTATGCGCTGATGATGTGCTGACTAGTCTTTTTTTCATACCAGTGTTTTAGAACAGCAACGTTAGAAATAATTTTGGAAAATTAGAGAAGGTCTAACGCTTAAAACTCAGCACAACGTTGCAGCTATACAAGCGATACTCAGTTTCACGCTTCAGCGATTTATTCTTTCTTTCTTCAGGGCATTTTGTCCACGGACTATGTTTTATGTTCAGTGTCATGGGTTTTCATCATGAATTCTTTCTTTTACTTTTGGAATTTGAAAGAGGCATAAGTTGCAGTTTAGGAGTTTGTATTAATTTTCTGAAAAAAATATCCAACATCATTTGAATTTTTGTCTTTGGTTCAAATCGAGTTTTGTTAAATTTGTTCTTGTTCACTTTATTGGAAATGTTACTTTCAATAGCGTATAGGTAATCATGGATTATAAATAAATAAAGAGTGGCCAGCATTAAGCTGATTGAAAAGCGACAAAGAGTATGTCATTCTACAACGAACAAAGCTATCTTCTAAGGGTAGTCCATTTACAATTCCTTAGTGATTTAACAATTACCTCAGTTCAACAGACATTTAGTAATCGTTTTAAGAACATTTAGTTCATGTAAGAGAGAGCCCCAACTCATCGAGTTGTTATAATAACAAATAAATTATTAGAATCTTATGGCGATTGCGTTATATCGTTTTGATCTACTGGTGAGTGTGCGCTCAGAAGGCCGCATTTCACTGCGCACGACTTTTTCTGAAGGTGTAAGACGAAGAATCAATCTCCTAAAACATCATCTCCTACCATGGATATCTCGCGTGAAAGATGACAGGATGCATTCAACGTAAAAAAGAATAACTCAGGAATGATCATGGGACGAAAACTAAGACTGAAAGTACCTTATGTTACTCTTTAGCTGAAACTAGCTGCCATTTTTGAAATTTTTCTATTGAATATACAAAATAGTGACAACGATTTCTTCAAATTTGAAGCAAGCTAACACTCTACTCGTACACCAATTACATCTGTTCCTGCAACTTAATACGGCCGACTGGGCTCGGTTTAGTTATAATTTATAAATATGTACACGCTATTGAAAAACCTATGAACAAAATTAAAATAGAACAAATTAAATGAATATTTTGTTTAACAGGAGACAGACGAAATGAAACATCAGCGAACGTTACTCTGCAATACACTGGACCGATTGCGAATTTTGGCCGACATGTTTTATTCTCTCATGGTGAAAATTTTTTATACCTAACAATAGCATTATTGTGTCTCAAAGACTACATCACTTTGAATGGTAACATTTCACAGTGACCATGTATTAAATTTTATTCAATGTTTTATAAGGGTTTGAATCGATTTCGAAAAGGGAAATAACTGAATTCTTTTCATTTTACTGTTTTAAGCTATTATAAGATACTATCGTTCAGTTCAGTTCCATTGCTGGTTTACTTCTATAATGCACTGCAATGGACATGAGTGAGCGACGGTTAAAGTTATTTTTTCTGAACGTTTAATATGCTTTAGTCCAATTATTCTAACGAGTAAATAAAACTGCAGGTACATCCCAGTCTAACTTTTCGCAGCCTGCATGCATGTTTTTTTTGCCGTCTAAGTAATTAAATCGCTTGGGCAGCGTAAAACATACATGCTCTGGCGAAAATGTTAGACTGGGATTAGTCAGCGGGCAGAGAACCTATGCTGTAAAAATTAGGTAATTTTCTTATCATGTGAAATATCTTCGTCCTCATGTCAAGAATTGTGCGAAGTGATGCACAACATGTATTTATTTATACGCTTAAATGTCATTCATTTACTCGTTCACTCATGCCATTCATTTAAAAAGCTACTTCATCTTATGACTCTAATTTTCCCTCATTGTCTTTCAAATTCGTTCTTGGCAGCCAGAGTGCTCTCAAAATCTTGGCAATTCTCCAATGCCCATAACAGTTTCAAGCCTAATGGAAACAATACAGCTACACCTCGATCATGGTTGTGTTTTATGATTTTATTCAGACGTGGACGGGAGGCCTCTGTAGCCATTAAAGTGGTTATTCCTGTACAACTTGCAACCTCAAAAAAATGAAACTTGTATCAATTGATCCTTTCGGTGAGATTGTGATAAATACTCAATTGTTAAACGTGAAAACTATGGCATTTTGTATGAAGTAAATAACCTGTTTGAATACCCGAAGTAATTTTTTATGAAGTAAGTAAATTGTCTGATCACCCGAACATCATCCGAATTGGTGAGGCGCAATGCAGAAGCAAATGAAGAAATACCTGATATGAACATCGAACACTCACAACTTCGTTAATGCAGACCCAGCGTTCATAATGATTTTCCAGTGTTTTTCATGTTTTTCTCTCAGAGGTCTTCCGGAATTAACTCGCCTGTCTGACTAATTTTGTGCAGGGAAGAAGCTCTGTTATTCAGGGCTGCCCTTACAGACTTTTGGTGGTCTGACCTTCACCACGCTCGAGCTATAAATAACAGCAGAGATATCGATGAAATTTCAATCGTTTCTTCGAGCATCATGTAACACCGTACTACGACATGTTATTTCCATAATCATGAATCTTCGTTAACAAATAGGGTTGTCTTTTGAAAGAGTTGGCCCTACCGAAAGCGTTAAACAATGAAGAACGTTTAAGCGTCACGCGGTAGTTAGATAAGGATCTTCAGGTGCAGTATCTTCCGTTGGCTTTTCTTTGGGCCAAGCTCATTATTTTTCGAGGCCCTGGCTCCCGTCAAAACAGGCCCAACATTTGCGACCAAAACAAATCAATTCCGCCCGGGCGCCACGAGCACGACAATGAGAGCCTCTTCTTCAGGATGTCATGTTAAGTGTTTTGTCGCCCAGAAATGACGGTAGTTGGACAACGCAAACAGCAGCTTCTCATAGAACTAGCAACATTTTTACTCGCTTAAAAAAGAATACCTCTGTCAATAGGTCCTCTCCCGCGCCATGTCATCCTCTCTCCCGTGACTAAAGCTCTACTTAGCAAAGAGGCCGACCTGGGGCGCGGTTTTCCTTTGCAATTTTCTGTTTATTTTTTGCCGAGATTTGCGAGACTTCCTCGCGCATTTCAAGAAAGCAATATACACGGGTTTCATCTAACATTCAAGTCAATCTACGGATTCTTTGAAGGCCAAATGATTTCATTCCATATTGCTTTCAAGAACTTCTAAGGGGAATTCATAGTAAAAATTGCTTTTTTAATTTGAGGAGTTTGATGGGAAATTGAATCAAACTAATTGAGTTTTTTATCCAGCTTCTGAGTACGGCACAAGTCTGGGCGAGTGTTCAAAGCAAACTTCTTCAGTTCAAACATATAGTAAATTTCCCGCTCGAAAATCCATGGATATTCAGAGGTCCAATTTCAGCAGCACAAATAGGAAAATTTTCATCTGCGCCCTTATGGATATTCAAATGTAGAAATTAGACCACAGGAACGTTTTATCCCCAAACTGGCGCAATGAAAAATTGTTTCTACTCAGACTATGTTTGAAGGTCCAAACGGTTACCGTCCAACATCCAGATATCAATCTGACTGTCCTGAGAATTTTTTTTCAGTAGTTAAAAAGTATCTCTAGGTATCAAAATGCAGATTTGAGATCTATGATCTTTAAAACGTCATCTGAAACAGCTAACTTGCGCATAATATTGCCTGTGTAGAATTGCTTGTCGCGACAGGAACGAGCCCAGTGCCACATTCTCAGGCAGTTACTCGTGTCCACACACACAGTGAGCAGAGGAGAAGTTAGAAATTCATAAATATTTACGAGCAGTACTAGCAATTTTAAATTAGCATAATAAATTGGCCGCTCCACCACAGATGTGTGACCCACGAACATAGTCACCATTAGGTACTCTTTCCTTTCTTGGTACATTTAATACCGTGAAGCGTATCGTAAGTACCATATATGGACTCTTAATTTCCCTTATAATTTACATATATAATTCTTTGAAACTATTTTAAAACTTCGGTCAATATTAGATTTAGCACTACTATTACGTTTTTTTTCCACTCAGTTTTGCTACAAACGACTTTTGAACGCGTGCATTGAGCCAGCAGAGGCGATATTTTCGTGTAGTTGGTTCCAAACGAAACGCTGGTGTAATTTTCACTGGAGAGAAGGTTATGGTCTCAGGCACCGGATGCGTCAGTGAAACATAAAATTTTTAAGGTTCTTAAAACAATGAGAAATTAGGTATAAAAATGTATTAGGTAAATAAATGATGAACAACCATTTGGTGTACCATAGCCGAAAAGGAATATTTTTGAAAATAATGTCCCCTAGATGGCCTCCATTGGGACGCACACATTCATCAAAGCGGCCGTGGAAATTATTCATGACATTGTTCATGACACATGGGATCTCCATAAAACGAAAGTGTGTCAGTTAAATCCTCCTGGGAGCCTTCCAGCCTTGAATCAGCGTATTCGAGATTGTTGTGATTCCACTAAACCGAATGGAGGCCATCTAGAGGACATTATTTAAAAAAAAAAATAATTCGTTTCTGTTATTGTACACCTAATGGTAATTTGTGTTAATCATTTACACACCAAATAGATTTTTTATACATTACCTTTCGTTTTAAGATCCTTAAAAAATGTCCGTTTCACTGACGCACTCGGAATTTGAAATGTCCTTTAAATCTTTTTTCGTCGCTTTTTCTAGTATGGACGGTCTCGTCAATATCATTAAGTTCCAACGTTGAGGCCATCTCGATTTTTGTACATCTCGATCAGGCTAGGTAAATTTCAAATAAATATCACACCGTACTGCGTAGCGGGATAGCTAGCAGCCCATCACCGTCACCGTCTCAACGACAATTTCTTATATCTAGTTTGATAAAACATACAAACAAAAACAGAAAATGGCAAATATTAAGCAATATGTATCGAGAAGAATGGTTATAATCTGATGAATTATCCACCCCCATAAGTTTTAAAACGATAAATAGATGCTTATAGAGCAGCTATCATGAGCATTTACATGACTGACTATCATGCCACTCATCCTTTACTTACATTTTACTTCCTTTTATCTACTTCTCACCTATCTTTCACCAGCCTACCCCAACCATCTACTAACCTCCAGCCTGCCTGCTGCCTGCTAACTACATTTTTATCTTTCTGTTTACTGTTTTTCAACTATCTCTCACCAAATTTTTTCCTGCGCTGTACTGGAAAGTAGTGTGTGTTTGATGTTGCAATTTTAGGGATCATCCATAAACAAGACAGTAGCAAAACTGAAATAGTGGCAAAATATCAGAGAAAAACGCACGGTGCTAAGGCCAACAGTTGGTTTCAGTACATTTGAAGCGATAGACTCGCGTACTCCAGCTGGGCACATGACGTCACTTGCGTGGGCTCACAAGGTCCTAAAGGGTGTTTACACTAGGGGACATTTCGGCCTTGAGGCGCGACTCGTGTAGACGAGGCTCACCACAGAGGTTCATATTTGTGTGTGTGTGTTCGAAATTCCCGATTCGCTTTGCTCGTATCCGTGCAGCGCCGCACGTGTGAGAGGCGCAGCTCTAGACCGGTCAGTGTGCAGTTGGTAGTCATCAAGTGAGGTAGCCCTCTCGCTCACCCGTTATGGCTGACTCAACCCTGCCGCGAGAAACTACACTGCTTTTAATTGAAATGTACTAAGCCCATCAATGCCTTTGGCAGACTAAAAGCTGCGAATATAAGGAGGCTGCTTTTCATTTTATTTTAATGAAAATGAACGAATATAGTAACATTTCACTCATGCAAATAAAAAAGAGATTACGTAGCTTTACGATGTAGCAACAATATTCACACAAGCTCGTCTACAGCAATCCATATTTCATAGCAGCAGGCCACACTGACTGGTTTTGTGCTGCATGGCTGCCACTTTTGTTTGACCAAAAAAATGTAGTGTGACCTCAAAAAATTTCGAGAAACATCTAGATTTAAACATAAAACATCCAAAAATATATCTAGAAATAAATTAATTATCTATTATAATAAATTAGTTGAACAATAGCATATAAGGATATTTATATTGTGGTGATCCCAGCGGCAAGCCGCGGACCTCCACAAGACCTGAGAAAAGCTGCCTCCAGACTACAACCGCATCCGTTCCAGAGCACCTCCGGACCCGAAGCGCCTAGTCAACCAAACACGGGACCTGAGAGAAGCCGCCTCGCGACTATGAGAAAAGGTGCCCGTAAGCTACAACGGCTTCCTGCCTCCAGCACCACAGGCCCACAAACTCGCGACCAATCAGGACTCACGCCCGGACTCAAGGCTTGCACTCGAGGCCTACATAAGGCGACCCCAACAAGGCTCGCTCTCACTCAAGCCCTCGTCCTCGTTCAAGTCACATCTTCAGCACCAGCCTCGTGTTCCTGCATCTAGCTTCCGAGGTCGACTTTGCCTCTCGCGTACCTGCACCAAGCTCCGGAGACCGGCCCTGCCTATCGACGCCCCAAGGTGTTGCAAGGTCTTAAACCTAGTAGCGTCTTGACGCTTCAGGGTGTTTGAAAGCCTTAAAAAAAGTCACGTTGCAACGCCCCGCGCCGGCGTCGTCGGCCAAGCCGCTCTACGACATCTCTCGCCCGCTCCGGCCGGCTAGCCTCGCCGTAGCTACTTACCAGCTACAACGGTGAACCGCGTGGCGGCTGGGCCCGACCCAGCTGACTAGCCTCGTCTCGGCGCCCCGCTAGCACCAGCTGACCTGTTCGTAACAGTCGCACGACGTAGCACCAATCATCACGTCTCGCCGCTGCGTTCGTAAGTAGCGTCCTCGCGGACGTTACCCGCTATTGGTGCTTGTTTCATCCATTACGTAATTCTCGCATAGTATTGTATTTCAATCATCACGTATTAGTGCTATTCTCGCATAGGATTGTGTTTCAATTATTACGTAATTTATGTCATTTTCGAATAGGATTGTATTTCAATCATCACGTATTAGTACTATTCTCGCCTAGGATTGTGTTTCAATCATTACGTCATTCCCGAATAGGATTGTGCTTCAATCATCGCGTATTTGTGCTAGTCTCGCATAGGATTGTGTTTCAATCATTACGTCATTCCCGAATAGGATCGTGCTTCAATCAGCACGTATTTGTGCTATTCTAGCATAGGATTGTGTTTCAATCATTACGTAATTTATGTCATTTTCGAATAGGATTGTATTTCAATCATCACGTATTAGTACTATTCTCGCATAGGATTGTGTTCCAATCATTACGTCATTCCCGAATAGGATTGTGCTTCAATCATCACGTATTTGTGCTATTCTCGCATGGGATTAAGTTTCAATTTATGTCATTCTCGAATAGGATTGTACTTCAATCACCACATATTTGTACTATTCTCACATAGGATTGTGTTTCAATCATTACGTACTTCTCGAATAGTATTGTATTTCAACCATCACGTATTAGGGCTGTGTTCCAATCATTACGTAATTTACGAGTAACGAACAGTGCTCATAGTAGTCACCGAGGGCCCAGTGTAATGGTCCGTGTTCCGTGTACCTAACAGTCACCAATATAATTACCGTGTTACCCCAGTGTTGTCCATATCCTGCCGAATACGGTTGTACCTCAGGCACTCGCTTCGGGCTATCCTATCACGAAAAAGATAGCTCAAAGCCTGCCCGAAGCGTGTTGCAGCCTGGGGGAGAACACTACACTGGTTGACCCCAGAGGTATTCGGCAGGCAATAGGAGGCATGGCGAAGAATACGAAGAATACAGAGTAATCGCAGATCAGATCATAGCAAGGCAAACCGCTTGCCAAACTGCCATGAGTGAACACATCGCCGTAACTGCCATCAAACAACCACCATCTCTTACCGTCTCAAGAGCGGAATTTGACAAAGCCCTACAGGAAATAGCAGAACTCAAGAAAATGCTGGCAAACGCTTTACGCCCACAGGAAAACAAGAAGCAAGCAGGGGTTTGGCGAAACCAAACCTCAGGACCTAGGTACGGAAACAGAAGCAATACAAGAATCAAGCAGGACCAAGCAATCTGCTATTACCACCAAACTTTCGGTAACCGAGCAAGAAACTGTACCCAACCTTGCAGTTTCGCGGGAAACAACGACCGCGGAGAATGGTAAACGCCCCAGTCTCCGCACAGACAAAAAAAGGCGAGCTAATGTACGTCACAGACACCGGCAACGTACGATACCTCATCGACACCGGTTCAGCCGTCAGCCTAGTACCAGCTAAAAAGAAACACACGCTCAAACCCCCGTCCTACGACTTACTCGCCGCCAACAACACCCCCATAGCTTCTTACGGGACGACTGAGCGCATCATCCTGCTCAACCCCCTACGGCCCGTAAGTTGGAACTTCATAGAAGCGGACGTGGGACAACCGATCATTGGCATGGATTTCCTCGCCGCACACCAGCTAAGCGTCGACACCGCAAACGCAAGCCTATACGCCCAAACTTCCGGAACCAAAGTACCCTGCAAACGTGTCGTTTCAAAAAGCCAACGAGTGCACAGGATCGAACACCAAACCGCCCCGGAATTCAACACATTGTACGAGGAATACCCCGGAATACTACCGACCTCCCATCACATCCGGCACACACAAAAGAAAATCGACGTAGAACACCACATCGAAACAACCGGACCCCCAGTATATGCACGACCAAGGAGACTGTCTCCGGAAAAATTGGAAGCGGCGCGACAAGAATTCAAGGAAATGCTGGAACATGGCATCATCAGGCCGTCGAAGAGCGCCTGGGCATCACCCATGCACATGGTACCAAAGGCAGCCGAACCCGGGGCATGGAGAATCTGCGGAGACTACAGACTACTGAACGCAAACACCAAACCTGACCGTTACCCAATACCACACTGTCAAGACTTCCATTACAAACTGCATAACAAAACAATCTTCTCCAAAATCGACCTCGTCAAAGCCTACGAGTATCACCAAATACCCGTCAAAAACGAGGACATCCAGAAAACGGCCATCACCACACCATTTGGGCTGTACGAATACACTGTGATGTCATTCGGGCTGCGGAACGCAGCCCAAACGTTCCAACGATACATCGACGCGGTAGCAAGAGACATGGACTTCGTAACGGCATACATCGACGACATACTGATAGCGTCCGCAAACGCAGAGGAGCACCAAAAACACCTCCGACAACTCTTCCAACGGCTACAAGGAGAAGGACTGCGCGTGCACCCCGCCAAGTGCATTTTCGGAGTGCCCGAGCTAGACTTTCTCGGACACAGAGTGTCAGCCGGCGGAATCTCACCACTCCCTCAGAAAATAGAGGAAATATGCAGTTTTCCCCAACCAGCAACAGTAAAAAAGCTACGACAATTCCTAGGAATAGTCAACTATTACCACCGATTCCTCCCAGCCGCAGCAGAAAAGATGCAAGCTCTGACCGGATTGACAAAAGGATACTCCAAAAACTCAAAGAAAATTATCAACTGGACAACAGAACTAGACGCAGCGTTCACTAGCCTAAAACGCGAGATCTCGCAACTCACCTTGCTAGCGCACCCCGCTCCAGAAGGCAAAAGCACCTTAATCACAGACGCATCAGGAACCGCAGTCGGCGCCGTACTACAACAAAAAGTCGGGCAAGAACAGCGCCCCGTAGCATTTTTCTCCAAAAAACTAGACGACACCCAACGTAAATACAGCACCTACGACCGCGAACTAATGGCGATATTCCTCGCAGTCAAACACTTCGAGCATTTTTTGGAAGGCCGAAGCTTCGAAATCAGGACAGACCATAAACCGCTCTGTTTTGCCCTGCAAAAAGCCACAGAAGGCAACAGCCCCCGGGTAGCAAGACAGCTCTCTTACCTCTCACAGTTCGACTGCGAAATCAAGCACATCAGCGGCGACAACAACACGGTCGCAGACGCGCTATCACGTCTCGTGTCAACAATAATACCTAGAGGACCCGCGATCAACTACGACAAAATAATGACCGAACAAAACAGAGACGCAGAATTAGAAGAACTGCTGCACCCAGCATCAAAAAACGCGCTCAAACTACGCCCCATAATCAGACAGACCGGTAAACCACCCCTCTGGTGCGACGTGTCAACAGGCCTACGGAGGCCATACATCCCGGAATGCTGCAGAAAGAACGTATTTCAGCATTTCCACGGGGCGAGTCATCCCGGCATACAAGCAACAAGGGACCTCTTGAGGCAGCGAGTAATCTGGCCCGGACTCAACAAAGACGTCGGCAAGTGGACACGCGAGTGCATTCCATGCCAGACAAGCAAAATAATAAGGCACACCAAATGCCCGCCCGGGAAGATGCCGGTACCCAAGGAACGGTTCCAGACGATACACATCGATATCGTCGGACCACTACCCGTGTCACAAAACAAACGGTACCTGCTGACGTGCATTGACCGCTTCACCAGATGGTGCACCGCTACCCCAATGGCCGATTGGACGGCAGAAACAACAGCACGGGCATTCCTAAAAGACTGGGTAGCATCATTCGGCGCTCCAACAACAATTATCACGGACCAAGGCGTCCAGTTCGAGTCTAACTTATGGAAAAACTTGCTGACGGCGCTGGGCGCTGAGAGACAGCGAACGACAGCGTACCACCCGCAGAGCAACGGACTGGTGGAGAGGATGCACAGAAGATTGAAGGAGGCGTTAAAAGCTACGGTCACTGACGCAGACTGGGCAGACGCACTACCCCTCATACTGCTTAACATCCGAGCCACGCCACACACGGACGCAAACATCTCCCCCGCCGAAATGGTATACGGACAAACATTGCGCCTCGCAGGAGAGCTACCCGAGAAAGAAAAAGGAGACCGGCCCGCCAGAGAATTTCTACAATGCCTAAAAAACGAGTGACAAACCTGCAGCTAATACTGCCACGACAACAGGGACCCCAAAAAGCCAAGGTCCCGAGCGCTCTATACAAGGCGACCAACGTCTTCGTGAAACACGGGGGGCACAGGAGACCCTTACAGAAACCCTACGCAGGTCCCTTCCCCGTGCTCCAAAGGACACCAAACTACATCACCGTAGATATACAAGGAAAAAAAGCTAACATCGCGACGGAAAGGGTCAAAGCAGCGTACCTACCCACCATCGAGGATAAACCTCAACAACAGGCTAAGGCACCGAGAGCAACAAACTACGAAGTATACGAGGGAGTTCCGTTCCCTGGAACAGGCACAGCAATCCCTGAAACAGCAAAACAGGCAGTATTCACTAAATACGGCAGAGAAAGCAGACCACCAGTGAGGTACTAAGTGTTTCAAAAAAAAAAAAAAAAACAGGAGAGGGACACCTGTGGTGATCCCAGCGGCAAGCCGCGGACCTCCACAAGACCTGAGAAAAGCTGCCTCCAGACTACAACCGCATCCGTTCCAGAGCACCTCCGGACCCGAAGCGCCTAGTGAACCAAACACGGGACCTGAGAGAAGCCGCCTCGCGACTATGAGAAAAGGTGCCCGTAAGCTACAATGGCTTCCTGCCTCCAGCACCACAGGCCCACAAACTAGCGACCAATCAGGACTCACGCCCGGACTCAAGGCTTGCACTCGAGGCCTACATAAGGCGACCCCAACAAGGCTCGCTCTCACTCAAGCCCTCGTCCTCGTTCAAGTCACATCTCCAGCACCAGCCTCGTGTTCCTGCATCTAGCTTCCGAGGTCGACTTTGCCTCTCGCGTACCTGCACCAAGCTCCGGAGACCGGCCCTGCCTATCGACGCCCCAAGGTGTTGCAAGTTCTTAAACCTCGTAGCGTCTTGACGCTTCAGGGTGTTTCAAAGCCTTAAAAAAAGTCACGTTGCAACGCCTCGCGCCGGCGTCGTCGGCCAAGCCGCTCTACGACATCTCTCGCCCGCTCCGGCCGGCTAGCCTCGCCGTAGCTACTTACCAGCTACAACGGTGAACCGCGTGGCGGCTGGGCCCGACCCAGCTGACTAGCCTCGTCTCGGCGCCCCACTAGCACCAGCTGACCTGTTCGTAACAGTCGCACGACGTAGCACCAATCATCACGTCTCGCCGCTGCGTTCGTAAGTAGCGTCCTCGCGGACGTTACCCGCTATTGGTGCTTGTTTCATCCATTACGTAATTCTCGCATAGTATTGTATTTCAATCATCACGTATTAGTGCTATTCTCGCATAGGATTGTGTTTCAATCATTACGTAATTTATGTCATTTTCGAATAGGATTGTATTTCAATCATCACGTATTAGTACTATTCTCGCCTAGGATTGTGTTTCAATCATTACGTCATTCCCGAATAGGATTGTGCTTCAATCATCGCGTATTTGTGCTATTCTCGCATAGGATTGTGTTCCAATCATTACGTCATTCCCGAATAGGATTGTGCTTCAATCATCACGTATTTGTGCTATTCTCGCATGGGATTAAGTTTCAATTTATGTCATTCTCGAATAGGATTGTACTTCAATCACCACATATTTGTACTATTCTCACATAGGATTGTGTTTCAATCATTACGTACTTCTCGAATAGTATTGTATTTCAACCATCCCGTATTAGGGCTGTGTTCCAATCATTACGTAATTTACGAGTAACGAACAGTGCTCATAGTAGTCACCGAGGGCCCAGTGTAATGGTCCGTGTTCCGTGTACCTAACAGTCACCAATATAATTACCGTGTTACCCCCGTGTTGTCCATATCCTGCCGAATACGGTTGTACCTCAGGCACTCGCTTCGGGCTATCCTATCACGAAAAAGATAGCTCAAAGCCTGCCCGAAGCGTGTTGCAGCCTGGGGGAGAACACTACAATATCATAAATTGCTTTATATTAGGCAATTTATCTTTATATGAATTATCTAGTATCCTGATATTTACCCTAATAAAGATTGGTATCCAAATATTCTTCAATTCCACACGTGTTGCGAGTAGAAAGGTCAGTCTCTATTGCATTGCAAATTATCAATGCTCAGATTCCTACTTATCAACAATTATTTTAAGGCTTTCACACTGCTATCTTCATCACTTTTAGTAATTTTTCAATTGCTTAGTAAGTTGATTCTACTTTATTAGATGCATTACTTTAGAATAAAACTGATACACCAAGTGGTTTCATGATAGAAATATCATTGCTTCCATCCAACAATAAACTGAACTCATTGTTACCAATATCATTTTTCAGTCTTTCGTCAAAATGAGGCCACAATAAATTCTTGATAATGTATGTGCATTTTATTCCATGATTTTTTGATATCATCACTAGTTTTGCAATTGGAGATAGTGTGCTTTAGCTTATGAACCGTGAAATAGCCGTCTTGGTGTCGTTCATAATCTGAACATAACATGATCAGAATATGGTTGCTTCACTATTCAAACAATTTGCTTAAGTAAATTTACAAATATAATAAGAATGAAGTAGTAACCAACCATTATGGTGAATTCTTAATTCGAGTTTACAGTAATCTATCATATACAGAGCTTAATTGTAATTCTAGCTAGAAAATTTCTAGCATCCTGAAAAAATTATATAGGTTTTATAGTTAATATCTAGGTTCGAAATTTCACATCTAGGTTTCAGCAAAAACATCTAGATCTAGCTATATAATATCTAGAGTGGCAGCCCTGTTGAGCAGCGCGCGCTCCATGGCTCGCTCCAATGGTGTCTAGTCTAAACGCGCATGGCTCTTGTGAAGCTCCACACGAGGCGTCTACACGTGAGCCTGCAGCAAAATGTAGACCAGTGTAAACGGCCCTTAACACTAAGTAGTGGCGTCATGTAGGGAATAGCACATTTCCACACAGAATTAAATGGCTGACAAGACTGAAGTATAGCGACGTTCTTAAAACGAACGCTCACGAACATCAGATTACATACACTGGAAAAAGTTCTATTCACCTCTCATGCTGGTATGAAAAAACACAAGATATTTACCTCAAACATCTGCGAATCAGTCAAATTCAGAAACCACTGAGAACAATTTTGTTTCTCAAACTCGATATGTTAACGGTTGGTTTGCACTTGAGTAAATTCATGAGAATGATGGCTGGAGCTGTAAAAGTTCATTGGTTACTAACAGGACTTGGCTCCTGGATTAGTTTTTGGGTCGAGTTTACGCTTTAAATTTGTGCAACAAGCTTAAAAAAACGAGTTAGCAAGCACTAGATTGATATCTGAATAAATAATGTTTTGGAAATGCCAGTACAAATGGTCATTTGCAGAAAGTGAAATAACTCAATAAGAAGTTCTAACAAAACCGACACGCTACTCAAGAACACAAGGTAGAAACACTGAAAACACTTCATAGGAACTCTGAATCAGGATGAAATGCTCATTTCATCGGTAACAAACGCTGTTATTACCGATGAGGTGTTTGGAAAGAACAGAATTAAAAATCTTTCTCCGCTCACTGAAAACAGTGGCTTAGTTGACGACAATGTTGACGAACAGATGTCCCCTTAAAAACATATTTCAAGAGTGTGACGACAGTTTTGAGCGTTTCGAGTCCCTTTACAAATTAACAAAATTCACAAGGCATGCATGATAGCAGTAGGAATTACCTAGAAAAAGTATTGACTCCTCATAATTTTCCACTTAACGTAGCCGGCAGCTACTGGGTGAATAGCTACAGGGCAGCACCAACTGCTCACGTCCCCACACTCTAGCCAGCCCTCACAAATGAGGACGAATTGCCTGACCGGACCGAGAAGTCGGGAGCCATTACGAGTAAGAATTATGGCTTAATATTGCACGAAAGCGGAACACATTTATACTGCATCAATGTCAGAGAGAAAGCGCTACGCGTACTTTTTTGAGATCTTTTATATGAAGATTCATGAAAGGTATTTGACATCAAACGACAACTGATACAATGGCACTAATTAAGAGGAATTAAAACATTCACGCCGGTAACTTTTGTTTCATTTTCTTTCTTTAAAAATGGCTTACACAAAAGGTTTTGATCCTTGAATTCGAAGACATTAGGGTACAAATTGAATCAAGCTGCTGTATGTTTAACGCCAAGCGCGTCAAAGTTCCATATCTGATGGTTTAAACAGTAAATTGAACTAACAATATGTCCGATAATTTCTTCAGGCTTCAAGGCAATCTATTGACACGTATGTGAATGCTCGTACCTACCGACCTACATACAAGGTCGAAAAAAAACGTTGAAAAAACTGCCCACCTGGTGTTTGTGTTAATTTTTAGGGGTTTCAATGGGTTTTATTAGGTTTCAATAAGTTTTATTGGTAGCTCTATTTTTTTAGATCCCGGTATCCTAAATGTTTCTTATAACTTTTTTCAATGCACACATTGATTTGTGTATGCAGTGTGAACACAGCTTAAGCAACTCCAGTCAAAAGCTGAAGCTGCCAACCTATCAGGAATTTGATTTGGTAACATAAATTTCTGATTATCAGGCTCTCTCAGTCTTGCTGTCAGAGTCGTCGAGCGTAACATGATACTGCATGCAGGCTCGGCATCTATATTAACTTTTTAGGCCTACTAGTGTCCTGTCTACAATATCAAGAGGGTCTGCACCTGCCCTAACTGGTTAGGCCTGCTGGCTTCTTGTCTGCAAGAGCTGATGACGCATGGAATGAAAGGCAGCTAGTTGTATTCCACAGGTCATAAGTGTTGGACGAGTGTGTGAGTGCGAGTGTTTGCTGATCAGTTTTTCCATAGGGCCTTCATAATTCCTGTTATTAAACAGTTATCAACAAGTATTTATTTTGAGCTTTATTCTGTGTATTTAGATTATTAAAGTTTGATGACTGTAGACCTACATCTAAATAACCTCTAATTGATGTTTCACTGCGTGCAGATTTTACACTGTTCTTGAATAATTAATACATCAGCAATGCCTTTAGGTTATGACAGAAAAAAAGGAGTGCTCTGAAGTCATGTAAGTTGTGACTTGTTCGGTGACAAAATAAGTAAAAATACAGAGGACGCGAAATAATTCAGAAAATCGATGGACAAAAACGCAAGAACAAACAGACGAGCAGGAAGAACGCACAGCTGACGGCACAGCATCACGCACCAATACAGTGAAGACAACTGCAACACCACCTGGAAAATGGAGTAGGACTTATGAGTTCCTTCGCACTTCTCAAGAAGACAAAGAAAAATAGAAGTTCAACTTGCGAAATTTGTCTTCAGTTCAAATATTCATTTTACTGTAACAGAAAATATAGAGTTCCACAAGTTCTGTTCTGTGATGCGATCTGGATACATGCTGGCAGACCATACCGCCAGTAGGCAATGTCTGCGACAAAACTTGGTGTAGGTTTGGGGCAGGGAAAGTTCAAATGTTCTTTAAAATATTCGAACATTTGAGGCCAAATGCTGATCTCCAAGATGATGCAATTAAGACTTACCTCTACCCGGAGAGACTTCCACATGATGGTACAAATAGTGTTGTAGAACCCAAAGGAAGTAATTATGGTTAAAAATTAGATTAAATTTGAAAATGCAGCCAATAAAAAAAAGCAAAACCTGCGTGGTCCTTTTCTAAAAGGTTCGTTCATTCGCATGTGACTTTCAATTTTAAGAAATCCACTAGACTGGTGCTTTTTTATTATTTAAATGTTTTTATTTTAGTTTCGGGTGGGTTTTTTAATTCCAACCCTGCCTACAGGCCATACGTCAAGGGCTTTTAAGAATTACTTAGCTTCTTATGATTTTATTTACAAAATTAACTTACGCAGTTGAACAAATCCGCATTATATATATGATAGTTACTGCATTGCGTATCACCTAGTATTTTCACTCGGCGTCGTACAAATCACTGGATAAGAAACTACACATCTCCGAACTGTAAGGCAAGTGTCGCGTGTTATTTAGAAAAGTGAAGGTTATTTTGTCTAAAATTAAGATAGGTTAGATTCCGATAGGTTATGTTGGTATAGGCTAAGTCAGGGTGGATATAGGGAAGGTAAGGATAGGTTATGGGAGGATACATGAAGAAGAGTGAGTTCAGATTAACATACGTTAGGTTTTACCATATACCGTAAAAAATAACTTTGAAGTTGTTCGTAAATCCAGGTAGTCAGTGTTACTTTTAATTTGATATCAGTTTATGATACATTTGCTCACAGCGATGCATCCCTAAAATTTGCTGAAACTTGATTTGGTTTAGCCAAGATTTGTGAAATACTCGTACTTCTTTTCTCACAGTTCAGAATCATCGCAGCTAATAAAACCAAGAAAACATGGTCACAAGAACCTTGGGTTGAGAGAGTGAGGTGGTACATACTGTAGATGGTTGATCGGCAGCGGAACTGGTGTAGCAGGTGGGGGCAGATGAAGCGTACATTTCTGTGGGGTCAGAGCGGGTGTTACCTTTCACTTCCTTCTTTCTGGTGGCACTGCCCTCTGTTTTGTGTATTCAGGTTACATTTAGCTAGCTAGGTTTCTTAAAATTAGGGATTGATGCAGGGAATTAGGTATTCATGTCTATTGAACTGAAATTTTTAAATTATCTCGTGTCTAATAATGAACCTAGCTAGCTAATTGGTTCACGGATTTTGTTGGATTTTGAATTCATTAATTTATTGTTAACAGGACTTGAGCTCGCTGGCTATCTCACTATTCTATCACTCAAACCCTCGTTAATCTCGCCTTACAGCTTTTCATGCTGGTTAATGCTGGACAGATTAAGTAGGCTTGACTGAAGATTAATGGTTTGATACATGTTAAATTTCATGAATTCAGAGTACATGAGTGAAGTTTAGATTCACCGATTAAAACTTCGTCGATTATAATTAAGGGCCGGTTACCTGCGTCTAAAATTAACTTGAACCTAACTCAATGATCAGTTTGACATTCTTTGAAAGTATTTTTACATTAACTTTTTACAAGAATCATAGCTACTTTATTTTCCAGCCGTGTGTTTCAGGAAGGTGCTTTAGGAGTGGGAGTAACACCACTCCCACTCCTAGAGCACTTTCATGAAACACACAGCTGGAAAATAAAGTAGCTATAATTCTTGTGAAAGTTATCGTAAAAATACTTTCAAAGAATGTCAAATTGATCATTGAGTTAGGTTCAAGTTAATTATGCCCAGCCCAGGTCGTTGCTGGCTCTATGTAGCAGCGCCTGAAGTGGACCTCTTCTCCTCGGCTGCTGAGACTGGTTGCCGGGAGAGTAAAGGCTCCTTCACACGCACATATATGTCTGCAGACACATCTGAACGGGTGTTGAATTCGTGAGTTTGTACGCTCATTTCAGGTTGGCACAGACTGTATGAGGCTGATGAGGTATGCCTGATAATTTTGGAGCGACCGCCGACCAGCTTCAAAGTTCAAACCTTGAGCTTGAAGTTGACACCACGTCAGTGTCAAGCCAGCTTTCGTGGGTGGTGCACGCCTGTACTCTGCCTCTCTCCTTCCTTGTGGACTTCATTGGTCAATTTCACATTTGTATGTTCACTACTTTTTAGGAACCATTCTTTAGCCCATTTTGAGCGAGCGTTAACATATCTTTTTTTTTCTTATTCACCGCAACTGTAACGAATTTCGTCAACTGAACGAATTCGCCGTCTGGAACCGCCATTCTTGTGCGTACTCTCCACCCAGCTGCTACTGGCATACTGAAGCGAGTGCCAGTCTTTGTCAAGTTTGAAGTGTGTTGTTTGCATCGTGTGCGGGGCCTTGAGACCGTCAAAACAAACTCAGTTCACATTGTCTGCACACATATTTGCACGTGTGGGGGCCTTTACTCCGCTCGCGTTTTCAATTTACACCTGTCCCAACGCTAAACTTAATTTTTGGGTCCCTTTTCTTAAATCTCTGAAGGTAGCTAATTCACTTTGATGTAGAGGCCGAGAGACGTAGCTCACTGTATTGCTGAAGATCCAAACGAATGATGTATTTTCCAAAAATGTAACAAAAAATTGGGATTGCTTAATAGATCAATAAAATGTTATAATTTACTAGTTCCCCGCTTATTGAACATGTGTAGCAATAAGTAAATTGCTCATTCACGTATCGGTATGAATAAATGACATTTCATGTTTCGCGAGCTTCTTAAAAATAATTGTTATCATACGAGGTGAAATGATATCGTTGAATTGTTTTTTACAATTCTTAGGAAGGATAAAAATGTATTCGAGCAATAAATTGATTTTTTAATTTTGCTTCATATAACCTAACCGAATCAACCGTTAGCAACCACAGAAACGTATTGAACGAACTTTGGTGGACGTGTTAAACAAAAAAAAGAAAACAAAAATAAGTCCTGATATTAGGTTATTGAACCTTTCTGAAGTGAAGAAGCAATTAAGTAGCTTCCAACCCCAATTGAAAATCATGGACGGATCACCGGTGGGTTAAGGACGTGACGGTCGATTATGTGCGATATATAAGCTGGTCGGCCTACTCTGCATTAAGACTCCTTCAATGCGCTCTCAACTACCCGCGGTCGAAATCGGACGTGAAATTCATGGTTGGCCATGGACGGTTTTAAGGCGCAAAATGTTCAGTTGGGGAATGGCCGTAACATTTGAGAGCGGCCATCAGTGGTTTACAGTCGTAAAAATGTATGCTGCCGGTAGTGTGCTGCAGCCTGCCGGTACGCGTCGCGATCTGTTAAACTTAGTTTACGACTGTGAGTCATCGAGTGATGTACTTACTGGAAGTTATCGTTTTTGCAGTCGCGATTGCTGATGTGAGTTTTCCTTGTGAATGTGTGCTTCGCAATTATTGCATTAGATAAACGGTGATTTAGTAGTGCATCATCATGCTAAAAACATTTTTTTTGACGTTTATCGGGATGTTGAGGCCATCGACAGTTACGCTCATCTTTAGATTTTCGTGTTGGTCGACGAGCTCAAGCTGAGTTCAAATTTTTAAACACAGTTGTGTGAAGTGTTGTCCTTCCAACTGTTTTGAAACTAGAGCAGTGGTATTCATATCAAAGTACTCTGGATAGATTATTGAACAAGTTTACAGAACAGTTCACATTCACTTGATTCATTTGTAAGTTATATTCATGAACATTGGAAGCATGTAGAATGATAGGTCATTGTGCAGGTGGGTCATTTTATATCGTAATTATCGTTATGCCTTTCATGATGGACATTTTTGATTAATTTTTTTACTGTCCATGTCAGCTTGTCTTTCTGTCTTCAACTATTCTCTTGTTTATTTTTTTCGAGATTTTTAATTCTGTGCATCAAGTCCTGTGCTACAGTGCACCCTATCTATCATTCGAGGGTATTTTTTATTGTAAATAGGTTTTTGGTACATAATTGCGCTAGCTAATTGTGTTCCAGTTTTTTCTCTAAAACAGCTTTAGTAATGCAAGAAAATTCTTTTGTGCTATTCCGTGTTCCCTTAAAACGTTGACTACGTTTGTGCGATTGCTACGGTTGGTTCGGTTAAGTTGTGAGTAGCGGAATTTAGAAACCGACTGTACTACTCAAAAGCACTCTTGTCCTTTATAGAAAGTGTGAAAAAATTAAGTGTACGATCATTTTAACTGGTGTGCTGAAATCAATTCTGAAAAAGGAAGTGAAATTATGGAAATGCTATTCATTTATGCCGGTGTGCAAGTGGGCAATTTACTTAGTGGTACACATACGTCCCAAAGCGTAGTCCACGTGTTGCCTCCACACTAAATGGTGCCTCCCGTTTCCTCTCTTTGGATCGCATTTGTTGCGGATAGGGAGGCTTAAACGAACCAATAATCTAATCTATAATGTAAACGAGCGTTGAAAGGGAACTTTGTGATATGGAAATTTCATTCCCATTCTTATGTTCATGTAGTTGATATTTGTTTGTTACATGCAGCATTTTGAACGAATTGGATTTTATGTTTTATGCCTATATTATTTTGGTGTGCCATTAGTGGGAAGGCTGTGATTTAATGGAAGTAAGATATTCATGTAAGTTTTTATTAAGAGATAGTTTAATTTTTGTAATAAAAGTTGAAGAATGAGCGGGATTCTATGTCCTTTCTAATGTATTGTCTTATGTACCTGAGCTCCCAGGTGCACGTGCATCGATCTCATTGGATGTACAATATTGTACTGAACTTAATGGGTCAATAGATTCACAATGCATTGAGTGTGAATGTATTGTAAGATCCAAAGCTTCAAGTGCAATATTGTACACCCCGTGAGGCGAGGCACGTGCAACCGGGAGCGATTCTTTAACCTATAATCCATGGACGGCCAGCCGCGATTCGAATCTGGTTCTGAGGCGGGAAACGACCGCTAGGTAAGGCGGAACAACGGCGATTCGCGTGCAGTTTTGTGTCCGAAAAAGTGGACATTTGACCCTTAAACCGCGCGTAATACAACTAAAATACGCCTAGGAACCGACGCGTACTCACCGGCGAAACGTCCTTGATTTTCAATTGGGACTTTCGGACAAGCTTGAGGTTGTTGCAAAAAACTTCCAGCTTATATTGGCAGTTGTTGCTTATTTTAATCAGGTGCCTCAAGGTTCTACTGAGACCTTTTAGTGACCAGTGCTGTAATATAAGAGACTGTTAATTGAAATTAATGTGAAGTTTTTTTGAAACTTTGATCCTTTATATCTAAAGAGTAAAGAGCCGCCAATAATGGTGTACGCGTGAGTGCCTTGAAAATAATCAAAATCACATCAATAATTAACTGAAATCCACAATTGCATAATATCCTCATTTTCAAATTCTTGGAACGTTTTGGGGTTCCCTAAAATCCATTCTTTTCAGCAATTCATCGTCATCCTGACAGTATGAAGACCTAATTTATTCTATGAACGACTCTCAGAACCTATTTTCCCCAATCAATTTGTGTGAGCCGTAATATCAACTGTTTTTGTCTCCATTCATTTTCCAAGCTACCGCAATCCGGTCAAGTGTAGTAGGGTAGCTAGGGCTAAAAATTAGGAGAATTGAATAATTGATATGCACGAAGGATACAGCACCATATAGATAGAGAAAACGTGAATCCAAAAGAAAACTCAGGTTTATCGTAGGGACAGAAACCAGATGAGAAGAAAAAGTAGCACCAGTTAGAGAGAAAAACATACATTATTTGACCGCGCGCATTCTTATGAACTTCAGAAATCGATTTTATTTTTGCAAGCCTGCCCAGCATAAATTTTTCACAGCTATCTGTAAGTGCTACTCGTAAGTTTTAGGAAACCAGGTACTGCTGTGCATGTAATTGCTCGGTTGAAAATGGTCAAGTAGTATTTATAATGTTTCCTTGTAGTACTCGTATGATACTTCACGTAGTGTCCAGGTAAGTAATTTACAGGGCATGACTGAGAGTACATGAAATAATGAAGCAATTAACGTGCTCTGTTCTATACATTGCCGAAGTAAATTATTTTTTGGGCTTATAGTGCATAATGAAAAAAGCATGACCATGAAAGTACGCAAAACTGAAAAAATTTTTACAAACTCTTCCATTATTCAATTTAAGGGAAGAGAAAATTTATTCTACCTCTTGCCGTTACACGTATTCATGTATGTAGGAAGACAAAACCAGGTCATATAATAATCTGTAAATATTTTAAACCGAAATAAAATAAAACTCAAAGCTGTCATCGAGCTACATTTTGTTTTCTTTTGTTCGTACAAAACGATTGCATCTTATAATAAATTCAGCCAACGAGGAGTTCTACTGAAAATTTTGCCATTTTCTCTTAAAATGCATCATAATTTACAGTTAGTGCAAAAAAGTAATCGGGAGGCTTCCTGATCTTAACTAAAAAGGAGAGAACTTAAAATACCGTACAAAACATTTACTCGAATTAAAAATTGCTAGTAACAGAATAAAATTGAACGTATCGAGCATTCGCTCATCTCCAGCAAAATAAATGTAGGGCCTCCCTGAAAAAACATGAAATGAATTAGAAAAATGATAATTGAAAAAAAACACTAACCTTAAAAACTACCTGTTAACTATTGACAACGGAAAAGAACTAAGTTGGTTGTTCAAAATCGGTTATTTCTTAACATAAGGAGCGACTCTAAAATCCTTGAATCGGAGGTATATTTAGATTTGGTAAGAATTTTTAAATTGCTGATGTCAAATGGGCTATTACAATGCTCTGAACGATCCCTAATAGCTCAATGTGAAGTGCTAAATAAAATATTTCCTGTGCAGTAACTTCTACCTCGATGCTCAGCCCCCCTACAGCCTAGAGTTCGCGACGTCAAACCGACGTACTCAGATGCACGTCGCGCACAACAAAATGTGTAAATTAGCGAGGCCTGCATCGCAGTAGGAAGCATGTCTTTGAAACGAAAAAATGAGCATATTTTAAAACTATTAAACTAAAACCACCTTTAACTTCATTCCCGGAAAGTATTTGACAAACAAATATAAAATTTATTTCTTCATTTCCTGGTCCAAAATGGTCCAAAAATGCGGAAACGAAACCAAGCGAATGTCATCACAGATTAATTCCACAGAAGGCAGTTTTTTGAACTTTTTTCCAATAATTTACCAATATGAAACTCTATAAGTCGAGTTGAAAAACTCGAATTTACTCGGTGAATTTACTCGGTGGTGGCCTGCTGAGTGCCGTGCAGGTCAGGGTGACTTGATGGTGGCCTACTGAGTGTCAGGGTGACTCGTGGACGCCCAGGTTACGGCTGACCTATAGGGGAGTTATCGCTTCATACTCGCAGTCTTATGCACGCAAAAATTTAGCTCATAGGAAACGCTTCCAGCTTACAGCAGAAAGTTCATCGTGGCTGAAAATTAAACTGGCTGAGGGTAGGTTGTGCCCTCTCCAGGAGTCTGCTGAGGGTGCATTTAAGCCGAGCATTATGAATGAATGATCAGTTACGGACTCTTATTTCCTCTGTTCGATTGATATGCCTATGTAAGAAAATTCGTCGCCATAAATTACACGTCGAGGTCACCGTCATTATGTTCGTATCAAGTTAACCTCGCAGCAAAATATTCAGAGAACCGATACTTAAGCATCCGCTGGTGTGGAACACACCAGCTTTCGATAGACGTTTATTGTACTGGAACTAATCACAAGGATTGACGTTATCATGTATCCTAAAGTCCTAAAGATAAAATAATTTGAAACAGCAATTATTTAGTAGACCCAGAATCAAAATTCGCCACTACGTACGTTTTTGTGATATGCTCAAATGTCCTTGCTCCTCGAAGCCGCACTTTCTCAAAAGAAGCATTTCTGCACGAAAATCCCGGATGCAGATGACAGCCACGTGTGACAGGTTCTCTCTGTAACATGATTAGCAATACTTTGTCGATATATACCAACTTAAATTCAATGCTGAATACCAAAATCTGTGGGAAATTCACCAGGAATTAGAACGGTTTTCAATTCTCCAGCATAAGGTCCATGGCTATGTACACATAGGAGGGAATCTTGACTAACTTTTCGTATCCGTTCTGGAGCTATCGAAACTGCTTAGCCTCGCTTCTCAAGCTCGCTCAAATTTCTCGAAAAAATGAATGCTCCCCATAGCGACAGTAATGATTGTTGAAGCCCTGTAGAGAATTCAGGGCTGAGGTAGTTCAGAAGCGCTCACTGATGCCGCGTCTCGTCTCCTGTGCCTATGGAAAGAACAAGGACAAATTAGGGACGGCGGTCTGGTCAGGATTACGGTAATGAATGGGAAAAAAGACCATCTTTCAAGACTGCGAGAAACACAGGCAAGGCTGAAGCGACTTTCAGGCCTCGCGAGACGGTTGTGTGGCGTTGGGACGTCCATTGTACTGACGTTGCAATGAGGGCTTCATCAACTGGTTTTAAAGGAACATGGAAGAGGGGCACTCTTTGCTTTGTTCAAAAACGCAAACACCCTGTAAAATTCGTGACTAAATTCGATTAAAAATTGTGAATGTTCATGTTGCATGAAGCCACTGCCAAGGAAAATCACTCAAAGTGGTTTAATATGACATTGCATCAAAACGTTATTGGGAAATTCAGCATCTCGCCACAAGGCTCAAAATTCATAATCAATTCTTTCAAGGGTGCTTACAACAAATTTATGAGCATGTGTCACAAACATTAATGCTGAATAAATGGGCGTTGAATGAAAGAGCGGGTTATATCCGTCATAACAGCCCTTCA
This sequence comes from Morinoia aosen, assembly GCA_030386875.1. Lineage (NCBI taxonomy): Eukaryota > Metazoa > Arthropoda > Malacostraca > Amphipoda > Talitridae > Morinoia > Morinoia aosen. The sequence goes on along the minus strand of CM059569.1, from coordinate 15,677,872 downwards.
TTTGGCGGTCCGCATCTGTCCTGAACGCACCGAATAACTTTGGTTGCTTATTTGTCTTCAATTTCTGTGTGCCCAATGTTATCATTTCCCTGATGCTGCCGGAGTTGAGTTCAGCAGCTTCAGCCTGCGCAGGTGGCCTGCTGAGTGCCATGCAGGTCAGGGTGACTTGATGGTGGCCTGCTGAGTGCTGTGCAGGTCAGGGTGACTCGGTGGTGGCCTGCTGAGTGCCATGCAGGTCATGGCGACTTGATGGGGGCCTGCTGAGTGCTGTGCAGGTCAGGGTGACTCGGTGGTGGCCTGCTCAGTGCCGTGCAGGTCAGGGTGACTTGATGGTGGCCTACTGAGTGCTGTGCAGGTTAGGGTGACTTTATGGTGGCCTGCTGAGTGCTGTGCAGGTCCGGGTGACTCGGTGGTGGCCTGCTGAGTGTCGTGCAGGTCAGGGTGACTTGATGGTCGCCTGCTGAGTGCCGTGCAGGTCAGTGTAACTCGGTGGTGGCCTGCTGAGTGCCGTGCAGGTCAGGGTGACTTGATGGTGGCCTACTGAGTGCAGTGCAGGTCAGGGTGACTCGGTGGTGGCATGCTTAGTGTCGTGCTGGTCAGGGTGACTTGATGGTCGCCTGCTGAGTGCCGTGCAGGTCAGGGTGACTCGGTGGTGGCCTGCTGAGTGCTTTGCAGGTCAGAACCCCTCAGCGAGATCTGAACGGCTGCTGGGAATGTTGAGCTTTCAACATCTAGCATTAAATTGATGTTATTAATCTGGCATGATTGCACTCCCACGAATGTGCGACATATTTGCAGAGGATTTGAACACCATGGGAAACAGTCTTAGAAGCAATTTAATCATAAACTAAGTAAAATCAGTGCGAAATAAAACATGTTCAGCAGATTACATGCAAACCTTTGTACCTTTCTTATTTCACTAAGAACCAATGTTAGCTAACAGCCACGAAAGCCGCTCTTGACAATATGATTAAAACATCCGTTCTTGAGCTGCCATGAAACACTGCTTCCTTTTGGTGGAGTGGACATGTTTTATTAGGAAAAATAAAAAAAAAATTCGGGAACACCGCAGTTGCATTTTTTCAGTTTATTCTCAAGGAAATGTTTTCCAGGACCTAATAACATGAGAAATGATTTGGAAATCTCTTATAGAATCTAAATTTTTCATAAAGGAGTATTTTCCGCTGCTTCTGAATTTCTTTATGTGATAGTTTTGCTTAAAATTACTTTTCGCCGGATGTTTTGTGCGCATACATCTAATACTCTGTATACACACATACATACGAGTACATACAAGCATACAGATATACAGGCTTGCAGGTTTCTGTACATTTCTTTTCGTTGTCGCATTCTTATTTCTGACTTTGATAAGTTTTGAGTGACATCTCAGTACCAAGACAAAGAACGAAAAAAAAACAATTTTGTCGTCAATCATGGAAAAATATTCAGATTAAACTTTACAGTAGAAATAAAACAATTTACATACATACTGCTAACGTCGCATAATTTTGTTTTTATTCACCCTGGACAATAGCAGCTGGTGACCGGTGACTCAACATTAAATCTTTTTCTCTTCACCGGTTTTTGCTCCTGTGAATACGAAGGGTTTAACTGTTGCTCAAAACTTCAACATGCACCTGAAGTTAGCGACTGCTTACTAGCTACGAAAATGAAAATTCCTTTCCCTCCAAAGTATGCAATATAATGCGCCACATATCAAGGAGTACTTGCCATTCCATTACAGCTGGGCATAAGTTTTTAGGCGCACGTTCATGGGGCGCAGTTTCGAAAAATGAGGCATGCACCAGCAGCAAATAAGCTAACGTGAGGCATGCATGGGCGGCAAATAGTCCAACGAGATATGCATGAGCAGTAAATAGTCCAACGTGAGGCATGCATGAGCGGCAAATAGTCCAACGTGAGACAAGCATGAGCAGCAAATAGTCGGACGTGAGACATGCCTCAGTGGTAAATAGCCCAACATGGCAGCAAAAAAAGCACGACAGGAAGTAATTGATTTTGAGTCTTTTCAATGAAATTATTTTGTAATTTTGATAGCGTTGCTGGTCATTATTTCAGCACGACACGTAGGACTGAGTCAACCAAGATTGCATCTGCACCACTTCATATGTGGGCTTTAAGGGGTCAACCCAAGATTTCAATTTTTTTCATCCGATTCGTTTGAAATTTGGCCAGTATATGTATTTGTTGAAAGTAAATTTGTTGTACTCGTGTAAATTTTTCTATTTGGGCCATATTTTTTTTTAATACGAAAAATTAGTTTCTTGGTACATTTTTATGGATATTTCAAAAGAAAACAAGTCATTGAGTTTTTATGCTAGAACAAAACCAAAGACGGTTTTAGAATCTTTGAAGCATTGCAAACAAAGTTACGCGTGCCAATTTTCGATTTGATTTTTTTCGTTTTTTTTATATGCGATATTTCATCACTAAAAACATATAAATTTTTTAACTAATTTTTGCATATAATAACAGTTTCAAATGGAAAATTGGTACGCGTAACTTTGTTTGCAGTGCTTCAAGGACTCTAAAACTGTCTTTGGTTTTGTTCTAGCATAAAAACTCAATGACTTGTTTTCTTTTTAATGAAAATAGTATGATTTTCCAGAAGAGCCCAAAAACAAAAAAAAATATGTTGAATTGTAATACCACGGAAAAATTTTGGAATTGAATATAGTTTTCATTTTTATTTCGATAATCTCCATGGATAACTTCATATTCACACTGTGAATTGTAATTTACATCAAATTAAAAAATTAAAACAAATTTTATGAAAATATTGAACTTTTATATTTGTAGTCTGATTCTTATGAAATTTGACTAATATATGCCATTTTTATGAATAAACACAATTTCTTCCATTCATTTTTTCGATTCAGGCCTTGGTTTTTGGAAAAATTGGACATATTGTTTTTTTAGTTCATTTTTATTGATATTTCAAAGGAATAGAACTCATTGAGTTTTTATGCTATAACAAACACAAAGACAGTTTTGGAATCTTTAAAACACTTCTAACAAAAGTATGGTAGCAAATTTTCCATTTCATGTTTTTTTTTCTTTTTATAAGGGGTCGAAAATTCCGGATTTTTAGTCCCCTTACACTCCCCTGGGGGGGGGGGGATCTTGTGTCCGTAGCGCCATAAATTTTAGAACCAAATAGTCCACCACCTAAGTGTCCTTTTTCAACAACAAATAGAAATTAGCTCATCGGACCGCCAGGGGCTGGGTTGACCTCCTTAAGGTCGGAAAACCAAGATTTATTTCGAAAAGTTTACTGATAAATAATTAGAAAATACACGTAACGCACTATGTCCTGTTCTGCATTTAGTTTGATAAAATTTTAGTCGGATAAAATTTCGCTGTCACGATGTGATCGTGCGTGTATTATTCGTTTTATATTGTGTTAAATTCATTCCGTTGACGTTGTATTCGGACATGACAATATAAGTTGCTTATAACGCTCTCAGTGCGTCGATTTTCTTCCCACAGGTCAAAGGCAGAAAACACTTTTTTCGCACTGATTACAGCTGCGGAATAAACAAATTGATGGACATTTTCATCGTTCATGTCTTCAGAGCCATTTCATCATGCAGGTGTACTATAAGTCATAATTTGTAGTCAGCTAGGCGGGTGTGATGTCAGTTGGTGGCTTCCACCACGGCACGGAGCCGCGATGTGTCTCACCTCACCATCGTGATGGACTCCTAATTAGCTCCACTTGGTGTTCCCTCCAACATAAGATTGGCGTCAGTAAATTCTGTCATTCCAACTAATCAAAATTCGCTCGTGAATGTATTCTGTTGAAGCATATTTTCGTTCGTCTGTCTTGAACTGTTCGACAGGAATATTTATACTAGAATAATATTTACCTCCCAAGTGACTTTCAATAATTCTCTCGATTAGAAAACAAGCACGCTCTAATAAATTGTAGCGCTATTGCAGAAGTGAGAGGTCTGTCCTCAAAGAATGCTCCAGAGAAGTGGAGACCGACACCGCAGCGCTCCTCGTCACTCAAGTATAATGTTTGCTCTCAGCGAGCTAAGCTGGATGACTTTTCTCATACATGTTGAACAAATAAAATTTGTCATTCTTCTGCTGCCGCTTTCATTTTTACACTTCATTTGAGTTGAAAACTGACCCGTCAGCGATTGCAATGGAAATTAAAGCTTTGTTGTCTTGGTCTTTTTGAGTATGAATTAAATTATACAGGCTTCACACTCACAGCCTCACTTACATTGAGCGCTGTGGCTTAGAAAACTCTCAAACTTTCCTGTGTATGAGGCAGCGTTCATTTCATTTTGACGTTGAAAAGCTTCTTGACACATAAAATTTTTGCGCAAACATGTTCGTTGGCTCGTAAGTAAACGATTATTTGTAAATTTCATTGCTGTATAGCGAGATCAGGCCAGCAGCTGGTGTGTCGGGGCAATACTTCAGAAAGGACTCCATATCACACAATAAATTTGGACTTATATTCGTGTTAGATATGTTTCTTTTAGAAAATTCTTTGTTTTTTGGAAATTCTTCGACCGCTCTTTAGGAACTTTTAATGCATTTTACAGAAATAATAACACATGTTCAATGTATATGTTAATAAAAATCCAATAATTTTGTTCGTTTGTTATTACATTTGCTTATTTAATTGTTTTTTTGCTTGTCATCGTCCATGCTCTGCTTTCAGTTATAAGATATGACGAAATCTGTCACTTTATCCTAGTAAAGACGCAGGGAAAAATTTAAAATTTCTGCAAGCTTTATTACCGAAACGATCGACCACAAATTCCCATTTTCTGAAGTATATTCTAACAAAATTAGTTGAACAAAACACTAGACTCATCAGGTCATGAAAAAAAAACACTCTAAAATTCATATTCGTGGCGCCGTGAAAGATTTGTGAGGTTAGTAGGTTTTTAAGATTTAGATTTTGTTTTATTGAATCGTATTGAATTTTTAAATCTTTACCGATTGCATCACAATGTCACATGGACTTAAAATTCCCAGTGTGCTTGAGGGTAACGATTGCTTATTCCTTGTCACTTCAATAAAATGGGAAATTTTTCTAACATTGAAAATGAATTTAGAAATTTTAAGCAGAGGTCGTTCAGCCTAGCGAGGAGACCGAAAGCAGCTGTTAACAAAATAATATTGACCTCGCTGAGCCCCTTCCAATCAGGTCCGAGGCCCCTCAAATGCAGCCGGAGGTGTCTTTGTTTGCTCAATTTTGGAGACTCCTAGACAGCCTCCAGGCGCATAAAAAAAAATTCCACCCATTTTTAACACATTCTTAAGGGCTAAAATCCTGAAAATTACACATAACCCTGTGTCTTTAATGTGTTATGAACACTTTCGTGGACGGTTTGAAGTACATAATACACAGTGACATGCAAAAGCATTCCACACATTAGTAAATCTTCAAATTATTAAATTCTACTTTACGTTGTTAGCTCAAAAATACAGAATCGTTAATGTTTTCTTCTACTTTAGATAGTATTTGATTAGTCAGAATGTGACTTATGATTAAAAGATGTTTTAAAAATCTAATTTTCAGGACAAAAAATGAGAACCAACGTTCAAATGATACCGTTCACTTGTAAGCGTTTTGAAATCTACAAACATGAAGAAATTTAAAATCTTAATGAAACAAAAATACGAACCAAAATATTTGTCAGACATGATGCATATTCCTGCGGGCCATATTGCAGACCATATACCATAAAAACCTAACCTATAGCTCAGAAAATACACTAATGCAATAGAGTTGATCGCATACACATTAAACTCCCACACAAAAAATAGGAAATTAAAGACAATATCTGTAGTTTCCTTGTGCTTTGGTCACTTTTCAATGTGGGATTTTGAGTACATTTAATTAAACAATTATTCCAGAATACCAAGGTCTTGTTCATTCGATGCTTCAGGAAGAGTTGAAACGTTTCTCTCTTCAGTAATTTGGGAGATACCAGAGAATTTGTTGTGGCGTAGAGACTGTTGGAGTACAGCCTGAAGTACTCACTGTCATATAAATACACGCAACAAACATTTTATGAATGTTTTCCAACCAAAACACTGCAATATCGAACGTAACCAGAATGTCAAAAACGTTCTGTCTATAAAAAAATATTAGATTCGCACTCAATTGAATTTGATATCGCATTTTAGAGTTTTCGTTCATCCATAAAATGAAACCTAACTGAAATGACGTGCAAGGCTCCTCTCCGCTCAGAATTTTAAACCGTTTGCTTATTTCATTCATGGAATTTAATGAAGATTTTTATATATCTTTCAGGAGCTGTTATTTTCTTACTTGTATAGTGATATCCATTCTATAATTTTGAGTCTTTAATTTGTATGCGCTAATAAAATTGACCATTCCCCTTTTCTTCTCCAACTGTCTAACATTTAAATTGAACATCAGTGTTTCCTGGACTGTCTTTGTAGCATTAACTGATATCTAATTCACTGTGTGGCCTTAGTTCGTACGAATTTTTTATCACTTTCTTTTGATTTGAGAATCCTATTATAATACTTTCAGCGAAAATCTCCCACAAAACTCTCTTTGGTTTTAATTGGTTGAACATATGCCCAAGCTCGAAACGATCGAATTAAATATTTTTAAGTTTCTCTTCAATTATTTTTCCTTATTAATTTACAGTCCAATCTGTATTTCTTCAAACATCAAAATCAACAAATAATTCATAAAAACTAAGTTTTTCAGAACCTTCTACACAAGTTTTGATTGCGTGATATCTGCCAATTTCATAAGCTCTGTATGCTAGAATGGAATTGAAAAAACGAGATGATGTGTGAGATTGTGTTATTAGAAGGTTATACTTCTAGTTTTACATTAAACGCTTGTGTAGATGCTTAAGTAAAAAAAATTGTAAGTTCTGAAAGATCGTATTACTCATACGCGCATATCGAAAATGAGGAATCAAAAAAGCTCTTCTATGAACCAAATTGTTCCATAACCAACTGTACGGTGCGTAGCGGAGAATTTAAAGATGACTGGGACTACGGATAATTTTCCAAGATCTAGTGCACTCCAAAAAAATTCAATGGGCTTATGTAACGTAAAAAATTCACCGTAAAACTTATTTGTTGGTGCGAAGAGAAGAACTTCAATAAGTTTTTACTGCAACTGATACACATTTCTATGAATAACAATTAGCTTGAATCATTATTCTCCTCGTAATACCTTATTAATGAAGAAACGCGATTTAAAATCGAGATCACACTTTGAGAGATAAATTCTAGGCACAATGATGATTTTTGAAGCAAATTTTTCTGCCTGACGAAAGCATGTTAGAGTAGTATGATCGCCGGAATATCTTCTGTCTGCAGAAAAGATGGAACAGCCTACGCCGAAATGAACACCATCCAGACTGTGAGACACGGTGGCGGCATCCTAATGGTCTGCAGTAGTCTTGAATTAAATGGTTTCGAGAATTTCGGATTTAACTATTTTTCATGAGATTTTATAAAGATATTTACAATAATTCTATGCTTTTTGGCGAGATAATTTGGGGTTTGAGAGCAGCAATATTGAGGCACTGGCACGGCCTAGTCAAGAGTGGGATTTAAATCTGAAGGAAAGTTTGAGGAGAGAACGCAAACGTCACACCCAATTGCAGCTGTTTTCCACGAAAGAATGGGCTGAGGTTCCATTCAAATCTTGCAAGGATTCAGTAAAAACTTTCAGGAACAACTCATGGGATTTAACTTTGTATGAAAACCCTGCAAATAAAGAGTAAACATATTTTATCTTGTATCTGATTATTTTTTCACAATATAATTCATTAAATTACGTATTATTTTTATATATGCCTCATGTATTTTATGATCGTTCAGTTATTTTGTAGGTATTATAACTGTGTGCTTTGAATAGCTTTCTTAGTAATGTATTTTTAGTTATAATCTTAAAGTAAAAGTATTTTCTCCTTAAAGAAGTAAAGTATTTTTCACCCTAAAAGGATACACATGCAGCTTTAAGTCTCCGGGCTTTCACATTAAAGTTTCACTATCTTAGCTAACGACATTATGCTTTTAGACTGAGAATACTTAAATGTTTAAATAAAAATACCAAATGCCACAAAGCGTCTGAAGATAACACTATTTATTAAAAATTAAACCCATTCTACAACTAAAAAATATTGACCTTTTGAATCGCGAATGCGCTATTTAAAACTTCCTGAATTATTTTGACAAGCCGCTAAACGTGGCAGATAGAAGAAATGTTTTAAAAAATTTCTGATTGGAACTTTAATACACCAAGAAATGTCAGACTTTGTTTAAATGAAGGCCTAAAAGCTCCATATGTGTCAAGATATAACTGAATAAATGCCTGACCTAGCCATATTTATGAGAATATATTTCAGTGTAGGGAGCTCATCTGGAGAGGTGATTCTATCAGGCCCGTGAAGTACGACCCCTGAGCTGCTCCCTCGGCGCCACCGGAGTTCGCTGAGCTGACGTGCTGACCTGACGCCGGTGGCGGCTGTCACTCAGGCTGGGTGACGTGTTCACTCCTGATCTTTGCAGGAGTGAAAGAATTTGTGTTGTTTTACATTGCAGTTAGAGCTAGACGTATGTTGGGATAACATTTCGAAGTTGACCTTCTGTTAACGGTGTTGAATTGAAAATGGGAAGAAGTAATTTTTCATCAATTTCAATGTACCAGATAGGTCAAAAAAACAGAACACACCTTTAGGTTGAAATTGTGATTGTTTGGCAGCCCATATCCTGCTTTTGTTTTTAGTATCTAACACCGTGTGTAAAGAACTTCGTGGTTCTTTGGGTGCGTATAGGGTATTCGAAAACGCGTAGGCTTATCCAAACGGTTTCTGTAACAATATGATACAAACACACTTAAAATCTAGCTCTAAAAACAAAGTTGATTGCACTTTAATTTCACGATTCACATATTATGCCTTTTAATACACTAAATAAACACAGGCAACGAAAACACTAAAACCTATTATGTACAAAAAACGGATTTAGGGATTATTGCACGGTATAAAATAGTTTATGACGCAATAACGGCAAATATTAAAACCTTACCGAATTATTAGCCCCATTCGACATACTCTTCTGTGTATAGACAACGAGTGAAACGACCTGGGGCTACACCGAACTAACAATATACCAAGATAAAGATCAGACTAAATGTACTTACCGCACACGCATGAGCTTCGCTAACACCCTGTGAATGTGACATCAAACAAAAAGTTTTGTTATTGTTGTGTACTTCATTATGGCCTCCCAGCGAGATAAACGAGTGGAAGTTTCTGCACTTCTTCGTGCTGGATACACAGTGAGTGAAATCGCAAATTTTGTTGGGGGTCTCGCACAAACGTCTACGCGATCAAGAAGCGCATGGGCGAGGAACAAGCGCAACAGGATGGAGCCCCAGCACACGCATCCAATCGAATGCAGCATTTTCTCCATGAGCAAAATTTTTCCTTCTGGCTGAAAGACATGTGGTCGACAAACGTTTAACTCACTGGACCACGCCTTCTGGCCGCATATTGAGGCCAAGGCGTGCAACGTTCGTCACCCAAACATCACCACCCTGAAAACATCCGTTGACCGGGAACGGATGGCCATGAGCACGGACTACGCTGTCAACAGCTGCAAGGCCTTCAGACGCCGTCTTGAAAGTATCACTGCTTCAGATGGCGGTTATATTCAATGGAATTAAACATTCAATACTTGTTTCTAATGTCCAGAAGTTTTATTCACTGTGGTCGAGGAGTTTCTGAGGTACAAGGGTAGAAGTTAGATTTAGGATTTGTACAGTTTTTTTCGGCCCACCCGGTATCTTGCACAAAAGTTAACATACTTACAATTTTGCAGCGCAGCTACACTATTTTTGTGCTCTACAAGTTGATACAAACAATGAATAACAATGTATAAAATCTTCATTAAATTTTGCATTTACACTAACTCCTCAGTATGAGATCTTACCATCAGACCACATTAGCTAATGCACGAGGATGAACGTGTGCAAAGGATTGTAAGCGCAACAAATGATTGAACCATTTGATAAGGGCAACTTTACGAATCCGACGACGAGCTAGACTCAGTGGTGCTCGTAGAACAGATGAAATAACATGGTGCAGCTTCCTGAGATAATCACTGCTTGAGAGTATCACTTGAGAGTATCACTGCTTCAGATGGCGGTTATATTTAATAGAGTTAAAAATGAAACACTGGTTTCTAGTGTCCAGAAGTTTTATTCACTTTGGTTGAGGAGTTTATGAGGTACTCAGGGTAGAAGTTATTTTTAGGATTTGTTCTGTTTTTTCAGCCCACGCGGTATTTAACTTCGCAGAACTTTGGGAAAACATCTGTTACCGAAATATAACCCATAATTCACGTGTTGTATGTTTAAAGAAATCAACCATCAGAATTAAATGTTTTCCTGTTTGAGCATGACCTCCATCTGCATTACCACTTCCAGTACCATCACCATTATCTGCGATTCTTAACGTACTCGATGTTGCACAAAAACTTTTTAGATATGACAAAAAATGCCCTCGCAACTCAACATATAAAATAATATTTTTTAACAACTGGAAAGCACGTAAAATGCTACAATTTGGGATTTTATGGACAGTGACGAACTTAAAAGACCTTGGCTGCGTTTCATACGTTAAGCGGCTATCATACGCTGTATAGCTATACAGCGTATGATAGCCGCTTAACGTATGAAACGCAGCCAAGGTCTTTTAAGTTCGTCACTGTCCATAAAATCCCAAATTGTAGCATTTTACGTGCTTTCCAGTTGTTAAAAAATATTATTTTATATGTTGAGTTGCGAGGGCATTTTTTGTCATATCTAAAAAGTTTTTGTGCAACATCGAGTACGTTAAGAATCGCAGATAATGGTGATGGTACTGGAAATGGTAATGCAGATGGAGGTCATGCTCAAACAGGAAAACATTTAATTCTGATGGTTGATTTCTTTAAACATACAACACGTGAATTATGGGTTATATTTCGGTAACAGATGTTTTCCCAAAGTTCTGCGAAGTTAAATACCGCGTGGGCTGAAAAAACAGAACAAATCCTAAAAATAACTTCTACCCTGAGTACCTCATAAACTCCTCAACCAAAGTGAATAAAACTTCTGGACACTAGAAACCAGTGTTTCATTTTTACCTCTATTAAATATAACCGCCATCTGAAGCAGTGATACTCTCAAGTGATACTCTCAAGCAGTGATTATCTCAGGAAGCTGCACCATGTTATTTCATCTGTTCTACGAGCACCACTGAGTCTAGCTCGTCGTCGGATTCGTAAAGTTGCCCTTATCAAATGGTTCAATCATTTGTTGCGCTTACAATCCTTTGCACACGTTCATCCTCGTGCATTAGCAAATGTGGTCTGATGGTAAGATCTCATACTGAGGAGTTAGTGTAAATGCAAAATTTAATGAAGATTTTATACATTGTTATTCATTGTTTGTATCAACTTGTAGAGCACAAAAATAGTGTAGCTGCGCTGCAAAATTGTAAGTATGTTAACTTTTGTGCAAGATACCGGGTGGGCCGAAAAAAACTGAACAAATCCTAAATCTAACTTCTACCCTTGTACCTCAGAAACTCCTCGACCACAGTGAATAAAACTTCTGGACATTAGAAACAAGTATTGAATGTTTAATTCCATTAAATATAACCGCCATCTGAAGCAGTGATTAGATATCAACTATAGTTGATATCTAATTTGAAAATGGGCAAATGTTGCTGCGCGTGCACGAGGTAATGAATTCCATAATTTACTTATGATAATAGCTTTGGTCAATTTTCGAGCTCATGGTTCTTGAAAGTAAATAATTATAATACCGCAAACCTAGTCATAATATACTAATAATTCATGTGAAATTTAAGAGTATTAGCCTAACGTATAAAGTACAAAAATATTTGTGAGCAAATTAACTAAGTCTTAAAGCAACTTGAGTCCGTTTCTGCTTTTTATAACAGTGACGCATTTTCTGTCTTAAATTATAATCCTTAACGAAGTATCAAAAGTATCAACCGATACAGCTTTCTCTTGCATATCACTTATAATATTCGGCATCCAAAATGACTTTCAAGCTCAGAGACGCCAGGCCGAACACTCTTCCTCATTTAATTTCGCCATTATATGTCCTCACACAAGAGACCCACATTTACAAAATGACATCAAAAAGCTTTCGATAAAATGTTTTTTAACATGCTTTCTAAGCCCAGAGCGCTTACTAATGGTTGAATTTCATTGGTGCCTACTATACTTTCACTTAAACTTCTTTAACCGCATATATTTTCTTTACAGCAACGTTATTTGAAAAAAGTATAAATGTTTTAACAGCCAACGCTTTGAATCACTTCAAAAAAAGAATTTCAATTCCGATCCTGTGTTCCGCTGTTTCTATTTTATAGTTCATTGGATGTACAAAGAATGAAACAAAATGAATTAGAAATACATTATAAAATTGAAAAATTGTAAGATGGGTGCACGGGATCATTTAGAATTCTCGACCAACCCCATCCATTGTGATAATCGAAGCCCGGACTTTTGCCATAAATGCCTATAATGCCTAAAGCGCTATAGGTGTATATATATATATATCTAACCTAATAACACCCGTTGTGTGTTTATTTATGAATTTGTTTGGTGTCCGCTTCTTATGAAACATAGGATGTCTGAGTGTACGGTATCATGGATACCGAACATCTCAGTGTAACATTGAAAAATGGCCCTTACATGCATTGATATGTTTGATATTTTATCAGAATATCTTCGGTTAGGATAGGTTAGGACAGGAAAGGTTGAGTAATGTTGGCGGAATTTTTTCACGGGTCCACCTATAGCTTAACGATGACATTGTCCATAGAATTTCCGCGGGCCCTGTTACTCCCTAAAAATACCCTTGGTGTATTTGTTTGGAGTCCGCTTCTTCCATTTCTCAGTCACGCTCATGGCCATGCCGGTGATTGGTTGTTTGGAAGTGACCGAATATATACGGTCCTGGTTGCGGGTGATATCATTGTAATGCTCTACCCTAGTTACCCCTTAAATCTCATTTCTAGTCATGCAACTTTTCAGTAATACTAATATGTCCCAATGTTAATTTAACCAATAAAAAGTTCCAACTCCTTTATCGCGTATCACCGATACCATCCGCAGGAGGAGTATATAAGTAAGGCCGCTGCTTCACTTGCCTCTAAACGGAACTCAATGGCCGAAGCTGCTACAACATCATGGCCTTACAAATGGTGACCCCAGAAGAATGCCATCCTACAACTGATGAACCTAGCAGCTCCAAAAACTGAAGACCCAGCGCAGCCAGCAGTTCTCCAGCAGGTTCACCAACGGGCCGAGGCTTCTACATCGCTCGCCCCTTACTACTCGTGGCCGCAGCAGCGCTTCAGCGGGTTCGCCATCGGGCCGAGGCTTCCACATTGCCTGCCCCTGACAACTGGTGACCCAGCAGCTCTCCAGCGGTTTCACCGTCTGGCCGATGTTTCTACAGTGCCTGCCCTTAACAACTGGTGACCCAGCAGCACCCATCTCTGCTCTCTGACTGCAATCAACGAGCCAGCCTTCTTTGCAATTTCCGCTATGTGTTTCAAGCACCGCAAGAACGATTAACAAAGCGTGAAAATGCACAACCGAGCCGCCAAAACGCCTACAGCTCGGCCCCATTGCACAGCTCATCGCTCGGCCTCTACGCACGGACTTACGCACGGCCTCTACGCACAGCTTCATCGCACGGCTTCATCGCTCGGCTTCAGCTTGGCTTCATCAACGCCTCATCGCACGGTCTCCTCGCTCGACATCAACGCTCTGCAGCATCATTATTTTTGTAAACTAAATTGCATCGTTCGAACTACTTTCTCTCTAGGGGGAGGGTACTTGTAGTGCTCTACCCTAGTTACCCCTTAAATCTCATTTCTAGTCATGCAACTGTTCAGTAATACTAATATGTCCCAATGTTAATTTAATCAATAAAAATTTCCAACTCCTCCATCGCGTATCACCGATACCATCCGTAGGAGGAGTATATAAGTAAGGTCGCTGCTTCACTTGCCTCAAAACGGAACTCAATGGCCGAAGCTGCTACAACATCATGGCCTTATATCATCATTGTAGTGAGCGAAGTGTGCGAGCCTACGCCCTGAGCAAAGCGTGGAATATGTACACGGTCGTGGTCAAGTTTCTTGTGTTTAGGTTTCCGGTCATCATATGACGATGTGGCAATGATCGTAAGGTGTGGCGTTTTTCGAGAGCCGGTTTTACTGTGTTTTTTTTTTACGGTGGTCGTTATTACATGAATCCAAATAATTACCCTAACTAAAATTTGATGCCTAATTTGTTCCCAGTTGATTTTGTTACATGTGTTTTCAAATAGCTATTTTTCCCTCTCCCCATCTTTCAAGATTACTGCTACTAATTTGTATAAAATTAGTTCAATTGCCATGCATTCAATGCCAAAGCCAAACGAACAGATGCCGCCAAGATTCTTGGTTGCATAGCTGAAAACGGTGAAAATGTTTTTTCTATCGGTGCAAATAATACATTGTACTACAATAAATGCAAGACACGGGTTAATGTGAAAAAAATATTTTGTGCACCAACACCTACGGTTTAAGCGGCACCGACAAGACGACCTGGAAGTCGACAATTCACGACCGTCAGGAAGTGCTACCAGTTCTGCAACCGTCGACAGTTCTGTATTCGCCAAACTTGGGCCGTACGTTCAACTAGGACTTGTGCAAGACTTTCATTGGTGCTAACATATCCTTGTGGAAATTGACCAATGAAAGCGTTAGATCATTTCTTGGAAAATATATCGGAAAGAGAATTCCAAATGAATCAACTCTGAGAAAATGCTATATAGATAAAAACTTCTCTAAAACCATAGATAAGATAAACAAGAAAAAATATTCGTTATCAAAATATTTGAACTTCAATTGATGAAACCACTGATCCACTGAGATGACATTTAGTGAATGTGACTGTAGGTACCTTATAAAAGCGTCAGATGAACATTAAGCATGCATTTACTAACAACCGAGTCTGTCTCGTCACCCAACAGTTCAAATATATCACAGGTATTCACCTCTTCTGTTGCAATATTATGGCCAGATGGCATCAAGTATATTAACATATACTTCTATTTGTTACGGATGCTGCTCCGTACATGAAGGAAGCAGGTAGTACTCGGCAGATTCTGTTTCCTCGCATGATCCAGGTTACGTGTTTAGTGCATGGATTTCATAGAATATTCGAAGAAGTTCTCTCGCTATTTCCATTTGTGGAAAGTTTGATTGCAAATGGCGAGAAAATTTTTCTCAAGTCGCTTCACTTTCATGAGTGTGCCCCAACCCTGAGCTTGCCCCCACAACCAATTATCACGAGATGGGGAGCGTGGTTATCAGCTGCTTTCTATTATTCTTCCAACGTCGAAGCCTTAAAAGACATCTTCAACACTTTGGATACTGAAGACGCTCCCTTCATACGCATTGTTGAGGAATTGATGTGCAATTCTAGTTTGCAGAACGATCTCTCCTTCATCGAATCACACTTTCAAACGCTACCGCAAACCTTACAAGCGGAAGAAAAGAGGAATATTCCGCTGCATTATGCTTTAGATTTGGTTGATAACACCATAGAAAAATTGAGGAGCACTCCCAGAGAAAAAGGCGAACACATTAGAATCAAACACATAATGTGTTTGATTCCAATGTTGGCCTAGGACAGATGAAAGATATTGCACAGGTTCTTAATGGAACAAATGTTCAATGCGTTGATAATATAATCTTTCACCGAGCTATGAACCATGTTTCAAATAGGCCCCCATTACATCTGTCGAAGTTGAAAGATTACTCTCAAAACTTAAGCATAAATTCTCGGATCAGCGCTTGAGTTTGACCCGTGAAAACGTTGAGAAGTTTATTGTCATAGCTTGTAACACTGAATTGACTGACGAATAACAATGTATGATAAAAGTTTTTAATTGTATCTATTAACAATGTTTTGGTATTTTCACTGTTGTTGAAGTTAAAGTTTTGTTACACGTTACTATAAAGTTCATCCAATGCTATAAAATAACATTTGTATTTCATATGTTTACTGAATTTCAATTATTAAAAATGTTTTCTCGTGAACATTGCAGTAAATACAATACCTTCAATTCGCTTGATTTTTTTTCATTTCATACAATAAAACACATTTTTACATTAGTGCAGGACCGGCTGATTTATCCAGGGAAAGCATGACTTGTTCAATTCCAAAATTCCTGCATTGGATGTCTCAAATGCCTACGTAACTGCAATAAATACCAAAGAACACTTCCATAAATGCCTACGAACACTGTCATAAATGCTAATCATTAAGTGCTATAGGTGCTTATGTTTTAGTGCCATAAATGCCTTTTTATAAATGTCTAAACGTCTGGGCTCTAATGATCATGATGCTACAGATTTTTTAGTTCAATTGATTTGGCTGTAGAGAACAGGTTACCCAATTAGGCGATGTATTAATTTACTTCAACTATTAGTTCAGGCGTGTACGGGAATTATTGTCTCAAAATTAATATGGATGACTTGTAAAGAATTAATATAGATGAATTGTAAAGAATTCCCCACAAGGTGATACAATCATTGTATCTATGGGAATTAGCGCTCCTAGGGGGGATAATGTGAGGGCCCGAGCTAAAGGTTAGGTTTGCTTTCTTAAAGTTAAAAATAACATAGGTTTTTGTTTTGTTACGGACCGTCTTTTTCCGGTTCACTGCTGTTCTGATTTTTTCAGCACCTACTACTTTCTTCTTTTACTTTGGTCTTGTTTCATGAACTTCTTTTTTATCTTACTGTTTCTGTGCCCTTTCTGCATAGATTCCACGTTCCCTTAAACTCCATATCTAAATGGTACCTTCTTTCTTCCTCTCTTTGGATCTCATTCGTTGAGGATAGGGAGGCTAAAACTAACTAATAATCTGAATCTGAATTGTAAAGAATTGTTTACTTAAATAGGGAAAAAGTTCATCAGTCGATGGTTTCGTGAGCTAACAGCGAATTTTTAAGTCAATCGTCTCGCTAACACTAACTTCCTAACTCGTAAGTCTAGTGAACTAACTCCAAGTTTCAATTGTGTTGGTCCAAGAGTCCGTTTTTTGAATATCATATCGTCGACTTTCTAAAGAGGGTTTTTATATTCTTATTTTTTAATTTTTGTACTCGGTTCAGCGAGCATGTCTGTGTAATTGGCCTCCAAGTAGAGAAGTTGCAACATTTTTGCTCGTATCCGAGCCCTTAAAGGTGTTATCTTTTTTGTACTTCTTTCTTCGAAAAGAACCATCAATTCTGAAGTTTACTGTGGACAACTGGAAAAGTTAAGCGAGGCTTTTCATAAGAAACGGCCGGAACAGGTCAATCGTAAGGACGTTGTTTTTCACCATGACAACGCATGGCCACACGCAGCTTTGACCACTTGGGGGGAGTTGCTGCAGCTTGGATAGAAGGTTTTGCCTCACCCGCTAAATTCCCCAGATTTGGATCCCTCTGATTTCCACCCGTTTCGGTTACTGTAGAATTTTTTGAAGGGTTTGATTCTGATGAAGACGTGGAAAGTTTCTTGGAAATATTCTTCACAAATAAGGAGCCTAAATTCTTCGAACAAAGGATAAGAATCGACCTACAAATGGCAAATGGTAATAGACACAAATAGTAACTATTCTATCGATTAAATACTTGCTCAAAAAATTGTCATTTGGTTTCCATTTCGACTTAAAAAAACGAACGAACTTTTTGGACACACCATTAGGCACCCTAGTTTCGTGAACAAATACCAAGTCATTCATGAACTAAGAGCGTAGTTAAATAACTAGCTGAGTGGTTGCCCACAATATAATTATATCAAGGAAATCTATTGTGATTCAAATTTAGCATTACATCTATTTGATGCTCTACGTTACCGGATTTCCATTTCAATGTAGAATACGCAAGATAAAGGCTGTTGACAATAAAATAATGCTTACGGGGACATGCCGTAATCGTGAAGCGCGTACATTCAGTGCATAGTATTAGTAACGTGCATCAGTTGTGCAGTGTGTTTATAAATTTATTTTGAACGCTGTCAACTCTTTCTGTAAATGTAGTATTCAATTCAGTTACACGTAGTTTGCTTCCTTCAGGTTGGAGGTATTCTTATTAATCCGTAAGAGATGTGTAATGTTCAATGCATCATATATCTATCAATTGGAAAACTCATGCATTCCTAAAATATGCTGCCTACTGACTTCCAGACTATAGACTTCCTAGAAGATGGTCTCTGATGATTTCTCAACCAAGCTGTTATATTTTTCATCCAGAACAAGTTTTTTGTTCGACTGACTTGCAAATCAAACGAGGAGAAAATTCGTACCTATTTTCAAATCTTTCTCGAGATCATGACCCTTCATACGAGAAGCCATACGCCTAATGGAGATCCCGAACTTTTCTCTTGATCTCAAATCAAATTGTCGATAAGTTTTAACTGAGTTAATCTTTCCAGTGTTTGTCTGGAGCTTCAAAGTTTACGGCCGGCAGATCCGGAAGGCGGCAGAGAGGCTGTAGGGTCCATACAGTCGCCGACAGCTGGGTTTTTAAAAGCAAAGCTGTGTTTTCTGAAGTGACTCGAGGCGTATGGGTGCACCAGGTGAACTCGACATGAAAAGTTCATAAATCTTGATGCATCTGGTGTCAAAGGACGCTGTCACCATACTGGTACAGAGGTAAGTGAAAAGTAAAAATTGAAATCTTTAAAGGCTCTTAACGATGAGTTATGAGCCCCAATGGAGCTGGAAATGTTGGCATCATCAAACTGAAGTCAAACTGAACAAAAAGTCAAACTGAACTACTCGGTTTACGCGTTGAAGAATATAATTTCCTTGAACCAGGTACAACTACTTCACATTTTTGACTCAGACACTATTTCCTTCTGTTCTGACGAATGGCATGCCGAGAGGTGGAACTCAACATTGAAGCATGGCTATTGTCTCGTTTTATCTAAAATAAGATTGAAAGCAGTATTATTGCACAATGAAAACAAAGATGCATCAATCACTATTGGATATTTTCTCCACGTATGAAACTATGACGTTACATCTTGGAAAAATACACCATCACGAACATAAATGGTGTATCTGGACCTACGAGTAGCTTCAGTCGGTGACGAACACGGTGAACGTTTTCACCAGGACATCTACGCGGTGGAGTCACTGCATCAAGGTCGACAGAGTGTGATGATGTTGGCTGATTACTCCTGGACGCCAGTGTGACGTCCCAAATACTCAGCAGAAAAGCAAATGTCTACGGCCAAGAATTTCAAACCAAACATATCTAAGATTAAAAGAGTATTTTTGGTGTCCATGGTTTTTATCTGTGTAATTTATATTGAACTAGATATTACTATATTTTATGTGCGTCATATACAGGGGTACAAAATAATGGAAAAACCTTGGAAAATCAACCACATACAGGGTGTTTTTTTTTACTTTGAACAAACTTCGAACTTAGGTACAAAAACTCAAAATGAATCGATTTTCATGAATGACAAAATGCCCAAAACTCTTTAGTTTTCGAGTTATGGCGTCGCAAAGCATGTTTAGAAGTGCATGTTATAACTGGGCCGAACACCAATTGTTATTTAAAGTTGTTAGTGTTCGAGATTGTCGAATACAATTAAAGCATTTTTTCTCATTTCATTATGGGTTATCCATTCCATGTAATCAACGACAAGATTTCAAGATGCAATGTGAAACTGAAATAATGAAATAAAATTTATTATT
Organism: Morinoia aosen; assembly: GCA_030386875.1. Classification (NCBI taxonomy): domain Eukaryota; kingdom Metazoa; phylum Arthropoda; class Malacostraca; order Amphipoda; family Talitridae; genus Morinoia; species Morinoia aosen. Next base: position 15,658,038 of record CM059569.1, on the reverse strand, counting down.
AACAATCTACATTACTGGAACGCACGTGTTGCAGTATCAGTTCGCCATTTGTCGACACGCCGTTGCACTGTGACCATGGAAAGATTTACCAATGCTGAGAAGGCAGACATGCATTTGATTTATGGAGCTGCAGGCGGAAATGGTAGGCTCGCTCTGAATATGTACAGAGAAAGGTTTCCTAGGCGCGAAGTGCCTGATTTCTGGTATTTTGCTACTCTGCATACGATATTGCGTGACACCGGCAGCTTCAACGTTAACAGAGGAAATGCTGGGCGCGGCCATCATCCACAGGAGGATAGAATTGTGGAATACTTTGAGCAACATTCACGAACCAGCACTCGTGCAGCTGCTCAACGTCTTGGCTTGCAAAACCATACTACTGTGTGGAGGGCACTACATCGTCAGCAATAACATCCGTACCATTTCCAAAGAGTGCAAGGGCTCATGCCAGGTGATTTTGAACCTCGTATGCTGTTTTGCCAGTGGTTAATGCAACAGGAAAGAATGAATCGCGGGTTTTCAAAACTTATTCTCTTCACAGATGAAGCTTATTTCGGTCGTGATGGGGTTTTCAACCGTCACAATAATCATTACTGGGCTGGAAATGACCCTCATGTTATTCAGCCTTATAGTCACCAGCACAGATTTAGTGTGAACGTGTGGGCAGGCATTATTGGCAATAATTTAATTGGTCCGTACCTATTCCCTTCTCCTCTCACGGGACCTGCGTACACCATCTTCCTACGCGAAGTTTTGCCTGGACTACTGGAGGACGTGCCCTTGGAGACACGCAGGCGAATGTGGTTCCAGCATGACGGAGCGCCAGCACATTGCTTTCGTGAAACACGCCTGTTCCTGAATAACAAATTTCAAAACCGATGGATTGGCAGAGGTGCTCCTGCAGCATGGCCAGCTAGGTTGTTGTTGTTGTTTTGCCCCGACGGCCGCTCGAAGGGGTCCGCCGCGGCCAGGGCCGCCCCAGACCGGGCCCGGCTCGAGGCGAAGAGGGGTGTGGTTATATGGGCCTCTGGAAGAGGCCCGCGTCGTGCAGAAACCTCACGACGTCCGCGGGGCGAGTCCAGAGGTGCTCCAGTGCATGTATCTGGTGTGTGTGTCGGTGTGCGTGTAGGGCGGGACAGTGTAGGAGGACATGCGGAAGATCGCCCACGTTGGCATGGCACCAGACGCAGCTGTCGTCCTCCGCAAGTCCTATTCTGTGCATGTATGAGGGGAGTGAAGTGTGGTGCCCGCACCGCAGCCGCGCCAGGTGGACTCGATCCTGCCGGGGGAGGGATCGCTCCGTCGAGGGGACGGGGGGGGGGGGTCTCACTCCGAGGAGGGAGTTAGGGGGTAGGGCAGCGAGGGCGCGTGAGGTGAACTGTGTGTGTATGTGTGTGCGTAGTGAGGTGTCAGGGGGGCAGGGAGGGAGGGAGTCATATAGTGTTCTGAGGTGTGTGGCCGGGGTGGTGTGTAATGTTCGTTGGGTTGGCCGGGGTTGTTGCATGTAGTGTAGCGGGTGGGCAGGGTCTTGTGTGGAGGTGTAGAAGTTTGTCCCTAGCGTGTTCATGTGGTCAAGGAGGGGGAGGACAAGGGCTTCTTCGTGTAGGTGTGCTATAGGGGTCGATCGTGTACAGCCCGTGGCAATGCGCAACGCTGTGTTTTGTGTGGACTGTAGTTTCTGTAAGTGTGTGCGGGCAGTGTCTGCGTACCAAGATGTGTGTGCGTAAGTGAGGATGGGTCTGATGAACTGTTTGTATACTGTTGTTATGTCTTCCTTGGAGTGGCCGTATGTAGTGTGTGTTAGTGCTTGGAGGACGTTCAGCCTAGTGATGCATTTAGTGTTGATATTGTTAGTGTGTGGGCTGAACGTAAGACCTCTGTCATATGTAACTCCAAGGATTTTGGGTGTGTCTGTGTAGGGGATGGGGGTGTTGTTTAATGTGACGTGGGGATGGATGTTGTATTCTCTATTATAAGGTGTGATGAGTGTGAGTGAGGATTTGTTTGCGGAGACCTTGAGTCTGTTTGTTTCTAGCCAGTTCTCTATTATGTGGATGTAGTCTTGTAGTTGAGTGGCGGCGGTCTCGTGTTTAGGGTGTAGGGAGAAGATGGTTAGGTCGTCTGCGTATGTGAGGAGGTGTGTTTGTGGGTGTGTAGGGGCCGGTATGTCGTGGAGGAATAAGTTGAATAGTGTAGGTGAGAGCACGGAGCCCTGCGGTACTCCGTTGGTGAAGTGTTTTGTTATGGAGGACTTGCCGTTGTATGTTGTGTAGCCATGGCGGCCCGAAAGAAAATTGGCGAGCCATTTCTGAAGGTTATGGTGGATGTGTGTGTTGAGTATTTTGTTAATAAGTAAGTGACGTGGAACTGTGTCGAAGGCCTTGCTTATGTCGATGGCAGCTAACAGTGTGCGTGGAGCAGGTTTGGGAGAGTTAAGGCCTTCGAGAATTGTTTGTGTCATGTGCGTGAGGAGAGTGTTAGTGGAGTGTTGTTGCCTGAAGCCGTGTTGTGAGGGTGAGAGTGGGACGTGTGGTGAGATGTTGTGAAGAACCAGCCTCTCTAGTATCTCTGAAGGGTTGCACAGAAGTGATATAGGTTTGTAAGAGGCTGGATCTATGGGTGATTTGTTGGGCTTCAGGATGGGTAGGATCTTGGCTGTCTTCCAGATGTTGGGTATGCTTTTGTTTGCGACTGAGTGGTTGAAGATGTCTGTGAGGGCCCTGATGGCTTGTGGTCCTAAGTGTTTGAGGTGAATGTATGAGATGCCATCAGGTCCGGTGCTGCCTGTATGTTTAGTGTTGGAGACGGCCAGCTAGGTCGTCAGGCCAGCTAGGTCGCCTGATTTGACGCCACTGGATTTCTTCTTGTGGGGAACCATGAAGGACCTCGTGTATGCCACTCCTGTTGAATCGGAACAGGATCTGGTTGGACGCATTGTGGACTCAGCTGGCCGTATTACGGAAATGCCTGGCGTGTTTCAATCTGTAAGGCGCTCACTGGCTGTTAGATGTCGTAAATGTGTTGAAGTTCATAGAGGCCATTTCGAGTAACTGTTTTAATAAAACTGTATTCAAGTTTGTTCTTGCGTTAAATTTCTTATATTAAAGTTAGTATTGATTATGTTTTTTACCTGTGTCCTGCAATGCTTACTGATTAATGGTTAGCTTACATGATAATAATTGATAATTACTCATTTAGGACAATTTATTCTTATTTGTAAAAAGTGTACACGCAAATTTCATTGTGAAATTGCACAAATACTACTTTAGTGGGGCCCAAAAACCTCTTTAACTATCAAAGGTAGCGCTAAAAATGGTGCGCGCGTGCAATCCTACTTGAAGTTTAATATTCTTCAAGTAACTATAACTCGAAAACTAAGGAGTTTTGGACATTTAGTCATTCATGAAAATCGATTTCTTTTGAGTTTTTGTACCTAAGTTCGAAGTTTGTTCAAAGTAAAAAAAACACCCTGTATATTTTAGATGGTGAAAGTCCACCTTTAGAGGCAATTACAGCCTCGATTCTCCGAGTTATTGATTCATACAAATTATGAATTGTTTCCAAGGAATTTTAGACCATTCTTCAGTTAAAACACCCTCCAGTTCTTTTAGAGACGATGGCGGCGGAATTCGACTTCTTACTTGAATCTCTTAAACCGACCATAAATGCTCAATAATATTGAGGTCAGGGGATTGTGGTGGCCAGATAAGATGCTCAACTTCATTAGAATGTGTCATTGTTCCTCGTGCCATTCTTGAACAAGTCAAGCTATTTAGATGGGGACATTATCATCTTAAAGATGGCGTTCCCCTCTGGAAACCGTGCTTAAACCATAGGATGAACTCGGTCAGCCAAAATTCCTAAATTGTCTCGGCTGTTAATTCTTCCACGAAGGAAATCATTTCTTCGGCAGATTTCCAAGAGAAAGCACCCTAGATCATTACAGAACTCCCGCCGTGTTTTAGAGTTGGGAGAAGGCAGTCTGGATTAAATCTTAAGGCTTCTTTCGGCCGTCTCCAAACGTATACTCGGCTGAGGGTCGGAAATAAGGTAAACGATGATTAAGAGAAAATCACATTTTTCCAGTGTTCAACGACTAATTCTGGTGATTTCTACACTGCTTTCAGCGCTTCGAAATTTTCATTTTTGAGAGCAGAGGTTTTCTAATTGCAGCTCTTCCGTGGAAACCAGATTTGTGCAGATCCCGACGAACAGTTTTAGTGGAAACTGGGTTCTGTAGGTGTTCACTGAGGTCTGCTGTGATTTATAGAGCTGAAGTCCTCTAACCTTCTCTTACAATTCGATTTCGAGTCCGACGGTCCCTCTCAGACAACTTCGACATTCGGCCAGACCTGTGCTGTGCTGAGGGAGGTTTTCCTTCTCTGTCAAAGGCAGTTATTACTTTTGAGTAGTACATCTTGAAATGTTTACCATTCGAAGAGCTTCTGTAACACTAATACCTGCTACACGAGCTACAACAATTTAGCCATTTTGAGAGTCAGAGATGTCTGCCCTTATTATAAGGTTATAACCAAATCATTCTTTTAGATATCTGTAAAAAACAGTTAATTTAGACAAAATATTATATTGGTACAATAATAAACAAGAAAACATTAATATATGTCAGGCTTTGATTGCTTATAATAGGTTTAAAGATTATGATTCCAAATTTTTAGTGTTTCCATTATTTTATCCAGCCCCTGCACCTCAATTTCACAATTTTTTTGGTAAATGTCTTGTTCATTATTACTCATGTAAGAATAAATTGGTCTATTGAAATGTGAAAGGTTGAAGGCGTACAACTAATGTACGGTGGGTGAGAGACAAATGGTTTTCATATCCTGTATCAGCATGTTTCACTGTGGTAAAACTAGCGTTGGATACCAAGATATCCACAATTTTAAAAAATTTGTTCATCATTATTATCTTATATCTTTAATGCTAATTTTATCGCGCCAAATTCTATAGTTTTTCACTGATATTTCTGAAGTGAACGAACTATAACTGATTTCATAGTTAATTCCATTGTTTTTTTCAAGGGTATGCGGATGATTTGTTTCTTGACATGTGACAGAACTTCGATAGGAATATGGCAGACTTTAAGGCCTCATTTGGCAAAACCTGGAATTTAACATAGAGGTTTTCGAGCTTCGGCAACTTTTTCTTTCGTACAGGCAAATAAGATTTAAGGGAGAGAGTATAATAGTTTCGTTTTAAGTGTATGACCTTGTGAGTGGCTCCAAAAATCAGTTAAATTATCTCGAAAGAAAGTTGCTTGGGGTTAAACATTAAATTTACTTATTATAAATTTGACTAGTGTAAATTTGAATAATTTCGAATAAAGGATGCAACCCTGTATACTGACCTTCAAATATTGAAGCAATGCGCTACCTAAAAATTGAGTGATTGTTTTTTAATAAATTGTTTAGAATCTCTCCGAAGAGGTAATACTTGAGTCAATTTTCATTATTGATTATCGATTACTTATGAATAGTAGCAATCTCATGTTCTGGTACTGTATTCGACATATCAGTCTTACTACTAAATTTGGTGAAGGCATCTAAAATAATGACAATACTTGTAAACTAATTATCAAGACCTAATGGTCCAGCAGACAGAATACTGCGTCAGTGAACTATTGGCAATTCGTGGAATGTTTGCATTTGTCATTGTTTATAAATTTATGCGAAATGATTCGACGCGCTAGTCATAGTTTTCAACATAGCCTAATATATTTGCGTTCGATATATTTTTGAGAATTGATTATATGATAGTTCAAACCTCCCTAACTGCAATAAAGGCGTTCCAAAGAGGAGCATAGAAACAGTAAGGTGAAAAAGAAGTTCATGAAACAAGATAAAAGTTCATGAAGAGAGTAGTAAATGCTGAAAAATACGACAGCAGTGAACCGAAAAAGTAGGCCTAAAACAAAAAAAAATTTCAACGAAAGGAAGGTCTAGCAAACCGTTAGCTCGGAACCTCACAAATTCCCTTTCGGAGCACTAATTCCCACAGATGAAATATTTGTATCCCTTGATGGGATGATCCATTTTCGACTACACCGAACATCTATTTCTTAGTGATTCTGAGGTGAGGTTTCATTAAGCATAATTATTTAACTTTTCATTGAGCATAGCATGCATTTCTGAGTCCTAAATACTAAACTGAATCGATGAATTAGATTGAAATGATCGACCCATCATCATTTACTAAGTTCAAATTGATGACCTTCTTGGAATTTTTTTACCCTTTATATGCTCGATGATTCTGAAAAATATTTTTTTCGATGAAACAACTCTAACAATAGTAGCCTGGTGTTTATACTATTTACTACAAGTCTTAAGTATGTATTTTGTTATTTTCATTCATTTATAGTGTTATTATCTGTTATTTTAAGTTCTTATAAATGTTATTATTTGAAAAGTTTTTCATCGAGTCATTCCAACAAATTACTCCGCGTTATCATTATGGCGAGTAATGCACGACACCAGAAGAATTGGGGCCTCCTGAGAAGAGTCAGCCGTCAAGTGTTCATTGAACGAAAAGAGAAACCTGAACACGGACGTTAACTTTTGACAGATAAAAATTGATGTCGAGATAAACGTCAAGACTGAGGTATGAAAATAACCATTATTTCAGACGAACATCTGTTTGTTCAAAGCCGATGCAAATCCTTGTGTGAACGGTGCTTTAGTAAATTTACAGACATTCATTAGAATGTTTGAAGCAAAAATTCTAGAAGTGTTATGTCCGCGCAATGACCTGTTTTCTAAGTTTCCTCGTAAATATTTATCAGAAGTCAGTGATACACTTGTGACAGTAAATTCAGAAGATGAATTTATCTTTTTGTATGAATTTTTTTATCTTCCAATTTACAGAGTACCTTTCCAAGCAAATAAGTAGATTTACGACTAAACTATAAACTGAGTAACTCCACTTACATGCGCTCCATTCTGTGATTTATTTCTAAAAAGAAACTAAGAAGTGACTATTTATTTTAGTATTCAAATGTTACGAGGGTTGAGGCATGATTTATTCTGCATGTTTGAAAATTATTTTCAGAAAATCCTTTTTCTCTAACAGTTTTTAGGAGGTTTTTAGTCAGATACGTTTATTAATTTCGTTTGGAAAAATAGCTAGTGATCGTTTTTGTATAGATTAAGCTGTACTGGGTTCAATACCTAGAGGATTGTAGCTCTTCTAGAGTAATTAACGATAATTTCTTGTTGACACGCGGCAAACGGAGAGCGTCAGTGGTTATCCTGCGCGCCGCGAAGCAAATATCTGCCAACATGCTGGAATTTTCTTATGCTTCACTATTCAATTAAATATGGTGATATATTGATTGAAATGTGAAACCGTTTTTTTAGTTCTTTCGGGGGAACATTCATTTATAAATTGTTTCCTAGAAATTGGTAAACCTGAGAAATTTTGAACTATATCATTATAATTTTTTTTTGCATACTTACATAATTGAAGCAGTAAATTGCTAAGATTTTTTCCACACACTTTTCTGTCAACTTTTTCTACTTTTCTTTTGCGAATAATGTTTCTTGTTTTTCAGAGTATGGCTACTAGCTCTATCCGAAATGCTGTGTTGTTCCCCTTATATCAGGAAGTTTTGCAACATTCATTTTGACATCTCATCAATGGGTTGGAAGGTTGGTGAATTACAAGTATGATAAATCACCTTGAAGAATTTTAAATTGGAATTTACAGTGTTTAGGCATCGTGAAAGTTAGTTGATATCTTCAGGGGCTGCATGTAAGTGCAGAAATTTTAGCACGACATAGTGATAATAAAGATAAATAACATCTACGCTTAAACGAGCTGTGGACAAGAGAACTTGATGTGTGGCTGAATTTTCTGAAACACTTATTTGCATCAGAAATTGTAACGTGTGAAATTTCCATATTTTGTTGAATCTTGCGATGTATCAAACATTGAGGTCAAACATGAGCGCCTGCGTGGGCAGCTCTTCTCTTGTGACGTCAGTATAGGGAAAATTCTGTAACTTTTTGAGAGAGCAATAAACAGCCTGCCCGAAATTCATGTGAGGCCGTTCGTGTCGTTCGAAACTTCAAAGCCTGTATTTTTTGAGTGTCTTTTTTTTTATCGTGTTTTTGGTTTTATTGTATTCGTTTCATCGATTGACTTCCTCCGTAGCACTCTCGAAAGTTTGTATCAAATGTTTTCTTATTCGTGGAGAATTGTTTCCGTTATTTATGTATTATTCACAGAAAGACGCTAACCGCTGAAAAACAAAATACTCCAAGGTCATGGAGGGGAAGTTATAGACGCTGTTTTATTTCAGGTTTTATTCTTAATAAAATTTTTATTTCAAGCTTATTGGAAGCATTTCAAAGTTATCGAGTCTCACCGGAACCCGAGACACACGCCCGGTGAGACGCTCGTCGAAATCCTTCACTCAAGAAGACTGGAAGCATAATTGCTAACCGGTGTTAGGTATACAAGTAAGAAAAGAAAACATTCTTCTTCAACTGGAGTGTACATGAAATTAACTTCCTCGGGCCTAGGTATGAAGTTTTGAGTTAAGTTCTCATTATGCACAGAAGAAGTCTAGTCACATGTTTCTGTCTTGGGGCACACAATATTGCCTATTTTACTTAAGAAACCTGATTTTTTAATGGGATTTTCAAGTTGGAACATATTCTTGCAGAACTTTGCATACGGTGTATTTGGAACGAGAATTTACGACATATATAAAACTAACTTGACGGTTTCTTCTGTGGCTGAAAAGTGGTATACGGTCGGAACGAATTGATTAAGAAACATATCGTTAATATTACCAGGAAGCACTACAATTTAAAATAAAATTTTTTTTCAAAGTAATTTCGTTTCACAAAGTTTATTCACAGATAATTGGATACCACGTTTTATTAAACACAGAGCTGTCCATAAATATAAGTGTAGCCATCGTCATCTTCACACGCACATCGCAGAGCATTTGTATGCCGCCGCCCGAACAAGCCGGCGTATTGCAGTCCTTTTGAGCTGATATTATAAGGGAGCACGCTCACACAGATGCCATCCAGTACATTATATAAAAGTAATAGGATGCCGCAACTCTTTTGATTTACCAGCAACCGAATGCATTTCAATGCACAAACTGAGATCAACTTTGATAACCGTAACGCGTCTTTACCTATAGGTGTTCTATATTGGGAGTGTAAATTATATCTTTATTGAGAGTTCAAGCGTCCAAAGTATTTTCAATATTTAAAGGTTTTTTAGTTTTTTATTTCAATTTTATCTTTTTCAAGATCGAAGCCACATGTGTACGCTTTAGATCTCAAGCTTCCTTAATCTCCATAGTCTCACAGGCGGCCACTGAATTCTTGGATGGCTCGAAAGCTGTGATAATAATTTCATTCAAGACTAGTAGGCTTTTTTATGCGATATTACTGTGGATTTTAATGAGGAAAAGATGCCTTAATAAGGTAACTCTTTTTGAGCCATTATCAAGTCTTTTTTGCGGCCAATTCGTCCTCTCGAAGTACGCAAAAAGGGTCAGGAAAACATCCTGTCTCCTGGGATGTGTCTTTACCATATATAGCAGTGATCCCGTCCATAATAAAATGTGTTATTGTAGAGCCTTCATTTTCTGTATTTACGATCATGAGATCTTTGTCTCGAGGGTTTCTTTCTAACAGCAAAGACAAAATTTCATTCTAATAGTAAAATGGGAGTGGATAATGTGGGAAAAAATTTCAATCGTCAATTACGCACTAAACGGAGAAATATTCTCTCGAGTTGTGGGAGCAAAATAATATTTTTGATGCTCAATAGAATGGATAAAACAGCAGAAGAAAGTAGAGAATCATTTATTTTCGTTCATTTCAGTTGTAAAAGATGCACATCTTTAACAAGAAAGGGGACTAATTGTGAATTATAAATAGTAACGGCGCCATATCACATTTTGAAAATCACTCTTATCTTTCCATCGTAATCACAATGTATTTATAGTTCAGGAAAATATTGAAGGCTACAATGCCTCATGAATTCATTATCTCATCCAGTGAAATGACATATCAAGAATTTAATTCTGAGATAAACTGTCAAACTTCTATCTTTTCATTTTCTGTTCTATCTTTTCATCCCTATCTACCTATACTTCTATCTTTTCATCCCTGATTTTCTTTCATTAATTTAAAAGTAAATATGCTCCGTATGTACCACTCATACATGTTGACATTACTGATGCAAAGTTAGCTTTCATGAAATTGCCTCCATTCACCGTTGGTAATGTTTTCGCAATGGTGACGATGATTTTTTCAATATTCTCAAGTTACGACAATTCAATACATAGTACTTATTTACCTAAAGCCATCCCTTAATTTTTCTGACAAGCATAGAATCATATCAGGATTTCCCAAGTCTATTTTTTAGAAAAGATAGCGAAAAAAGAGACTCTTGGATTCTGCTAATCAGTTTTTATTACTGCAACGCGCATTACAATAGAGGCAGAAACGCTGTTTATTGGTGAAGGCACACAAATGTGGTGCAAGTAGGTTTCAACATTCCTCGTTTGCACTAGACAAATGGGGCTTCTACAAGATTCTTAAGAATACAATCTATAGATGTTTACATTGGATAAAGCGATCAGTCAGAAAAAGATGCAAAATAGTCATCGAAACGTTTTCCAGATATTTGTTGTAGTTCATAAAACTTCTATGTCCACAAGAAATTCTAACTCTGGCAAGGAATATCCCAGAGTCCCCAAGAAGTCGCACGTACCCTCCCGATATTTTATCCATCTTAGCGAAATGAAAAACTCCGAAAAAATACGTATTGTCCACGTTCTAAATCCTCTACACGTTCATTTTCAGAATTTTTCGTTGGTCTTCCCAAGTTGCCTCACATCTTACCGTTCGTGAACCCTGGTACATATTTTCTACGCATTTATGTTGTTGGAAGTTAATGATAGTTTAGAGATTTGTTTTAGAATGATTTTTGCGTTTAGCTAGTCAGTTAAAGAGAAATGTCTCATTTCTGTAAGGACGGATTAGATCGATGTTTGTTCAAATGCAGATACCGTTGTCGTGTGGTGACGATGCCTAATGGTTGTCTGTTCTCTGTCGGTAAATCTGAAGGAGATGACAGTTGTCGATTTTGTAAATTTCGATGCCTTAGCATAGTTAATTAGATCGAAATAAACAAGTTTTCTTCTATGCACTTTTTGTCTCAAATGAGTATTTTATTAGTTATAGCGGTAAATGACTTACCGCAACTCCAGTCTTTGAAGTGGAAAGAAATTCTTTGATCGAGTTGTATGGCAATACTGCAATGGCGTCTCGCTTCCAGCGCTCTGTCTTGAAAGACGAAACCAAACCTACCGCTATACCTCGTTAAATACTCAATTGACGAAAAAAGTGTATAGAATAAAAGTTGTTTATTTCGATGTTATTACCATGTTTCAAGCAACAATAATTCGAAAATCGATGAGTAGCTGTTTATTCGAGCGCATTCGCCATCAATGACGAAACTAAACTTACCGCTATAAATCGTAAAGTACTCATTTGAGACGAAAAGTGCATAGAAGAAAACTTGTTTATTTTGATTTAATTAATTATGTTCAGGCACCAAAAAGTGGAAAATCGACAACTGTCATCTCCTTCAGATTTACCTCTGTCTAGCACTGTGATTGCAGTTTGCGTCATTGACGAGAAAACAACGATTTTTGGAACTCGTGTACATGAGGCGTGGATGCAACAGTTTCTGATGTGTCTGAGGCTCAGTCTCGGCTGCAGTTAAGAATTGCTCCATCCATCGTTTCAACGGAACGGTATTTTTAAATGTACTGCTATTGTGTAAAATATTTAAAAAACACGCTCATGCATCAAGTGCATTTAATATTATTCTTTCATTCGCCCAAATTACGGTGGTAAGCTGCGTTGACGTCGAGCGTAAGGAATTAAAATTAGTTCAGTAAATAGAGGCTCCGCTCTACATGGGCTGCCAAATCATTATTATGTTGTAATTTACTCGAAACTCGTTATGAAAGAAAATAGATATCGACTCTGTGTGGCACATCCTCGCCATAGAATCGACGCTTCTTCACCCGGAAGATGAATTCAGTAGTGGACTGATTAGATTCTCCAATTGTTTTTTTTTTCTATGTGGTAAATGTTGAGGAAAAGACCATAATCGATTTTCCCCTTTTCGGTGCCTAATCAATGTTAATTAGATTTAAATAAACAATTTTTCTTACATGCACTTTTCGTCGCAAATGAGTATTTAACGAGTTATAGCGGTAAATTACTGACCGCAACTCCAGTGTTATAAGCGGAAAGTAATCATCGAGTGCGTCGGATGGCAGCACTACAATGGACTCTCCCTTCCGACGCGCTCGAGTCGGTGCAAGCGCCGACCCCGCGGAGCCTGAACCCACCTCTGGGATCTTTTAGTTAATAATTTTGGGAGATCACCTTTATTGTGTTATTAACTAAAAGATCCCAGAAGTGGGTTCAGGCTCCGCGGGAAGGGAAAAATCTTTAAATTCTCATTTGCGACGGAAAGTGCATGAATGAAATTTTTTTTTTAGAACTAATTAACTATGTCAAGGCACCAAAAAGTGGAAAATCGATTATGGTCCTCTAATTAACATTTACTTTCTATGCTTTCAAAGTTCATAACGTGATGAACGTGCTTGTCAAAATTTTTATATTCCTCATGTATATAGTTATCGCAACCAGGTAGGTGTTAATTATAAATATCATAAATATTCATTCAAACTGACATATTCGACAGCATTTGGTTGAGTAAATTGTGTGCAAATTAAGCATGGGTGAAAAAGGCTACTGTGAGTTTCTGTGCTAAAGGAAAAATTCGTGCATGAATGGCAAATTTTTCTCATTGTACAATCCATTTCTCTGGTGTAGGTAATCAATTATTGCTCCAACTAATCAGAAAGGTACGTTTTGAGAACAAAAAACAATAAGAAATCTATAAATTTAAAATTGAAGTTTTGTTGTGTGAGATGAAGAATGGGGAATTGACCCGTTGAACCAATGAACTAGATTTTAGAATGATGTCCAGCGGGCTAATCAATTGGAACAGATATATCAAAACATCACCCCTGTGGACCTCCACAGGGGTGAAGTTAGAAGTTAGAATAAATCTAACTTCCATTGGAAGTTAGATTTATTCTACTTAAATAAGGGATCAGAATCATCAGAACCCTGGAAAGTACTAAGCACGTGAATTTTACTGAGGAATACTTTAGCTTCACTGAAATATTTAGGCTGGCTAAGTGAGCTTTCCACTAAAAGTTCTACACATAAAAAGAAAAAAAGTGAGCAGAGGACCTCGTTTAGAGCAGTATAAGGTCACTTTGGTGCAAACTTACCTCTAACTCTGTACAAATTGGATATAGAGCGTCTAGCTGATGTACCAAATGGGATATGAAGCATTTTGCTGATGTAGCAAAGGGGATATGAAGCATTTTGCTGATGTAGCAAAGGGGATATGAAGCATTTTGCTGATGTAGCAAAGGGGATATGAAGCATTTTGCTGATGTAGCAAAGGGGATATGAAGCATCTTGCTAATTTCAACCATCTAAAATTCGAAGAACAACGTTCATTTATTCGTCATAGTTGATTTTCAACAATAAGATACTTCCATTTCATTTTTTGTTCTGTGGAGTAGAGATTAAGACCACATAGGAACGGACGTTGACAATCATAAGGAAGCCTCGACTTCAAATAGATGTGGCCCCATGCGCATTGACGGCGGTGGGTGTTTTTTTCTTCGTGGGGCGTTGAAGACACTGCCGGACAATTAAGACACTACCAACCCAATTCGAAATCCACGGTGTTTTTAAGGTCGTTCTCAGACTGCGGTAGGCAAGACCATTGGCGTTTTAGATTGGCAGAAGAGCAATTTTTTGGTCGCTGTGTCTGTTTTTTGTAATTAAAAGCTGTGTAAACACTGTAAAAAATAATCCTCAGCTTTCATAGGGACAGTTCAGCATTAACTGTTTTCGGCAGCCATTTACTGCTTACCACATTCAGGGGTTGGACAAAATAATTGAAACGCTCAACATTTTGACATCATAAGCTTTGAATTTGTTTTAAACAATCAAAGCGTGACACATTTTAATGTTTTTTGTTTATTATTTTGGTTCCTTGATATAGTTAGTTAAAATAACCGTCTTTTACAGACATTTAAAAATAACATTGGTTATAATTTAAAAATCTGACAGACCTCTCGGACTCATACTCGAATGGCAGGCGCTAGTGTAACAGAAACAGCCTGAATGTCGAGCTTTCAAAATGTGCTGTCTAAAAAGTAATGACTGCCTTTGAAAGAGGAAAAAAACTTCCCCAGCAAAGTACAGGTATGTCCAAAATGTAAAGTTGTTTGAGAGAGACCGTCGGACTCTAAATCGAATTGTTAGAGAAGATCGGCTCCTAAAATCACCGCAGAGCAGCTCAATGAACACCATGCAACAGAACCCAGTTTTCACAAAAACTGAATCTGGATTGTCCGGAAGAGCTGCACCTCTTCTCTCAAAGGCAAGGTTTTTCAATGTGTTTCCATTATTTTGTTCAACCCCTGTATATCTAACATAGTGTATCAATGTGTGTATGTATACATTATACCTATGAGTATGTACAAGAAGAAATATATGTGTATATTTATAGATTTATGTGCATATTTATGATACATATTACGTATGAATGTATATAAATATTAATAAATGTATGTGTATTTTTATAAGATGAATATACATTCTTATATACAGGGCGTTGTGTAATTCCATGCACATATTTTAACCATATACAGTAAAACGCTAAATAAAACGAATCTCAGGAGTGACAAAAATCTGAAAACTCCTTTTTCGAGAAATGACATCCTGAAATAATTTTAAGATTCCCTCAGGAATAGGCCTACAATGCAGCCAAAGGGTATAATAGAACTTCTTGGGCAGGTTGTTGGAGCGCGCTTTAGCCTATTCCTACGGGAATCTAAAATTATTTCAGGGCGTCATTTCGCGAAAAAGGAGTTTTGAGGTTTTTGCCACCAATGAAAATCGTTTTAATTCGCGTTTAACTGCATATGATTCACTGGAAGAAATTTTTGCTTCTCTAAGTCTCTCATGGCTGTTCAGGTGTCTCATAGATAGCCAGAACGTCTCAAAAACAGAGTAGATGTCTCATCGGAAGTGCGACACCTCGATGAGCGCGAAGTGTATCAAAATGCTGCCTATCTTCTATTGGCGATGATAATGTAATAGCTCAGTCACCCCTCAAATCTGACTTTTGTTACTTAAGTGTTCAGTAAATGTAACACGGACCAAATTAAATTTTTGTTACGTATATGACTTCTCTTGTAGCCTGTCATAATAGTCTCTTCAGGAGAAGTTAACGCTATGTGGCTACCGCTCAGCAGGACGAGAAGTGTAGCTGGTGGCATTTAGAGACCTAATTTCTGGAGACGAGTGTAGTTCCTGGCGCAGCTCTTCAGCGGCTAGACCAGGTATTGATGACACCAGCAGCAGCTATCGCCTAGCTCATGAATACGTAAGCGTATCCAAGTTTCTTCATAGCGCTGGAAGCGTCAACCTTGCTTCAGGACTGCCAATGTTTGGGTTATAACCCAAGATCTTGGGTTTTTACGATGTACCTTGGGTTCTTGGGTTTTGTTTTCGAATACCTTGATAACCTTGGGTTTTGAGCCTCATGCTTCAATCATGGTGTACAAAAATTTCTCAAATTCAAATTATTACGTACAAATGTCTTCTTTTTATTGCACTTAAAGGTTTCGTTATGGGATAGAAATGCGTTGCATGCCTGTCACAACCTGTAAGAGCACTTAGCGTATGAACTCGTACTAAAACCGTGACCTGTCACAAATCACAATCTGCTGAGCGCACGCCACTGTGTCAAAAATAAACTGATTAGAGTGTGTGTGGCGTGTGCCAGTCGCGTTATTGCATTTGCTATGTGATTTTCGTCGGTGGTTTGATTTGAAAATGTGCATTTTTCGATTAAACTCAAATTTGAAGGGATTATCTTCTAATGAACTCTGTTCATTCAAATTAAAAAAGTGACTGAAGAAATTATGCCAGCCAAGAAGAAAGAAAAAGAAAGAAAAGAAAGAAAAACCGTTTATTTCCAAGTTGCCACATGAGGTGAAGAAGAGCAAATGAAATGCTCTGTGCTTCAAGGAAGAATGGGCCAGTGAAACGGAATAAAAAAAAGTGGTTTGAGCATGACTGCAACGACGAAGACTCAGTTACCTACTGCAAGGCATGCAAAGTGACACTAAAAAATAAAAATGAGTCTAGGTCGTTGATATATAAAGTTTCTTTTAGTCATGAAAAAATTTGCTGTTGCTAAAGTAAGCACGAGTATCACTCAATATCTAAAGAAGAGAACAACTGAAAGCCAACAAATAGCGAGAAGTGAGATAAGGTTGCTGTCTATTTCGTAGCACATAATCTACCCTTTGCTAACATTGAGGTCTGTGAGCTTGCATTTCCTGATAGTAAAATAGCCGAAAATCTGTCGATGAAGCGAACGAAACTTACCTAGGTAATTCTAGATGGTACAGCTTTTGATAAAATAAATATTAATCTCGCAAACGTAAAATAGAGAAAAAAGAAACACAGTTTATTTCCAATAGAGTTGGTACAAAAGTACCATCATTGGTGTTTAAAATATATTAAAATTAATGCACTTAGATGATACACACACATGAGTATTGTAATACCCATGTCACTAATCGAAATAAGTGATTGAGGGCAATGTACTCTTAATGTTAATTAATCTACATTTGATGATACATGTAATTATAATTATACCTGAGTATATGTATTTTTTGTACCATACAAGGTGTTTTTGTGCCGACACATTTCAACTTATTGAAGAAAACTCAAATTAAATCGATTTTCACGAATGATAATTTGCCAAAAACTCCTTTTCAAGTTCAAATGACTTAAAGAAACTTTAAAACTTAAAGTAGGATACTACATGGGCGCCAATGTTTCTCTTTACTCTCTAAAATTCCGACCCCATTATAGCAGTTTTCGTTATTTTTGCAATAAAGCCAGCAAGCATTGTACAGTTGAGAAAAAGGTCTGCAATTTAATTTTCGGTTGAAAATTTACGCCAAGCCATCCACAGTAGTTATTTCATTAAATTTAGAAGCCTCATTTTTACAATTTGTTGGGAACTTTTCGTCAGAGGTATTGTAGGATATTAATAACAAGCCATAAATTAATGCTTAACTTTTATTCAACAAACTAGTCTTGTTAGAGGTGTTCAAATTAAATGGCCTCCATTAACTTCGACGCATCGAACTCGTGTGTTCCAATAACGTAGAAACATTGTTTAATGCTTAAGAGCTTGAAACTACGGGTATTTTTTCTAACAGTAATATGCTGGTAGTTTTTATTGCTAAATTAGTAAAAACCTGCTTTAGTTGGTAGTTTTTGGCATGTTATCCTTCGTAATAATCATTTTTTTATGTTTTTCAACCTATGATTGCAATTTGTTCGCACAGAAAGAAAAAAAAGCATTTCAAATATCATATATTTTTTGTATTTTGGCAATCTTGGGTTTAAATTTTAGACCTTGGGTTTTTTGGACCCATGATCTTGGGTTTTTGCAAAAGTCTCATTGGCAGCCCTGCCTTGCTTGTCAGTGAAATGCTACAGCTTAATATCCGTAGAGTTTTGTGTGAGACATCAGTTGTAAATGCATCAAACTGAAGCCCATGTGTCTCATCGATGAGACACTGAAGCACTTCCATTGAGACACTAAAGCGTCTCTAAATCGGGTCTGGAGACACTGGTATGCATCTTAATCTTGTGTGTCTCATTGATGATGCATCTGCGTGTCTCGGTTTTAAGACAAACGTCAGATGCACCTGGGTGTTTCAAAATAGGGCAATTATTTCTTTTAGTGTTGAAATATGTGCAGTGAATTACACAACACCCTGTAATGCCTGTATATTCATGTATATAATATGGACAATGCATATACACAGGGTGGTGCATAAGTCACTCCACCGTTCTGAATATTCATAACACAACAACTAATACAGCTAAAAAAAATGTGTTTCATACGAAAAGAGAGAGAAAATTTTCAAGTTTCATCTTGTCTTTATAATACGGATTTGAAGCCCATTTTTTGCTCAAAAATCTCACAACTATTATATCCCAAACATACCGAAATGCAGCAAGGATCAACTGGCAAAGATAGTGGAAAGTTATTTCTATCATAATGGATCGTTAGTTGCAGTACAGAGGGACTTCGTAATGAGATTTGAGCAACAAAGGCCTTCCAAACATTGCATTGTTGTAATGATTTCAAGATTCAGAGAGTTCGGCTCAACAACTGACGAAGAAATCTCTGGCAGACCGAGGCTGGTACGTAATGCATATGTTATTCAACGTGTTTCACTGAGTGTTGCACCAGATTTGAGTATCAGTTAGTCAACATGTATGCATGTGTAATTCGGCAGGTTTTATTGAGTGTTGCAACGAATCAATAAGCCTAATACTCTCCATAAGTTAAAAAACATTATCTAAGAGATTAACAAAATAACTTCAGTAGTTTGAATAAATTCATGGAAAATATTGTTCGTAGAATATGCTTGTGTTTAAATAATAATTTAGACCTTTTAAAGGATATCATATTTAAATAAGAAAACTTGAATATTTTCCTTTTCATTTTACATGTAATTAATTTTCAAATGTGTATTAGCTGTCTAGTAAATGTTTGAAATGGTGAAGGGACTTTTGCGCCACCCTGGATATACACATATTTAAATTATGATCGGTGATCATATTTCTGTAAGAGTAATTCGAATAAACAGTTATTTTTAAAGACACATTTATCCCCATAGATGGTCGCTCCATTTAATGGTTACTAAAGACCGAAATGGGAACAAAGGCAGGATTTCCACATTCTAATATTTTCCATAACTACAAATGTGGAAAATTCCATGTAGAATTTACCTTTTTTTCCAATGCTAAGTTACCGCTGCTTATTACCGAAATCAACTGATTAACATGATGACGCTAACTATAGCGGACCATTCACCTTTATTTCACAGCATATCGGGAAAGAGCTACTGGCGATAAGTTCAGTTTCATCTGTTGAAGTAAGCTGCAAAGTGTTGAAGTCTAAAAATCTTCATGGAACTCTGAATACAAATACAAGCAAGTTTTGTCGTATCTTCATCGTACCTTCCGATTTAAAATGAACGGTATTACAATTCTATTGTGAAGTGCCCTTGCAGTTACGTCTAACTTTAGCAATCTTCATAAAGAGTTTACTTTTTTAAAAAGGTTTTCCATTCCAATGGTTTTCCAATGCAACTTTTTGAGGGAACTCTGAGGAATTTTTTCAATCGAATGTATTACCAAATTTCTACTGTTGCTACAGAAGAAAAGAAAGATTTGTTTGCATCTTCTCTTTTTTCGGTCAGCAATCGGAAAAAATGAAGGTAAGAATTGTACGTACTTGAATCAAAATGTTTCACTCATGTTAACTTTCATTTTGTGCTTCTTAATAAATATCGAATTGGTTCCTTCTTCAACTACGAAGACAAACTTCCGTAAGGTATGCTCTCTTCTGTGATTTATCAACATAGTTGCGCACAGTGTGCGTCGGAGTATGTGGGTTCTACCACTAGAGCCTTGTATATTCGCGTTGCAGAGCATGCCGGGAGAAGCTATCGTATTAACTGTCCTCTTGCTGCTCCTTCTCACTCAGCCATACAAATCCAGGCTGAAAGATGTAATCTTCCTATAAAATTAGAGGACTTTAACATTTTAGCCGCTGCTTCAAACCGTTGATCTGCGCATTATGGAATCCCTTTATATTTTACAACGAAAGCCTTTTTAAATGACCCCCAATGCGCGTTTCCTTCGCAAATATTTTAAGGATTAGATTTAGTAATATTTAGTTTTTCCTCAATATTACGTTGATTTTCGATATTTTCAATATGAAAATATTTGATTTTTTTCAGAACATTTTTTTGCGAATGACTCATTGAGTCGAAACGTTCAATTTTAACAGTAGAGCATTTAATATAAAATGCTAAGTATCAAAGCATTATTCCTCGATATTATTTGCTTAGTTAAATTGTGAATGTGATAAAAATAGCTCGAGATATTCCCTCCAACATCGTGAGATCCATTACATGGAAGAAAAAATATGAAACATTAGTCTTTCAAACATTTCAGGTCAGCGAGTGTTTGAAGTATATCACACAATAACTGCATTAAATAATTCGTTCTTCTGGACCCATGGCTAGAACCATTCCTTGCTGCACCGAGACTGAGCCTCAGACACATCAGAGTCAGAGACTGCTGCATCCACGCCTCATATACAGGAGCCTCAAAATTCTTTGTTCTTACGTTATTGACGTGAACTGCGATCTCCATGCTAGCCAGAGAACAGACAATCATCATAAACATCATCACCGTACAACCACGGCATCTGTTTTTCAACACTCACCGATGAGATCAGTCCAAACTGTCAAGGGAAATTTAATTTTAACTGGCTAGCTAGCCACAAAATTAATTCAGTTAACAAGTCTCTAAGCTATCCTCAACTCCTAAGAACAAAACTTAAGTAGAAAATAACATTGTTTTTCGAAGGTATAATGCAAGGCATACTGTAGAGCCCGACGAAATTCACGACGAAGAAACGTAGAGAGGTTTCAGAGCGTCGATAATGTTTGTTTTCCCGGAGTTCTTCAGTTTGCTACGGAAAAATTGTCGGGATACTGTGCCCGACTTCTTGTGGAACGGCATCATTCGAAATTCCTTCCTAGTTTTGAATTTATTGTGCACGTACGAGTCCTCTGAACTACAACACGGATTCAGAAAACGTTTTGAAGACTATTTTACGTCATTTGCTCCTATAATCACTATTGTGGAAAATTCTTCCCACATCACACATGCTCCTCGTATTGCCTTTGGAGGCAGAGCCATGCGTCGCTTTCGCGCTGTCATACGTAGCCACGAGGTTATGTTTTACTTCTCCTCGCTTACTGTTCTATTTTTCTGTGTTTAAGTTTGTATGCGTGCGTTGTGAATTTCTTTATTTTTATTTTTGCGTTATTATTTTGGTTATCAGGTCTTAATAATTCTAACTCAATTAAACGGCCAGTGGGCAGTAAACTACTTCGAAGGGAGATTTTAACCAATTAAATCGCTTCTTAGGAAGTTTATAAAACCTACTTGCTTACGGTGAACTCCTGAGGCCTGGAGGAAACTGTGACGGTTTCTTCCCGAGTTCATCCAGCTTACGTTACATTGCCTTTAAGGGCTTGTTTCATCTCCCTACTATTAACTACTTACCTGATTACGTATTTTCGCCTCGACACCGTTCTACCACTATTTTCATCTTTTTTCATTTCCTCTGACAACCTCTGAAAGTGGCTTACCGACCCACCGAGTGGAATTAACTTGGGGAGAGCTTACTATTTGTAATTATGAAATTAATGAAATTAGTGCTCTGAGATACTCCATCTCTACTTCGCCGTAGCGGCGACCCAAGTTAATTTGATTTTTGTTTCCGCTCCCAGTATATTCTGCTGCTGCTGGTATAGCTACCGCTACGCACCCTGGGAGGCTGCCGTCAGTTGCTTCACCTTAACTAGCAGCTTAAATGTCTTACATTTATAGTCGTGCACAATTATGAGTTTCCTAACTTTCTACGGTGTTTCTTTCTTTTTTTACTTAAAGAATTACTCTGTACTTCCTGGAAGCTGACCAGACCAGTTCCTGCTGCTCTCTTAATCGCGTCTGCTACTAACCTCCAACTTCGGTAGCAGCAGTTCCTGCAGCTCTTTTGTAATTGCGTACACCTACTTAGCCATAACTGCGGCTTCAGCAGTTGATGCTTGTGAGGTGTATTTTAATTCATCGAGCACCCGTGTTAGCTATGCCATTTTTTGAGTTAAAGCGAAAGCTATTTTAAAAAGTGCTCTTCGCTCTAATCTATGATATAAACTAATAAAATAATAAAAAATGATAAATAAATACTCATTTGAAATTTTGATGAACTGTATTCGGCCTTTACGGCTCTTTAAAAATAGTTTGTATTCGGCATTTACCGCTCTTTAAAAATAGTTGTATTCGGCCTTTACGGTTTTTTAAAAATAGTTGTATTCGGCCTAGACGGTTTTTTAAAAATAGTTGTAATCGGCCTTGACGGCTTTTTTAAAATCGTTCAATAAAACGTGAATGAAACCTTCTATATTCGTTTTTTAAAACTCCTGCAAGTGTGAATATCTTGCACTCTATCCTTTGACAGTATATCTGGACAATAAGCTTTCAAATTTAGCGAAAGCCTTATTTCCCCAACATAACAAATATTGCAACACATCTAGATCGCATTTGTGCGTTTTTATCATCGTTTTGACCTGTTTGGTTTTTGCGTATTAAACACGTTATAACTATCAACTCTAATCTTTTACACAAATTTCTGTGAAAAAAGATTCATCATAAACGCTGGTATTTTTTATGTTTCTCTAAACAATTAAGAAGATACCGTAAGGTAAATTAGTACTTTGGAATGATTTGTTGTAATATGAGATTGTGGACAAAATTATCGTACATTTGGGATTAAATTAACATCGACGAATGAAGGTTATTATGTCAATGGTAACTTCGAATCAGGAATGTCTATGTCTTTGAGTGGTGCGGATCAAATTGGCACCGAAATTAATGCAAAAAGTCAGTGGAAACGGCGGAAGCTCATTAGCTTTGGAATAAATTTCGAAATCAGCAAGTTCAGTCAATGAGACCATGAATTCATGAGGCAGCGTAGCCTTCAGTCTTGTTCTGATGTATGCGGTGCATGAATGCGTCTTGATTGCGGGAAAGGTATGACTTTCAAAGGAAATGTACCATAGCTGTTTAACATTCACATTCAGTTCCATGTATTCGTTAAAATATGAACATTTTACGACAGGGACGAACGAAAATCGTTCATTCTCTGCAGTTTTTCTGCTGTTTCTTGATTGCTGTTTACTAGCCAAAGAAAACGTTTTTATTCGCGCAATGGGTGAGATTTTTTCCTCGCTTAGTTGAGTGGATTCAAACCTTTTTGCCACATGCATCGTCCAATATCACTTAACTGCAATGAAAATTTTTTTTCGCAACATCAAGAACGAAATCACTGGGACCAAAATCTTAAGATATTAGTTGCTGATGAATTTGACTGTACGATAAACTATATCAATTTATTTTGATTGTGTTCACCCCGACATGCAATAAAAGACAGTTTGTTTTTCTGGCTCTTGTTACGTATTTGGAGAGGTCAACTACACTCCAAGGAAACTCGATAAGTTTGAAGTATTTTGAATATGCTCGAAATTAAACTTCATGAGAAATAAGACCTGCTGTATAACAATGTATATTTCATATATTTCAAGATTTCAAAGGTTTGTGTTTTTCTGCGCTTCGCGTGTTATATTAAAGGTGCATATTCGTAAACGAAAAGAATTCTTGGTTAATAAAATAAAAACTGAACGAGCTTTCAGGAGTGTAAGGTAGCGTGTCGATCGATGAAATAGAAACATCTGGAAATTAAGATAGGGAGGATAAAAAGTCCCCAAAAATGTGTACTATGAATTCATTGAGCTATAAGACAAAGGCCTCGAGTATTTACGGTAGTATTTTTTTCTTAAAATACGAGTATTTCAGGTAGTCTGTTGATTGTTCTCGTAAGATGGAAAAGAATTTTGCATTAATTACCTGTTGTAACAGAACAGTCCGGAAACAACAGGAGAGCTGCTTACGCATGACCGCTCTTGCCTGACCTCAAAGTTTGATGTATCGTAAGACTCGGCAAAACCTGAATATTTTACGTCTTAAAACTCCTGATGCAAGTAAAAATAGCAGTGAGTTCAGCAACTTACCGAGCTGTCTGATCCACAGCAAGCGTAGATATTATTTATCTTCGATATTACTATGACATGCCATAATTTTCAAGCATGCATGCAGCCCATAGAGATATTGGCTTACTTTTATTGCCTTTCAACATTGAAAATTTTAACTTCCTTCAACTTGATTTACTTGTATTGTGCCAACCTTCTAACCCATTAGTGAGATATCAGAACAAATGTTGCAAACCTTCCTGATGTAGGAGAACATGGCGTAATGTAAGAGACAGCTATTAGCCGAATTCTAAAGAACTGGAAACATTCCACACAAACAATTAGTGAAGCATATTGACAGAGAAGTAAATAAAAAAATATTTGCAGCTCTCAGTTGTAATTATGCAAAGAATCAATAATAAAAAATTTCGAAGTTTTTGTACATGGTGTTTTTTTAAATACGGGATCCAAAATTTTTTTATTAACTTTTGATACAATGAACGGATTTTAAGAAGCAGAACGGCAGTACTATCTTGAGATTTATATCTTTTGTTAAGTACCTACGTATTTATGATACAACAGTCAGAATAAGAATCAGAGGACACAGTAAAATTCATCCTACTTTGAAAGTGCGGCCAAGATGACGGACTGGACAGAGGAACAATTAGCTTTCGTAAGCACTGCATACTTCTCTAATGGAAGGGGCATTGTCCTAGTGCTAGGACAATGGTTGTTTTACCGCAATTGCTGCAGAAAGAACGAGAAAATTCTGCAAGCATTTAAATTCCATAAAACAATAAATTTATTTAATTTATTAATCAGTAAAATTGGCAGCACTTACTTCCCAGATTTTATGATTTACCACCACCAGTATTAATCACTTACACTCCAGGTTTATCATACTTTTATGAGCTATGATCGCTCCTCACACTTCAAGAGACAATCCAGCCAGTCATAAACTCAACAGAGCTGAAGCCTTACGAGTACGATCACTTTCCATCTACTCTAATGAAGTCAATAAACATAAATAATCTTTCAACATAAAAAAAACTGTTGAAGAAAAATAATTACTACAAGATAATGACCAAACGCACTGAGCAAAAAATCACTTAATCCAAGTAACCTTAGACTAGCAAAGCGAAAACTCGGGTTTTTTAATCCTAATTTGAAAAAAAACATAGAACTCACCCCAACTATTGAAATAATTTAACTGAAAGCTAAACAGCTCTCCAACCCACTTCCTTATAAATGTACTGTGTAAATTAAAAAATGATAAAAATTCAAACGAAAAGAAAAAGTCGTCCATTGAATTTGACGTCACTAGTGTGTGGCTAATTTAGTACCAATCTTCATAATCTGAGCTACGGAAGGTGCCTCCAGCGACTTAAACTTATTTCCAAGGAGCAAAGAAGAGTGTGAGGTGAGCTTATCGAGACCGAAAAATATCTTAATAAACGTGGTGAGCTTGCATACTTTTCGACATTGACGATAACGTCATTGCCAGAACTGCGTTTGAAATCTCCCGGTATCTTCAAGTGCCAGTCGAATGTTGATCAAAACTTCAAAATTCCATGAAAACATGTGCATAAATTATTAAGTATTTTCAGGGCCCATGTATTTACCATACAATTCCCAGTCAAACTTCCAGACAGTTTTCATATCGGCAGAAGCGATTAATAGCTACAGTCTGGAAAGGTTGTGAAAGGTTACTACGTTCAAGTGTTTCCGCTCTCGATCATTCCCTGATGAAATTGAGACGTAAACACGTCGGAAGAGGTATGCTTTATCAAAGGTCGGCATATGGTCAAGAAGAGCAGCCTGTACCGACCAAATTCGAAAAGCATCGGGCGTTTGCGAGCTGCAAGCCTTCATTAGCGGAGGTGATGAGTTTGAGTGCCCACTTCATAGCTTATAGTTTTTTCGTAGGTAATTCTGAATCAAATACTATTACTCATACGTTTGGAATAAGTTTGAAATAAGTTCACGAAAATGAAATGAGTTTAAACGTTTTAATCATTAGGGAGTTCATTACTTGTGTGAGATCTGTGAAACCTGATGTACTGCAGTGCCTAGGTGCCTAGGTTGAGGTGCTGCGCACGTACACTCATCACACATCATCAAATTTTGAACTGAAGTACTTCAGTTCGAACAACACTTACGCAAGTACATAGAGATTATGAACATTACGTATATAGTCAGCTGAATATTGGGATATATTTTTATATCTAGAAGGAACAGCACTTGGTGTAGAATTATCTTGAAAATAACTGTGCGACACATCCATGTACTCTATTGTTTGTTGTACTGAGAAGCATGTGCGGCAATTAAAACCCCTACTCAAATCACGACACAATTCCTCCTACTGATGTCAAAACTTATGAAGAACTGAATAATTTAAAACTATCTGAAATAGCAAGTTATATATTTTTATGACCCACACAAACCTATTGTGTTTATCGGCTGTGTATCCTGTGCTAGGCATTACATATTATTAACGTAGCATGAAAAATATAAGCATTTTAAAATTTAATTTGTAGATGTATATTGATGAACTATTTTTCAGACGGCTATGCAATGTATTTGACATTGATTTTCGCATCATCATAATGGTATAAGACGGCCAGCAGGGCACTCGAACAAGGGCAGTCAGTCATGAGATGGAAGCTCTGCAGTCAAAACAACTCGCTACGTTACACCCAATTCCGAGGATGCCCTCTAGCAAGCACCAGACGAAAATCCCATCTAAAAATATTCCAACTTATCTAGCGCAGTACCATGTTCGATTGTTCTAATTCTACACGTGTTAAAAAACGAAGATGATCGCTTATCGTTTCACTGAAACGAACACTCAATAATTATTGATAAAATTTTATGTCAGTCTATAAAAGGCAAGGTTTCGATGTTTCAATGTTGACTCCTCCATGACGGGATGAGTTACGTCAAAATCAATGGTAAATGTTTAAAATAAACAAATTAATGGAAAACGTACTCGGAGATACGGAATATATGGGCAAACCTTTACAACTAGAAACTTATTTACACATTGCTGTTGTGTGACAAATACTATGAGTATTTTTCAATATCTGTGATAATTGAGCTCATATAAAGACAATCTATTGATATTTACGCATACTTACCTATTTTAGCTTCAGTCTATCATTTACGTCCATCCGTTGCGTCTCACAAAACCGTCACAGAAGCACAGAAGAACAGAAGAGGTCTGGAAGTCGGACGCAGTGACCGTTAGAAACCACCCATCGCGCCACAATAATTGAGAGCCGTTGGTACCATGCTATTGGTCAACCCAATTTTCCCTACTTTTGTAATTGGGTTACTACAGTCCATAATAATGAGTTCGAGATTTGATCATTCAAATAATGTCTTAATACTTACTTCTTCTTTAGTTCGTTGGGAGGATTTACGTCTTAGTATGGCAATGAATAACGAAGAGGATAAACATTAACACTTATTCTAAATGGGTTACTACTGGACCAAGTTTCATATACTTGCGAGTCAACTAACATTATTTAGTTATAGCTTCACAAGACCCAAAGAAATATCTCAAAGATCTAATCGTGCATGGCACTTCAGGTTAGATGGAGTAAGGAGTCGTGAGAGATCGAAGGTTACCTAAAAGAAAGCGGGAATAATGAACTACTGAACTCCTACTACTTCAAATTCACTGCAATATCTAGACACCTTAATTAATAATCTAGTTATAACACGGAAAAGAGGAATCAATAGGCTAAACTCTAAAGCAATGCTTACTAGCAGGATGAACATCACAGGCACAGAGGAAGAAATTCGTCGATCGGCTACAAAGTAAACACGATCTGAAGGAGGAATTCTCATCCTGATTCTCAAGGTATTTTGAAATTATATTTTTCTCGCTAACAAATTCTTATACACAGAAAGCAATAATTACGGCACTAGCGTAATTAATTTGCCATTAATATATATATATATATATATATATATATAAGCTCTTTGGGTTTGTTTCTGCTTTATTTCGTGTTTCTTACATTTTTTTGTTTTGCTTTGTACTCGTATATCTTATCATTCTTTTAGTGGCCTAAATACCTAAATATATTCAAGGCCATGAGCTTTTGTACATTAAAAATCTTTTATAAGATGGTTGCCTTGCGTTTATGCGATGCGGTGTCTAATCTCGTGCGTAAATCAGTGAAGAACGTTGATTGGTCGGTCGATTTAGTCGCCTAACGGGGACAACTCAGCGATTTTTAAATTTTGATCTGATTGTTTTGAAATTTGGCCAGTATATGAATTTCTTTGAAAAAAAAAACGAATTGTACTCGTGTAAAATTTTCGACTTAGGTCTTAGTTATTGAAAAAAATTCAAAAATTCGTTTTTTAGTTCATGTTTACGGTACTTCAAAAAAATAGAAGCCAATGAGTTTATATGCTAGAACAAATTCAAAGCCGGTTTTGTAATCCTTAAAGCATTGCAAACAACTTGAAACGATTGAATTATTTATTTTCATTTTTTTTTCTTTTGAAATGCAATTTTTGATAACTAACTAAAATATACGATTTTTTTTAAACTGTGATAAACAATATTAAATGTACAAAATAAAACATCGAAGCCTTGAAGTTTGTTAAAAATGTTTTAAGGATTTCAAAACTGTCTTTGTTTTCTTCCTAGCATGAAAATTCACTGACTTCTATTCTTTTTAAAATACCATTAAAAATGAAATAGAAAAAGTAATTTTTTTTAAAACTAAGGCCTAAATCGAAAAAGTGATGTGGGTACAATTTGTTTTTTTCAAAGAAATACATATACTGGCCAAATCTCAAAACTATCAGATAAAAATTTAAAAATCCCTGGGTTGTCCCTCTTAATTGCATATAATGCTCAGTAGCACATATTGAATTTTTTTCAGAATATACCATGAAGCATTCCTGAGCGTTTTTGTTTCACGTCAGTTTTTCGTAATCAAAGGTGCGAAGTTCAAAGTTCGCCTGCGAATAGCCTACAATTAATTTTTGTGTCGTTCAAGCTATATAGCGCCACGGAATACGAACGGTATTTTTAAATCAATCATACGGGGAACCCTTAACTTGTCGGTAACCTGTGTACCGTTGATCCTTTGTCGGCAACCTATATACCCTCAATCCGAAGGATTACGAAGTCTGGGATATTCTTCAGTCTCCCCAGGTCAAGTAGGCGCTATTGCGGGGAACTGGCATTGAAGAGGTCAATAAGCGGGTTTCAAGGAGAGGAGCTCGACTCCGGGAAACTAGGCAAGAGCCTAGTAGCCTTGTGGCGTCGGACAAACGCAACCACATCTCAGCCATGACGTTCGATCAATTCTGACGAGAATTCTATTGCAAATCTACGACTATTATGGGAAGTTCGGATAAGCAGCACCGCTCCAACAAATTTACAGGAATAAGTGCTCGTAACTCCTGATGAATGAAATGATATCTCAATCAGCAGAAAGTTGTTTAAATATTTTCGAAAAAGGTTGAAAAATTACTGGAAGTCATAAAATTGAATGGCCAATCTATTGTATGTAAACATTATTACATCCTGGATTTCCTACTGTACGAACAAATATCGCATATATGTTGTGCAGGGTGTCTGCACAAAAAGTAGTCGTTTTAAAAATGCTGTACTGTGTAAAATGTTAATGCTAAAAGGTTGAAATGAGTTTCATTGAAAACAGAGAGATTTAAAATTTCATTTTACTTCAATAATTTCCTTAATTTGGCATACCTTTCAAATAAATATGACATTCATCATAAAAAATCATGTTATCCGACGATATTTGGAAAGAACTGCTCATGTTTTTTATTCTGTGGTAAAATAATAACCCCGATCTTTATACTGCGGCATAAGATTTCTTCCAGACATAACATTTTTTATGATTCTAAAAAAGTTTTTCGAAAATAAAATGGACAGTAGTTTCATTTACCTGTGTCTCAGCAGACAACTTTCTCACTGATTTTGTTTTACCATCGTTCATTAGAATCCTTACCACGTTAATTCCTGCTCCTGTCCTTTTGACACGCCAAATAGACAACATTATCGAATTAAAATAAAATTTTGAATCCTGATTTTCTCAGTAAAACCTACTCCAGCTTTCTAGCATTGATATTTTACAAACTAGATCATTTTTAAATCGGCTACTTTTTTAGCGAACACTCTGTACATTTTCCCCGTTCGACACTTTAGTTTCAATAATTTAACCTTCATTAAATTAGGTTTTTCATTTTCTTTTTGATAAACATGAAGATCTTGAAGGTGATTCGAATATTTAATTCAATAAATATGTTTCTCACGAGCTAGGTGGAGAAAAGAACTGCAATCCTTCTAAAGCAGCTATATCGATTGGCCCCACTGACAGCACCGCTGAACACATCTTCAAAAATTATGAGCGAACGCTGGGCTCTCATATTTGTACGGAAGTCTCTTCGCCAGGTTGTTGAATATTTCTCTTAAACAGACGAAAATTTTCGATAGGCATGGAAACTTCGTCAATGCACAGGCGCGAATTGAAATCAATGTCACTGACTTCTTAATATTAATGAGGGCTAAATTGGTACCACCAGACCATCGCTTTCAAACAATATCTTTATACCACCTGAAAAATAATTTTTTAGTACTTCTTAACATCTCAACTTTTAGTACTTCTTAATAAAGATGAGTAAATTAGTACAGGCAGACCATCATCCGTGTATCGATCTGCGAGATAAAGAAAAAAACAGATAGTGAATGTGAAATCTGTTCTTGAATGACAGTTTTAGGGCAGTGGTAATTTTGTGTGAGCAAAACCTCAATGAAAATTATGGTATTTTAATGAATTTACATTAATGGAGAGATCAATGATATAGCTTGGTGTACACATGATCATAAATAGTTGGGAAGGAAATTCAACCATCTTATTCTTCTTCTCGATATCTGATGCTAAATAAAGTTGAGAACTGCGCACCGCCGTCGCGATTTTAGATTAATCGGTTAACCGGATTATATTTTCCTACCTAGCAACTTGAAGAAAAATGAGCCAAAATATAATTTCACACAACGAAGTTATTTCCTTAGAGTTTACTTGACTGAACTAACAATAGAAATGTAATGCAAGTTAACATTACGGTAAATTGATTATATTTCTCAAGCCAGTGATAGTGGCAGCAATACTGTTAAGCAGAGAAATGAGAAAATATCACAATCAGATACTTAAAATGACCTATCGCAATATCGAATGTAATGTTCTTGATTTTGTGACCTTTCAATTCAATTCAAGACGACAAAAACGTACCTAACGCAATGTATGAGACAAACAACATTTCAATGACGGCAAATTGACAAGAAGAGGAAAACAATTTGCAAACAGCAGGAACGAAAAATGTAACGTAAGAAGGAATTATTCCCTCTCTCTCATTCCCACTGGTTTATTGATTTGCTCACAAGCTGCACTCATGAAGTGCTGCTCGTGTTTAGGAACATTGGATTTGGTGGAATATAAAATGTATGAATTTTAATTATTATTAATTTCATTGAAAATAGGCGCTCGTTTTCAATTTTGTGTATATTTCGAGTGCATTAAAAATAGCGGAAGTAATATTTCGAAAATGGTTAAATGTTGAAGCTGGGTTTTCTGCGGCCGGCGGCTGTCAGGTTGAATTTCAGCAGGCAGGGAAAGCAATTTGCATTACACCTTAGACAAGTTACGTCGGCGAGCCTGTACCCTTCCTCCGAAATTCTTCAAGAAGCTCAAATTTTTTCGTTAAGGATGCATCATCTTTTGAGATTTTATCATTTCATGATACGGAATAAAATCAGCGGAATTAACATTACACCGAATAGTTATTATTTTCATGTTTGAGACAAAAAATTATGAAAAACTAGGATGAGGAGGCTGAGAAATTTTGCGTTACGTATTCAACTTAGTTGGCCTTCTCGACAACTTATCAATAACAAGGAAAGCTTATGTTTACGACAGAGTCTGACAGCTGTCAGGACCATCATCTTGTCTCTTCCAATATATTTAAATTCTTTCAGCAATATTTCTTCACTAGAACTAGCGGACACAAAAGTTATTCATGTGATTGTTCGTATTTTCATTCTAAAGAACAATGGGTCCGACAAACGTTTGTTGAGGCTCTTTCAAATTTGTAAAAGGCATTTCCTATCGGGTGCGACATTTAAAAAACTTGAAAACTGCGTTTACTAGGTAACCAAAAAAAGTTTTATCCGTTATTAATGGAAAAAAAGATAACGGTTCACAGTATGTGTAACTTATATTTAGTCTTCGAAGTAATAATGCAGCTGCTGGTAAGCCCATTTTGAAGTCGTAGAGCAAACAGCTCCGAACGGGATCTGCAGACACTTCCATCATTCTCAACTGATGCCCGACTTATAACTAATGGCCAAGCACGGTGCGTGTGCTCTTATAACCTCTGTTGTTCCTATTTTCGGCTGTCCGAATCTGAAAACAATTGCTACACGCATTTTTTTGTGTTTCAACTTCATTCAATGGTTAATCAAAAAACCGACTTGGTTATCTTGTAGAAGAACTTTTTTCCAGGAGCTTCACAGAATCGTCCGCGGTTATTTTGAAAACGCTGACGTTTGGTGTAAGAAATTGTTTATGGAAAGGCATGCAGAAAGAAATTTGTACCCAGCGAATACTACTCGTTACCTGTTTCTTTTAATCCCAAATCTCACTCGCTGCAGGAAAAAGTTTCGTTCAAGATCATACACCTAACTGTTAAAGGCAAAAAATAAGCTAAGGGTGAATTTTCCTAAAATAATTTACTATATGAAGTTTTCAACACCTCAGAATATATCATTTCTCCGTGTTCATCACGCGGTTGGGTGCAGGCAAAATATGATTGTACTATTGCCGTTGCTTTGAAATCTCACAGCGCAGTAAATATCCATTCAGGCTATTATTTTTCATTCAAATTTTCCGTGAAATTTATTTATTTACCACAGGTGATACAGAGGTAGAATGTTTCTTAAGACTAGTGCAATGGTTAAATTTGAGTATAGCTACCTGTGGGCCCGAACAAGTTCAGCGACTTCTAGGGCATCCTACCATCACGTTATTCTAAGGTGTACAATAATGTTTAACCTAGTTCACTTAACCTAGTTTCACATTGGACTGATCATTGAGATAATTTACTCGATATTTTATGCTGTATTTTACAATATAGGTCAAATCCCCTATATTTAACAGTATGTTCGATAAAACGATTCAAGAGCAGACTGAAGATCGGTTATGTTACCCAAAGCAAGTTACATTATTACATTATCATTAGTTACATGTAGGAGGCAAGATTTGACATGGTGATCTTACACGACTAGTATTCTGATAGGAAGTGAGACTCAAGATGTCTTTTGAAAATTGAGGACAGGAAACCAGTCCTTACGACCGATTATATTATCTTTCCGTGTAGATAAAATTGAGGAAATATCAAACATACAATTTTCACACAAGAGCGGGAACTCACAACCCTTGCGTTCAAAACCGAGGAATTGACTTGCTTTTGTGTAGCTTATTCTGAGAGCTTCTGGACATAGATTTGTCTCGTTAGCTATCGCTGCGTCCGATTTTTTTTTAAATATTTTGAAGGCAAAACTCTAATTTAATACTTTAGAAATTAATAACATGAGGGCAATATGATGTCTCTTTTTCTTTAATGTTTGTTATTCCATGTCAAAGATGACTATATGAAATGAATTAGCAAAAAAAGAGAGGCGTTGGAAATTTTGCTATTCAGTTGTAATTTTTGTCTCTTTACGCAAGTTATTTTAACGTGTCAGTAGTCGCTCTGAGATTTAATGCATAAATATTCACCTTTCTTACTGTCATGAAACCTTTGCTTCCTAAGTCAGCAGCTACAGCTAGGGTTGCCATTCCGTTAGCGCGACAGCGACATGTCGGCCAGATTTGATGGCCCGTTCTCAACCGCGGTCACCGACGGCCGGCATCTCAGCGCAGAGTCGCGCTGCGCGGCCGTAAACTGCGCCAAATGTGCGCTTATCGCACGTCTCCGGCAGCCTCAAATGATACGCGTCTGAATTCGTTTTCTTGGAAAGTACTTGAACATAAATGCATTTTTGGTCTAAATTTTGACGACTCCGTATCATAAAAAATTTAGTGAGGTGTTAAATTCAGCCAGCATATTCTTATGACATCATTGTTACGCATTGCTGGGACGAAGTTTATGTTGTACGAACAAAATGAAAAAAATCGAGAATCACGCACTTTCGATTAGGGTTTTTTTGTTGTACAAGCTTAATGCTTTGTTATTAAAACACTTTTGCATGTATCTTTCATTCTTTTTGTTACTCAAATCCTCATTAGGCCAAAACCAAAGCGATTCTAATTATCTGCATGAATTTCCCCACCTTATTTCAAGTATTCTGTCTCATGTAATTATAATTTCCAAATTTATTTAAATTCTCAACTTACGTTCATTTTCATCTCCTCTTACCTTTACTCCAATGTACATAGAACACGCTTGCCGCTGCCTACAACCTAAAAAAAAATGAAGGACAAGACATATGCACGGTATCGTCGGTATCTTTCCTTCATTCGAATTGAAGTCTGACTCTTATCAGGAATGAATGTCCCGCCAAGGTAGTTCCAAGATTTGAATAAAACTCACAACACTCTTCCGTTAACATATTTCTACTGCTTTTGAAACAATTTCAATAATAAGTAAAAAATAGCTATTTTTGCAACGCTCGTCATCTTCAAAGCCAGTTTCTTGTTGTAACCTTGACATATTTCTTCGAGTTGAATGCATATGCTGGTATGCTGCGATGGCTCGTGGGTGGGCAGCTTCACTCACGAACTTCAAGCCTTTTTCTAGAAATATTTGTTTTTGCTGTGATATAAGAAATTTGAAGTTAAAACGCAATTTTGAAAGTCGTTATTTTTCATCAAGTGAAACCTCGCTAAGGTGGCGGCTTGTGGCAGCACTTAGCTGGACAGCTAGGTGTCTGGTGTGTCACAAATGAGAATGAATTGAACCGCCCTGAGAGGAGGCGGCCTCTTAATTGTGCGTAGCACCTGTCAAGCTGGGTTTACACGGAGGGTGACTTCCCCGGGGCAACGCCCTCTCTCCCTCCCCGCCTCTTCAAAAAACCCACAATCCACTACTACTCTAACGCCTCCCACTACTACCCCATGCGTGTCGACGATGCTGCCCCGCATGCTGGGACTGCCTCAGAGCGCCAGAGGGCAGAGCGACAGTGCGCTTCAGACAGTCTTGAAGGCAAGATGTATGTCTTAGCTGCTCTGTCGTCATGTTCTCATGCGTAATCTTAATGCAAAAAGTCTCTCCTGATCTGGAAAAGTGGCTGAAGGCTTAAGTTTTCACATTCTTAGATTTATTGAGAGCATAGCGTCAGTCTGATTGTATTTATTGCGGCTGTAAATATATCTTTTTATCATGTACTATCACTGAAATGATTTTCGATCTAATTCAAAAGTAATTACCTCTAACAATAGTAGCAAAAATTGTTCGCTGTCATGCTATTATTAACACAAGATGGCTCGTGATAGGACTTAGACTGATATAATTTTTATTACTTATTTCTATATCCTGTAATCAGACTCTATCGCGCATATTTCATTTATTTTTGTCTCTATATACATCTGCTGGGCAAGCTATATTTTATTATTCCTTGGTTTTGGCATTAAGTTCATATAAGAAGCTAAATACGCGCGAAGTTTTATTGATTCGCTTCCATCCCTTATTAATCTAATTGACACATTCGTTTCTGCCAAG
Source organism: Morinoia aosen (assembly GCA_030386875.1). NCBI lineage: Eukaryota > Metazoa > Arthropoda > Malacostraca > Amphipoda > Talitridae > Morinoia > Morinoia aosen. The sequence continues at coordinate 15,622,403 of CM059569.1, read as the reverse complement.
GCACTTGGCCTTCGTTTAATTAAGAAGTAATTCTTGAATTCTTCACGAATACGTTGATCTTATGCCGGCCTCTGTGAAATAGTTTACTGGTTAAAAATAGTATCTTCTTTTCTGCACGTACCTTGAATTACATCTCGACATCCTCACTCAGTCACTGTTATCTCCAGGGTTGCCGAATTTTTTCTGATGATCGTACAAAACCTTCATGAAAACGTACCAAAAATTGTTAGAGCGTACCAAATCTATTTAACTAGCAATAAAACGAAAATTTTAAGGTTTTACCTACTTTTCCTGCTAGAATGAAACTTTTTCCTCCTCTTCTTCCTTCATCTGCCAATGTTTTTTATTTAATTTGTTGACTAAGCTACCGTGGTGGTTGCAATTTTTGCAGTCTGTGTTCTCTAACGTAGATTTGGTAAATCTGAAGGAGGTGACAGTTGTCGATTTTGCAAATTGTAATGGCTAAACATGGTTAATGACACCAAAATAAACAAGTTTTCTTCTATGCACTTTCGTCTCAAGTGAGTATTTTATTAGTTATAGCGGTAAATGACTTACCGCAACTCCAGTCTTTGAAGCGGAAAGAAATTCCTTGATCGAGTTGTATGGCAATACTGCAATGGCGTCTCGCTTCCAGCGCTCTGTCTTGAAAGACGAAACCAAACTTACCGCTATACCTCGTTAAATACTCATTTGACGAAAAAAGTGTATAGAATAAAAGTTGTTTATTTCGATGTTATTACCATGTTTCAAGCAACAATAATTCGAAAATCGATGAGTAGCTGTTTATTCGAGCGCATTCGTCATCAATGACGAAACTAAACTTACCGCTATAAATCGTAAAATATTCATTTGAGACGAAAAGTGCATAGAGAAAACTTGTTTATTTCGATTCAATTAATTAGGTTCAGGCACCAAAAAGTGGAAAATCGACAACTGTCATCTCCTTCAGATTTACCGTAGATTTTGATCTCATTCATGCATTTAGTCTTGCTCTTTTTAACGAAATCCTGTTTTTTGCTTTTATGTTGTTAGGGTTGGAAAATTTTTCTAGCTGCGGCAAAATATTGCGGTATTTATTGACAAAAGCTGCATCATGAACTCGGGAAGCAGCGAGTAACATAACTGCGTACCAGAATTTTTCAGACACAATTTTTGTCTTGAGAGGAGCATTTTGACCAAACAGTTCTCGCCACTTCATATTGATATTTTCATGCTACTCCTTTTTTGCAAAATTGGAGAAATGCATTGAATATGGTATTCTTGAATTACATTTATTAAGATCTTTCAATCCAAACTCTTCTAGTTTTTTGGTACATATTTTATTGACATTTCTCAGGAGAATGCACCAAAATAAATCTCATTTATATTGACATAGTTTGAGGGGTTGCCTACATTTATTTTGCAATTATTGTCATTCGAAATCAATAGATCCCTTTTTATGAAGTTGCCCATAATAAAATTCTCACTCCAGAGAAATTAAGATACATTTTTCTAAGGGAAACTCGTATATTTGCTGAACGCACCAATTTCGGCAGCCCAGGGCATCTCACCTTCCGTCTAAACGCAAGTGGGGAAGCTTGAGCGGGTGAGAGGGGTAGGGTAGGGGCGTCACCCTGGGGAAGACACCCTCCGTGTAAACCCAGCTTCAGGGAGTATGTGATCGCCTTTTTTTTTCTATTTCAATTTGTGATTGCAATCGCGTTTTCTGTTCATTTTGTTTAGTTATTTATCTGGCATGTTCGCAACCTCTTTTCTGCCCATCTAACTATTGGGTCCTTGTGACTTGTTAAACTATTTGGTCCATGTGACTCGTTAAGCTATTGGGTCCTTGTGACTCGTTAAGCTATTGGGTCCTTGTGACTCGTTAAACTATTGGGTCCTTGTGACTCGTTAAACTATTGGGTCCTTGTGACTCGTTAAACTATTGGGTCATAGTGACTCGTTAAACTATTGGGTCCTAGTGATTCGTTAAACTATTGGGTCCTAGTGACTCGGTAAAATATTGGGTCCTTGTGACTCGTCAAACTATTGGGTCTTTGTGACTCGTTAAACTATTGGGTCCTAGTGACTCGTTAAACTATTGGGTCCTTGTGACTCGTTAAACTATTGGGTCTTTGTGACTCGTTAAACTATTGGGTCCTAGTGACTCGTTAAACTATTGGGTCCTTGTGACTCGTTAAACTATTGGGTCCTTGTGACTCGGTAAAATATTGGGTCTTTGTGACTCGTCAAACTATTTGGTCCTTGTGACTCGTTAAACTATTGGGTCCTTGTGACTCGTTAAACTATTGGGTCCTTGTGACTCGGTAAAATATTGGGTATTTGTGACTCGTTAAACTATTTGGTCCTTGTGACTCGGTAAACTATTGGGTCCTTGTGACTCGGTAAAATATTGGGTCTTTGTGACTCGTCAAACTATTTGGTCCTTGTGACTCGTTAAACTATTGGGTCCTTGTGACTCGTTAAACTATTGGGTCCTTGTGACTCGGTAAAATATTGGGTCTTTGTGACTCGTCAAACTATTTGGTCCTTGTGACTCGTTAAACTATTGGGTCCTTGTGACTCGTTAAACTATTGGGTCCTTGTGACTCGTTAAACTATTGGGTATTTGTGACTCGTTAAACTATTGGGTCCTTGTGACTCGTTAAACTATTGGGTCCTTGTGACTCGGTAAAATATTGGGTATTTGTGACTCGTTATTCTATTGGGTCCCAGTAGCTCGTTAAATTATTGGGTCCTTCTGACTCGTTAAGCTATTGGGTCCTTGTGACTCGTCAAACTATTTGGTCCTTGTGACTCGTCAAGCTATGAGTTTGGGCTCCTCTTACTATTTTCACTATTATGCCACCCGTGGCTTGGCGGTGCCCTCTTGAAATCAGTAGTGATTAGGCACAACTCGTATTTCATGGTGAACCGGTGTAAGATATGAGATTTGGAATAGGTGCGAGACGTGATTCTATTTTCGGTTGCGCTTTTGTTCTCCCTCAGAATGTTTGGGCGAGCGTGCTCTGGATAGGATGCTCCCTTTAGATGCCACTTTGCTCGGTCTACCGGGCCTAACTTTCTTCGCCAACGTGTGTTTCATCTCCGACTTTTATTTTGATTCGAACTCGAGGTATAACCTAGGTTCGTTCCTCGTCTTTAATGAAAGTTTCCTGAGTGAGATCTGGAATGTTATATGATCTGACTCGGTGGTACCACATTTAATCACTTTTCAATTATTATTCTTCCTTCTCACTAAATTGCAGTTTTGTGTTGGGCTGGGAGGGGCCGGAACTCTATTAGCCTAAAGCTCCTGCTCACTTTGTTTTAGCATTTAGCATTTATCTACACTTCATATTTTATTAATACTTTGCATTCGTTTATCACTTTGTTTTATCGTTTATCATTTAGCCCCACGTTAGAAAATAAGCCCTAATAATTCGTTGGGTCTTCTGGCACTATGAAGACTCTAATGAAGACTAATTATTCTGTGGAAATCTTATTAGGAGTTAATTGTAGACAGTTTGTCGTATTAAAAAAGTTTCAAAAATTAAAAGGTTTGGAGTTCCTCTTTGAGTCATTTCCTGTGTTCCAATTAAGATATCCCGCAGTGAACAGCTAACGTTTTGGTATAAGCCTTCATAAAACTCTTGTAATACCGAAATTAATTCAGAGGGGACTTGGTAACATGTTTAAACATTAAAATATTATGAGTATTCTATGGTGGAAAGATGCGCATGTAGTTGATAAGCTTTGCAGTAATTGCACTAACGATTCATCAACGAACAATATCTTGTGTTCTCATACGTAAACCATTTTTCCTGAAAATTCGAACTTTAAGTACACATTTGATTTCAATTTTTTCTGCTTTTTTAACAGTACAATAAGCAGGAATTTATCACTTTACATTTCAAAAAAATTCTGGAAAAGAAATTCACCAGTATTTTAATGTCTTAGAAACCTCAAAGTAGTTTCGTGGACGGTTGAACAGAACACTACTACTATGCGTACGTAATAAAGAAGCTAATGTGGCTTATGTTGAATAACAGATTTTTGAAGCTCTGAAGCTGATATTGAGTGTAATGATTTGCTTCATTCATTTCATGGTTTTAGTTCTTGCAAGCTCCGAAGAAATTAGATTAATATTTTTAGTGAGAGAGACTGAACTCCCTCCTCACCTGAGCGAGTTTGCAGCTCTTCTACAGCGACCAGAACGCGCTTGCTTGATTCCTGGCAAATTTATTTCATAAATTTGCTTCAAGTCATTTGACATTGTTTCTGTAGTTACCAACATAAAGAGCATGCATCGCTGGGCTCAAGCCTGCGCATATGTTGGGGATTCGCGTTAGGAATTACAACACTTCATCTCTATTATTTTTTCTCTCAAAGAGCATTTCTTAATTGTTGTTTTTTCATTTCGCTTTCAATGCAACGTATTTTCATTTTTTAAAGGAAGTCATTACCAAATGAAAAAATTGTGTCGTATTTTATTTCTTCTGAGATCAAATCGTTGATATTCGTTAACAGGTTTACCAATGATAAAAGAGCCGAATTATTTGAGGCATCGTAACTTGATATGAGAGACAATAAAAGATGAAAGAATATGTTTTATGAAAGTTTTATCGTGAAAGAGCATGATAAATCTTTATGAATTAGCTTAATGAGACAGTTAAATTGGCTGAAATGACGTCGACAGTGTGAGAATGTTTAAAGCTCACCATCCTAGTTGGAGCTTGATTCATTTCATCTCTAATTTCTTGAGCGCGTGCTGTCATGCAGTGCATGTTTTGTTTATTTTCTACTGAAATGCCACTTATCTTTGGGATTTTCGGAACCTAGGGATAAAGGCTTCTATTCACATTGTGTTTAAGCATTCTCAGGGTGATCCTTGAACACAATGTGTATAGAAGCCTTTCAATTTAAATTTCATGTATTCAATTTCCTCTCAGTATTTCTGTTCTTAAGAGCTAGAAATGGAGACTGTTATTTTTCAATGAATATCTTGATGATGCCTCAAGCAGGTTCCCGACAGTTTGGAGAGAAATTTTTATAAATAATTGTAAATTAAATATATAATTATATGAAAAATATACCATTTTTACATAAATTTATATGAAAGGTTTGTGAGATTCCCATTCACTAATTCTCCTGACTTCTGAAAGCCTCAGCGGTGAAGAGCTGCATTTGCATGAGTACAGTGTGGTGATACGAGTGCATGAATATCTTTTATGAGATGTCATTGCAAATGAAATGAAGCTGCTACAACTAAATACTCATTATTAATTATTCCAACATCTTTAGATTTATTTTAGCTCGTAGGAGGCTCCGCCAAGTTTTTAGAAACTCTGAGAAGATTTGAGTGAAATCTAACCCCATTTTTTCAGGGTAAAAGCCTTCAATTCATCGAGTTCAATATCGGTCGTTTTGCGTTGAATAGACACTTGAGATTTTTCTCGATATTTTGCATCGGATTTGAATCAGGTTTTTATCTCGGCCATGACAGTGCCTTGATGTTTTGGTTTTCAAGAATTCATGAATTGCCTTGGTGGGCTTAGGAGCACTGTCCTGTTGACAATTCAAATTCTAGACCCAGTTTAACAGCACATTATTTGCAAATTAGCTTCCAAAATTTTAATAGATTTAGCTTTATCTAATGCTACGCTAATTGTTTAAAAAACCATGCACAAACAAATGCAAAGCAGCCCCGCACTATTATATGCTCTTGCCATTGTGTTCTTCAGTTGGGGTGACATACTCCTGCATGCCAGCTGTTTAAGTTTCCCCAAACGTGATTGACGTCAATACAACCATCAAAATCTATCTCTTCCTAATTAAACCAAAAAAATTGGCAGGGAAAACATCTGCGTGCTCTGAATAAGTTTTTGCAAACAACAACATTGAGTTTAAATTTTATGCAGTAAGGGGGTCTTGATGGGGGATTGTGATTAGAGCTTTGCCAATGAAACTGAATGTTAGTTTTTTTTCACAAACATGTGTACCTGTGTCTCTGAGATATTTTAAAAGTTTATTTTTAGTTGCCAGTGAAATATTTTCACCTTATATAGCATGTTTCGTAAACTCATGTAAATTTCAGGGTGCGCCAGTACCTGGAAATTTTCACTGCTCTTAGTAAACTCCACTCTCTTCAGAATGTGCACTGCAGTGATTGAAGAGACACCTAGATTCTGACCAATATTCCGACAGCTCATTTTCACATTTTGTTTGGAAATAATGCGATCTTTCACATCGCTTGATAACTCTCCTTGCTTCAGCTGAGTTTCTAAACATGCCCCTGATGTAAAACTAGGCATAATATCTGACAGCCTAGTATAACATTCGATTAAGGTTTTTTGAGATGTATCCACACGGCGTTTCGTCGTCGAAAGTTAATAATCACATATTTAAAACTCAAATGCCTTTTCACAATTATTATGTGCAGAATTTTCATCAATATTGTTATTTAAAGAAATATATTTTATGTCATTTGTGATGAGTGCCAACAGATAAGTTTGCTCAAAATGGAAGTTTCAGTGTTTAATTTTCCAACTGTCCAAATAGTTGTTTCACCCTAGAGCAGGTACACAAATTTGTAGAAAAGTTGATAAAATTTCGTTATAAGCTGAACGAACATTATATGATGCTACAAGTTTTACAAAAAGGAGTGAGATAATTTGAAATAGAAATGCTGTGTAACTTCCATGGCCTGCAGTGATTATTTTTTCAGCTTAGTGCATCATGACTTGGATCTTCAACTAACAAATTATTGTAAAATCTTTAGATTTTAAGTGAACACGTTGTGAAATAAACTTCTGGAAAATATTGGGAAGCTCTACTAGTTATTGAATAAACTATTTTTAAAGTTTTATAGAAATTCATCCAGTTGTATGTATCTATAAGCTTAGATACATTCAACCGAACTCTTAGACTTCTAAACACAGTGTATCAAAACATTCACCATGGTTGCTTATTTAAAACTAGTGGAAAAGAGTCTAAGGAAGAAACTCCCAATGATGGGATTCATCCGAAAGTGGCATACCTAAAGCAAGGAAATTCTCAAACGAGCACTTTCAACTCCAGTAACATACTGTGGTCTGGAAAGGACAATCGATTGACAAGGTGATTAACATTCTTCATATAAATTTTCGATAAACATTTTCCCTCAGAATGTCGCTCATTTTGTGTATTTACTTTTTTGAACACGAAGGACATAAGCTGATTTTTTCTTATTTGTGTCATATAACGCTTTTGTTACCCTTGTGTGGTAATTTCTCATTTCTGATGCTCGAGAGTATATTATGACAGCATTATTTAGGTAGTCAGTAGGTAGGCTCCAACTGTATTGTAAAATATTTTGAATAGCATTATGCAACAATTCTTTTCATACTAATAATTCCGATGAACTTTTTTGTGACAGCATCATTCATGCATCAAATATAAATATGAGGTGGGGCAAAATATTTTCACCGAGCTACTCGAAGTCATTTGGTATCCTAATTGAATCGTAAGCACAGATAGGTAGCTCCAAATGTCAACCTTTTGGTCTTATGTAGACGCAGAATGATTAAAATCAACCTATTTCGCATTCAACATTAATCCTTGATATCGCAAGTTCCTAAGCTTGTCAGCATAAGAGTGCACTTATTTGAGCGATTTTAATCAATGCGTCACTGGCATAATGTTCTTTTTGTTTTTCTTACTTGTATATACATCCATGCATTATCAATCTTAGGAAAATTTATCAAAGGCAATGCGATTTTCCATGTGTTTCCCTCACTAATTTGTTCCAAAATTGACATGGGCCTTACGATACCCATGTAGGTTAATCAACAAAGGATCTTTATGCCTAAAGATTTTAAAAACCAATTATGGTTTTCGTACAATTTTTATTGGAAATAAACTGTTTTTCATTTTATTTCTATTTTTCTCTGCAGTTTTTGATGTGTAAGAACTCATATTTTTTCCTGTGCACGCCTGATCATACAAGTTTGTGGTTGTGTCATATTCTTAAATTTACGAAAAACTGAGATTATAGTCCAGTTCGGAACATTTAATTATAAATAAATCATTTGCGGTATTTCTTTTCGAATGAAATCGAAGAATTAGCTTCCAAGAAGATTCTGATATCTCTTTACTTCATGGCGACCTTATGTAGAGCTGCTTATTTCTAGCTGACCAAGTAATTTTCCCCCGAACCAATGAGTTTCTCACGCCACAATCGTTTGCACTTTTAGTAATTTGTTTGTTTATCATAGTATTTTAAAAAACTTAATTTTTTTCAAAATCCTTTTGCTCTTATTATTATTAGAGCAAAATGGTACAAAATGATGGTACAAAATGAATGAAACAAAAATGGTCGGTACATGACACAAGTAATTATTAGATACGTGTGGCATGTACTGACCATTTTTGTTGTTTTTAATCAGTGATGCAATGAAAAATTTCAACGATGAGTGAAATAAATAAAGTATAACTTTCAATTCAATCACCGGTAGGGGATTTTGATGACTTATGACACACAAGGGCTTATGTATGACCAGCTCTTTATGTTGATGCTGCATGGAATGAGCCAGGGTCGCGTACATCTTAGTAATTTCTTGTGCCCAACCAAGTAACTCAGAGGAGCTATCCCCTTGTATTGGGTTGGCCAAAAAGTTCGTTCGTTTTTGAATGCCATCTTTTTGACCTTCTAAAGACCGTTTTCATATTCTTATTTTCTAATCGTGTATACGGTATAGCGAGCTTTTTACGTCAGTGTGAAATGAGCCTCCAAGTAGAGAAGTTCTGACATAAATCTTTGCATTCATACCCTCAAAATGGTGGACCAAGCAGAGCACTACTGACATCGAATGCTTTTTACTTCAGCAAAGGGATGAAAGTAACAGAAACTCGCAAAAATACATGCCAAGAGTATGGGGAAGTTTCTGTAGCTTTCTTTCCGGTCTTTCCTTCTCTGAGGTTGGTTAACAGTGACAAGTGCTACCCCTGCTTTCAGTCTTTGTACTAATGCTTGTGTGATTTGTTTGAAATAATTTTGGTAATATTATTTGCAGAGTAGATATAATATAATCAAAATATAATAATTAAGATGAAGAAATGTTTGTACTCGTAAGAAGCTGTGAAGTTTAATTAATGGAAACGACTCCTAAGCAAATATTGATGATGGTTTTTAGGAACTGGAACTTTGTGTCAAGGAAATATTTCCGGTCGTTGTATAGAGATTTTACCGTTTTAGATAAATAATTTTTATAGTATTTTTACACCTTTTTTGCGATAGTAAAAATATACATTTTTGTAAAAAGGGAATTTGGAATTTGTTTATGTATTCTTTGACTCCAAGCTGGCACAAAGAAAGTAATCAGGAGCTGAAGTTACAAAAAATTACTCAGCAGAAACTCTTTTTTAGCCCCCTCGACTATGTTTTACGTGGGTTCGTGTTCAAGTTTCATGTCTGTCGACTTTCATGAGGAGAGAACTTGAGAAATTACCATTGCATGGATGTTGATCAGCACAGAGAGGACTTGAGAAATTACCATTGCATGGATGTTGATCAGCAAAGAGAGAACTTGAGAAATTACCATTGCATGGATGTTGATCAGCAAAGAGAGAACTTGAGAAATTACCATTGCATGGATATTGATGAGGTGTACGCAGAGCAACAGAAGCTTCTAAATAATTTCATTGCGTGATGAATATTATGTATCTCGTGATGGCAATGGCAGGTAACAAATTATGACGAAATTTTTGATTATGATGAAATATAAGTGTTCACACACTTTGAGCCCTTCCATACTTTCCGATTTCTACGTATTTCCGACATGCACGAAAGCAATTATAGAAGTTCCAATATTTTGAAAATATTTTAAGCCGGCACAAAACTTTTATGATAAACAAAACTTCTTGCTTGTTTAGCATAACCTTTTGTTCCCATAATTTACATATTGAAATTCAAATACTAAATAAATTATTAAAATTTAGCGGGCATGGGAGACCGCTGAAATACCCCCACCCAACGGAGCCCGTGTGGCCTGGAACAAGTGCTGCGTGCGTGCCTTTGTCTTAATATCGCGTCGATCCAAAACCAGTTTTCATTCAAGATCGCCTCTTGCAAACAATGGCCGCCCATCCTCCTTTTCTTCAGGGGAAACAATAGAAGTTAATTACTGAAGGCACCTCAGGAAGCCCGCATGTCAGAACTGAATAAAGGATGCCATGAATCAGAGGTGAGCTGGCCAATAGCGAATTGATTTTCAAAGTTCCGAGGAACTTTTCCGATTTAACTGATTCACAGGATTTGGATCATGGACATCGGGAACGTGATTTACCATTTAAATTCATTCTGAGCTGCAGGACAAACCCGTCTATAGTTTTCGGACCTCGCTCGAATGAATGCAATCAGTACTGCAACAATATTGACGAAATGGATTTTCTGACCTCCTTTGCACAGCAGTTAGAGGTTTATTGCTTATTTTTGCTCAAGCGAATCGCTTTAAGCTGCCTCTTCATACTCAAATGAAGAATAATGCTGTGTCTCGCAAGATGTGGAGTATTAGCCTTTGTAGGTGTCTAATGGGAGCCCAAAATAAAACACTAAAATGTAAACTTTGGAAAGAAAAAAATGCTTTTGAAACAGCAGCAATTCTTCAGTGGTGCGAAATTTCGCATTTTGAAATTTAACCTGTAAAAGTATTTTTGAAAATCATCGTTTTTAGTGCAGTTACAATGTCATCTGGCGATCGTTATTGTATTTGAGCAAAAATGATAAATTGTTATATTGTCATTCGTCAAAACTACATTTGCGGGAAATGTCTGGACGGGGGAGTTCATATTATGGAACAATTTCTCAATTCTTTATTTAGCGCGTATGTTAATCAAAGCAGAGAGTGCCGATATAATGATACGTTGTGTTCTAAAGTTAAAGAATTCCCTTTGGATTCATTTCCATTGAAGTCATTCTCCAACATCAGAGAGGCAGGTAGACATCAGTCTCCACGTGAAGGAATTAGCCACAGAATGGCTGGCCGTTTATAAAGGTTTAGTTTGAAGCTCTCACAACGAGTTTCAATTTTTGCTTCAACAGTTATTTATCGAGCTCAGAAAGCAGCGCGTCTCTCCGGTGCTGTAATTGACAAATATTCATTCAATGGAAAAGTGCAACAACTTTGAGGAAGCGCCAATCGTATTTTTTGCTTGGCAACAAACTCCTTAAAAAGTGCGCGAAAACTTTCAGACTCGTGGAATGAAGCAGAGCTCTAGGGAGACAAACACGGTGTCAGATCCTAACGAATCATGATAAATCCAAGCGCATTTGCATACTCCTGCCGCCAACGTCGTTTCTCGTCATCATCATCAAAGAGATGTTTCATTGTGTTTCATGGACGCTAACGAAATACTCAACTTGATGCTATTTAAAGGCTTTATTACTGAAAAATGCAAAGTGGAGAAGCTTGGAGGAATATGGCGGAGAAAGTAAATATTTTTGTCGTGGTAACTGCTTGCATGAATGTCGGGTATAATTTTCTTATTTCAGATGTTATTTTCCATCTTACCTGCACCCATCCTTATATGGCTAGACTGACGCATGTCCTATCGGAAAATCTAATCGAAGGAATAACGAAACAATCGTTACTTTATGTTAGCTTCAAAACAGGTCGTGAAATGGGCAAAATTTATGTTTTAAATAAAACAAGAGCCTTAAAGAGTGGATTTTCTAAGCTTATCTGGTAATCAAATGACGGTTTCATAAGTAATATAGAATATTGTGTTTTAATATGAAAATTAATAATTAACATTAATTTTGGAGCATGATATACACACGTACACTGTGTAGTCGTTAGTCCCTGATAAGTTAAATTAATATACACCTTTTCTCGTTTTATAACCACATTCTTTCAAAATGTACCGACGAACTGCAAATTTAACAACGACGAACCATTGAATATAACAGGGAATAGAAATATAGAGACAGTGTCGCAAAAAATAGCAACAACGACAAATTATAGCGACACCAGGCAAAATGAATGACAGTGAAACTATATATCAAAACAAAGAAACACTGTGTAATGACAGAGTCGGTTTATTGTAACAACGTTCAAAAAGGATAGCAATTACACAAAAAATAGTAACGTACGTGTATATTATTGTAACAAATTAACAATTTTTGACAGAATTTTTTATAAGTAAAATAAACAGTAAAGTAGCATATAACGTAGTACACGATGCATATTCAGACTATGCATACAAAATTATTGATAATTACAATAAAGAATAAACATCATATGTATGTATCACACGAGAACCGGCCACGTCAGAGTTGTTCTGGAAAATTCCAGTACTTCCCGGTCGGATATTACATCATCCAATGACCGGAAAGTAATGGAATGTACATATGTAGTCCCATATGTTTTATTGTCGGGTGGCATTGATGCTCCCGAAAGTGAAAATATCGAATGTCGAAATCCCGAATATCCAAATCCCAAAAATCAAAATCCCGAATGTTGTAATCAGGGTTGCCAACTGGCATGTACAGTATGTATTTCACTGCTAAATATGGTCGGGAATTAGATATGCGAGATTTTGATTTCTGGAATTTTGACATTCGGGATTTCAAGGTGTACCCATTATTTTCAATTTTTTTAACAAGGAATTAAAAAAAAAGATTTCTCTCGTCAATAGGGTTTAAAAGATGTTGTTACATTTTATGACTCTTCGTTACTATTTTTTGCATCTGTTACATTATTTTGAACCTGTGATACTGGCTATTTGAAGCATTGTTGCAAGATTTGACTATTTGTTAAAGAAAATGGTCGTCGGTTGCAACATTCTGAGAGTGTTATACAATTTGAAGCAACGTTACATTTATTTGTCTCTGTCACTACATTTTGCATCTGTTATCAATTTTGCAGCATCGTCACTAGATTTGTACTGGATGTTGTTATATTTGAGCCGCTGTTATTTGTTTTTATTCGCTGTTGTATGATTGTGCAAACTGTTGCTATATTGTTTTGACGTGTGGTTATAAAACGAGAAAAGGTGCACGAAAGTGAATAAATTGAAGGACCATCACAGAATGTTAAGTACCGCCAAACCATTCTTACTAATGTAAGTGATTTTTGATAAAAGCCACAAAAAATAGGAGTGTGCAATTTATGTGTTCTTCTCAGGCTTAATAATACATAAAACCCGATCGTTCGTTATCTCCGTATAGAAGCGCGTTATACACACGCTTTCTCACGGGCACTAAAGAAATGCTCAGCTTGATGCTTTTTACTGATTTGAATACTGATTTATAAAGAGAGGAGAAGCTTGGCGGGATACGGCAAGGAATGTAGCCTAATCTTTTTTATCGTGGTAACTGCTAGCTGGAATTTCCTATATGTAGCTTTCTCATTTCTGGTGTTTTTATTTTCTATCGTGACTGCACCCATCTTCATTAAACTCATTGAAGAATTAGTTATAAACTCATTTAAGAATGAAGAACTCATGGAAGAATGAGTTCTTGAGCAAATTAAGGCTGATTACGAAGCTCAATTTACTGCACCCGATCAGTACATCTAGAGCGGGAAGGCAGTCGAGATGCGCTTATTTAATCAGAGCTTAGAGAATTACAGCGCTTTTAAAATTTAATTTGAAGAGCAAATTTGATTTTGCCATGAAGCTTTCTCGCAGCGAAATCCTTTTAATTGTAAGCCTCACCACGACGGAGCGGGGGAAGTTAACAACAGTGATGATAAATTCACAAACAGTGTCTTCATAAATGTGTTATTTTTTCAGAAGGTAGATGAAAAACATCAGGAGAAGCGAGCATTCGAAAAAATTTAATGTGAATCTTGTGAATTTATTCATGAATCTAACGTTTTGCGTAAACTTAAAGTTACGCAATTTTCCACGTTATTCAACGACAAAAAATATTTCTTGCCATGTTTCCTTTAAAGCATAAGTACATAACAACTTTATTTTATTTGTGTTTGCAGTAAGTGTGCCAATCATGTACTATGGTTATTTTCTCGAAAAATTAAAAAAAATTGCCATGAAATTCACGGACGATCAGCAACGGACGTGTTTGAGCAACTGACGCGTTTTCGAATGTGAATTTAGAATATAGTGAAATGCATGGTACTGATTTAGTTGAGCAAAATTTTGACAGAAATGTTCCAAAACCACCATTTAACGAACGCAGGCTGATCAAGTGGTCGACTTGCTAGATTACAAGTTTCAATCCCGCCGTGTGATGATTATTTATCTCTGGTTCAACAGTTAATTGGATCCAGCGTGCTAAATATTGTCGGGTGAAACACAAAACGAAACAAAAAATATTAACATTACATAGCCGTTCACTTGCTCTCATCATCACAATATGGTTTACATGACCACCTTGCGTAGCGTTCCAGCTTACTGTACTTATCTCGTACCTTCTTTTTCTTATTCCTAAGATAAAACTCGTTTTTCTCACTCATTTGTTCTTTTCTCTCTAACTTACGACTTGCAGGGCTAGAAAACAATATGGAATGATCTAAAAACTTATTGCCACGTTTAATACGGTCTTATAAGACCGTTGATATTCAAAACTGCTGGTGGTCCTTTGGAATGGATAAATACTGGTCTTATTTGCATGATTTCCGAGGAAATCTCATGTCTGTCTTCATACAGAATAGAGGCAAATTCAGGAAACAAAGATGGAGGTGGGTATAGCGATCCTCTCCCAACATGCGTACCTTTCCCTTCAAAGTATACCATTAAGGTTCCATAACATTGAATGTTAGTGAATGTCGTGGACAGGGGAAGTGTAACCGATTATTTTCATGCTCATAAAACCTGTCCTGGACGATCCGAGATGTTTGAACTGAGGCGTTGTCGTCCCGGAACTCAGCATCGCTATTCATCACAGGACCCGTGAAATACCACAATACGATATGGCTGCCATGGTTAAGTCATGACTGATCCACAGCCATGTTTCACTCTTGGCAGCAAACAGTCTGCATCGTAAGGTGGGACGGCGTTCGACCCGAAGTAGGAAATACAATACTCATCCGACAAATGACCATCTCTATTGGGTCGTAGTCCTTGTTTTATGGCTTCGGCAGCACGTTTTCCTATTTCATAAATTTACACTGGTTTTAGAATTGCAGTTCGCTCTGAAATACCTTGCTAATGGAGCTCCAATCTTATTATTTAGGTACTGACGTGCAGCGAGAGCCCGACATTTAGTTCAGTGTTGACTTCTACAGCGGTTATCTTCAGTGACCATCTGTCACGATCATCTAACTCTCACTTTCGTCAGTGTGATGACTTAGCGGATGATGTTTTTCCGTTTTTTTCACCTGTTCGAATTTTTGACGCGGTGCCTCTTGATGCATCCAACACATCGGCTACCTAGCTGGGATCGGACGCACCCGCCATATGAGCACCAACAATTTACTTTCGCTCGAACTCACGTAGCATAAACAAAATATGTACATTCATATAACCCCTCGTACGTTGTCCTGATAACGACTGGCACAATGCGTTGGCAGATTGTATCGGAGGCATTAGAGGGGAAATATAACACTACACAAACCAGGCTGGCCTAGAATTAACGTTGGTGTAAAAGCATTCATTTCATGTTGTGGAAATACATTTGTAACTCTTTTCAAAATGATCTCGTGTTTGTTTGTCTTGTTTTGTCGTCATATTTCGGATTATTTTTTATAGCTTGCGGCTCGTACTCGTTTATTTTGGCCAAGGACTCTATGTTTCTAAATAACGACATCAAAACTCCTTTTTCTTCTAAATATTTCATGCACGACATCAAAATTCGGTTTAGGTAAACTTGACTTCTCTTGATTTCAATGTTTTTCTTGTTTGTACTGGAACTGAGCATTATGAGATGAGTTACGAAAATATTTCCGAAAGTATTAATTGAGATTTATGCCTTATGTAGTGTATGATTTTATCCCATGGAATTATAAGGAGATCAAAACATCGAGTCCAGATAAACAAACATTGGCATCTTTGGGATGTTTTATTTCCAATCAAGCCTGATACATATGATCTTAAACATTGGTTTTTCAAATGTCTTATAACTAACCCTTTATATAGGACACCAAGACGGTTCCCCCGTAAAGCCAGTACCCATTTCCGACACTTGGGTTGAGTGGGGTATTGTGCTTGAGCTTTCCCTTATACCCAACGGGGAAAATCTCCGCGCCAGCGCCGGGATACGAACCCTCGTCTCCAACATACAAGGCTGATCCCTTAACCACTGTGCCACTGTGGGGTAAAGTTGAGATTAAATGGATGTCTTAAACTATAAAGCAGATTTATGCGGCTGAAGGTCAGAACTTTAAGTGCAGGCTTCCAAAATCTCGAGGTGCGTCGCGGAATCTCGCAAGAAGGTTCACAAAACTTGGCGGATTTTCTTTTCTGTGACAATAACGCAATTTAGGCGCACGCTGGAGCAGGGGCTCTCAGCTGGTTTTTTTGAGTTCTTGCATTGCTGCGCTTCTTGGGTTTTTACGTTGGAGCCATGTTTCGCCTTCATGAAGTATTCATCATGTCGGAAAATACGAAACAAAAAACAGTGGACATCCTCGGATGCGGCAATTTTTTGTGATCGAGAACAAATGCAGTAAGTTGCTAGCAGCTTCACGAAACGATGTTAAAGCGTGTTTTTTTTGTGATGGATTTGTATTGCTTTTTCAAATTTTCTTATCGTATACATTCCAAATTAAAATGAAATGATTTTTCAGTTTAATTTGGATTTTTCGTCATCAGACGACGTTCAATACTGATACTGAATTCCAAAAAGTGGGCGGGGATATTTCAACGTAAGTTATAAGTCAGCGACACTAAGTATAAATTGATTCGATAAACTGGTGCTGAGTCTTGCGCTCTCATCTCTGTAGAGTACTTAAACTCTGCTCGGAATTCGATAAAATGCTCAAAGCCCATTCTGGGATAACCGCAAGAATTATTCATCCGAGCAGAAAGTCGATAACGAAAACTCTTGTTGGTAAAGTTGGAGTTTGATTTTCCCTGCATCGTATCTGATCGATATAACAGTTAGAGAACAGCTCCCGAGTCGCTGTTTTTAGAGCAAAACAATTTCAGAATGTAAAACTTTCAACGAATTCGCACGATGTTCTTAAACAATCATATTCGATACCACAAACAGTATGAATGACATCGCGTGCATATGCCAAGAAACATTTAGACTTCTCCACACAATGGTTGAGTGACATGTTCCTTTGGCTACTTTACAGCAAGTGAAGCTCGCAGAGTTGTCAGGAAGGATGGTGTTTATAAATGTTATTTCAGATGTGATGCTGAGGGAGACACCGAGAATTTTTTACTGCATTGGTGAAATAGCGTTTCTATAAGACGTCAAATTAGTTAAAATTATCGTGCATTTGTGTCCATGGTTTGGTGATTATGTTTTTAGTTAGCCTCAAATAACGACCTCGGTTCGTTCAGTATCTATGATATACTTTGAAAACAAGTTTGCATTCTAGCAAGGAATTTTAGCAACAAATAAAAATTAAATTCAAATTTAGGGATTTAAGCAACTGTAAATTTAACTTTTGGAATACGGAACTGTGGGTTGATGGACTAAAAAATTCAAAGGCATTCCTTGCAAAATAGTCCAGGCTTTCCATCAACGCAACTTCCACTCTCAGGGAAAATATCTATAGTTTTTTACATTTAAATTTTAAGCGAGATTCATTCAATTATTGTGGTATCTGAAGATATAAATTTTCTGGAAAATTCAGTGTTCGCTAAAGAAATTTCGCTTCTCGGCATTGTATGTAGAAATGCCGATGCTACGGCGCTTACTGTCATTGAAACGCAGTTCAGGTATCAAAGGCGATGCCCAATGCCTGCAGGTTAGATGTAGAATGAGAATATACAGAAATGCGCAAAGCTATGTGAAGGCTAAAAACCTTTTAACCACAAGGCAAGAACTTTTGCCTAAGTGCCGAACGGAGGGCTTATGGCATTACTGCCACAATACCCGCGGAAACTGGCCATTGACTACGCCCCATTTCTCTGTGTGTTTTGACCGCTGGAAGAAAGAGAAGAAGAAGAAGATTCTAAGCGAAGACTATTGGGACGTCTGGGGGGCTTTAATGGCAGGTTGTTTGCAAAGGCGTGCGGTGCTCAAGACATTTCCGCAGTCGTTGTGAGCGCTCATGGTTTCCTGAAGACGGTAAGGGACCATTGATGCCCATTGCCCAATTGTACCCAACTAATAAATAGCAGTCTTTGTGTCGCACAATGTATCTCTCCGCTCTGGTCTTGCCGTTCTGTGCTCTTAAATAATTATTGTTGTTATGGGAGGTGTAATTATTGTTATGGTATAGAAACGAGAAAATTTTCTGTGGCACGTGCTTCTCGTTGTTTTCATTCCCATTTGTGAAATTGGCGCTCATAAATGCCGAATTTATGGTAGATTTGCGTTCGAAGAGAATGTGCCATAGGCAATATGCGATTGGAACTAACTGGTCTTTTTTTGTTATGACAAAAATGAGATGATCGTAAAACATCCCACAGTCTGGAATATGGAACTCAATCTAGAAATGAACAATGATGAAGAACTTCAATCTTTGCAACAAATCTGGAAGTTCTTGGCAGCTTTGTGTGATGCAATAGTCTCTCATAAAATGCGGGAAATTCGTTCGTTTCATTTAGAAATTATAATTTAGCAAATGCTGATTTTATTTAACGTAAAAGTAGATACGTAGAGAAGTATATCACAGCAGTGAAATAGGAGCTTACCCATTTTTGCCTTAAAGCAGAAGTACATAACAACTTTCTTTTATCTGTGTTTGCAGTAAGTATGCCAATCATGTACTATGGTTGTTTTCTCGAAAAATTTGAAAAGAAATTGCCGTAAAATTCACGGATTTAATTTGTATATGGCACAGCCACAAATTGTTCTGGTCCTTATTGATTTATCTCTGAAAATTTGAATTGTAATTTTTCATTTTCTAGCTCGTAAATTTTAATGATGGAGAAATGTAGAAACCATTATTTTTCTCCCACATCCAAGAATAATGGAAGATGAAAGAAAATATCATTTCGGCACACACAAAATTAACTAATCATTTGGGCTAGGATGAAATTTTAATACGTCTATTTCCTGAAACAAAAGATACAGCATAAGAGTAAACTTATTTTGCCTTCTACTTGCTCACCACTATAATTTTATGTTTATTCATGCATGTAATTGTAAAAATGATGAATGGGCAGGAATATCACAATTAGGTTTTTCAGTACTTTTCGTTAATAATAAGAATAATAAGCGCACTTGCTTTTAAATATATGTGTAATTTCTTTCTTTGTTTTGCAACAAAATGTAAACCATCGTCAGGTTATTTATTACTGGATTTTTAGTTCAATGGCTTTTAAAAATATAAAATATGGAGAGAAACTTAAGAAGATTATTTTACTTATGACAACGCAGACAATATCAGTACTAACGAAAGAGAGAGAAAGCTTGACGGTTCAGCGGAAGATGAGACATGAGACCAACAGAAGCAAACTGCAGCTCTCGGGGTTGTTCAGGTTTATGACTGGGTTCTTAAGTTTGATCTCTGTGGTTTAGGCGATACGGGGGATGAGTACGTCGTTAGCAGAACGAATATCTTGAAATTGTATTTTAATGGTATCAAAGGTTGGGACGTTCTCTGCAGTGATGTTGGTTGATGGTGTTCGAGTAATTCCTATACTGCTAGCATCTTTCGAGCTAATTCGTTGTGTAACTGGTGTAGCTAGATAGCGCAATAGATCTCGTCTCAGTGCAATGGAACTGGAACGCATTTTTCTTAGTCGATATTTCCGACACTCTTGAGTGAATAAAGAAATATGAGGACATTTTGAGCGACCTAAAAATAGTCAAAAATAATTGCGTTTTCATGTGATAGAGGCCCAAGATATTGCTCAATAAGATAGATTTTGGGAGCTTACTATCTTTTTAATGTCTTAATTAATGAGGAAGGAGGGGGATGTTTTCATAAGATATAGGCCTAAGATTGCTTTGTAAGATAGATTTTAGTAGCTGGCTTTCTATATCGAAATTTGAAAGGTTAGAGAATTTACACTAGAATATATTAACATTTCCATCACAAGCCAGTTTTCAATTAAACTTCGAATGATCTTCAGGAAGTATTTATTATTGTAAAATACCTTCCTGAGAATTTCCAATTCAGTGTTGGTTGAATGAAATTCAAAACAATATTCTAAAGCTTTAAAAAGCAAGGTTTTGGTTGATAATTTTTTATACGATACTGTAACAAAATAATAAAACACGTATGAGGGCCAATTTTTTTTACGGTTAGTCACACAAATTTTACTTGCTGTTCCGTAACATCATCAACAATTTTCCGTCAGCAAAAACTTGAATATTCAGTAATCGTTTGATATTTTGTACAGTCTCAGTGCAATTGATACTTCATAGTTTAATGACATTACTTTGGCTCTATTTTCACGAACACGCATTTGTTCTAGATTTGTTATAACACGTTCTTAACAACACTAGATAACACTAGATTCAGAACACGTTTGCTCTAGATTCATTGCACGTTCTTAATTCATTATTTTTTATAATTTTTAGACCAAGTAAATACTGCTCAATCATTCAGAAGTGAAAAAGTTTACGATCAAAATTAAATTTGTGTAAATTAGGAAGGGGCTTGTTTGAAACTGTTGAACAAATTATTTTAATGTAATTTGCACATCATTATTCCTCGATCTAGGAGGCAATTTCAGCACATCTTTGGAAGCAGTTAAAATGAACATTGGTGGACAAAAGAATTCGTACAAATGAAATTTTACGTTTATCAAACCGATAGCGTGAACCTTTTTTGTTCATTAACCATTTATCGGCATTTTTCGACTCGTACGAACGCTGTTCTTTCGCAGTGCCCCTGACTGCGGCAAGTTGGTGGTTGATTCCTCGAAATTTCGAATAATTTATAATTGGACCTAAGGTAGCACGTGGTCAATTTTACTGGCAGGAAATTCTAACATGATCGAAGCTCTATCCAATTACCGTTGTTCAGGGTTAAACTGAAGATGTTAACTAAAACATTTGTTTTCCAAGTTAACGGGTTCATGCGCAACAAAAACATTTAAAACATCCAGCAGAAGTATTCAAATAGTTTTTTTGAAATACTATTTTTTATTACTTCTTGAAGACAGTTTCCGTATGATGAAGATGGGCGTTCGACATTTCATATTGACACTTTATCGCACATTATGCTTAAGCTTTGAAAGATTCTTTTTACTTCTTTGTTGAAATAAATTATTCAGCGTTCATAGAAAAGATTTAAGCGAGTTAAGAACCTACGATTGGCTTCACCACTGGAGAACATTTATTTCTTCTTTCTTTAATCATTCGCGGGTTAATTTTACCGTGTGATTACGGTCGTTGTCTTGTTGGAACGTTCACTCACATATTGGAAATAAACACTTTGTATTCGGGATGAGCCTCTTCTCCAAAATATGACAGTACACAACACCCCCTACCTTTCTTTCAACCAGGGTTGCGGAGTCGGTGGAATAAATTTGCGACTCCGACTCCGACTCCGACTCCACCTTTCCAGAATTTGGCGACTCCGACTCCGACTCCGACTCCACCTTTTCAGAATTTGGCGACTCCGACTCCGACTCCACCTTTTCAGAATTTGGCGACTCCGACTCCGACTCCGACTCCACCTTTTCAGAATTTGGCGACTCCGACTCCGACTCCATTTCTCCAGAATTTGGCGACTCCAACACCGACTCTGCCTATTCACAATTTTCTGGCTCCAACTTCACCTATTCATAATTTATAAGATGAATATTTTATTTCTTAACTAGTGTACACACACCGTCAGAAATGACGAGATTCAATACCTTTCTTCAACAAATTTTCGTTTGAGTGGAGTTTCCTTGCTTTCAGCTTATTCCAAAGGTAACTTAAATTTCTTATAGGAGTAATAAACACTCAGAACACAGCATTTTTGAGCCGCAAGAGAAGAAGTTATAGCCATTCGTGTCGTATCCAAGATACAGAAATTCAGCATTACTGAAAGCAACTGCGAACTTGTGTATGTATATTTTAATATGCAATACAGTACATTGCAATACAGTATATTGTAATATACAATACAGCATATTGTAATATGCAATACCCCGCCGAACTCGATATTCACGATACAAACTTGAGTATATAAGGCTATGGATCGCTCTAATTGTGATGAAAGTGACTTATTATAGAGCTATTGCACAACGAAAATGAGTGTATTAATTGACCGTGAACTGGAACCAAGACCGCCAGTGCAAATTTTTTCCTATCAATTATTCTTAACAGCGTGACACAAAACGTATAAATAAACACACGACAGTCATTCTTAGTAGTAAACGGTTGCAGGTGTTGACACCTGTGCATATATTCATTATATTCTTTATTATCGAACGACTTTTAAATTGACTACAGATTGTTAATAATCAAGATACTAGTGTACATGATTGGTCAAAAATGACGGGATCCAATGGTATCGTTTTAAAAAAATCTCAAGATAAAAATGGCAAACAAATATATCCATTGTAATAGTACCCGCGATTAAAATACAGTATTCTCATACTTGTGACTGGTAAAACTCGTATCACAGATACGGTCATTAAGCATATTTAAAAACGTCACAAACGCACACAACAACCAAGCAAATTGTATAACATAATACCTATCTGAATTGTAATTTAAATTATTGTTCGCAAGAGGTTTTTAAAAAATTTGCCATACCTTTTAAGCATTTAAATGCCTTTGAAATTTAAATGCGATGAGCCGCATTTTCTTGACAGTTGATTCGATTTTCACGCAATGTTTTTTACTTATAAACATAAGTGAGCAGATGCCTGGTTTTTCTTATTTCGATGGTACTTATGATACTGAGTTTGGAGACTGGTTACAGAGTTTGGTAGAGTGTGCGAAAGGCAGAAATTGAGGGTAAATGTGAATAAAAGTAAGGTGATGAGATGTTCAAGAGGTGGAGTGTTTGGAACTTTGGATGTGAGGTTGAATGGGGAAGTTTTAGAGGAGGTAGAGCATTTTAGGTACCTCGGGTCGGATGTGACTGTTAAGGATAGTATGGAAGTAGAAGTGAAGCATCGAGTGAGTGAAGGTTGTAAGACATTGGGTGCAATGAGGAAAGTTTTTGAATGCAGGAGTTTGAGTATGAATGTTAAGAGGGGACTGTATGAAAGTTTGATTGTGCCAGTTTTGTTGTATGGAGCAGAGTCCTGGGGGTTGAGAGCAGCTGAGAGGAGGAAGTTGGATGTGTTTGAGATGAAGTGTTTTAGGAGCACGTATGGAGTAACTAGAAGAGATAGGATCAGGAATGAGTTGGTTAGGGGGCAGACTGGTGTTATCAAAAAGTTGAGCAGGCGATTGGATGAAAGAGTGCTTGCATGGTTTGGGCATGTTGAAAGAATGAATGTTGAACGGCTGGTGAAAAAGATATATATGTCGGACGTGAGTGGTCTTCGAGCGCGAGGTAGACCACGGATGAGTTGGATGGATGGGGTGAGACGTGCTTTGTATGAGAGGGGTCTGACTGTGGACGTGGCGAGAGGGATGGCTGCGGACAGAAGTGAGTGGGGGCAGTGTATAAGGAGGTAATTTTATTTATGACGCGTTACTGGAAGCTGCCCGCGTGTGATGGGGTTGACCTGTCATATGCGGGGGGAGGGGCTGCACTCAACGAAGCGGTCGGGGTAAACCAGCTGTGGCTGTCGGGCCTGACTGTGGGAGGTGGTTGTGCTGGGCTGCTGCTGATCCTGACAGTTCAGGTGCGGTCAGTGCTGCCTCTCTCGCCTCCTAGTGACTAAGTGTGGGGATTGTGGCCTGCTGTCGGCTACCCTCCCATAGGGAGGATTAGCCCGGTATATGTATGTATGTATGTATTTATGATACTGTCCAAGCAAGCAGATTCCCATTGTAATGAGATAGGGGAAATTACGCACGAGAACATATACTTATCATTGACGGACACCTCGTTTTTTATTATATCGGGTGTCCTGTAAAATTGTCCCCGATTTTTAATTAAATATATCTCAGCTTCAAATTAACATATTTGAATTGCCTTTGTTCACAATGTAGTAAATTTTGTTTCCTTTTCGAATAATTTATGTTATTGAAAATCGGTTGAACAACCACTTTATAATGTCCAATTTACTGAAAGGAGTAGAAAATTTAATTGTTCAAATGAAAAGTTTATAAAACAATATTGATATTCTTCCTTATTTTGTAGTTTCCATAAAACTGAACACACGAAAATTTTAAGGAGTAACAAATCATTACCTTATATAACGTTTAAATAAATAAAGTAATTTTAGTATCCAACGACATACCCTCCATTTCTCTCAAGGCAAGTATTACTTCTAGGCACCATTGAACGAAGACTTTTACCCATTATTCCACCGTTTTCTATCAGTCCTTGAAACACTATTATTGAGAACACTTGAAACTTGAAACCTCTCAGAAGGTTTAAATACTTAGTTGTATGTACGATACATCGTTATGAAATTATTCTTAACAGTAGGTATTGAGGAATGAAGAAGAACACCAGTGTTGTTTTTAAAACTTTCCCTTAGAACAATTTTTCCACCCCTTTCAGTAAATCGATCATCTTGAAGTTTATTCAACTGATTTTCAAAAACTTATATTATTTCAAAAGGAAAAAAAATTGAATAAATTGTAAATAAAAGACAAGTAAAATATGTTAATTTAAGCGGAGATATTATCAATTAAAAAGTCCGGGACATTTTTGTGGGACACGCAGTATAGTATTGATTGTTCTTATACAATAAATGGTCAAGTGTCTCCTTGGAACAAATTAATAAATAGGTTTAGCTATTTCGTGAGCGTAATCTCTCCTATGTTAGTACAATGAAGTTTTAGGATTTAAAACTTAAGAGCAATTGGTCGAACATTTATTTCAAATACAGAAGAACTTCAAGGGAACAACAGCAAGTCGTTTCCCGAGATGCGCAAAAAGAGAAACCGTACCCAAGTTAGGCGGATCTTGAGGATTCCAACAGTACGCACAGGAGCGTACTCTGTGAAATTTTTATTATTGAATTCCTTTAAAATGAAGACCGAAAATCTTCTTTAACGTAAGGGTAATTTTTAAAACGATACTCGCTAAAAATAGAAAACACCCAATGGACGCGGCCGGTCATCAGCACGGTACTCCGGTAGGAAATTTTAGAGGCGTTCTGAGTAGAGAGATACAGAGTTTTAAGATGTCCGGTCGCCGACTAGGTGAATATCGTATATTATTGTAAGATTACATATAGCACTAAGATGTTACCAATTAATTGACAATTAATTACCTTGAATAGTAAGTGCCTATTCAAGAGGCTGCAAAAGCCGGGTCGAGGAGTTCAAGTCGCAGAAAGAGACTGCTTTTTACGCAAGAGAAATAAGTTAAAGGTACCAGACCCACTTTTATTAAAAGGACGACATGCTGCCCAAGCAGAGCAAACTCAAAGATAATTTAATGAGTGAACGCCAAAGCGTCACAAGTAATGTAAATTAAAGCTATTTAAGGTTAATGCAGTCTGCTAGAAGCGCAAATTTGCTTATTTATAGAAAGTTAAATTTAAACACAAAAACCGGAAAAAAATATGCAGCTGCAAAACAAAAAACAACGAACAAAAAGATCTAATTTCATCAGTTTCAAATTCTTGTCTGTGAACTAAGAGAGGCCAACTGAAGAAAACTTTTTCTTCCACAAAGCCGCCATCAGAAATACGGAAAATATTCAACAGGAAATTTCATTGAACCAACAAAATTGGCTGTTCGTCTTTGTTGGTTGATCTGTCTCCCTTTCACGCTCTTAGAGATACTTAACTACTGTATCTGTGATGCGAGTTTCACCAGTGCACAAGTATTAGAATATTTTAATCGCTAGTGCTATTAGGATGAAAATATTTCTTTATGGTCCACATCTGGAAGATTTCTATACAGACACTCGTCATTTGACGAGTCGTGTACACAATTATGTATACTAAGTGTTTCAGAAAACGAGGTACAAAATTGCACATCAAGTAGAAAATGGCCAAATAAACACTTTTTGTCCTATGAAATTTTCACCCAAAAAATCGGGTTTGGGAGGCATTAGGTGTTTATTGTTTTTAAGGTTTAAATTTAATGGCACAATTACTAGCGGTATTGATTCTGAATTTACTTTACAAATATTGTTCAAAATGTGTTCCACCTACATCTATGCACTTTTCGAATGTTAGCCTTAACGGCTGCCGAATATTAGGAAACACATCTGGCATTAAGGTATCTCATCTGCAGCCACTGCAATTCTGGCCACAAGATCTTCCTCAGACCCAATGGGTGTAGCATAAACAAGTCTCTTCACGTGTCCCCAAAAATTGAAATCGAGTGGAGTCATGTCAGGAGATCTAGGAGGTCTTGCAACTAGCACATTTCGCCCGATCAACGTAAATTCAAAATAAATATTGCGAGTAGTTTATTCATTAAATTTCACCCTTTAAAACAATAAACTGCTAATATCTCAATGTCTCTTTCTACGGAAAATTTTATAGAAGAAAAAGTTTTTATTTGGATATCTTCTACTTGGTGTGCAATTTTTTGCCTCTTGTTCTGAATCTGAAACACCCTGTATATTACTGACAAGTGTTTTCTGAGTAGGTAATGTAGGCATTGTCTACACTGAGAAGCATAGATATGCATCAACAGTTTTTTATTACTAAGTATGCACTAATTCAGTGAAATTATAGTAGTTAATTCAATGACTATGCTTCAAATCCCCAAAATTATGATATACGTGTAGATAAGGTAGGTAAGATTTGCACACTGCCTTCTCTTCTTTGTATCTACACTATGCAGGGTAACAATGCAGAAAAGGTGTCATATTATTGCTCAACACTATGTTACATTTCGGCTATAATAAGCAAAAGTTGTTCTGCTTTCATTGCAGGAGCCTGACGTTTTCGGAAAGTTTTTTTTACGAATAAAAATCACTTCTAACTTCTTTGCGTGTATTATGATACTATCTCTTATTTTCGTCTAACTTTTTACTTTGTATTGGACACTTTGTTATTTTAATGAACGCCCAGGTTCTTCTCATTTCGTGTTTTTTGGAGCAATTTGAAACGTTTCCAGCAAGAGAATTTGTACTATCGCATAAATGCAAAAACCATTGCAGCTGAGATAGTGCATTGTTTTCAGTTACAATGTGTGTGTGACTGTAAGTGAAGTTTTTGCTGGTGTGTGTAATTATTTTCATTGCAGCTCGTTTACAACGTATTTTTAATTTTTTTCAAGTGTCTCAATGCCGATATAGATAACCTTACAACATTTCCAAATCTTCCCTAACAAGAAGTAATTAATTCCATAATGCTACAAAACAAATACTATTTCAGTTTTTTAAAATGTATCAACATAATTATAAAATTCTGCATTTCAGCGTATACTAGCTTAGAAACTGGGGAGTGATACGAAGATAAAAATTAAACATGATGATGATATAGTGAAAAACAATATAACTCTGAAAGAACCAAATTACATTCAAGGAATAACTTGAGAAATGAGAAGAAATTTTTATTATTAATACATGTTAACTTGACTTAAAAACACGGAAGCCATATCAATTTTAATAACATGACTTGAAAACTAGAAGTCTTTGTGCACTAGACCATAGCTTCAGGTTTCGGCAAAGAGTACTCATTGGCAATGAATCATAACGAAAAGACTAGAAATGTTTATGATCATTATCAATCAATGCATCATTTTGAGCATACAGAGTTACCACTCTTTATGTGAGTACAATGTATTGCATCAGCTGAAATGTTCTGCAAGTAACTTGCAACACATTTACTACTATTTTCCAGTTCCTATGGATTAATTGAAGGAAAAATGAACAAAACAGAAATATACAGAATGAATTTGCGATGCTTTCAATTACTAATTCCTGCTTTTAACTACAAAATATACATTAATGCTCGCACTCGTAGGTTTCTCATATATATCTGTGCAAACCCTCAATGACTAGATAACATGACTGTATTAGGTGATAGGAATAAATACGCTGTTTCAAACTTCGAACAAAACAATCAACGAAAACATTGCGTATTTTTTAGATTTTTCAGCAAAGCATTCTAACTCTGTTTTGGTTTACTTCTAGTTTTAAAGAATTATAAATAATTTTTAGCAAAAATTAGAAACGAAGACACCAAAAAATAGCGACTCCAACCACGACTCTTCCACATCCGAATGAACGACTCCGACTCCGACTCCGACTCCAACACATTCGGAAAAGCGACTCCGACTCCGACTCCGACTCCATCACACTTCAGAGTAGCGACTCCGACTCCGACTCCGACTCCACCACACTTCAGAGAAGCGACTCCGACTCCGACTCCACCCTAAAACATCCGACTCCGGCGACTCCGACTCCCGACTCCGACTCCGACTCCGCAACCCTGCTTTCAACACCCACTAGTGCTTTCCGAGGTGATTTAACCCCAAGCTATCACGCTACCGCCTCTATGCTTCACAGTTGGTACGGTGTGTTAAGTTGATTGATTGTCTCCTCCGTTTTTTTAATGTTTCGAGCTCCACCACATCCAACTCATTCAAATTTGATTCGATCGGGCCAAAAGGCAGTTTTTTAAAATTCATTTCCTACGTTTAAGTTTTTTGCCAATTTGTTACAACTTGCAACACGTTTTATCGTTAAGTGTTTAAATAAATCATTACTTGTGATATCGCTCCTGTGTAGTTCTGTACTGATGGTTCTGTCGCTCACTTTTGTACCGGAAGTTTCGATATGATTTTTACCCTATCCAAAATATTCATGTTTATTTTACCTTTCCTTAGCATGTTTTTAGGTGTACGAATATGATTTTTCTCAGCGCATCAGACCCTGCCATGTTCGTGGATGTGCCCTGTCATATCCTTTAATTTACGAAAAATTAAGCCTATAGCAAAACATACAACATTTGATAGAGTAGAAATCTGATTGCGCGCGATTCCACGAAAATGAAAATGAATTATTTGCTGCCGAGAAGAATTTGGAGTTCTTCATAACTCATAGGCATGATTTTTTACGCAACCTTCCGCAGCAAACGCTTATTAGTACCTGACCGTGAAAATCTGTTCTGAAACACGTAATTTCTTGTTCAACAAGCGTCTAGAATGTGGTAGTATTTGCTTGTGTACAATATTATTATAAAAAGTTGTAGATTATTATCATAAATTGTTTAACAGATATGGCTGAAATCCATGTCGTGTTCCTCACGTGTTTTTGTTGTAGATGAATTTCAATACTGGAGAGTTCATTTTTTATTTTTTGAGTTTAACCACTGAAACCTTTTACATAATCCGTCAGAGGTTCGTGTGTGCTAACAACATTTCAGCTTGATGAACGTAAAATCTCACGCGTGCAAGAATGATTTGTTTCCTCCCACTGTACATAGATGCGGACTCGAGGGTTAAGTACCCGTAGCTCCTGAAATTCTTTTTATAACAAACTCTGAGGCGATTTTTTGTGTTCCGGCAGCGCGAAACAGGGATGTACATAAAAATTTAATCGGTTCACTAGAAACCTTCGACATTTTTTGAAGGATATCAGGAAGTTTTGTCAGCGCTGTTCTACTTACTCTTTTTAAATGAGTAATGAAATAGATGGAAGAAGTTGATTCTTTTGAATTGACTTTTTTGACATGTGCGTTACATAATATTGACTGACAAAATGAAAATTACACAGAATCTTACTTATGACCCACGCACTTCTATGTGTAATAAAATTTATCTCAGGCAGACCATGTATTCGCAGTGTACACGCAGTAAGCGCTCTATGATTTTATTCCGTCACAGCTATACTTGTTTGTGAGACGAAGCTTCCAGTGCTGATAAAAACATACAATTCACTGGTGACAAATGGCAAATTCATTCTCAGCTACGATATGTCAGCTGGTAAACACGGTGTCTAAATTTAGCATGTGAGCCTCGGTCGCCATAAATTCTCAGCTCAAAAAAATCTACACCTAACGACGAGTGCGTGGTGGCGACCGCGCTGAAAGCAGTACAGTACGGTGAACCTGCGATCCAATTTTTATTTAGTAACGCTTTAGTACACTACGAAATGCTGAAAAGTGTACTCTGAATTCTTGTTCGTAGTAAATGATGCAGAAAAAATAAAACATGGGTACGTGTATTTGACAGCGATAACTATTTTTTACTGCGCATCTAATAATTCAGGTAATAATTTTAACTTCGTAAACTCAGATAATGGTGAACAATGAACATATTTTATTTTTGCGTAAATAAGATATGACAGTTTTTCAGTCAGTGCAGTTTGCTACTTGTCCCACAGTTACATATTACATTAAGTTTATTCGCATCATTTTTGTCAATAGATAAAAGTACCGATGATCTCTTTAGCATATGATTCATAGGTAAAACTTGAAGAATGCCAAATTAAGTACAAAATCACAGCAGCTTGGTTTGTCTGTTATTCGATTTATTCTATTTTCAGTGCCAGTACTTTTGAATAAATATGCATTCTCACAAATAAACCTTACTTATATGATTATTATATAGGTATTAAATTTTAGAAACATGAGCTTTTTCAAAATTGAAATTCATCTTTTTCTAAATATAGCCTGCTTGAGACTTTTTAAATTAAACTTGATCTTTTTCAAACTAAACTTTACATTTTTTAAATTGACCTTGAACTTTTTTAAATTGAACTTGGGCTTTTCAAAATTGAACTTGGGCTTTTTTAAATTAAAGTCGAAAAGCTGCAGAAGCCCTTTCTAACTTCACATTATATTGCTCTCCTGTATTGCTGCCTAAAATATCACTTTCATCCTCATTATTATAATGTTTGCGTATTCTTCAGGGCCACCATCCGAGGCCCCTGACGCTTCGATGAGCATTTTTCATGTTTTTTTAGGAAAAGGACCCTTAGGTGGTGGACTATTCGGTCCTAAAATGTTATGGCGCTGCGGACACTAAATCCCCCCTCCCCCCCTCCGGGTGGGGGGGGGGGGGATCTTGGGAAAAAAATCTTCAATTTTCGACTCCATATCGACCCCATATAAAAAGAAAACCAAACGGGAAATGGATCATTTCACAACATACTTTTGTTAGAAATGCTTCAAGGATTCTAAAACTGTTGTGCGCCCGTTTATAATATGTGCGCCCGTTTATATGTGCGCCCGATCCCGTCAGGCTATATAAATAGGATCAGCGAGAGACACCGGCGTTCATATGTGGCTGGTCGCCGTAGAGGTCACATTCTAAACAGAGTCGTCGCTGTCTGTAGAGAGAGCGTGTCGATCAAGGCAGCACCATAGTAGCGATCTACTGTCAACTCTGAAGCCCTTGTAAATTACGAAGTACAAATATAAGGGGCACCACGTCACTCCATTGTGTATTCACTCCCGAACCTCATTCGCGTAGTTTCGACCAGGATTACTAAAAAGGGTCGGAACATTTCTGGTGGCCCGTGTATGGGGAGCCACATTCAAGATATCCACATTGCCCCATTAAAGAAGAAAGATATCAAGAATTGATCTTCAGTTCTGCTGATCCGTGATCTTAAGTGTGAGGAGTGTCACCCTGTTGGAGTAACGTCGCATAGTTATCACATTACTTCAGAGCATCGAGAAAGGGAAGAAAGACGTCAGCGCAGAAAATCAGAGTGTTTTCCAAGAAACTCTTCGAGAAAGAAACTCTTCGAGAAAGAAACACTTCGAGGGAGAAAAAAATCGAAAATCTACAAAATGGGCTACTCAAAGGAGAAGATGATGTGAGGGG
Organism: Morinoia aosen; assembly: GCA_030386875.1. Taxonomy (NCBI): domain Eukaryota; kingdom Metazoa; phylum Arthropoda; class Malacostraca; order Amphipoda; family Talitridae; genus Morinoia; species Morinoia aosen. The sequence goes on along the minus strand of CM059569.1, from coordinate 15,590,599 downwards.
TCCAAACCAACAACCTGGTTTGTCGACGAGATCTACGAGAAGATCGACGAGATCTGCGAGAAGATCGACGAGATCTTCGCATCGCCAAATAGCAAGCTGAGTATACGCCGATAATGTTTGCTTGCGAATTAATTAAGCATGAGCTCAATTTAATGATTATACATAATCATTATAAAATTAATAAATAAGAAGTTCTCTATGTAAAAACTATTTAAGCAGCATAGGCATAGCAAGCGCAGTGTGCACGCTGTTTCTTAGTAAGTAGGAAGTTAAGCAGTAAGCATTGCAAGCGCAGGCTGATTCCGGGTAGCGGCGAGAGCGAGCAGCCTAAGCATTGCGAAAGCGCAGTAAGCAAGCTAATTCTCGGGAGTGAGAGAGCGAGCGTCTAAGCGGAAAACGTTGTGTGGAGAGGTAGTCCATTGTTCTCCATAACAATTGAAGGAAGTGTTGCTATTGTTCACGGGCCATTGTGCTCTAGCATATAAGAGAAGGCTGGAGCGGCTTCCTCTGTTCAGTTGCTGCCGACCTTCACGTGCCTTTGGCTTTGCCTTTTTGACTAGTGTGCTGGATTAGCAATTAGCCTGTTTAAGTCCACGGAAGTCCACTGACAATGTGAGTTATAATTCTATTGTATGTAGAATATTATCAATTGCATGTAGAAAATTTTATTGTGTGTAGAACATTTTTCTTTTAATGGAAATTGGAGGTTTATGAATATAGGATTATTTTTGTGCTTATGTCGAACAGTGACTCTGACGAATACGAGTACATAAGAACAACCCCGTATTTGACCAACTTTGGCAGGTTATCCGTCCCTGTTTTCAGATTATCAATTCCTCAAATACCTAGCGCGATGGCGACCACTGTTACCCCTGTTGTCAGTGCAGCTGTTACAACAGTTAGCGCTGTAACTAGTACGGTTACCGCTGTGACAACTTCTATTGTAGGTCCGATACCTAGTGTAGTAATTGCTGGGCAGGATCTACCGCAGTACCGCGGTAGAAAACGTAAAAATGACCCGGACTTTATAGAAAACAAATCGCTTGAAACGCATATAAAAAATGGGAGAGCGTATTTCAACATGCTCTCAGACAATTCAGAAGAAGCTAAACTAAACTTACTGTTGCGAACTGCAGACAAGCGGGTAGGCGATTTCAATAAGGTCGTAGCCTCCATAATCAGTGAAGGTTACGAGTTAAGTTTCGAAGAAGTCGTGCACCTGTTAGAAAATATCTACGTATCAAAAGGTGAAAGATCTTTGCACGCGGTCGCCTGTGATCTAAATAACGTACGCCTGAAAAGAAACGATGCATTAGCTAGCCAATTCGTGGCGATATTATCCAAAATCCGTAAGCTAACCCACAGAATAATGACCAGCCCGGAGTGTTCGAACAGAGCCCACCCTTATGTAGTAAATTGTCCCGATCCTGTTGCCCTCGATAAGTATGTCGAGAATACTTTAATTGTTGAATTAGCTATGGTTATCATCAACCCCCTAGTGACTGAAGATTTTTCCAAAAAATTATTTAACAAACCCTTTAACTCGTCGGAAGAGCTCCTTCAGAGACTCGTAACTGTCATTAGAAATTTTCCCGAGGATAAACAAATATTAGTGTCTCGATCTGAGAGATCTATGGAAATCTATTGTGCTGAGGATGGTCATTCGTCCGATTCAAACTTCGAAGCCCATGATGAGGCCGAAGTGCATACAACAGAAAGAGGCGGATTTCGAGGTAGAGGAAGGACGCGTAGACCTTACTCAAGACCCTTTTCAAGACCCTACTTCCCAAGGCCGAACTTCCGTGCTAGACCTCATGTAAAATCCTTTTTTGGAGATAGAGAATTAGGAACTCTAGAAGTTCAGGCATTGGAAACAGCCACCGAAGCTAGGCGTTGCTCGTATTGCAACAGAAATGTGTGCGTCTGCCAAAGACAAGGTGCGTCGGTAGAGAAACCGACTGATTGGTACAAACCAAGTTTAGGGCAGACAGCCGCCGAGCAGTCGCGGAGTAGCGGGGCTTGTTTTCGTTGTAATAAGTTAGGACACTACGCAAGAGATTGTAGGTCCAGACAGGATTATTTCAGCAAGTCAGGTCGGCCTGATCGTGGCCGTGCGCGAGGACAGTATAAAACTCGTGTGTCAGAAAAAGGCCAGGTAGAAACTTACCAAACTAACAGTGCCAATGATTTTTTAGCAGAGTAAACAGCAGAGACGATTTCATTTCCGATAGGAGTAACGTCGATGGAAGAAATGAAATTAAGAGTGACTCTACGGCAATAGGGCCCTTTGAACCCGAGGAGAATTCTGGTGCTGAAGATTCCCTCGTTAAAAATGTTGAGAGAGTTGATGTGTTAAACATGTCTGAAGATTCCCTCGTTAAAAATGTTGAGATAATTGACACACTAATTAAGTGTCAAAATAGATATGAATCTCTGGGAGAGGTGGAATTAAGTGATGATCTGAACGATCATGGCATTAATTATGAAAGCCATTTTACGGCGAACGTTTGTAAATACGAAGAAGATGAAGAAGTTGAAGTTACAGGACAAAATGAATTATTTGTAATACGAAAAAGTCATAAGCCCATGATTGTGCTCAGAAAAGATGCAGACCTGTGGAATGCATTGATTGATTCAGGATCAGAGAAGTGCCTGATCAGCTACCACAGAATAAGTGAGATAAGTAATGACGTGAAGCCAAGTTCTCTGACTATAAAAGGCGTTAACGCTAAGAGTAATGTTGAGGGCGAGGTGGAGCTTGTCCTAAAGTTAAAAAACGGTGTAAGTTTGAAGACAAATGCTCTCATAATTAAAGATGGTATTTATAATTATGACGTCATTATTGGGCGAGATTTATTAGACAAGAACGCCGTTGTAGATTTAAAACAAAGATGTTTAATTATCAAAGATGAGAAAATCCCCTTTGCAGAGGTAAAACGACGACAAAAGAAAAAGACAGAGTGTCTCGAGTATTTAATAGAGAATACTGAGTGTCTCATGGCAGACACGATTACGTCCAGAGCTAAGAAAAAAGTCCTAAATAAGCTAAGAGAGAAGAGGACGTGCATTGCTGAGAAGGCAAGTGAGGAAGTAAGAAGGGATGGTAAGAGAGAAAATCAGCCTGTTCGAGGCGTAGTTGCAGTTACCAATCTCCAAACAAGGCCAAGGCCGTTAAGAGTGCATACTCAAAGAATTGAAATTGCTCCTAATGTAATTTTGAAACATGTTGGACATGTTGGTAAGTGTAAAAATGGAGAATACATAATAAAGAAAGCAACTTTAAAAGAAGGCATCTGCGTAGCCGAAGCAATTGTGAGAGTTAACAATAGGAGACAGATTCCGTTGTTGTTAATTAATAGCTCCGACAGAGCGATTGTTTTACCAGAGAATGCAATAATAAGTACTTTAGAAAGGGTGGAGAAGGATCAAGTTGAGGCCGAAGTCTACTTGGCCGATGTACAAGGAGAGTTAAAAGGAGGATTAAGTACCTTGGTGCAGGCAGCTAGTGTTGTTCAGGACAGTCATGTGGATGTCGAGAAGAAAGACACCAAATGTAATTCTGTCAGAATATCAGGAGTTGTCGACAAAGAGTACATTTCTGACTCCAAAGAATTAGCCCGTGGTCGGCGGAAATTAAATAATGATGATATCAAGTGTAACGATGAAGAAATGAAGCCTGAGTTGCTGAGTTTGTTAAATGAATTCAGAGACGTTATTACTATAGATAATGAATCGATCTCTGCTGCTGCAATTAAACCCTATAAAATACGTCTAAAACATAACGTGGATGTTGTAAACGTCCCTCCCTACCGTATCGCTCACCGTTACATGGAAGACTTGAAAGTCGTTAACGAAAAAATGTTAGACGACGGAATTATTAGACCATCGATTTCAGCTTATAATTCACCGATAATTGTAGTTCATAAGAAAGATGGAACCATACGTCCGGTAGTTGACTTTCGCAAAGTGAATGAAGTAATTCATGAAGAATCGTTCCCGCTGCCGCGCGTGGACGACATTCTCTATAGTTTAAATGGTCAAAAATATTTTTCAAAACTAGATCTTAGGTCAGGATATCATAATATTACACTGACCGATGAGAGTAAAGAAATAACCGCATTTACAGTTGGTAGCAGAAAATTTGAATTTAACAGGTTGCCGTTCGGCCTCAAAACCTCACCTGCTTATTTCCAGTCAGTAATGACACAAACATTGTCCCCTGTTCTAGGAAAACTAGTTTTCGTCTTTATGGACGACGTACTTATTTTCTCAAAAGAAAAGGAGCAGCATCTTGCTGATATAAAAGTTGTACTTGAACTACTAAGAAACGCTAGATTGTCAATCAAAACCGAAAAGTGTCAGTTTTTCGCCGGAGAAATTGAATATCTCGGACATTCCATTAGCGGAATGGGAACCAGAAGCACCGGTACTGACAAAGTGAAGAATTTAGAAATTCCAAAGACTGTTAAACAACTACAGTCATTTCTAGGTCTAGTAAATTTCTTTCGAAGATACATAAAAAATTTTGCGAGCATCGCAAGCCCGCTCTATAATCTGCTGAGGAAAAATGTCGAATTCAATTGGTCTAAGGACTGTCAAAACGCTTTTGAAAAATTAAAGGATGAATTGTGCGCAAACACCACCTTGAGTCATCCAAACTTCGATCAAAAATTTCATTTGTTTTGTGATGCATCGAATGTGGGCATAGGAGCTGTTTTACTCCAGTCAGCTACTGATAAGGTTCGAAACATGAGACCTGTTGCATTTTTCTCTAAAACGTTGAATTCCACTCAACGTCGATACTCAACTACGAAAAAGGAAATGTACGCTATAGTTGAAGCGTTAAAGTACTTTAAATATCTTGTTTTAGGCTATGATCTGGTTATATATACCGATCATAAGCCGCTCGTCCCATTATTTTCAAAGAAATTACCTGAAGACAACACGCTCGCGAGATGGAGCATATATGTCCAAGCCTTTGATGCCAAATTAAAGTATTTTTCCGGAAAAGCGAATAGTGCCGCCGATGCATTAAGTAGATTAAATCATGAAGAAAATCCTTTAACAGAAAAAGAACTATCAGAGTTTTCTGACTTAAACCCAAATGTAGAGACTTTTCCCGTTGTAACCAGGTTGCAAGCCGCTGCTGCAGGTAAAAAATGTAACAAGCAGGTAACTGAGGGAGAGTTCGAGAAAACAATGCCAGGAAGTGATGATGAAAGACACGACAACAGGACGGCTGAAGCCCCCAGACGCGAGCCCAATGACTTTAAGAGCAGACAGAAAACGTGCTTATGCAGACTGAATAAAGTGAACACGACTACAGACCATTCAAGTATTAATGACAACTGGTCGTTAGACGAATTTAAACGTGAACAAGATAACGATCCCTATTGTTCCGAAATAAAGGATGGCATAGAGAATGCAACGAAAGTTTCTAATACTGACTTAAATGAATTTCTGATTATGAATGACATTTTGTATAAAAAACGAAGAATTGACAACAGACCCAGCACCATTCTGACGATCGTGGTGCCATATACTCTGCTACACAAGATAATTTCTTTCATTCATAATTTATCACATACGGATTTAAATCATACCTTGTTTAAATTTAAATTAAATTATTTTCATCCGTACGAACGGACAATTACGCGCAAAATTGTTGAATCCTGTGATACCTGTAAGATTCTAAAATCACGAATATCGACGCCGATTAAAATTCTAAATGCTCCAATTGGAACACGATGTTTTCAAACGGTCAGCATGGACTTCTACGGTCCATTACCAATGACGGACAATGGTAACAAGTATATTCTTGTATTTATAGATCTATTTTCACGTTTTGTAAAATTATATTCGACTAATGATAGACATACAGAAACTGTTACAGATTGTCTATGGAATTTTTGCTGTATGTTTGGTACCCCGGACGTGCTACTGTCCGACAATGCCCTGGAATTTAAATCCTCTAATGTAAAAAATTTCACTAAAGGACTTTCTATCTTAAAAAAGGAAGTTCTAGCTTATTCCCCTTTTTCAAACGGGATTGTTGAACGATGTAATGGTAAAATTCGACACCTGCTCAAGTTATATCTAAATTTTCTTACTCATAATGAGTGGGATAGATTGCTGGATGTTGTAGAGAATTCGATTAATAATAGCTATAATGAAACATTAGGAGATACACCCGCATACACGGTTTTCGGTAGAGATACGTGTGTTTATATCAGTTCTACTAATTTAGAAGACTTCAATGTTGCGACTACATATGAAGATGTTCACAAACAAAAATTTACCGAGTCATCTATTGTAGTGAACAATATTAGAAATGCGATCATTAACGCCACGATTGAAAGAACTGCCTATAGAAATATGAAACGTCGCGATAAAAATTTAAAGGTGATGGACCGTGTACTAGTAAAAAATCATGCCAAAAAACACAAGTTACAGCTAAATTTCTTAGGACCAGCTATCATTGAAAAGCTAGGAAAAAATAACGCAGATATTAAGATCGGTAACAAGATTATCCGATCGAACCTAAACTATGTGCTGCCTTTAGATAAGTTAAGAAGGTAAAATTGTCAACCTAGTTTGTAACTGTTCATTTTCATGTATTCCGAGATTGCCATTCAATATATGTATTTCAATGGTATTTAGTTTGTAAGTTCGTTCAATGAGTTTCTAGCTTGTAAGAGTGTTCTACGAGTTTCTTTCTTAAGACTGTATGTATGTCTTGCGTTAGGAAATATTCTGTTGAGCAAACACCTTGTGCTGAGATGATGAGCTGAGGATGTTGTCATACTATCGTTGAGACATCAGAGTGTGTTCATCAGGTCGTGAGCTAGAATTGATAAACTTAGGTGCAATCGTGTGGAGATGTCGACACGAGAGCGCGAGTGCAAAGCCTGCGAGAACTGTATCGCACCTGCCGCAAATTGTTTGAAAACAATGCCAGGCAGTGTAGTTGGAATGTATGTGTCTTGATGAGAGGGAAGGAAGCGTGCCTTAGTATGAAATCTTAGTATGAAATCTTAGTATGAAATATCCTAGTATGAAACGTAAATTGTTTACTTTAAACTTGGGGCCATGCTAATAAGATGTATCGTTTCTTTTCAGATTCCTGGAGCGACTCCTGAACAACTCCGGAACATTTTTACACATTCCGATTTACAACATTCGCATTCACTGCTTAATTTGTATTGATGTGTACCGGGGCTACCAACCAACTCTGGCAACCACAGGAATCGACGATCGTTTTCAGAATCAGGGTACCTAAAGAATTGTTACAGGAGGCCTATTGCAAATTAACCTTGTTCCTGAACCTCGATTCCCCTTTACGTACACGTATTTTGGTATATGAATCCGGAAACGATATCGAACTAGTATTTGAAATAAGAATCGCTGCATTTCCAGCAACCATCCAGTGATAAAATATATTTTCTATATCTGTAATTGCTAAAAACAATATTCACTATTAATCAATAATAACTACTTACGTAATTTCAAGCGGCACCATTTTAATTCCTGCGCTGCTAGTAGCTTTGTGGCCCGTTAAAATGGGAAACAAAGTCTCTAATATTAATGTAGATGCCATATTGACTGCAATAAAGGCCAATAATGGTCAGATCTCGGATGAACTCATCCGACACACGGAGGAAACGAGGGTAGATCTCATTCCTGATCAGTTGAGTGATATAATGTTGCTCATTTACACACTAATCACGATTATTATCACAGTCATGATTATTTATATTAAACGAGATTTAAACAAAATCATTAGTAGACTTAGTGGAGAAGACGTAGCCTTGCGGCGAAACGTTTGGAAGGAGATTTGTAATCCTAAGCAAATACTCGCAGTCCCACCTCAAGTCAACACATAACATTACAACTACAATATCCATACTAGATGGATCTCTCTCAAGCTAAAGATATACAGAAAATGTTCTTAGTCTCATCTACAAAAAATGATATATATTCAAAATCCTACCTGCACCATACTTAATAAAAATATAGGAAATCACAGTGCAAGTTGACTATAAAGAAAAACTTTTTGCAGACCAGGAAAATGAAAAATTCCGAAGAGTAGATACCTTTTTAGCGTACTTCTATTTTATACAGTATCCTATGTCTTAGTCTACTACTATTTGATACGGTTTATTGTTATTATTCTGATGCCGTTTAATATAATCCTTGTTGTGGTTTCACTCGCCCTATAGAAATGCTTTGTCCATGTTTCACTAGAACTAAGTAGACTAATTATTTCGATTGCGACTAAAACCAAATTGCACGCTTGTTGATTGATTAGATTGAATTGAATTAGTTCCTTATTGATTATTCTACTTACTTTCTATATTTAACTTACTTGAACTGAAATAAGTTAATTTAAATCGTAGGACGATTTGTACTTGCCATTTCTAGTATTGTATTGTTTGCGTATATAAACTTATATTCTACAACTTTGGATGATTTATTACGTACGCGATTTGATTTTGATAAGTTGATGAATTAACATGAATAAATTGATAAATAAGTTGTTTGAAGCTAAGTGGGAAGAGTAATTAATTAGTTGATTTTGGATAATAAATCAATCATTGATTGTAACTATACTTATTAATGTTTAACGAGATGTAGGATTACCGTTGCATTTGTTAAATTTATGATTTGCTAAAGACAGCGATAGCCATACCTGCCTACCTCCGTTCATAACTCGGAAAACAATTGTCATACGTTCTGATCTGTGTAATTAAATTGACGAGTTGTAAGATTTCTTGACCGTAAAAGGATAATCAATGTGATTGACTGACATTTTAAAAATATTTTTATTGTAATAAAAAATTTTAAGTACGGGGGGACTATATGTGCGCCCGTTTATAATATGTGCGCCCGTTTATATGTGCGCCCGTTCCCGTCAGGCTATATAAATAGGATCAGCGAGAGACACCGGCGTTCATATGTGGCTGGTCGCCGTAGAGGTCACATTCTAAACAGAGTCGTCGCTGTCAGTAGAGAGAGCGTGTCGATCAAGGCAGCACCATAGTAGCGATCTACTGTCAACTCTGAAGCCCTTGTAAATTACGAAGTACAAATATAAGGGGCACCACGTCACTCCATTGTGTATTCACTCCCGAACCTCATTCGCGTAGTTTCGACCAGGATTACTAAAAAGGGTCGGAACACTGTCATTGGTTTTGTTCTAGCATGAAAACTCAATGAGTTGATACGTGTTGAAATATCAATACAAATGAATTAAAAAAAACCAATACGTTCAATTTTCTTCAAAAACTAAGGCCTGAATCAAAACAATGAATAGCAGAAATTGTGTTATTTTCAAAAGTTACATATTATAGTTAAATTTCATAAGACTCAGACTGAAAATAATAATTTTCATAATATGTACGAAATTATTATTATTTTTTTTAAATCACAATTCACTGTAGGAATATGAAGTTATGCATGTAAATTATCGAAATAAAAATTGAAACTGCATTCAATTATATAAATTGTCCATTATATTACACTTCAACAAATAATTCTGTTCTGGCTTATCCCCAAAACATATAACTTTCAACATTCAAACCGTATCAACTCATTGAGTTTTGATGCTAGAACAAAACCAAAGACAGTTTTAGAATCCTTGTAACATTTCTAACAAAAGCATCTTGGCTTTCTTCCAAATTTGAGAAAAAAAAGTTATATAGCCCAAAACCCAAAAATAATGTATCTTTGATGTAATGATAAAATATCACTCATCACAAAATTTTTTTTTATATGTCAAATTTTTGCAACACACTTTTATTTGAAATGCTTCAAGGATTCTAAAACTGTCTTTGGTTTTGTTCTAGCATCAAAACTCAATGAGTTGATACGTCATGAAATATACATAAAAATGTACCAAAAAACCAAATGTTTCGTAAAAAATAAGGCCCAAATCGAAAAATTGACACGAGTGAAAAATGTTTACTTTCAAAAATACATATAATGGCTAATTTTCAAACGAATCAGACGAAAAAAGTTTAAAAATCCGGATGTTTCCCTTTAAGGATGACTGAGACTTCAAACCGACCTGAGTGCCATTCAGCTTGCTAATTCAAAGGGGATTGACACTCATGAGCTAAGATTAAGGGGATCAACTACTCTGGACTACCCTTTGACTACCAAATTTTACAAATATATATTTTTTCCAATTTCTATCGCAACTAGGTGAACAAAAATGCATACAGATATGTAAAATTGAATGCCAAACACATTTACATCCATAAAATTTTTCAATTTTCGCAAAAATTATTAATTTATTTCGCGATTGTTAGAAAAATATAAATCCTTGCGCAAAACCCTACTCACTCTATAATTTTAAACCTAGAAGCGTGATTTTGGTCTTATTCGACGCGGAAGGTCCGTAATACCAAGACCGTAACGTATAATTTTTTTTTATTTTCGGTCTAGAAAAAAAGTTATGGGTTCACATATCCAAAATCTGAAAAAAACTTTTCAGTTTTTTCGCAATAAAATTTTTATTTAGAATTTAAACAGAATTTTGCTTTGCTGCGCTGATCCCACTGTCAAACTGCATCGAATGAGACCAAAATCACGCTTCTACGTTGAAAATTGTAGAAGGGATGTGTTTTTGCGCAGAAAATATATATATGTTTTTATACATATGTTCGTCCAATCACTTCTTTTCTATCGCGAATTTCGAAATTTTTCATGAAATCAAATGTGTTTAGAATTTAATTTTACATATCGATATTCATTTTCGTTTACCTAGTTGCAATAGAATCCTGTAATCTGAGATTGAAAAAAGTATATTGAATTTGTCTTTTTAATACACTTTTTTGACATATTTAACCATAAATTTTTTTCTAATCCGAAATTCAAAAAAATCCTACGTAACGGTCTTGGTACAGTCCTTCCGCGTCAAATGAGATCAAAATCACTCTTCTACGTTGAAAATTTTAGAGCGAGTAGGGTTTTGCGCAACTATATATATTTTTCTAATAATCGCGAAATAATTTTTTTTGCGAAACTCAAAAAATTGTATAGATGTAAATGTGTTTGCAATTAAATTTTACATCCACGTGTAAATTTTCGTTCCCATCGGTGCAATAGAAATGTGTACAGTGAAGTTTGAACGAAGAGGTCGAGTCCAGGGTAGTAGATCCCCCTAAGTCAGCAAAATTCAACTGTTAAAACTTTCCACTCCTTCCTAAGTTCTTCATCCATATTTACGAGTATATGAATTGGTTGCTTCCTGCGAAGAAACCATTTATGTCAAAGCCTTCTATATCTAACATCCTTCAGTTCTATCTAATTCAGGGGAATTTGACTCTGAAGCTTCCTAGTCTATTGCATGAGAATGCTTTAAGACATGTTTAAACTGACGCTTAACACGGGCAAAAGCCTTACGTAGTTAAAACCTTACAGGTTTCTTTCTCTGAGGAATATCCACACAAATAGGAGCAAAGTAATTACTTTTTTATGATGGATGTCAAGGTCGTACATCACCTTGGCGCCTTTGTTTACCGTTACCAAGAAGCGAACACACGCATATACATATATACAGGGGTTGGACAACGTAATGGAAACACCTAACATTTTAAAGTCATAGTCTTTGAACCTGTTATACACCATAAAAGTTGAAATATTTAATAGTTTTATTGCTTAGAATTGTAGATATTTGATGTTTTATTCAAATTCACTGTTTTTAACAGATATTGAAATGAATTTTTTGGTTATAACGTAATAAAAATGGCAGGCCTCTTTGACTTTCCAAGAGGCCAAATTGTTGGTATTCGTAGGGCAGGTGCTGGTGTAACAGGAACTGCGCGTATGCTTGACGTTTCAAGAGGTACTGTCTCAAAAGTAATGACTGCCTTTGATAGCGAAAGAAAAACGTCCTCAGCAAATCACAGGTCTGACCGAAAGTCGAAGTTGTCTGAGAGAGACTGTCGGACTTTAAATCGAATTGTTAAAGATGGTCGCAAGACTAAGGCTCTTAAAATCACTGCAGACCTCAATGAACACCTACAGAACCCATTTTCCACATAAATTGGTCGTCAGGAGCTGCACAAATCTGGATTCTACGAAAGAGCTGCAATTTGAAAACCTCTGCTCTCTACGAAAAATGTTTCCAAGCATTTAAAGTGGTGTAGAAACCACTAGAATTAGTCCGTCGAGCAGTGGAAAAATGTGAGTTTCCTTGACGAATCATCGTTTACCTTTTTTCCGACCTCCGGCCGAATGTACTTTTGAAGACAGCCGAAAGAAGCCTATTGTCTTCTCCAAACGGTAAAACATGGTGGGGTTCTGTGATGATCTGGGATGATATGTCTTGGAATTTCGCTGGGCCAGTGATTTCTTTTCACGGAAGAATTAACAGCAGAGACTATTTAAAAATTTTGGGCGACCAAGTTCATCCTATGGATTAAATTAGATTATATGTAAGTTTAAGCCTCCATAAAAGCTAAAAAAGAGCGTATCGAAGAGCGGAAGGAAAAAGGCACCATCTAGTATGGAGATAAGAGATTGCAGAATCTACGCAGAATTATATAGAAACAGAAAGTTGAGAAAGAAGTTCATGAAACAAGATAAAAGTTGAAGAATAAAAAGTAGGTGCTGAAAAAAGAGGACAGCAGTGAACCGAAAAAGGTGGTTCTTAACAAAATAAAAAATATTTATTTCAACAAAATGAAGGCCTACCTAACTCTCAGCTCGGGCCATCACACATTTTCCCCTTGGGAGCCCTAATTTCCATAGATACAGTAGTTGTTCCCCCCTGAGGGGAGTTCATCACATGGTTCAAGCAGTGTTTCCGGAGGGGAACGCCATCTTTCTAGGTGATAATACCGCAATCCATACAGATAGAATTGTTAACGAATGGCCAGAGGAACAATCTACTGAAGTTGAGCATCTCATCTGGCTATCACAATCTCCTGACCTCAACATTATTGAGCATCTATGTATGGTTTTAGAGATTCAAGTTAGAAGTCGATTTTCCCCGCCATCGTCTGTTAAAGAAGTGGAGGATGTTTTGAAGAGACGGTCTACCCAAACAAAAAAGTCTATAACTAACGGATGGATTTCTCTAAAATTTTCACAGTAGGTGTGAAATGCTGCAACAATTGTTTTATAATTGATGTGTTTTTGCGAATTTGCATCAAAATTTTTTTTAAAAGGAAAAAATGAGATCTTTTAATATTCCAACTACTTTTACAATTTTGAAGGTACAGAACCGGCAGTACATTTTTAGATGGCTTAGATAACTATCTAACGACGAGTTTTAGTGAATTTCGATGACTTTACTTTGTGGAATTTTAGGAATTTTTTGAAAATTATGTGATCTCTTTTTTTCTTTCCGTTTTTTCGTGTCGTATTATTTTCAAAATAATCAGTATTTCAAAAAATATTTATCCTTATGGATAAAGCTTGCTAAACCCTACCGAATGACATATTTTCTATTCTTGTACATCATAATTGTAGAAGAAGATGCATTTGAAGAAACCTATTAGTAAGTTTCCAAAAAACGTAATTTTCTTAACTTCCTTTGTTATTTCCTTATTTTCGAAATGTTGTCTACCATAAACTCCTGAGCATTTGTAGCGCTTTTTAAGGCTTTTTTGATTGATATATTTTCTATTGCTATAGCTTTGGAACTCTGGGAGAAAATCCATATGAAATGACCATAAGTGTAAGTGTTCGAAACATCTTTTTTCTGAACATTTTTTTATTTCAGACAGAATACTTCTTTTAATCAACTCCTTTGCCCAGTAGCTCTTTTTAAGCCCTTTCGATTGGTGGGCTTGCCATAGCCGTAGCTATGATACTGCGGCTAGCGTTGAGCTTTGAATGAAAACGTGTGTACACAGAACAACAGGATTCTTAAATGGTCAAAAACTATTACTCAGCGTTAGAATGTTTCGTTCGAATATGAGAACACTCTGAGTAACCCATGAACGAACTCTATTGCCATTGCTGCAAAGAAACACACTCAATTGACCCCCACTAATGGGGGGTGGGAGGGGTCACCTTACGTCAAGGTCACGTCACCCCGCTCGCTCTCCCACCTCTGGGGGCGTACCAGTCAGAGTAGACGCGAGCGAGTGGTACCAATGGAAGGGCCAGAAAATCCTTTGTAAGATGCATTTAAAAACAGAAAATTGACAATTATTCTTCCGGCTTCCACCAAGACCGTCTCCTTAACCGAAGAATGACCTAAAATTTCTTTTGAAACAATTCACAATTAACATGAATCAGTACCTCAGAGAATTGAGGCTGTTATTGCCTCAAAAAGTGGATTAACACCATATTAAAATCTATTTTGCACATATTCCAAGGTGTTTCCATTATTTTGTCTTCTTATATTAATTCATATTACAGGATGCTCATGTCCCTTAGATATGTAGCTAAGAGTTGAGAAACGCAGGATAGGTTATTTTCGGATACGTTGTTATGATGTTAAAACGGAGTTGAACCTAAAACATAACGACCCCACACCGCAACTAACAGCCACGACCTCGCGGCAGCGCAACGACGAGTGACGAGCAAGTAACGGTGCGGCTCCTTTGTTCCGTGCGATGCCTAGCGTCAGGGAGGTCAGGAAGCACTCGCTGCTCGCGTCCAGCCCACCAATTCTGCGGAGGCCATCTCACACTGAGTTCCGCACGAATATCCAACGGAATGCTTGTAGCTTGCTGATGTCAGCGCACAGGTTAGGTTAGATGTTAGCTTAAGCCTCCCTAACCGCAACAAAGGCGTTACAAAGAGAAGAAGGGGGAAGGCACCGTATAGTCTGGACTTTTGGGAAAGCGGAATTTATGCACACGGTGCATAGAAACGGTAAAATCAAAAAAGTTCATAAAAGAAGATAAAAGTTGAAGGAGAAAGTATTAGGTTGCTGAATAACAGGAGAGCAGAGAACCCAAAATAATAAGGCCTTCCTAACCTTTAGCTCAAGACCTAACATATTCCCCTAAGAGTGCTAATTTTCATAAATACAACAGCTGTAACCCCTAATGAGGGTGAGACGTATACAAAAAAAGACGTCAATCGATGTGAGTAGAGGAATCGAGAAATGCCGGTGAGGCTTTTGCAGCCAGTAAATTGCCGGAACCGGGTTAAGGGGGTCATCCAGGCCCCGTCGGTTCGGTGAGCTTTTTTTGCTTTGTTGTTGGAAAAGAACTCTTAGGTGGTACACTATTCGGTCCTAAAATTTTATGGCGCTACGGACACTAGATCCCCCCCAGGAGGAGGGTAAGGGGACCATAAATCCTGAATTTTTCACCCCATTTCGACCCTATATAAAAAGAAAACAAAACTGGAAATGAAAAATTTGACAGCGTAACTTTGTTTACAATGCTTCAAGAATTCTAAAACTGTCTTTGGTTTTGTTCTAGCATAAAAATTCAATGAGTTCTATTCATTTGAAATATCAATAAAAATGAACTAAAATAACAATATGTCAAATTTTTTCAAAAACTAAGGCTTGAATCGAAAAAATGAATAGATGAAATTGTGTTTTTTTTTCAAAAGTTACATTCAATAGTCTACTTTCATACGAATCAGACTGAAAATAAAAAAATTCATAATTTTTACGGAATAAATGTTATTTTTTTAGTTATGTAAATTACAATTCACAGTGTGAATATGAAGTTATGCATGGAGATTAACGACGTAAAAATGAAAACAGCCCTCGATTACATAAATTTTCCATTATGTTACACTTCAACAAAAAATTTTGTTTATGGCCTAGACCCAACACTTCTTAACTTTCAACATTCAAAACGTATCTCCTCATTGAGTTTTGATGCTAGAACAAAACCAAAGACAGTTTTACAATCCTTGGAACATTTCTAATAAAAGCACATCGGCTTTTTTCCAAATTTGAGAAAAAAATTAAAAAACTCACAATCCAAAAATAATTAATTTGTGATGTAATGAAAAAATATCGCTGATCACAAGAAAAAAAGTTTCATATGTTTAAATTTTTCAATGTACTTTTGTTAGAATGCTTCAAGAATTCTAAAACTGTCTTTGGTTCTGTTCTAGCATCAAAACTCAATGAGGAGATTCGTTTTGAAATATCCTTTAAAATGCACCAAAAAAACTAATTTATAGTAAAAAATAAGGCCTAAATCGAAAAAGTGACAGGAGTAAATAAGGTTTACTTTCAAAAAATACATGTACTGGCCAATTTTCAAACGAACCGGACGAAAAAGGTTGAAAAATCCGGATGAACTTCTTATGGGAAGACACTAATTAGAAACCAGATACACTAATCAGAATTAACTTGGAAGTTCAATGACATTACAACATACTCAACGCGATCGTACCCTAGCGCCCAAAGCGCCGAACCAACCCAGCGCACTGAACGGAATTCAGAAACCACCGCCTCATCTGGGCGCTGGAGCCTCGCGCTCCGCTGCACCTGCGAATACTGCCCCAGGACTAGCAAGGACTGTTACTCAAAGCGAGAGAAAGTAATGGTGTGTAAATTATAGCTTCATTCAGTATCGTAATACCAGTCCACACCGCAACCCTTGAGCTAACCTGAGTTAAATATTCCAGTGTGTTGATCATTTCCGGTGTTGATAGGAAAAGGAATGAATAAGGAACATGCTCAGCAGAGCGGAAAGCAGCTTAAACTGGTATGATCTGGTAAGGTACTATAATAACAACGAGATACATCTAGAAACGATTCGATAACTGGTAAGGTCTTTTCTAGTTTCACTCCGAGTAAAAACATTAATAATAAAAGGTAAATACGTTATTAGTCAGCTTATTGAGGACAAGCGACGAATAATCAATTATCAATTAAAGCAATCATACAACCATACTCATTCACACTGTTAAAGCAAGCGATTAAGTCACTAAAATAAGTGGCAAGTAGATAAATTGGTAATTAAATAGCTTTTGAGAATTTGGGCTTAAATAGCTCTTGGGCAGGGCCTGCGCAGCTTCAACCTCGACACTCGACACCGGCCTCATCCCAAACACGGCACTCCGGCCGCCAGTCGTTCAGAATGACAAACACTGAAATCCAGATATCCCGATGTTATTCACCCGACAATTCACCGTGTAGTATTAACATCAAAACGAGTAGGGTGGTCAGTGTAAATCGTATCTCATGAAACACCTTCCCCAGCCACGTAGAAATGCTATCATAGCTTGAACCCTAATGCGCTTCCTAGTTTGAAATTTATCGTCTGACTGACGATAATTTGCATCTGAATTTACCGGTAATTATAGTAATATATTTTCCGATATACCGACGATATATCGTCCGAATTAGTGTCGGGAATGTCTCATATTGTCTTCAAATTAACGATATATTACCGGTAATTATCGTAAGTTATGGACCGGTTAACTACCGGTGAATTAACCGTTACTTGTGAGCGAAACATTTAGTCCCTCTGGCGACGGCTGTATCGAGAGAACGACAATCGACTAACCTAACTCTGAATACAAGACTAGATATCGGTACCCTATTGTACAGCTGGGCGGTAAAGTTATTCATAATTAATTTTTGAAGGAAACTTTGAGCCCATTTGGCTTGTTATATTTGAATCAAATGATGCCGCACGGATAAAACAAACTGATAATAACCCGTAACATTGAGGACTGGCATCCATGCTATGATCAAATATATTGAAGAATAACAAATTCTTGATCGAAAAATAGATTGATCATTATAGCAATAAATTATCGATTTTACGCACTGCAATGCTAATGCGTTTTTCCCAAACGTGCAACCGATCTGCCAATATTTGTTACAAAAATTTTGTTTTATTAAATCCCTTTATTTGCATTACTATAACGGAAGATTAGTATTAGTTAGTTTAAGGAGGCCGTCTGGGTAAAAAAAGTCCGTTATTTACGGATGGATTTGTCTAAAATTGTCACAGTAGGTGTGAAATGATGCAAAGATCATTTGTTACTTGGACAAAATTTTTGTATCTGCACTGGATTATTTTTTATTTTTGAAAAATATGATAAAATAGGGTTTTTTCCAAATCTATCTTGTTCTAGAATTTTGAAGTTACAGAACCAGTACTTCGTTTTTAGATTGCCTAAATGTCTAAGGAATTGCTAAGGAATTTCGATAACTTTTTTTGTGGATTTTGGGATTTTTTTTTAAATGTGACCTTTTTTCATTTATTTTTATGTCGTGTAATTTTCAAAATAATAGATGTATAGAAAAATGCTACCCTTTATGGATACACCTTGCTAAGCCCTATCGAGTGGTATGTAAACCATTCTTGTAGCTCTAAAATTGTGGAAGAAGATACATTTGAGAAACCAATTATCAAGTTTCTAGAAAAACGTGTTTTTCACAAAAAAAATTGTTTTTCTTCTTATCTTTTGAACTACCAGGTTTTCTAAAATGAACTTTTGAGCTTTCGAAGCTCTTTTCAAGCCCTTTCGATTGATATAATTTACATTGCTTTAGCTCTGGAACTCTGGAAAAAAATCTATACCAAAAGAAAGTACGTGTAATTCTTCAAAACAACCACTTTTTTGAATTTTTTTTTAACCAAAAGACGTTTTTTTCAAGTCAACTCCTCTGTTTTGTAGCTTTTTTGGGTTGGTGTGCTCGCCATAGCCGTAGCTATGATACTGCAGCTGTCATCGAGCAATGAATGAAAGCTGTCGTATTATAGCTACGGCAGAACAGCTAAATTCTTAAATTGTCAAAAATTATCAAAAATTTTTACCCAGCGTTAGAATGTTTGTTTTGAATAATGAAAGCACTTTGAGCAGCCCATGAACGAACTCTATTGCCATTGCCGCAAAGAAACGCGCTTAATTAATTGACCTCCAATAAGGAGGGGGGAGGGGTCAAAGTCACGCCACCCCCATCGCTTTCCCCCCCTCTGGTGGGCGGAAAGTACTTCGGAGTAAACGTAAGCGGAAAGTACCAATGGAAGTGCAAGAAAATCCTCTATAAGATGCACATAAAAACAGAAAATCAACACCTATCCCGGTTTCTACCCAGACGGCCTACTTAAGGGGAACGTCTGATCGATTATTGATGTTTTTATTGTTTTATTCTAGAGGAATGTTTTGTTTACAAGCTGGCAAAGTTTTTCAGAACGATCTGAGCATCGTAAGGGAGGGAAACGAGGTCCTGAAGGGGGGGAAATAACGAATATTACATAACGAATGTTGCCCAATTGACCAGATGTGAGAAATCGGCCAATAATGAGTAGTTGGACATTCTAAAAATCTATGGAACATTAGATGACTTTTTAATTTTTTTGTTGAAATTTAACGAAAAATATACTATTGCGAATTTCATAACGAGCCCACGTGCGGCTATACAGCAACTCTTTGCGCATTCAATGACGTCTAAATCATTGTTCTACGGTAATAACTTTCGGAGGAGACAGTTTTTAAATATAATCTACTAATTCACCCATTTGGAGCACAGTAGCAAGCGCCAACCGAACTTACTTGTGTCACGCCTCTGAGAATTCTTTTTTAAGAATTGCTTAAAAAAAGAATTCTTGCTCTATTCCTTGCTCTATTCCTTGCTCTATTCAATACGGAAATCCTAATTTTATGAGAGCGGGAAACGAGGGGGAAGGGAGTGGATTCGAATGCAGCTGGTAGCGCCGAAAGGTCACCGCATTAGACACGAGAAAGAAATATCTGGATTGTGTTTCGTTTGTCTATTCGACACAGAACTTCTTAGTTCACAATCTAGCAAAGCTACGAAACGTTCTTTGCTCCGTGAAAGGGGAAACTAAGGCGGGAAGGGGAGGAGCGCGTCGAGGAGGACGTCGCAGCGTGCGGTCTTGGGGCGTTGATGCGTATCTATAATACGTCTCTGTGATACCTTGCAAATGAAAAAAGTGAAAAATTGTAGAAAAATGCGCTTCCTGAACAGTTGAAGGTAAAAAGTTCAAAAGCTATCCCCTCCAAAAGCTATTATCGTAGAGCAATGAATCAGGTTTCATTGAATAAAAAAAGAATTGCTGCATAGCTGGACGTAGGCTCGTTATGTTTGGCATAGTTATTTTTCAGTTACATTGAAAAATCTATGGAACATTAGATGACTTTTTAATTTTTTTGTTGAAATTTAACGAAAAATATACTATTGCGAATTTCATAACGAGCCCACGTGCGGCTATACAGCAACTCTTTGCGCATTCAATGACGTCTAAATTATTGTTCTACGGTAATAACTTTCGGAGGAGACAGTTTTTAAATATAATCTATTAATTCACCCATTTGGAATTCACCCATTTCCCCCATTATCTCCGCAATTATGGCGAAAATTTGGGAAAGTTTGGAATGCGATCCCTATTTAATCTCGAGAATACATGCGTATGCCAAATTTCATAAATCTGGTCCCCTAGAACAAAGGTGAGAGATATTTTCTCGATTCTGACCAGACGTTCCTCTTTAGCCTAGCTATACGCAGCAAAAAAATGCGATACAAAGAGAGGAAGGAAGAGGCCACTATTTGTAATGGAGTTAAGAAAACGCGAAATATATGCAGAAGGAGTATAGACAGAGTATGTTGAGAAAGAAGTTCATGAAAAAAGATCGAAGTCGAAGAAGAAAGTAGTAGGTACAGAAAATTAGGACAGCAGTGAACAGAAAACAGGTATTAAACGCAACATAAACGTTTAATTTCAACAAAAGGAAGGCCTACGTAACTCTGAACTCGGGCCCTAGCACATTTTCTCCTGGGAGTGCCAATTCCCATAGATACAATATTTGTATCCCCTAACGAAAAGGATATTAGTTAATGAACGAAAACAACTGTATGAGCTTGCACGAACTTAATATTAACTGACAGGTGAGATACTCTTTGACAGAGATTTTCGTCCGTTGACAAGCTTGTCTTAACCCTGAGTTGGACATTTCAAGCGTCATAATGAGCTGGTGTCGTGCAAGCTGACGCCCACTCATCGCTGAAGCTCTGTCATCTAGAAATTAAATAGACAATCTTGTTGTGTGTGATTAATCGAAATCAAATGCTCACCCCATTTTGGGAATTGCCCAATTGCAAAGAGAATGAAGCTTTGTTTTCAAAAATCTTTTTAACACCGTATCACACCGAATGATTGAATGACCGGGACATTTAGACATCTAAGTAGTAGCGAAATTCAGGCCACTTTTACCTCGAGAGGAAAAGTTTCCATGCAGTGTTAAATTCTTAATAAAAAATGGCATGTATATAGGCCAGTCAGTTCAGCCTTTGTGCGATAATTCCTAGCCTCAGAGAGTATAGGCACTGCAAAAAAAAATTACAGCTTCATATGTGTTATTCATTCTGGCAATGATTAGTTTTATGTGTGCAATCGCTGACCAGCATCACATTTTTCAGTATTTTTTGATAACTTCATCTTTGTTGACTATTGAGTGCAGTTCGAAACTGAAAACTTTGATGTCATTTCTGTAATAAGTTCTAATGTTTATCCTTATTCACAAACAAAATTAGAATTTCCGTATCTATTCTACAAACACAAATATATTACTGGAAAGTAATTTCTGGTAATAAATGTTCAGAGATATATTTATCATCAAAAGGAACTCTATCGTTAAATTTTACATCAACACAGAAACATCAAATCAATTCAAATATAAACATTATGCTAAGTGTCTACTTATATTTCATTTCCACATTTTGCTACTTTTTACTAACTTCAATATTAAAATAATACTATCTATTTTTTACATAATGAATGCTGCCCAATTGTCCAGATGTGAGAGATCGGCCAATAATGAGTAGTTTGAGTTAACAATACAAGCTATAACAAAGGTTAAAAAAATTCCAAGATTCTTAATACTTACAATACTAAATAAAAAAACTTACTAATAAATTCAGTAACCAACGCATAATTGCAAAAAAAAATCAACCATATTCTAAATGTACCCCTTCCTAAACAGACTCCGACAAATTTCCGGCAAAGACCCTGTCATAACATCTTTCAACAATGATCGCAACAGTTCATCGTATGCAAAAAATAAACTAATTGGAAACAAGTAAACACCGCGGGATTGTATGATCCCCATGCAGGAATATTTCCCATAAACTGCAGCAAATTTTTTATTCTGTGAGAAAGAAATTTTCAAATATTGTTATACTCTTTATACATTTGTACATTACGTTCAATTTTCAGTGAAATATCCCGCTTCACAATTTCTTACAACCCTGACAGGTAAAGTAGACCCCGGAGGCAAATTTTACTACTCTTTACTGCCTTTTTTAGGTATCAGTCAAGGCATCATTGGAGGAATTGCCATGAAATGAACTTCTGTCTCTAGGTTCGGACTCGAGCAAATCTAGAGGGATATCACCCGCAGAACTGAAACAATTTCCCACAGTTTTATTGATTGATTCTGGGCTGTTATCAATGAGAGTATCACATGTTGAATTTTGACTGTTCAATGAAACAGATTTACTGAACAATTCTAAGCTTCTATCAGGAAGTTACTAAGAACAACTCTGAGCTGTTCCCTTCATTTGCATTATTGGATGATTCCGAAATAAATTTATTACAAACACAAGGTTCGAAGACAAAACCAAGTTCATCAGGGGACGTATGACCACCTAGAAAATTTCTTTTTAAACTTTTCAACGTTACAAAATCGTTCCCGTACGT
Organism: Morinoia aosen; assembly: GCA_030386875.1. Lineage (NCBI taxonomy): Eukaryota > Metazoa > Arthropoda > Malacostraca > Amphipoda > Talitridae > Morinoia > Morinoia aosen. The sequence continues at coordinate 15,567,986 of CM059569.1, read as the reverse complement.
CACGTGTTAAAGTAGTAAAAAATTCACTCTATATATATTTTTTTTATACACTGTCAATCGTTGCAAAAATCACTAAATCTGTAGTCTATAAAAAGCAATATTTTGGTGTACAAACATCATCTTCAGGCTAAAGGTATATATACAAATTTTTTCAGTCACATTGATAAAATGCTAATCTAATACTTAATAAAGCTACATTAGACAAAGTAATTATGTTGGAAATGACAGCACAAGAAAATAACTAGAAAAAAAATTTGCACCACAGCAATATGCACTTGTGAGACTACACCTTTTTAATGTTAATTTAAAAAAGCTCATGTCCATTTACAAAATGTCAAGTTCAATTAAGAAACACAATTATAATAAAAACAATCTAAGCTTAATTTATAAAAGGTGAATGTCGATTGAAAAAAGTCAAGTTCAATTTAAAAATTTCAAATTAAATTTAAAACAGATGAAGTTCTTTTAAAAAATGGCATGTATATTGAAAAAACAAGTTCAATTTGAAAAGCTTATGTTCCTAAAATTGCGTACCCATGTAATAATAATCACATAACTCTAGTTTATTCGAGAGAAATCATATTTATTTAAAAGGCCTAGGTCGGTTGGTGATGGGGAAGAGTGGTGTGCAGGAGCTGAACTTAGGTTTAGTATTCGTATTTAGAGAGCAAAGGACCAATACGAGATTTATTTTCAACTTGTTGAATAGGGGAGCAAGTCCGAGCAGTTTCCTCCACCACTTTGAATTATGCTGTTAAATGGTCTCTAGCCGAAGTTTTACTTGCAAAATATGTCTAAATTATATCGTGAGCTGTAGGAATGCACTTTCTTTTCTTTGAGGGAGTTGTCATAGTCGTTGTTTTCGGTGGAGAAGCCGGAATAATGACTGAGTTCGAAAGCGCGGCAGCGTCTTCTTTCTCAAACCCATGTGCTGTGATGTCTCCCGACGCCCGTTCATCATAGGTTCCTGCGTCACAATTGTCGTCCTGCGTCCCAATGTTTTCCAAATTACTTGTATAAGGTCTTTTCTGAGATACATGAGTCTTTCAAAAACGATATTTGTTCCTCGTACTTCCATGGAGCGACATTGACTACTTTTTAGTCACTCACTATTTTTTTCTGTTCAATGCCTTTCGATAACTATCCCGCAACGCACCCCATCTCTTTTTCGCCACTTGCACTGAAAAGATAGAAAAATCAGGCAAAAGTCTCTTGGGTGATTCATGAATTATGTCTAAGGATTGGTTATTTAAATATATAATTATTGCAAAATTTGATTTTCAGGCACACGTATAATGTCAAAATTACACTAAAAAAATAAGATTCAGTCACTGCCTCTGGAAAATATTTGAAATATCATAAAAATTTATTCATGTCATAAATATCATAAGAAACAGATTCTCGAACCTATATGAAGTGTAAATATATCAAATACTAATTCCGGACCTACAATGCAATTTTACCGTTCGCCGCAATTCAATGTGCGTTTGTCTTTTTCATATTCCTGAGCCATGGTGGAACTTGCAGGATACTGACATTTAGCTACAGATTGGGAGAGTCAACTGTTCGAGCCATTATTTACTCCAGTTGTAAAGCTATTTGGGAGAAATTACGACCAGTAGTTATGGCCCCACCCGACGTCTCTAAATGGGTCAAATTAGAAGAAGGTTTTGCAACCAAATGGCAGAATCCAAATGTAATAGGTGCAATAGATGGAAAACATGTAGTGATTATGAAACCAAATAACAGCGGCTCACTTTATTTTAATTATAAGAAAGAGTTCAGCATTGTGTTGATGGCTTTAGTAGATGCAGATTGCAATTTCATCATAGTAGATTTTAGAGCCTATGGGAAAAACAGCGATGGCGACTATATTCAGAGACTCAAAATTTGGTACAAGTCTTTTATCTAATACATTGAATAAACCCCCCACTTAAAGCGTTACCTAACACGAATATTGTACTACCGCACGTCGTGGTAAGCGACGAAGCTTTTCCGCTAAATAAGCACATCATGCAACCTTACCCAGGGTCTCAGCTTGCTAATAATGAAGCAAATAACATATAAAATATATAACTACAGACATTCCAGAGCTAGACGTGTCTCTGAAAATGCATTTGGCATCTTAGCAAGAATTTTTAGAATTTTTAGTCAGAAACTACAAATAACACCTGATCATGTAGATACTGTTGTTTTAGCAGCCCCCTGTTTGCATAACTTCCTAAGAGATGACACACATCTTTGGGGCCCAGGTGAGCTTGAGGACAAAAATACGTACCTGGGGGATGCAACCAATTTCTGATGTAGGAGGCAATGCTGTGCGTGAGGCTTCCGACATTAGGGATACCTTTAAAAAGTATTTTATTTCACCGCTAGGTCAAGTGCTGTGGCAGGATGACATGATAAACAAAGGGAAGCACCAGTAACATTGTCAGTCAGGTAAATATAGGAGTTTAATTGTATTAAGTAATGGAATTTGTTATTGTACATCAAAATATAATATCAATTTAAATCGAGTTTCCTTACCCGTTATTTTCAAGTATTGGGCTATTTCTTCGCTAGCATTCTATTTTCTAGTTGCGTCATAATAATATTGATGACCCATATTGTACAGTATTTCATTTTGGAATACATAGTTATGAGTTCTTCATCGATATCTGTCATAACTAATGCATTTACGAACGTGTTTCATTTTCGAACGTATTTCATTTACGAACGTGTTTGCGCGTTCACGTACTCAGAGCATGCTCTGAAAGAAAACGCCAACCACCTAATCTAATGGTGAGTGACACACTAACCTGAGTAACCTTCCACCTCCTCGGCAACCCCCTCAAACCCATCCGCAGCCGCCGTTTCGCGCATGCGCAGCCTGTCAGACGCTTCAGAACCTTCGGAAAAAAATATCTTTCAAAGAATTCTGAGGCAGTTCGGTTCCGATCTGCAGCTTCGCTTTGGTTCTGATCTGAGGCACTGAGCGTTGTCAGGTACAAATGTTGGTTTTCAATTTCTTGCCGACATTTTGTTTCTGGTCTGACGCGTCAGTTCGGAGACAGTGTGCGGCATGCTTAATGGTTATTCCTTCCGGCGTCAAGTACAGGATCTCTGTCATTGTGGTTGCTGATAATTCTCTCAAATAATCTACAATTATATTTTTACTATTATCAATAATATCATCTTTATTACATGAGTACACAGTTTTAGAAACATAAGCTTTTCAAAATTGAACTTGAGCTTTTTTTTAAGTATGCATGCCCTTATTTTAATTAAACTCAAGATTTTTAAATTGAACTTGAACTTGAATATTTATATTTCTTCAAACCTCTCAAAATTTTCTCAGGAATATTTTTGAAGTCCGACATTTCAGAGCTGAAACTACTATCAACCAATCCTGATGTAATCGTAACAAAACCTAACATAAGCCGTGCCGTCGTAATTTTGAACAAAACTAGTTATATTAGCGTATGCAAGCTATAATATCTGATACGAGTAAATTCCTTCCAATTGCTGAGCCAATGCGAAAATCCTCTTTAATAATTGAAGATAAGGTAAATAACTTTCTGCCCAAACTCAAAAATCTAAATTTATTGCAAGATAAAATTTATAAGAAACTAATTTGTTCCGGCTCAGGCCCAAGTATTCTCTACGGACTACCAAATATTCATAAACCTAACTTTGCAACTACGTTACCGTTCAGACCGATTTTGGCCGCTTATTATTGTGCTACCAGTAATGTTTCCCAATTTTTAGTTCCGTTGCTTAGCCATTTAACTCTTAATGATTTCATTGTTAAAAATTTTCATGACTTTGTACAAACTTAATCTGGTCTACCTGATGCTGATAAGTATTCTATGGCTTCCCTTGACGTCGAGAATCTTTTTACCAATGTACCTCTTGACAAAACCATTGATATTTGAATAAATTCTCTGTTTTCTGATCCACCTTCTTCAGTTAGAGGTTTAACCAAAAATTACTCTAGGCCTCTTTTAGAACTATGTGTGCGAAATTCCTTCCTTATTTTCAATGTCAGTATATATAAACAGATTGAAGGGTTGGGTATGGCCGGGTCTCCCTCAAGGCCCTACTTTCGCCAACATTTTCATGTGCCGCAATGAACAGAAATTGTTAGGTCAGTGTCCGACTTCATGCAAACCAGTTTTCTATGAGTGCTATTTTGACGATACTTTAGTCCTTTTAAAAACATATATGATGCCCATTCCTTTCTTTAATATTTCAATTCCAGACATACCAATATAAAATTAACTTAAGATCAGGAAAAATAATCAATTAAATTATCTTGATATGAATGTACACCGATCTGATAACAAATTCATAACCTCAGCCTACAGAAAACCAACATTCTCCGGGTTAGGTTTAAGTTACTTTAGTTTCTGTAATAGGATTTCAACCCTTATAACTTGCGCCTATAGTATCTGTTCTAACTATACTGGCCATCAAAAAGAATTTACTTTTTTACAGTCTTATTTTACAACCAATGGTTTTCAACATTCAGTTATTTCTCGTGCTATTAATAAGTTTTTGAATAGTAAATTTATTCCGAAATCTCGTGTTCAAGTTCTAAACTATAGTTCCTGCCTTTTGCCATAATTTGGATATCAATCGGAAAAGTTAAGAAAAGACATTTTAATAAATGCTTTTAACTAAATTTTTCCCGGTCATTTACTTTCATATTATTTTAGTTAACAAACGTACTATGAGATAATTTTTTAGATTCAAAGAAGTACTCCTGACCGGCATGCGATCTTCCCTCGTCTATAATTTTAGTTGTGCGCGTTGCACATCGCAGTATGTGGGTTCTACCCACCGAGCACTTTACGTCAGGGTTGCTGATCATGCAGGTCGAAGTAATCGTACAGGGCGCTTACTAACTTCTCGGACTCATTATAGTTTAAGACAACATTGTAGTAATGGTTCCTGTGAACAGATTATAGACATTAGCAAATTTAAAATATTAGACACTCGTACCGCCAACTTAGACCTACGTATTTCAGAGTCATTATTCATTCATTAACTCAAACCTTCTCTCAACGAAATGCATAGTGGATACCCTCTGAAAATTGTCAATCGATAAATCATTATTATTTTTTGTTTGTTTGTTTTTTGTGCTTATATTCTCTGCTTCTGTAATCTTGAGTGTACTGACATGTCTATTATTTTATTCGCAGACTTTTTGTTGTGAATGAGCCTAGGCTCGAAACGTTCAAAGTAAATGTTTTTAAAGTACTTCTTCTCTACTTCTTTTGTTGTAAATTTACTTCGCAAAAAAATTTTTCTTTTCACTTGATCTGCTTTAAATTGAATGTGAAATTTTTTAAGTTAAACTTGAGCATTTTAGAACTTGAGCGTCTTTCAATTAAAGGTAAAAAAATAGTACATATTGTTGTGGTACAAATTTTGTTTCTAGTCATTTTCCTGTGCTGCCGTTTTCAACTTTATTACTTTGTCAGATGTAGCTTTGAGTGTTATATTTGCATTTTATCGAAGTGACTGAAATTTTTTCTGCATAATTTTAGTCTGAAGATGCTGTTCATGCATCAAAACGTCGTTTTTATAGGCTACAGATTTAGAAAGAAAGAAAGAAAAACAGTTTATTTCCAATATAGATGGTAAAAAAAATCATCATTGGTTTTTAAAATATCTTAAAAAGCTTAATACACTTAGATGATAAACACACACGAGTATTGAATTACTCGTATCACTAGTCGAAAAGAAATAATTGAGGGTAATGTACTCCTAATCTTGCTTAATCTAATTTGATAATACATCTAATGATAATTATCAGAGATAACAACATTTCATGGACGATACATTTTTATTGTGGGCTGAAAACACTTTTGACAGTTTACATGTACATGACATAAAACTTCGTAATTCTTGACGCCAGGAAATAATATATGAATCGCTTGTTTCGGCCAATGTTCAAAAGTGTCATTTTAAGGAAGCATGAAAAAATATATAAATATATCCACATATACGTATAATGTATATATACATATATATATATATATGTATACATATATATATATACATATATACATATATATATGTATACATATATATATATATATGTACACATAAGCATGAGGACCATGAAGATTAAAAGTTTTGCACTTCTAATTAAACAATTTTAACATAACATTAATTGATAAGCATTTTATTTAAATATAAATGGATGATCGCACAACAAATGTATAGTTTTTACATGAATGCTTTACAATAATTAAGAGATGACGAGATAGGTAATGTTACAAGTTGAGAGTGAACAGAAAAAAACCATTATCTCTAGTAGAAATGCTAGTTGTCGGTCCATTACACACATATGTGCATATATACATGTAAATATATACACATACACATGCACACACATACTCACGTACATACTTACACCAAAATCGTAAGCATACACAAGTGCATTTCTATGCATCGAGGCAATTATAATACATACGCATTCTATAAAGTGTCATACGCATGGCGTGCACACGTACACATATACACAAGTGAGCATGTGTGCAAATATCAGCGTAAACTAGTCAGTATGAACTAGCATTACAATCGAGGGAAACGGGGAAAATATCTTTTATTATGGCATGAATTTTATAAAATTTCCGTACTAAAAATAGTGGCACAAAACAGTCTACCTAAGTCAGAAACATGAAAACGATTGTGGGACGTGAATAATAAAGAAAACATTAATGTCCTACAAGGGTTTCATATTAGAAAAAAATCACATTATCTGTGAAATATGGCGCAAATTGTCGGCAATTGATGAACATACATAGGTATCACATTATTAAACGCATATAATTATAAGCATTAGAAGCATATTACTGCAGTATAAGTGGATGATCACACAACGAATTTATTGTCTTTTTACTTGGATGCTTTACAATTTTATACTAGAAAAAAAATCACATTATCTTTGTAATATGGTGCAGAATTTCTACAATTGGTAACACACACACACACACACACACATAGGTACCATGACGGTCTAGTTTGATGCTTGCACAGAAACGGAGAGGAATGACAAAAAATGCAACCTTCGACTGGTTTATCTACTCTAGTGTACACAGGTGTACGTGCACATATGCACACCCATATGCGCACATACACCTATATACGTACACACGTATACAAGTAAGCATGTTTGCAAATGGCAGCGTATAGGCGATCAAATCATAATACATACGCATACTTCAAAACTGTTGTGTAATGTCTTGAATTATAAAACAATGAGCGAGGGAGATTGTTCAGCAATGGAGATACCAGGAAAATGAGATTCGTCAATACTTATTCAGTGTGTTCTGTAACTAAGAATTGTTTTTGAGACACAAGATGATGAGTTATTTTGGCTTTAAATTCTCTCGGCCTTTGGGGGATTTTAATACTCAGGGGAAGTTTGTTCCACAGTAAGGAGCCAGATTTGGACAGTGCCTTCTGCCCTAAGTGAGATGAACGATAGTTGACTTAGATATTATTGTTTCTATTCGGTTTTTGATTGGTTACAGTGGGTGGATAGAAACGCACTATCTCAGCATTGCTCTGAGGAAGATATAACGAGGAGAATACGTATTGGGCCTTCTGCATGAGGAGCCTTTCTTGGATAGGAATCCAGCCGAGTTTATTGAGGAGAGGGGTTACGTGATCACTTCTTTTGAAATTACCGTTGCATACCACCTTGGCCGCAAAATTCATGCATTTTTGTAAGTCCCTTTGAAGGAATTGAGGTGAGTCTCCCCATACTAGGTTGCAGTAGTCAATGCGCGATAACACCAGCGATTGAATGGCTAATAATCTGGATTTTTCGTCTAGCACACTCTTTATGCGATGGAAAAACATTAAAGTTCCGTAAATTTTGTTGCAAGTATTCTCAACATGAGATTTGAAGGACAAGTTTCTATCGAACCAGATACCCAGATTTTTAAGTTTTTCTGATGCATTAATTTTATCGTTTCCAACAGCATGAGTTAGATCTGAAGTTTTTTTAATTGCATCTTTTGATCCAAAAATAATGCATTGTGTTTTATTAGCATTTAATTTGAGACCATTTCGGTTGTACCATGATTTCAGGCTAGTCAGTAAAGTTTCGGCTTTAATTTGCGTCTGTGGTTTTTCCGATAGAGAACTTGTTATTGCAATTTGATCATCTGCATACATTGAGATCCGTGTGTTAGAAGGCTTTGGAGGGAAATCATTAATGAAAAAAGAAAAATGTAGCGAACCAAGAATGGATCCTTGGAGAACACCAAAATTGTTTTGATTGAATGGGGACAATTTGTTTTCTATGCGGACTGCATGAGATCCATTTGACAAGTAACTTTCAAACCATTGCGCGTCTATTCCCAAGTTCAGTATTTTACGTATAAGTCTATCATGTTCGACGCTATCGAACGCCTTAGAGAGATCAAGTAGCAGCAAGAGTGTTACATTCTTTTGATCGACGTCACTGTATGTTTTTTCAGAGATATTAAGTGGCGATAAGATATATTATTGATATTGAGTGGTGATAAAAGTGGTGACCTAAATACATCAAAATACCGGCCCATCAGTCTTTTGCCTGTCATGTCCAAACTATTGGAGAAAGTGGTAACAAATCAACTGTCATTTAACCTGGACGAGTCAAATCTACTCCACCAAAATCAATTCGCCTATAAAAGAAATACTAGAGCTCAAGACCAGTTCTTCAGTGCTAGTATTTCTTTTATATGCGTATTGATTTTGGTGGAGTAGATTTGACTCGTCCAGGTTAAATGACAGTTGATTTGTTACCACTTTCTCCAATAGTTTGGACATGACAGGCAAAAGACTGATGGGCCGGTAGTTTGATGATGTATTTAGGTCACCACTTTTATGCAACAGTCTATAATGGAGTGTTTCCATTGGTTTGGAAACGTGTTGGTTACTATTGATGTATTGATTATCAGACGAATCCATGGTGCTGTAACAAGGAAACTGTCTTTGATACATTGAAGACTGATACCATCATGTCCAACTGCCTTTGTGTTTTTTAGTGAGCATAAGATATTTCTTAACTCCGGTAAATCGACAGGGCGTGGTCTCCACTTGACATCAGTCCTCGAGGGTGCAGTGGGGCAAGAATTTTCAATTGTCGTTTCATCTGGATTGGTACACACCTCACTGAAAACTCGAGCCCCTACTTTTGAAAAGAATGTGTTGAAATCCGTGGCTGTTGCCAAGGGATTTTCAAAATTACTTTAACGGTCTAAATTTTTATATGGGACTACCTCACTAATGATTGCCCAAGTTCGTTTCGGGTTATTTTTAGCCGTTATCAGTTCCTAGTGGAAGTGAGTTTGTTTCGCTTCAGTGATTTTCTTTCGAAGAATTTTTTCATGTTCTTTACAACTTTTATATAAGGTACTGTTTGATCTATTGTTTTTGTACTCTCGTAAGTTAGCTTTCATTATTCTGCTCATCTCTTTAATTTCGTCAGTAATCCAAACAGTCCGTTTTGGCTAGTTTTTTTTTGGTGACGTAAGGTGCACATTCGTCGAGGGCTGCTGTGAAGTTCTCGTTGAAGATGGACACTTGAATGTCATCATCGTCAGATTGCATCATTTTCTGGAATTCGGTGAACCTATCGGGTAGTTTTTCTTGAAATAGTTCTGCTGAATAGTGCCTTTTCGAGCGATAAGTCATTAAGCGGTATTTTTTTCTTTCCTTTGCAATATTAATTTCACATTCTATTGAGTGGTGATCGGAAATAGAAGGTAATATTACTGTACTAGGTATTGCGGTGGGATTATTTGTGATTGCTTGATCGAGGAGAGTTGGAGAGACTTTAGTGATGCGAGTCGGTTCTTTGACCATTTGTGATAGGCTTAGTTTATACAATAGTTTGCTCAGCTGATTGTTTTTGTCCGTTAGGTCAATATTAAAATCTCCGAAAGCAAAGAATACCTTTTTTGCCTGAAGGATTTTTTTGAAGGTTTCCTCAATGAAATCTAGTGTTAGGTTTAGGGGAGACGATGGGTGCCGGTGAAGGCTGCCAATGATTATTGATTTGTGTTTATTTATTTGCACTTCTAACCAAACCATTTCAATGCCTTCGCAAACTTTGTTCGCTATAAGCGAAGATGTTGAGTACATTTCTTTCACATAAATACAAGATCCACTACCTCGGCTGGTTTTAGCGCCATCGTAGCGGTACAACACGTAATCAGGAATGTTAAAAAATGAACTTTGGGTTCGTCAATCAAACCATGTTTCTGAGACACACAAAATGTCAATTTCTTCAGTGACCAACATTAATCCGAAGTCATCCAGTCCACCATTCAGGCTTGGAACATTTATATGCTTGATTTTGATTTTACCTACGTATTTTAGCACTCTTTTTAAAGGTAGCAAAGTTACTATCTCGATGGGATCGTTCAGGGGATTTATCGGTTTTGTCTATTTTGCCTGAAAATCCCCTTTGCCCTCTAAAAGCGAGGAGACTGGGGATTCTCTTCTCTGTAATGATTTTCCCGAGAGGCAGCAGGCCAATGAAGGGGGTCAGAGGGGTCGAAAGGCCACTCAAACCCTAATACTAGGATCTTTGAATGTAAGGGGGTGTGGAAGTAGAGAAACTGAGAGTAAGAAGGAGGAGATCGGGAGAATGATGTTAAACTGGAAGATGGATGTGTTGGCCCTGAGTGAGACGAAGTTGAAGGGTAGTGGTGAGTTGATATTTGGGAGTGTGGGGGGAGAGTGTCTGGAGTGCGTGGGGGACATGCAAGAGAGGGTGTGGCTATATTATTGAGTGTAAGAATCAGAGAGAAAGTAGTTGAATGGGATGAGGTGTGATCAAGAATGATGTTGGTGCGAGTGAAATGGGGGGAAGAGTCATGGGTGTTTGTGAGCGGGTACGGACCGGGATCGGAGAGGAGTGGGGAAGAGAGAGAGGAGTTTTGGGAGAAATTGTCCGAGTGTGTTGCTAGAGTGGGGAGTGGTTGTAGAGTTGTGGTGATGGGGGACCTGAATGCAAGATTGGGTGATGAGGTGGTGGATGGCGTGGTTTGTAAGTATGGAGTAGCTGGGGTGAATGAGAGTGGTGAATACTTGGTGGGGTTATGCGTGGAGTGTGGGTTAGTGATTGGGAATAGTTTGTTTCAGAAAAGAAGTATAAATAAGTATACATATGTGAGGACGAATAGAGGTGTGATAGAGGAGAGAGCATTGATGGATTATATTTTGGTTAGCAGGGGAGTGATGGGTCGTTTGCTCGATGTGCATGTGTTCCGTGGTGAGATGAATGGGATTTCGGATCATTGCTTGGAGGAAGGAAAGCTGAGAGTAAGTGGAATGTGGGGAGGTGTATAAAGGAGGAGTGGAAGGGAGGTGTTAAATGTAAGCAAGTTACATGATTCTGGGCGTGAGTGTATCAGGAGAAGATGAAAGTGGAGTTTGGGAGGGTGAAGGAAACTGAGGTGGGTGGAGTGGAAGGGGAATGGAAGTTGTTTAAAGATGCGGTGGAAAAATGCGCAAGGGAAGTGTGTGGGGGTAAGGAAGGTTGGAGGGGGGATTAGAAAGAGGAGTGAATGGAGGAACGGATAAGTAGGAGCGGCTGTGAGGAGAAAGCGGAGGGGGTTCAAAAGGTAGCTGCAACGAGGCAACCAGCAAAATTTTGAAGAGTATAAGGAGAGGAAGAAAGAGGTAAAAAGAATGGTAAGGAGAGCGAAGAGGGCGGCGGATGAGGAATGGAAGAGGAAGTTGGGAGGGGATTTCATGGAGAGAAGGAAGGTTTTCTGGAAGGAAGTGAAGAGAATTAGGAAAGGTTAGGTGGAGAATGAGGCAAGAGTGAAGGATGCAAATGGTAGGCTGCTAGTGGAGAGTTGTGATGTGAGAAAGAGATGGGCGGAGTATTTTGAGGAACTGCTGAACGTGAGGGATGATAGGGTTGCGAGAGTAGTAGCTGTTGGAAGTGATGTTAGAATGCCTGTGTTTGGTGAAGTTAATAGAAGTCGAATAAGAAGTGCAGAGGTGAAAGGTGCGTTGAATGAAATGAAAAATGGGAAAGCTCCAGGTTTGGATGGCTGCACGGTTGAATGTCTAAAGAAAGGAGGAAATGTGGTTGTAGAATGGCTGGTACGTTTATTAAATGTGTGTTTCGAGGCTAGTAGAGTGCCGGTTGATTGGAGTAGGGCGTGTGTAGTTCAGTTGTACAAGGGGAAAGGTGACAGGTATGAGTGGAGTAATTCTAGGGGTATAAGTCTACTGAGTGTCGTTGGGAAGCTGCATGGAAGAGTTTTAATCGGAAAAGTGAGAGTGTTGACGGATCGTGTGCTTGCTGAAGAACAGTGTGGCTTTAGGTGTGGTAGAGGTTGTGTGGATCAAATGTTTGTTGTGAGGCAGGTGAATGAAAAATACTTATTAAAGGGAAAGTATGTATTTTAGGCATTTATGGATCTATAGAAGGCGTATGACAGAGTGGATCGTGAGGCTCTATGGCAAGTGGTAAGCTTGTATGGAGTGGGTGGGAGACTGTTGAATGCGATCAAGAGTTTCTACATTGATAGCAGAGCATGTGTGAGAGTAGGGAATGAGGTGAGTGAATGGTTCCCAGTAGTGACAGGTGTGAGACAGGGATGTGTGATGTCGCCGTGGTTGTTTAATTTGTTTATGGATGGTGTGGTGAGAGAAGTGAATGTCAGAGTGTTGGGAAAAGGTGCGCAGTTAGTGGGACGAAATGGTATGTATTGGGAAGTGTGTCAGCTGTTGTTTGCAGATGATACAGCGCTTGTGGCTGAATCAGAGGAAAAACTGAGGAGACTGGTTGCAGAGTTTGGTAGAGTGTGCGAAAGCCGGAAATTGAGGATAAATGTGAATAAAAGTAAGGTGATGAGATGTTCATGAGGTGGAGTGTTAGGAACTTTGGATGTGAGGTTGAATTGTGAAGTTTTAGAGGAGGTAGAGCATTTTAGGTACCTCGGGTCGGATGTGACGGTTAAGGATAGTATTGAAGTAGAAGTGAGGCATCGAGTGAGTGAAGGCTGTAAGACATTGGGTGCAATGAAGAAAGTTTTTGAATGCAGGAGTTTGAGTATGAATGCTGAGAGGGGACTGTATGAAAGCTTGATTGTGCCAGTTTTGTTGTACGGAGCAGAGTCCTGGGGGTTGAGAGTGAGAGCAGCTGAGAGGAGGAAGTTGGATGTGTTTGAGATGAAGTGTTTGAGGAGCATGTATGGAGTAACTATAAAAGATAGGATCAGGAATGAGTTGGTTAGGGGCCAGACGGGTGTTATCAAAAAGTTAAGCAGGCGAGTGGATGAAAGAGTGCTTGGATGGTTTGGGCATGTTGAAAGAATGAATGTCGAGCGGCTGGTGAATAAGATATATATGTCGGAAGTGAGTGGTCTTCGAGTGCGAGGTAGACCACGGATGAGTTGGATGGATGGGGTGAGACGTGCTTTGTATGAGAGGGGTCTGACTTTAGACGTGGCGAGAGGGATGGCTGCGGACAGAAGTGAGTGGGGCAGTGCATAAGAAGGTAATTTTATTTTTGACGCATTACTGGAAGCTGCCCGCGTGTGATGGGGTTGACCTGTCCTGTGCGGAGGGAGGGGCTGCACTCAATGAAGCGGTTGGGGTAAACCAGCTATGGCTGTCGGGCCTGACTGAGGAAGGTGGTTGTGCTGGGCTGCTGCTGATCCTGGCAATTCAGGTGCGGCCAGTGCTGCCTCTCTCGCCTCCTAGTGACTGAGTGTGGTGATTGTGGCCTGCTGTCGGCTACTCTCCCATAGGGAGGATAAGCCCGGTATAAGTATGTATGTATGTCTACTTCGCCCAGGGTGTTTGGCCCAGCATCTGCTATGTAAGAAAGTCTACTATCTGGCTGGGCAGCGGCAGTCTGTCAAGATAAGGTATCCCCGGTCTGATTTTTTCCGTTTGTGACATGAGCATTGAAGTGATCGTTTTTACGACGGAGCAGTAGTGGAGGGTTATTATTTGATAACTCTGAAAAGGGATCGACTGATATTTTCAAAACACAATGATCCTGTTCATCCAGGACTAGAAGTTTTTGGCCTGTCACATTTGAAATGAGTAGTGGTATAAGGTCTACAGCAGCTTGATCAAAATGTTTGTCGTCAATGTAATTATCTATGAGGTTTTGCATGTCTCCACTGTTCTTGTCAATAAACTTAGCGTATGTGCTGTTGTTTGCTTTACTCTCTGTTTTGATTGCAGCCTTTAAGGAATTGTAATTCCACTTTGATGCTGGTTCTTTTGTAAGTAGATGAGCTACTGCATGGAGGAGGCAGTGTCCATCGGTTTTGGTGGGAATCAGCTCTATTTTCCATGATCGTTTCGATTCATACATTGTGGAATTCATGCGTTCACAAATGGGGCTGGAGACGTTTTTTTCGTACTTTTAACATCATTAAGAGGTTCTGAGAGGTGCGGGGAATTAACGTTTTTCTGGCTCTGAATGGGCCGGCTGTGGTGATTTCTTGTATGGGGATTTGCAGAGAACTGAGAAATGTTCATGTCATTTCTATTTTTCTGGTGATGATTGTGCATGCAGTTGGGTAGTGGATTTTCCATCGATTGTCGACTGCAATTTAGCAGCGATTTCTCTCTTCCTGTTGATTTCACTGCTTCCGAGTATGTGATTGGGTGTTGATTTATACTCGTGTCTAAAAGGGGCTTTCCATCCTCTGTATCAGCATTGGATAGCAATGAAAACCTATTTTTTGTAGGCACTCCGTAATTGTTTGGGGCAGAGGGAGGAGAGGGTTTGTTATATGAGAGCAAACATCGGGAGGAGAGGGGAGGAGAGGGTTTGTTATATGAAGGTAAACATCGGTTCATGGTGCTGGAGGTTTCACGTGGAAAGGCTGTCAACTTAGAACAATCATTCAACTCATTCTGCTGTTTTGCATGATCATTAAAGTATTCAATTTCTTCATTCAGGTCATGGGAGTTTCTCACATAGGAGATAAAATGTGAATTCAGTGTCTAAAGTGATCTTAGAGCCATTTGTTTAAGAAAATGATGCGTGTCTTCTCGCATAACAGGCCAAGTGCGGACATTGTGTTAAGCTTCATTAACAGTAGCGATTTTTACATTTGCTCTCAGCGGAATCAGTTTAAGACCAATTTTTCTGCACAGGCTCGATGCCATGTACAATTCCTAACCAGTGCAGGCACTTACCACATAAATATGAGAAAAAAGATTCTTTGTCATGATCAGATTTTTTAACTTAGTAAGGTTATGAGACGAGAGGCTCAAACCTTTGAAACTAATTATATAGTTCCTGAAATGAGGTGCGCGTTCAATCTCATCATACAGATCATTTAGACGTTCCGAAGTTATGGTCTGAATCTTGCATGCGCTATCAATGTCATTTCTGTTAATTTTTGTGAGACTATTGTCTCCAACGAGAGAAGTGTCTAGAGGGGATTTCGCATAAGGATGGCTACCCGCAACTACCACCGGCGTAAAATCATGAGCGCTGATACAATAATTTAAAGAAAAAAGCTGTTCTGTAATCATTTGAATATTTGATACAGTGGAAAAAATCGACGCTGGGCTTGGGGGACAATTTTGTCTCAAAGCTTTTTTGAGAAATGCAGCTGTAAGAGACAACATGTTATTTATTTCGTGAATAGTTTGAGAACTGCTCATTTGGAGAGGATGTAAGTACCCATCAAAAGCGGTAACAGGTCTGTTTGTATTGTTCTCCACTGAAAATCTTAAGTTTTCCTCGCAGTTTACGCTCTGAGGTACTTTACTGCCAGTGTCAGCTGCCGCGCATGCATTTTCAAACCTAACTCCACCGCCTGAAAGGCCTACAAACAATTTATCACAAAAATTGTAAGTAAAATTACCCCTTTTACTTTCTGACTGGTCGCTCACATCGAAAATTTTATCGCGTTCCAACGTTGACGTTGGTGTTGTTGTCGTCGTCGGTGGTGAACAATTTTGAGCTTTCTCAGTGACGCAGGACAGGGAAGATGTCGCTATGACGCAATCGTTGGGACGAGACGAAGGAGCTGACGGTGGTGCTGTGCAACTCCCACCAGTGATGAGGTACAAGCATCGCTTGGGAGGTTTTCGTCAAAGACGAGCGACTCTGCTGCTCGACTCTCTGTCGGGCACCTCTCCGTCGATTCTCTGTCGGTCGGTACTGGTGATGTTTTGGGAGTTGCGGTGCTTTCGTTGACGTCATACTGTTTCTCTGTCGGAGTTTTTGTAGTCATTGTGAGCGGCTTAGGCTTTTGAACGAGTTATTTTACATGCGAGAATTTTGGTGTTGTTTGCTTTCGTTTTGTGAACGGTTCAGATATATTCCGCTTTTTGGGGTTTGAGTTTTCATGCGGCGCTGTTGTGAGGGATGGTGTATTAGAGAATTTTTTAATGATTGCCATTGTTTCAATAAAAATATGTTGAGGGAATTTATTACTACTTTAAAACATGATGAACTGGAATGATTTCGTAAAGGTGAAAAATATGGCTAACTCATATTTGTCATCATTAGATTGCGAACAAACTTCTGAATTAATACTCATTAAATTCCTCTAATGCTTCTACAGCACAAGCAATCCAGAACATAACTTGAGCATTTGCCAAGACATTGTAGATAGGTAATGGCACGAAAGAAAAGGCGTATCAGAAAGTAACTATTAGCACAAATGAGTTAGAGGGCGCGTGAGAAAATATTTAATTTAATTTTCCCCCAAAATATTGCTGGTGTCCAGTAAAAGTTTGATTCAGAAATACACTAAATTATCTCTAAAAACACAGCTGAGGTGACGGAATAGAATTTGTATCGGCACCACATGGGTAAAAACAAGATCCTACTTACCTTATCATTTTTTATTATTGTATGCGGTTAGAAACTCCACTCTTTGATGTTTTATCTGAAATTGACTTTTATGTTTAGAAATACAATACATATTAAGAAAATATGCTTATACACATCATTTTCACTAACAAAAATATATTGAAGGAAAGGGTCAATAATTAATTTTTCTGTTGTAAACGGTTGTAATAATTTCGTTACCACATTCAGGTAATATGGTACATTTAAAGTCATTTTACACGAATGACATTGTGCTTGCAACTGCTTAGCTTTCGAGATATTTAACTTTGAAGTTATAGGAACGTCGTGTATAAAATTGAATCGGACACGTAAATAAGCTGAAATGCGGTTTTGACGTAACAATAGGTGAGGTTAGGTTAGGCTTGAATAAATAACCTAAAGCAGCCTAAGTAAACCTAAAATAACTTAACTTAGCCATACCGAGGCCGATGTCTTCCGCCAAGAAACTTCGCGTATTCCGCGTCCGCAAAACGCCGGAATAGCCATATCGAAACTGCCGTTAATGCTATTCTTACCTGAACGTTATTTATTTTATATCTCCAATTAATATCATTCATGTAAAACGTCTCCAATTACCTAAATGTGGCAACGGAATTTTCAAAATCGTTGGCAACACTAAAATCAATATTGACCAAAGAAAGTAATTTCCTGTAGTGAATGCACATGGTAATACTTCCATCAGAAGGAAATTCAATTTAAAATTTTACGTTTACACTCAAGCTAATCAAGATAAGTATTAGCTATACCAACATTATGAAAACAATATGATCCAATGAGAAACATTTCCTTAGTATTCAATGAATGAACATTGAATGCTGCACATTTCATCTTTCTGCACATTTCATCAAGATAAGTCTTCCAGAGCTGGAATTAACAGTAATATTTTTACTCTATTACACAAATATATCAGTAAATTTTCACACTCAGAAAACAATTTACTCTATGACGAAGACAATCTAAATTGGTGGTGTTAAGTTAATAAAAATTTAGAAAGAAGACAACTAACACACTAATGAATCTGAGGGTAGAAAAATATATTCAATCAAAATTTTGCTCAAACCGTTATTTTGCTGGCAAGAATCAGCAGCTTGATTCAGTTATACACCCACTTTCATCCACACTATTTTAAGAAATGCAGCTTAAGTACATTACAATAGAAATTTTAATGGTACTAAACAACTTAAGGGAAGCATGCTCAGGGCATCTGCAGTCCAAAAGTCGATTCTCCCGATTTTTTTTATTGTTTTAAATGAGTTTGAGATATGTCCCCGAATCTCTTTAAAAATATCAGGAACGTATCCCAGAGCTAGCGTCCCCCCCGGGAGGGGAAGAGCATCCCCCTTACGGACCTTTTTTTTCATTTTTGAACCTAGACAGCTGAAATTTGGTATACTGATAGGAAATGCAATTTAGAATCATTTATCATTCATGACAAAATGCGATTTTCTTGAAAAGAAAATGGGAAATCATAGAAAACGACATTTTTGGGGGGGTTTTCTAAATGCTTCTCCTCCTACAGTTTTTGAGCTACAGTAATGATTTTGGTATCATTGGATGCAGAATAACGTGGACATTCAAAAAAAATTCTCAAATTTTCAATTTTATTTTATCTTTTTTTAAATATATGAGGAATATCATTCATATTCCTCAAGGTAAGCATCCCTCATCCGAATATTTTTTCTATTATAGAATTTAGAGCAATAAAATTTGGTATACTGATAGGAAATGCAATTTAGAATCATTTATCATTAATGACAAAATGCGATTTTCTTGAAAAGAAAATGGGAAATCATAGAAAACGACATTTTGGGGTGGGGGTTCTAAATGCTTCTTCTCTGATAGTTTTTGAGATACAGTAATGATTTTGATATCATTGGATGAAAAATAACGTGGAAATTCCAAAAACTTGAATGCTTTTCCTCAAATTTCCAATATAAAAATTTAAAAAAAAGAAAAAACATCAAAATATTCTCAAGAAAATTCAAATTTATGACGTCATAACTTTGAAACATGAATGAATTTTGAAAAAAACTTCCTAATGCATTGTGAAGCCCTTGTTTTTCTGCATCCAATGATACAAAAATCATCACTGAAGCTCAAAAACTGTAGGAGGAGAAGCATTTTTTTTCTTTAATCGTCGGTATTGAACAATCACAATTTTCAATACATTCGTTATAATGGGGCCGAAGTTTACACAGCTAGAGCAATGTGGTTGGCTGCATTTGGAAGTCACAGGTGTAATCTACAATTGCTGTCTACTTGATTTTCAAAAATTTCTACGTGAAATTTTTTCCGTAGACTTTTTACCCTAAATTTAAACTCTGATTATAGCTTTTTCAAAAAAAATTCTATAAATTCAAAACGAATTCAAATTCAAAAACCGGTAAACAGCATTTTTGGAGACTACGTTGTACTTTCGCATGCAACAAACTGCATTGCTCTAGCTTTCTAAATTTCGGCCCCATTATAACGAATGTTATACATGCATTTTTTTATTTATCATGAATAACTCATTTTCTATGTCCCAATGCAAAAAAACTTCTGGAAGAAAAGTTGTTGGGAATCTAGAGATCTAGTAGTCTGCAAATTTTCATAGACTTAAATCCGATAAAAAAAAATCTACGGATGGAAAATCAAGTTTTAGCCCACCGGTGAGCATGCTTCCCTTAAGTAACGTCCTAATGCCTATATCCTTGTTTATTTTTGAAGAGTAACTTGAGTGGTAACTTTGATGTCTATTTGTTATAAAAAATATACATATTACGCCAACGAAGATATTTACAAATTTTCTCGTGTGAATGCGCAGGGAATAATTTTGAAATCTTACATTACCAGCAAATCACATCAAAATAACTTAAAATACCAACATCAAGGGAATTAGATCTTGTTGACATATTATTGGCTAAGTAACAATAATAATTATTTCAGTACTTACACCTTAACACTTCGAAATAATCCAAACAGTAAACAGTACAAAACGTTCAAACTTGGACCTCCGCAATGAACAACAACGAACTATGTGATACAATAACATTACGTTAGCTCAAATGAAAACTCAAATTCGGGATGGTTCCAATAATTTTTCTTTCTTGTTGAATGATTTGAAAAACAAAACATTATTTTCACAAGAGAGTATTAACTAATTTGAAAATATTTCATTAGTTGAAACTGTGAATTTATCAAGGTAGGCTTGTATTTTTTCGATGTGTTCGTTCTTAATCACATCGCATAACATTATTTTATTAGACAATAGGTCATTAGGGAAAATCTTTTTTGCGAAGCAAATTTATAGTGAAAGAAATGGAGATGAAGTATTTTAAAAACATTTACTCTGAACGTTTTAAGCCTAGGCTCATTCCGAGCAAAAAGTTTGCCAATAAAAGAATAAATAAGTCAGTGCACCCAAAATTACAAAAGCGCAGAATATAAGCACGAAAAAACAAACAACCAAAAAATACAATAATAATTTATCGGTTGACTATTTTGAGAGGGTATGCACTCTGCATTTCGTTGAGAGAAGGTTTGAGTTTATGAATGAATAATGACTATAAAATACGTAGATCTAAGATGGCGGTACAAGTATCTAATATTTTAAATTTGCTAATGTCAATAATCTGTTCAGAGGAACCATTCCTACAGTGTTGTCTGATACTAGAATGAGTCGGAGAAGTAAGCAAGCGACCTGTGCGATGAATGCGACCTGCATTTTCAACAACCCTGACGGAAAGTGCTCGGTGGGTAGAACCCACATACTGCGATGCGCAATGCGCACAATTGAAATTATAGACGAGAGAAGATCACGTGCCGGCCGAGTGCACATCTTTAAATCTAGAAAATGATCTAATGGTACGTTTGTTAACTGAAATAATACGAAAGGAAATTTCCGGGAACAAACGTATAATTCAAACTTTTGGTGTCTATATTTAGTAGAATGAACAGGCGCAATCATGTTTTACGCTCTCGAATTTCCGTATCGTCGCGATACTGCATTTCTGACAAGAAATTTATAAAACGTGTTTTTAGAAATAATTCAAAAATAATGGGCTACTCAATACAGAAACAATCGCATAATGAAAGCAAGTTATACTAGGGGAAAACCTTTAAATATATTCTTCGTACTGTGTTGACCATCGCAATTACTTCTTCTTACCGAGTTTGAGTCCTTGCCATTAAAGCAAACTGTTTGCTATCAGTGATATGAATTCGAATATAATCTCCAATTCAAGGACTTAGCTCCCCTGACACAACTTCTCTTTTAAGCTCTCATTGTAACCGCCGATTGGCCGCTCCGGGCGCCATGCCATGTACATCGCAGCGCGAGCTATAGCGCGGTCTAAGCTGGCTGTAGTCGGTGTGCCCCGTTGCTCCCTCTTCTGTTTGTTACCTTCGTTGTAATCGTTACCGATAGGTTATGAGTATCTGAAAAGTATTTTCCTTCTTCCCATTTGTTCGTATTTAGCAAGAGCATTGATATGTATCTAGGGAGAAGAAACTTTATTCGTGAGATAGTGGTGAAATATTACAAGCTGATTGTATCTGAATTGGTGTAGTTATCGTTATGAGTGGTGATTAGCATCCCGAGCGTTACTGACTAGTCTCCTATCAGTCTCCTGTTGCGTTGCTGAGTTATACGGCTGCGTGGCACATTTCTCGATAGTTCAGTCGATAAATTATCTACTGAAAAAACAGTTGCTGTTCAAATGTGATTTTTGTATCTTGAGTCAATAATTCGGATGATCCTGAAATGAAGTAGATAATGCTTAGTGCAATCGATAATGTTAAAATTTTGTGCATGTGGAATTGTTCCTTATCAAATGACTGGTGTAATTGTGTAGTTCCTTCTCAGACTATTCGTATATTTATTCATTTTTGTAATTAAATGGGTCAATATTGAATATAATGTCAACGAATTTCATAATTTCGTAGGTATAGGTAGGTAATATAGTCGATTTTAAGACGTTTTACATGAATGACGATGTGCCCGGAAATGCTTAGTTTAGGAGATATAGGATAAATAACGCCAGGTAAGAATAGCATTAACGGCAGTTTTGATATGGCTCTTCCGGCGTTTTGCGGACGCGGACCACGCCAAGTTTTTTGGCGGGAGTCATCGGCCTCGGTATGGTTGAGTTGAATTAAGATAATTTAGGCTTACTTAGGTTAGGATTCTTAACTAAATTAACTTTACCAAACCTAACCTTACCTATCGTTACGTCAGAACCGGATTTCTGCTCATTTACCTCTCCGTTTGTTCAATTTTATAAACGACGTTCTTATAACTTCAAAGTTAAATATCTCCAAAAATTAGCATTTCCGGGCATATTATCATTCGTGTAAAACGTCTTGAAATCGACTATATTACCTATCTATACCTACAAAATTATGAAATTCGTTGACAACATTATATTCAATATTGACCATTAAATGATTTGTGTATTTTTCTTTCAGACATTCCAATAAAATTTGCAACCACTTGCTTATACTCTCAAATTGAGTTTTTTGAGATCCATGGTAGCAAATTAAGACATGTGTAACGTGCGGTAAACGAAAAACGTCGCCCCTTGAGCCCTGCCCAGGGTGGCAGTTTATGTTCGGGGCCCAGTAGGCGGCCGAGACGCTTCGGCGCCTACATAGTTGCAAATTTTAATTCACGATGTTACGAACACCACCACGAGCAAGCCATTCGGATGACGCCGATCCACCCTCGGCACGACTTGCTTCTCTTACGAGGAAAAGAAACGAAATTTTAGAGCTATTGCCAGATTCTAACAGTAATTTGGTGGAAATAAAGCAGATGTATAACGACTACCTAACTCGCTTGGAGGCACTTCACGAAGCATGCGGCGAAGACCATAAGCAATGGCTACAACCTCACCTCCAGCCTATAAAGGAATTCAGAGAGAGTTGAAAAATTAATTCACCCATGCGATGGAAATCTAAACGACGAAGCAAGACTAAGGAGGGCGCAATCTAGAGCTACCACGTCCTCTCAAAGATCTTCTCTTGTTTCACGAACGTCTTCCGTTCGACTACGGTTGGCTGAAGACAGGGCAGCTCACCTGGCAGATAGAGCTTCTCTGTCGCAGAGCTTGGCCCTAGAAATAGAGGAGCACCGTCTGAAGACGGAATTAGAAGAACAACGGATACGTATTAGAAGAGCCAAGGAAGACGAAGAACTAAAATTGATGAAAGAGCACGACGAAAAATCTCTACGCCTTAAACAACACGTAAAAAACTGACAACTGCGCAGCAGGAAACGAGATTGTCTGCGCTATCAGCAGAGCTGGAAAGAATAGTAAATTACTGCGCACAATCAATTTCAGATGAAGCTGAACATCTACCAGTAAGAACGGGCTCGCTAACTGGGACTCCCCCACCTTTGCACGGAATATTGAAGACCAGGCAACATGGAATGCCTTCCGAACCAGCCACGAACATTGAACTCGGCTCTGCCGCCAACGTATCAGCGGCCACGAACGTTGCAGCGACATCCCAGCCTGCGACGGTTGATGAAGATATAAACAATAAGTTCGTAAATGTGTTAACTCGCCAGAACGAGCTTTCGGCAGCGATTATGATGAATAACGATAGGCTCTCTTTACCCAAGAAGGAAATCGACGTCTTCGACGGATCCGACATAACGAAGTTCCGTGGTTTCTGGTTGAATTTCTCTAGAGTCATCGAAGCAAAGTGCTCTAACGAGGGCGAAAAACTGATTTACTTGGACCAATTTACAGGCGGTAAAGCACGTAAACTTGTACGCACTTGCACTCATCTTAGCCCTGACTTAGCTTATTCCACGGCAAAGAACTTGCTGGAGAAGGAATATGGAAACGACTTGAAGGTTACGAACGCTTACCTGGAAAAGTTGACGGTTTGGCCTCAGGTGAAACCTGAATGCGCTGATGATCTGCATGCACTGTATATCCTTCTCTTGGAGTGCCAGGCTTGCATAAATAGCTCCTCCTTTAGCAATCAGCTACAGAGTCCGGCTGAACTACTAAAAATTACGGAAAAGCTGCCCTATGAACTCAGGAAACGATGGCGGCGCAAGACGCAAGAGCTTCTAGACAACTCTACCCCCATCACTTTGAATCATCTTGTCAAGTTCATTGGATCGGAAGTAGCTGTACTAAAACAACCCGTATTCGGCACCTTATCCGATAACCGGGCTAAGAATAAACCACCTAACCACCTATGAAACGACGAATTCTATCAACGAAAATCGACGATGCCACCCCCGAGGAACCGTATTGTCTATGCTGTCGCAAAAGGAATCATACACTCGAAAGGTGCTATTTCTTCAAGCGAAAACCTCGGGAGGAGAAGTCTGCATTCGTGCGCAGTAATCAGCTTTGTTTTGCTTGCTTGAAATCTAACCACCTGTCCAGAAGCTGCCAACAGAAGCTGGTTTGTTCCCAGTGTAAGGGAACGCATCCCACAGTCATGCATGCTCGGTCTCCTCCAAAGCGGCAACTGCCTGCTATAGAGAGAGAATCTTTCCTAAATTCTGGTCAAGACGACCATTCCAAAGACCCTGCTACGACCACGTCATGCTCCACCTTCTGTAATCGCCGGTTGTCTGGCCGACAAACGACGAAGGTTCTTTCACCCGTTTTACACGCGAAGGTGAGAGTCATTGGTAGCGACGCCGAATTGACTGTGAATGTGATATTAGACAGTGGCTCTAGCGATTGTTGGGTTAATGAGCGCATACTGCCAAAACTAGGGATAAAAACTCATCAGACGTGTGTTCAACTCATGACTATGGAGAGGAAAAATGGTTCCTTTGCTACTCGTGTTGTTAACAACCTCGAAGTATCAGACCTTGATCGAACATTTTCTGTAACTGTACCAGTTTTGTACACCAGGAGTTCTGATAACTGGCCATTCACTAAAGACGACATTCCTACATACGATGACGTAAAGGGTTTCCAGCATCTGAAAGACGTTGCATTTAATTTCGTTAATGTAGACGTAGATATTTTGATTGGAATGAACGTTCCCTCGCTAATAATGTCGTTGGAGACCGCAAAAGGCGAAGGTAATCAACCCTTTGCATCCCGTCATCTGTTGGGGTGGACTGTGAACGGTCCAGTTGGCCGTTGCAGTAACAGGAGGATTTGTAACCGTATATCCGTAACAGACGCCGATGCTCTTAACGAAAAGATTGAGAAGCTCTTTGCTCATGATTTTGTTGATCACTCTGACGACAAATACTCTAAGAATGATCTAAAATTCATTGATAAGGTCGGCTCTAGTATTAATAGATTGCCTAATAAGCATTACGAAATTGAATTGCCCTTTAAAACAAACGACGTTACTTTCCCTTGTAATCGCAATCAAGCTTATAATAGATTTTGTCAAGCCGAGAAAAGATTCAAGCGAGATTCTCAATATTTCGAGCTCTATAGAGCATCATTTCAAACTATGATAGAGCAGAATCACATAGAGCAGGTTCCTGCTGATGAGCTGTCAACAAGTAGCGGTAAATGTTGGTACCTGACTCACCACGGAGTTTACCATAAACAAAAGGGCACTCTGCGCGTAGTCTTCGATTGCTCATTGCCTTATCACGATGTCTCTCTGAACTCCAGCCTATTGCAGGGCCCTGATCTAACTAGCAACCTGATAGGCGTTCTACTCAGATTTAGACAGGGAACTTTCGCCCTAATTGCGGACATAGAAAAAATGTTCTATCAGGTACGAGTGCCAAAACACCACGCTGACTACCTAAGATTCTTTGGGTACGATTCTTGTGGCGAAATCTCAGAGTATCGCCTTCGCGTCCATGTATTTGGCGCCACCAGTAGCCCTAGCGTCGCTAGTTTTGCATTGCAACAAACGGCTCGCGACTGTCGGTGTTCACGGGAAACTAGGGAGGCTATTTGTAAATCCTTTTATGTCGATGACCTCTTGGTATCCAAAGAGACGGAAACAGGATTGATAAGCCTAACGAAGGATGTAAAGGAAACAATTTCTGAAGGTGGTTTTAACCTTGCTAAATTCCGTAGTAATTCTCCCTTAGTTGAGCGCGAATTTGATCGTATCCCCAACGACCATGTGCATACCTGCTGCTCTACGGTCTCTCCGCTCTGTGAGGCCCCTTCCGGTGAGCGCGCGTTAGGCGTGCTGTGGGATACGAGAAAAGACGAATTGAGCATTAGCAAACCTAAATGTGTAAACGTATCCTTGCCTGTGACCAGGAGAAAATTGTTACAATTCCTAGCCTGCGTATACGACCCTACCGGTCTAGCACAACCAGTTCTTATTAAAGCAAAAAACTGTTCCAAGAATCGTGTAGGAAAAAACTGCACTGGGACGAACCCCTGCCTGATTCTATGACTGAAATTTGGATTGCTTGGCTGAAGGATATTGACGCTTTGGAGAGGTTAAGTGTACCTAGGTGTTTCATGCTGCCTAAAGCTCAGAGCACCGTCGAAATGCATACGTTTTGCGATGGAAGCGAAATTGCATACGGCGCTTGCACTTATCTGAGATTTGTTTACGACGACGACACGGTATCCGCGTCGCTCGTTGCTAGTAAATCGCGTATCGTGCCTTTGAATAATTCTACCCTCAAAACGATCCCGAGAATTGAACTCTGCGGCGCTAAGTTGAGCGTAGAATTGGCGAATAAACTCCGTACCGAACTGACCTACGAAATTTCTAAATTATACTTTTGGTGCGACAGCACTACAGTACTAGGGTACATTAAGACTGATGATAAACGCTTTAAGCGCTTTGTGAGTAATAAGGTATGCTTCATTAGAAACTATACCGACCCGAACGACTGGCGTTATGTACCCACTAACGATAACCCGGCGGACTTGGTTAGTCGTGGCACCAGCGGGGGGAACCTTGCTCAGTCGCTTTTATGGGCAAGTGGCCCTGGCTTCTTAAACAATGTATCGGCAGAATTTCCTGTTGAACCATGCAGCTCCATTTCATTAGAGGAAGAAGTAGCTACTGTAGCGTGTCACTCCGTAACCCTAAGCAGCGCTGATACTCCTCTCGAAATCTTTATGAACGCAACGTCAAACTGGTACAAACTGAAAGTTCGAGTAGCTTGTATGCTAAAGTTTAAGAACTTTCTCCGTTTCGGCTCGGGCCAATTGAACAAAAAGGTGACGGTCGACGACTTGGACTTAGCAGAAGTAGCTATCGTAAAGTATATTCAAACGAAGCATTTCCAAAAAGAGATCAGTGAACTAACTACTAGGAATAACGTAACAAAATCTTCCCCCATGCGAAAACTGAACCCATTCTTGGACGCTTCTGGTTTGCTCAGAGTAGGTGGCCGTTTTGGCAATTCCTCGGCCTCCTACGAAAATAAACACCCTGTTGTTCTACCTCCTTCTCCGATTGTGGAGTCGCTCGTACGCTCAGTCCACTGCAAAGTAGGGCACCTTGGAAGAGAAACTACATTGGCTTCTCTGAGAGAGAAGTACTGGATTATTAAAGGCAATGCCTTAGTCAGAAAGGTGATCAAAAATTGCTTTAGCTGCAGAAGATATCATTCTAAGCAAATGGAGCAACAAATGTCAGATCTACCCGAAGAGAGAATAACCGGGGACCTTCCGGCTTTTACACATGTGGGCGTGGATTTCTTCGGGCCGTTCGAAATTCTTAATGGAAGAAAAGCATGTAAACGGTACGGAGTGGTCTTTTCCTGCATGGCAAGCCGTGCTATTCATTTGGAGATGTCCTATTCCCTTGACACCGATTCTTTTCTTCAAGCGCTACGAAGATTCATTTGTCGAAGAGGCAACGTAACCTCGATTACGAGCGACAACGGCACGAACTTACGATCCGGTGAGCGAGAACTCAGGGAATCGATAGAAGAATGGAATCAAAACAATATAGAAGACTGGCTGAAGCAAAGGTCTATAACCTGGAAGTTCAATCCTCCTGCAGCATCTCACTTTGGCGGAGCGTTTGAAAGGGAAATAAGATCAATACGCAAAGTGCTCGGCACGTGTTTTCGCCAGCAGCTGATAAAATGTAGCGACGAGGATTTTATAACCATACTATGTGAAGTAGAGTGTATACTTAATAATAGGCCTTTGACTCGTGCGTCCGATGATTCTAATGATATGAATGTACTAACGCCTAATCATGTCCTACTGTTCAATTCAGGAGTAACATTTCCGCCTGGAGTCTTCAAAAGGGAAGATTGTTACCTTGGGCGTAGGTGGCGCCAAGTTCAGTACCTAATTGATATCTTTTGGTATCGCTGGCGTAAAGAATATCTTGTCTAGTTAAATCAAAGGCAGAAATGGCCGCACGTAAAACCTTCATTAAAGATTGACGCCATCGTTCTGGTGTGCGACGTATTACTACCTAGAAATCATTGGCCTCAAGGTAGAGTAATCCAAACCTTTCCTGATAAGAAGGGTCTGGTAAGGTCCGCTAGTGTGTTGGTCTCTAGGTGTAGAGATTCGAACCTTAATAATTTCGCCTCTGTTCTGTTGCACAGGCCCATTTCAAAGCTTGTTCTGTTACCTTGCAATTAGATGTTGCGTGAAATAAATATACCTTGAAAGGTAGTGATGTGTCAAAGTTCGATGCAAATAGAACTCTTAATTCTTGTTTATACCCATGCCTGTACGCTGTTCTGTGTATGATTCTGTGTTAATATCGAAGTTGAATAAAAACGTTCGATATCTTTTTTTATATAAAATTGTTGGTAACGTACCTACGCTGCGTCATAAGCAATGATTTTGAATCGTTGGACCACCTAGTATGACTCATAGGTGCCAAAGTAACCGTTAAGATTTGAACTTCTTTGTGTAAAATTTTCATACCTTTACTGATAAATTTTGGGGGGAATGTAACCGCCGATTGGCCGCTCCGGGCGCCATGCCATGTACATCGCAGCGCGAGCTATAGCGCGGTCTAAGCTGGCTGTAGTCGGTGTCAGGGTTGCCAGATGATGTGCACCACTTTTAGCCAAATGTTCCCAGAAAATTAGCCACAATTAGCCACTTTTATTTTTATTGTAAATAAATTAAAAACAGTGATACAGATAAATGTCTTACCTTGTTGAGTTCATTAAATTGGTTCCATGGCAATGTCTTCAAATTCTTGTGAAAATTTTTCTTCTGAAATTTGTTTGCTGCATCCTGGTTGGTCAACTTCATTGATATCTTGGGCTTCGGGTGTTAAATACATGTCGCTTGTGAAGAGGCTGAGCATTCTTTCTGTTACATGAAAGTCTTTGCAACAAGTTTTATTAGCTAGCAAATAAGATTTAATTCTCAAGACGGAGTCTATCGTTTTAGTTGCTAACTTGTTGCTTTGTTTGCTCTTCACATTTGTTACAAATGAAAAAATGCGTTCCACAAATGCATTGCTAATGGGTGCTGAGAAAAGGTTGAGCATCACTTGACCAATGTCAGTAAAATATTTTTCTCCGAGAGCATTTTCAAACTTGATAACCATTGCCCAAAATTCGATTGGGTCGGATGGTATGCTTCCTGTTTCGATCTCTTCTTTCCAGTTAATATGAAGTAAATTCACGTACTGATTTTCAATTTTGCTGACGTCATAATTGCTTATGAAGGCGTGAAAAGATTTGGGTAAATCCTTAAAATCTGGTCTCATTTGACTTAGCGCTCTGTCAGGTTTGAAAAGGTGGAGACTCTTCACCACGTTATCGTCATCTAATAAGCGACATTCTAATTGTCTGCTTGCCTCGATAACAGCATTAAGACATTTTTCTTTAATGATATCCTTCTCTTTTTCTGGCATTGTAGATTCTCTGAGAAGCAGCTCAAATTTGGCTCCAAGAAATCTTGAATAAATCTTTTGTTTGAGTGACTGATGAAGCATTTCAACATCTCTATTTAACTTACACACATCTGCATGTGTGGCCTGAATTGCAGCATTCAGGTGCTCAAAATCTTGAATTATTGGTAGTAGAAATGTAAGATATAGCAAATTTGCTTGATCATTCAGCAGGGCATCAATAATATTTGCATGGTTGTTGCGTTCTTTGTCTTTGAGTAGCTTAAAATACAATTTTAGCTCCTCCCATTTCGTCACAATGGCATAAATGCACTTTCCTTTCACTAGCCATCTAGTGTTAGCTGGAGTTATGAACTTTGTTGAATCTATGCATCCATCATTGAGCAACGTAAATACTTCTTTGAATTCAGTTTGTCGGATGGAGCTACATTTAAGGGGGTCCTCCGAGGCCCCTTTTCTCTCAGATGGTCATTTTTCATTTTATTGTTGGAAAAGAACCCTTAGGTGGTGGACTATTCGGTCCTAAAATTTTATGGCGCTACGGACAATAGATCCCCCCCCCCCCCAGGGGGGGAGTAAGGGAACCAAAATCTTAAATTTTCGAGCCCATTTCGACCCCATATAAAAAGAAAACAAAAGAAGAAATAAAAAATTTGCGAATGTACTGTTGTTAGATGTGTTTTAAGGATTCTAAAACTGTCTTTGTTTTTGTTCTAGCCTGAAAACTCAATGAGTTCTATTCTTTTGAAATATCAATACCAGTGGACTAAAAACCAATATGTCAAATTTTTTCAAAAACTAAGACCTGAATCAAAAAAATGTATGAAAGAAATTGTGTTTCTTTTCAAAAGTTACATATAATAGTCAAATTTCATAAGAATCAAACTGGAAACAAAAAATTTCATAATTTTCATGATATAAGTAAAAATTTTTTTATTTTCTTCCTCTTTTGGAAATTACAATTCACAGTGTGAATATGATGTTATGCATGGAGATAATCGAAATAAAAATGAAAACAGCATTCAATTACATAAATTTTCCATTATATCACACTAAAACAAAAAATTTAGTTTTTGGCCTATACTGTAAAGTCACTTATTCTCAAAATTCAAAAGAATAGAAGTAATTGAGTTTTTATGCTAGGAAGAAAACAAAGACAGTTTTGGAATCCTTGAAACATTTCTAACAAAGTTATATTCCCTTTTTTCCATTTTTACATTTCATTTTTTTTTATAATGGTTCAAATCCAAAAATTTCGTTTTTTTTATTCATTGGTAAATATTCGCGAATAAAAAAAAAATTAAAAAAAAATGCAAAATCCCCGAATATATCTTTGTTAGAAATGTTTCAAGGATTCCAAAACTGTCTTTGAATTTGTTCTAGCATAAAAACTCAATGACTTCTATTCTTTTGAAATATGCATAAAAGTGACCCCAAAAACCTATTTTTCAAATTTTTCGGAAAAACTAAGGCCTAAATAAAAAAATTTCAAGTTCAAATATGTTTGTCTTGCAAAACTACATATACTCACCAAGTTTCAGACCAATCGGATCAAAAAAATTTTCAATCCGGAGGACCCCCTTAAACCATCGAGCTATTTCTGCTATCAAGAAATCAAGGTTTGATGGTAATTTCTTGTTGGCATATTCACAACAGAGAGCCAAACTGTGGCAAGTGCATTTAATAAACACAAGATTTTCATTTTTTTCTTTTAGTCTTGAGAGGACAGAATTGTGTTTGCCACAGACATTACTTGCCCCATCTGACGAAAATCCAATGCAGTTACTCAAATCAATATTGTTGGTACTAAAAAAATTTTCAATTGCAGCAAACAGATTTTCTCCAGTAGTAGAAACAACCTCAATCATACCCAAAAACTCCGTTTTCAAGCAGTTGAATTTCTGAGAATAAAACCTCACACACAAGCATAAGTGCTTCACTGATGAAATATCTGTTGATTCATCAATAAATAAATAATATTTTACGTCTCTCAGTTCCCGCACTAATTCTTCAAAAAGTGACAAACTTATGACATTTTTAATAAGACATGCACATTTGGTTCGGTGGAGTTTCAAATGCTCCAAAGTGCCGCCTTTGCAATATTCTTTAACAATATCTCCAAGATGATCAACTCACCGAATACTGCAATGGCAAGCAATTGCCACGCTGAATTTAATGTCAAATTCTTTCAGTGATTTACTTACGGTTTTTGGTTTCACGAACTTTGCAAGCGATTGACAACTTTTCAAATTTTTTTCTTTGTTCCTATGCTTGTCTGATTTTTCATGCATCACTAAATTATGCTTCTTGAACTGCGATATTGTGCATAAGCATAGCTTACAAAAACATACATCATCTTTAAGCATCAACCAAGAGTGCTCTTTCTCCCACTCTTTATTGCATTTTTTACCAACAGATTTCTTCGCGCTTGCAGCACTCATTATGGGCAAGAATTGCTTCGTTTCCTGAAGAACAGTGGTTTTTCGTTTTGAAACACTTCAATCAAATATAGGAACACGAATGGAACACTTTTATCGATGTCATTGACAGAAAGAGTTCTGATTCCCGGTAACGCTAATTAAGTTTACAGGGGCACTGCCTTAGCTGGACTGAAGCAGTTCCCGCCGCCGGAATACCGCCAGAAGTTCTGAACTCGTTTCGATATCGTTCAAACCGGAACAAACGCGTTGCATTTAGGATGCAATATAATTTTTTCGTAATTAGTAAACAAATATTATCAACAATCAGTAAATTAGCCACAATTAGCCAAAATTAAGGTGGCTAATTCTCAAAAATTTTCCTTAGCCACAGTTCATGGAAATTAGCCACTTTGGCTAAAATTAGCCACATCTGGCAACCCTGGTCGGTGTGCCCCGCTGCTCCCTCTTCTGTTTGTTACCTTCGTTGTAATCGTTACCGATAGGTTATGAGTATCTGAAAAGTATTTTCCTTCTTCCCATTTGTTCGTATTTAGCAAGAGCATTGATATGTATCTAGGTAGAAGAAACTTTATTCGTGGGATAGTGGTGAAATATTACAAGCTGATTGTATCTGAATTGGTGTAGTTATCGTTATGAGGGGTGATTAGCATCCCGAGCGTTACTGACTAGTCTCCTATCAGTCTCCTGTTGCGTTGCTGAGTTATACGGCTGCGTGGCACATTTCTCGATAGTTCAGTCGATAAATTATCTACTGAAAAAACAGTTGCTGTTCATATGTGATTTTTGTATCTTGAGTCAATAATTCGGATGATCCTGAAATGAAGTAGATAATGCTTTGTGCAATCGATAATGTTAAAATTTTGTGCATGTGGAATTGTTCCTTATCAAATGACTGGTGTAATTGTGTAGTTCCTTCTCAGACTATTCGTATATTTATTCATTTTTGTAATTAAATGATTTGTGTATTTTTCTTTCAGACATGCCAATAAAATTTGCAACCACTTGCTTATATTCTCAAATTGAGTTTTTTGAGATCCATGGTAGCAAATTAAGACGTGTGTAACGTGCGGTAAACGAAAAACGTCGCCCCTTGAGCCCTGCCCAGGGTGGCAGTTTATGTTCGGGGCCCAGTAGGCGGCCGAGACGCTTCGGCGCCTACACTCACATCACATCAACAAAAGCATGCCACTGATTGCTTCAATTCGTTCTACAGTCTCACGCAGGTAAATTTTTTATAAATTTTTCAATAGTGCATGTGTACAATTTTATGAGCCTGCTTTTCTACATCCTCAAGTCTTTGTTAAATGATATTTGAAATTCATAGGACGTATTGCTATTACCTCTCAAAAATCCGGAATGAACTTCCCTTGAGAAGAAAGGGAGCATCATATTTTATAGCATCACTCTACGACCAGGAGCATTCGAGTACTTAGCCATTGTGCTGTGAATAGAGACGTAGTTCTGTACACCGCATAGCTCCGGCAAGCAGCGGCCCTGTTTCCATATTTGCGAGCGTAAAGCTTGGCTCTCAAGTTCTATTTGCCGTGGAACGAGTGAAGTTCAATTTTGCGGAGTGCACTAAAAGCGGTTTGCTTCTTTTACGTTTCCAGAAGATCTTAGCTGGAGTGGACTTCCAAACACAAAACCCATGTGACATGCAATTGCGCAAGATCAATTTGTTTCAAATGTGAATAGAAGACCTCAAATTAAATTATTTCTCCATGTTTGTGACTGACAACGATACCAGCAAGTGTATCTGCGATGTACAATAGCGCTTATTATTATTATTTGAACAGAATAAGTAAATTCAACGACAGAGAATGACTGTTACCACCCCAATGAATGCTATTCGTTGTAATTCATGATCATTAAACAAGGAAAGGCTGTGAAAACGTCTGTGTTTTACAGAAGTTTTGCTACAAACTTTCATAACCTCTACGAGCAAGTTTAATGGCCTGTGATCTTTTCATGCAGTTTTTTCAAGTTTCAAGCGTTAGTCACACCTACTGGAATAGCTCTATGTACGAGTACATGCGGTCAAGCTGTAGATTGAAGAATGATTCTCCTTAACATGCCAATACATGGCACTGTCGACCTTCGTAGTTTAGATGTTTTCTATAAAAACTTTTCTCACTGCTATGGATTGGTTCTCTCTCGGAAGGTATTGGTACTTTCCAGTGTACGGAAGAGTATTTAAATAAAAAGGCGTTTCAGAAACTTGAAAATCTATTGTTCATTCCACTGTCAATGAAAAATACTACATTGCTATCAAAAGTTATGTTATTGACAGAAGTTCCGATAATTCGCGTCTATTTTCTGTAAAAATTCAAGTACTATAAGAAAAAACGAAATCACGTCCGCTTTCTTTTAAGTGCAAATGCCTAATGTTGCGTGCCATTCTCCTGTCTCAAAATATTTCATGAGTAGGACGAGGCTATTTTGTTGGGGCCATCCTTTTCTTCGAAGACATGAAGATAAATT
This sequence comes from Morinoia aosen, assembly GCA_030386875.1. Classification (NCBI taxonomy): domain Eukaryota; kingdom Metazoa; phylum Arthropoda; class Malacostraca; order Amphipoda; family Talitridae; genus Morinoia; species Morinoia aosen. The sequence goes on along the minus strand of CM059569.1, from coordinate 15,533,471 downwards.
CCTCGAAGAGTGCGAAGAATTCCAATGAAGGACGTCACTTGAACAACAAAGCTTAATACACGTGGAACTGCTCGGTGATGCAATATCGCAGAGCAAAGAAAATCCTAGGTCAATGTGATATTTCATATTGATGTAACTGAACAGTAAAGTGCTCACCCTCAAACCCTGTCATTTACAGCTACAGCCCAGCACACCTGACGAGAACATAAAGCAAGCAAGCAAGCCAGACAGCGCTTGTGCAGCAAGATGTTTGCCGTCGAGCGCTCTCGAGAGCGTCAGGTCTCGGGGCTTCCGAGGGTAAATTACATTTTGGCGCAAACTACGAGCGAATTTAATAAGTTAGACCTTCTGGGTCAGGAAACCACTTTAAATAAACTGGATCTTCTTCGTGCCGGAGAATCCAAGACTGGATTAAATGAGTTTATAGCACATTACTTCAGAAGGCGTAGTGACCCATTTGGTAAACTAAAATTACGTTGTAATATAAAGTTTCAAAAATAAATTGCATACATTGTATTATATCTTAGCTTCTGTTGAACAAGTGTCGGGATAATTGTATTCTCATTATAATTGCATGATTATTTCTCTACATGAATATGCGTTGTGGACTTTCAAGATAAAAAGTTTCGATCACAATTGGCACATGGATCTTGGGACAAAATTAATTGTACTTCTTCTTACATTAATATTTAAGCTCAGTTATCGTATTCTACACTATTGCACTAGAATGAATTAGCATCAGAAACTTCGTACTATATGATTACTACATGAACAAGCATAAAAATGACAAGTTTTGGGCCTCGACATTATGGTCGATTGAAACTACAGATTTCTGTCAATGAAATTAGGTATTACCTGTATGCTAGTACACCCGTGTCGTTAAAAAAATGACATCTTTTACAAACACTGACAGCCTCAGTTTTTTTAGGAATGTGCTAGTACAGGCAATATTTTCTCTTACATATGAAAAAAAATCAGAGAAGTGAAAAAAACACATTTTCACCTGGAACTTTTGTCGGAAGAAGATGAGAATGATAAAAATTAAATTAGAATTAGTTTATTAGAAACATTCTTTGGCAGTACGGTGCGCCGTAGCTCTCCAGAAAAAAAGGAATCGGGAACATACAAACACCCTACGAGCGCGAATGCACTAACACAACTGCAAGAGAAAAATACCACTAAATTAACGATCTTCTAATTTAACTAGCTATATTTAGTATCGAAAGTATTGCATGGATTCAATCATAATAAACGTGAGATTGGAGCCAAAACTCATACTAAAGTTAAAGAACACAATGAATTGAACTCAATTTTCTGCCCGCTTCTTGAGAAGACGATGGCATTCAAAAGGTCGGAAATACACTCAGGTGCAGCAGTTGGAGTATTATTTACAAATTGATTCATCCTAAGGAAGAGTAAACCATTTTATGCATTGAATTCAGTGAGTAGGTCACAGTTCAGTATTTGCATTAATGGTGAAACGTGAGCAAGTTCTCACTTTATTTCATTCCGAAAAGCCCTTCATTTTTACGGCTTTAAGCAAAGATCAGTGGTAGGCGCCAGTCCAGTGTAAGCGAATTAACTACATACATTTAAATAAAAATCGCGGAACAGCACGCGATTGTTTGGGTTTAAAATTACCCCAATCTAACTGAACAGCTGAGTGGCCCTTGGGCACGGTTACAAGTTACAACTCCTTGAGGGCAAAACCCTACCGTCTCACGGAGATGAAATTTCATGAGTACATTGGATTGTGATTATCGTTACAAGGCTGTCTATCTGGCGGTAACTAGCACCGTTAACTGGACTGGGCAGGAGTACACACATGCATAATTATAAATAATCAAAATAAATAAATAACGGGACCGTGATACAAAAATTCAATTGGAAAGAAAGAAAAAGCTCTAAAACTGAGGTGCACAACGGTGCTTGGTGCCGAGTTCTGCCTGACTTCCTTGTTGTTGTAAATCTACCCCGAAGAAGAAAAAAGGATACTGAGACGTCTTCACGCGGCGCTTTAAATTTTGCTAAATTAACGGCAAAAAATAATCCAAAACTAACGCGGAAAATCATCAGTGTGGAAGTCCAAAATATGATAAAACGTCAGACCACAGAAAGAATTGTGGAAACCCTCAGGTAACAGCTACTGATTTTAACGTATTCTTTTCTAGAGAACTGTAACAAATTTCAATGATTAGTTTGTAACCAATCTAAATCCACCACCAGCTGAAAACACGCGCCATACTTCTCCTGCAGGTGCCAGTTTCCAATGGAGACCACGTCTAGTCAATTAACCCAGAGTTTTGAAATATTTGAAACCCACTGAAAAACACACGGCGGTCGGAAAAGATAGTATCAGCCTCCAATTGTTTGAAGACAGTTTCACAGTTACAGTACCAAAGATTAGCTTGATAACAAATGTATCAATAGTTTACACAAATCTGAAGTTCTTCCGATCAATGGAAGCACTTTAAAATGAGACTGTTGCATAAAACTGGTGACATCAACTCAGTATCAAGCTAGGGCACTTAACCTCATGTGACTCGGATAAATCATATTCAGGAGAGCGTCCCCCATACGGACTTTTTCTTTATTATTGAACCTAGAACAATGAAATTTGGTATACTGATAGGAAATTAAATTTAGAACCGTTTTTGCTTAAAGCAAAAGTTCAATTTTCTTGAAAAGAAAATGGGAAATCAAAGAAAACGAAGTTCGAAAGGGGGGGGGGTTTCAAAAATCTTCTCCTCCTAGTTCTTGAGCTACAGTGATGATTTTGGTATCATTGGATGCGGAAAAACACGGACTTCTATGGTAACTAAAATTAATTCCAAAATTATTTATTGCTCATGAGTTATGACGTCATAAAATTGTACATTACCGAAAAAGTACATTTTTTTCCTATTTTTACACATTTTCATGTTGAAAATGGAAATTTGAGGAAACAAATTTTAGGTACCCTAAAAGCCCGTGTCTTCTCGCATCCAATGATACCAAAATCATTACTGTAGCTTAAAAACTGTAGGAGGAGAAGTTGTTTGAAACCCCAAAAACCATTGTTTACATTATAAGCAAAACAAAGAAACATAAACAATTCAAATCAAACATTTTGTAAAAATTTTGGTTCAAGTTAGACCCCTGAAATCATTATAGAGTAATCCAGAGCCATAGGAGATGACATAGCAACTTTGCGCCGTGAAGAAAATGCCATTGGAGAGGTGTAACATGATAAAATACCACTTCCCCCTCCCCTCCCCCCCATTCTTTAAACCCCCGTAGCGGGCGAACGAGTGAACGTAAGAGTCTCATTTTTTCACAGGATGTACCTGACCTCTTACACTTCTTCTAGCAGCAAAAATCCCAGTTTCTCATGAAATCTCAAAAGCATGGATTCATAAGGGGGACGCTCTCCTTCACTTTATTGAAATCAATGTGCCTTTGAGAGGCATAAATGCTCTGATTAGTATCACAAAAAAGTACTCAGTGATATCTATCAAAAGAAAGTAACACATGCACTGCTCCTAGATCTCCCCAAAGCGTTAGACAGCGTCGAACACATCCGACTTTTCCAGAAAATGTCGCATTTAAAAGTAGACTCTGAGTAGTTTGAAATTTACCCGTCAAATTGACCTTACACGGTCCGCTTAGACAACAAATAAACTCCATTCATTTAAACAATTTTATTATTCCTCAAAGACCTATTCTTGCTCTAAATTGGTAATGTTTTCTAGTTTCATTTATTACTTCCCTTCAATTTCTTCTAACACAAAAATGCTAATGTACATGTAGATGATGTTCACATTGGAATTATAAGTTTAACAGCAGGATCTCGGTAGATCCAAATAAAAGCTGCATAAAAGTTCCCAACATTGCCTGAAAGTTTGGTATGATCAAATAGTGTTAAACTAAATGCCTAGAAAATGCAATGCATTACATCATAATTCTGGATAGCTGTCGAACAGGGACGTCTAACGAAATTTGTCTCGAACACTTGGAAATGATCAGACCAAAATATTAAAAAAATAAAATTTAAGAGCTAGGTTCAATCAAAATATTTCATTCGAATTTCTTGTGAAGAAAACTTGCAACAAAATTAATGTAACCTTAATGCTTTTTCATCGAATGTATAAAAACTACACTCGACGTAAAACCTAGATTTGCGAGTCTAGATTAGAGCGGTATCGCGAGTGTTGTCTATTTTCGCCTCATATGAGGAGACTTTAATATCCTCAATGAAAGTTACAAAAATATTTGAATTTTGTGACCAAAACGACATGTGAACATCAATTGAAGAAAAACGACCTTTCACCTACTCTCCGAGGTAAACTCGGCTGGACCCCTATTCAAGGATGGGTTCCTCACTCATAAAGCCCAATACGGCTTCTCCTCTTCACACCTTTCTCAAAGGAATGCTGCTATTGTACCATTCCTTCCACCCACTGTTGCTAACAAAAAGTTAAATGGGAGAAAATGATGACTAATGAAAATGAAAACTATCGCTCGTCTGACATTTCGTAAAATTCTCTTTCAATATCAGGCGCCTCACTTTAAAACCAAACTTTCAATGAGTATAAAAATCCCTCATGTAGTGAAGGAAATTCACGACTAAAATAACGTCAGTTTGGATCCATCTAAAATTGCATGCCGCAGTAAATCCTAAAATAGTAGATGTATAATACTTGTTCTCATTGACCTGCATTCCTTAATTTGTAAGCCAAAGTTTTAGTAGTATGCGTATGTGATGTGAACTCTTGTATGCAAGGACGTATTATGTACGCACGCATAACAGATATGGTGCGAAATGGCTAAACCACTGTCATTTTTACTACGGAACCGTATTTTTCCCATCAACAACCAACATTTCATGTCACTTTACCTATTACTTTATTATATAATTATTGTTAACCTCATGCGATAGTGTCTGCAAATATTTCAGACATAAAACTTAAATTATTTACTTTTTATGAAGTATGAGCTGAGGTTATACAATAGCTGTTACAGAATTGCCAAGCTCATGAGACAATGTAAATAAAGACTGTGCTCCCCAATGCGTTCTTATCAATGCTCACCGTCTTCCATTTTGTGAGCAGCATATTTAAGTTTTTAAATATATCTGCTAAATCAAGCAAGGGAATAGGTTTCATGTTTTCCCTCAATGTTTTATTCAATAATTGACTAGGCTATTATAACGCCTATAATCATGGTTTCAGTACTCATTACGGACCTTTATTTTAAGAATTGTGAAAACCTAATGTTGTGGCCAGTAATATTTTCTAATTTTATTGGAAATAACATGATTTTCTTCATTATTTATATTAGTAAATAGCATTGAGATCTTAGTTCTTCAGCGCGACTGTTTATTTCTTCGTTCGGTTCGTGTTGTGAAATATTTACGTAAGCATTGTGCAACAATCTTTCTCACATTCTTAACTCTCGTGAATCTTTTCCAGGTGAGAAATTATGAGCGACATCGCTGGTAATTTCAGGCGCTCCTCAACTATTTACAAAATTTACGGTCGCCGTTCACCGCATTTTTCACAGAAACGGGTCTCGCCAATGTTTCTCTGTTAGACGCCCATCATATTATGAGAGCCGTTGTATTGTCCTTGGCACTCAATATTAATAGGCGTCTATATATCTGCGGGTACATGTGCGCATATATATGTAAATACTAAACAAGATGGCGAAAGTACGGAAATTTTTTGCTGCATCCCCTAAGAAAATATCAGAGAGGGTTGTGCACGCATTATTTATGAAGTAAATATCATAAATTTAGTGTGCGATAAAACATGATCTCCAAGCTATAGTTACTTGGTACTAGTTGATGGGTAAGCATGAATAGATAATTTTAAATTTCCCATCCCCCAAGTTTAAGCTCAGCCGCAGAATTATATACTTCTGTCCATTATACTTCCAACATTACCCCTCGACACCATAAAAGCTTTGCCTTAGGTGTCGACGATGTAAGACAATACTGTCAGAAGAGTTTTTAACTACTTGTACTAACAAGCATCTGTAAATCTACGATGACAAAAGTAGAGGAGTACATTTTCATGATTTTCTCTCAATTTCATTAATCATTGACATGAGCATAATGATACTCATGTGCGTTCAACTACAAAGTATTTTTACATTAAGACCTTTTCAACAATAATGATGACTTTTGAATTACCTTCAGTGGAAACATGTTTTTATTTTTCTCACTTTTTATATCTACACAGATGCGGGGACGAAATTTTACTGGAATATGAGCAACTCCTCTCATTGATAATATTCGATCAAGTGCGTAAATAACTTCATAGATTAGAGATTTTTTGATGGCATTACTGACTGATTATTTTTGCTGCTATAATCGTCAAATTCATTCTAAAACTGATTTTCAAAATTATTCTTATGTAAAGATATAATATTATAAGACAGGAGCGAAGAAAAAATAAATATCTCTTCGGAGACTAATAGTTGGAACGTGTTTTTCAGTCTCACACCTAAATTCAAGCTTTGTGCACAAAAAAGGTCATGTAACAATTTATTTTGAGCCAAAATTAAACAGAAAGAATTTCTCTCGCCTGTGGAGGAATCTGGCGTGTTATTTTTCCTCCAAAATAGGTTCCATGTCCTAGCAAAAAAAATCAATTAATTTGTCATCAACTAAATATTTAAAACATTGAAAATGAATGAAGAGAATGTAAGTCACGAAAATATTTGTTTGGCTGCGGGAATATCTGGTATGAGCTCGACTATGTTAAATATGGTTGTGAAATTGCGCGGGAAAATGTCCGCTAACTTTTCTGCCGACAAGAAACCATGAAAAACACAGTCAAACATGAAAGCAAAAACGTTGAAAACCTGTGATCTCTCTCGAGTCACAATGAAATCAGTTAAGCCCGAAAAACAAAAGTGTGGCAACTAGTGATCTTCCCTGAATCCTCCTGAAAAAAACATCGTAACCTGAGCCCTCAAAACGATCGTACCCTGTAATTTACCGTGCATCTTAGATGACTATAAATTTCAATTCAATTTCAGTACGAAGTATTCTTTAAGAAATGTATCAAACTATAACCGAAAACTTGCTAATAATAATCTAATCAAACTATAACTGAACAGTAAGTAATTGAGAAGTTTCGTTTAAGCAAACGATGTCAGCACTTCAGGCTCCTCGTAATCTGCGAGACCATTTATGATAAACTGGCAAACCTTGTTTTTTTTTAAGACGGCTTTGATTCCTTTCTCGTGATTGCGCCGTGGGAAACATGTTTGTTGAAAAAATTTAGATGAATTAAAAGTTTCCCTGCAACTGTGTGTCCTTTTTTTGCGTTCAGGGTAAAAAAATAAAAACCGAGAGATTACTTTAAATCTATTGGCAAATAGATTTAATAGGTATTGGTTGTAAGCCGTCCCACGAAGTTGGTCAAAGTCTGCTTTTCCTAACGAAACATACCCACGCGAGATTAGAATTTTATCGTGTATTGAAGGATAAAATATTCCTTTATTTTGTATATGATACTTATGTACGTGGTGACAGGCACTTTGTTGAACAAATTTTAAAATAAGGTTCACCCTGTTAAAATAAACACTTTCTATTTTATAATCATGTGGTTTAAATGATTTGTTGTAGAGTTAAAAAATATTATGCTTTTCGGAAAAAAATTGCGCATTGACAATGGCAGTAAAGGAAATGTATAAACAATGAAAACATTTTCACAATGAACGCAAGAAATAGAATAGCAGCCTTAATTATTATGACCTCAAGAAACAAATATTGAATTGCGTTAAGTTTTCGAAACATTGTTGAACATGACGCCAATTTGTTGAGATGCAGGCGTTCGAAAGCCGGCGCAATGGTTGCCAGACGCGATCGAACGCACAAAGAGTTTGACAAATCCTTCTGAATCCTCATTATAATTTAGGTTGTTAATCTGTTTCTTGAGTACATAATAAAAATGCTTTCCTTAGATCGGCATTTCATTTCCCTGCCACTCTCGAAGTACAAGTTTGTTCCCAACGCGTTTCAAATTTCCAGTCCTTGTTACTCTTCAACGAAGCATTAACACTCAGTTTACTAGGAAAAAGTGTTTATTACCACTGTCCCAACCTAAACTTAAAGTTTCTCCAATAAAGCATCAGTATATTGGTATACGAAAAGGTACACAACATAAAAGGCTGCACTGAGTCTACCGACTCCCCTAGAGTTTGAAGTATGAACCAATGTTTCTTTCCTCATTTTTATTAGACACGTAAGCTTACCTGGGATATTGCTGTTCATTTTACGACACACAATCTGTTGTATCCTCGATAGTCGGTTCTAATATTCAAGTTCTCATGTACTCATTTTCTTGCGCATTTCAATTAACAGACTCTGAGTTGAGTAAACTTTATTCTTATTCTTCATGTTGAACTTTGAGTTTTTGAGGTCTGTAGGAATTACAGATAACGAATGGAAATAACGGCTTTTATGGTTCATATATCTGGAAGTTAATTTACCTGTCAGAGTTGGCACCCATCATACAGTATTACTGTGACGAATAATATAAAAAGATACGACTTGTAAGGCATAATTACTGTAAGCAATCGAAATGATTTTCAATAAAATTAATTTATTGGAACGGCAGCGAAGAGGACGATCTGAAAAGATTGTTCATATCAGCCGGTTCAGCAGGTATGCGAAGGTCAGCACGCCTGTTGGTGTTTCGATAGGTTGGGTGGGTATCTGTTACTCTAGGCCAATAAAATGTCTCCTAAATTGAAAAAATTTACGAGGGATGGAATGGAAATTGGTATGTCTATCAGTATATGAGCGAGAAAGAGGAGGAGTCTTCACTGAAGAAATGTGCACTCATTTGTCTTTTCTTCATGGCAGCAGTAGTAAGAATTTCTCATGAAAAAACTCTCAGGGTTAAAAGCTAGTTTTGCGCAACACCTCTCTGAATGTGATCCGCAAACTCATGATGTGTGCGCGATGGGAAAATTCAGTCGTCCGGTAGTGTACTAGATAAATAGTTGCGAGAAAACCACTATAAGTGAGCAGTTACATTATGAGTAACGACTTTAATCAATGTGTATTTATTAATGCTGCGGTCGAAATAAAAATATCAAGGTCGAAAATCGATCAAGTGATTGAAGCATAGGTATGGATTTAGGTTCACCAACAATGAAATGAGTGAAAACACATTGATTATCGATTGGCAAGAAAATATGGGGAAACTAACCAGAGTTAACATTTTCTCTTACCAGATACGTTATGTCTTGCTCAAATACCACAACTTATCCACTCAGTTGATGGATGAAAATCTGCAACCCCTGTGGATCGGGAAAGTGGATGAAATTATCTGAATAAAAATCATCCCGAAACTATTGAACAGCGTAAAACTAATTTTGTTTAATGAAAAGACACAACCTAAAACATAAGAAAAACAAAAAAATAAAGATTCATATATGTATGCAATAAAATATTTAAATAAAAATAATAATAATACTAGTAATAATTCGGGGATAGTAAATGGAATGCATTGCTGCTTACACGCGGCTGGTCGTACTGAGATGAATCTACTTTACTTGTCTTTGCTTCCACCCCCGTTGTTGAGGTAAGCATACGCCGGAAAAAATTAGCTTCCCGTGAACAATAGGAAAACTGACGTCACAATAACGAATGAACAGAATGAGCACACAAACATGGCACTAGGAAGTTAAGATTTTGTGTATAGGATGTAATTATTGTGCGCCTGCTTCTCTAATGTGTTAGCATCTTCATCAATGTGTGTTGTAATATTAAAGTCAAGTTAGTTAGTGTCACTTGTCAAGAGCTCAAGTCTGCAGTCGAGGAAGTAAATTGGCCGCCCAATTAATTGACGCCCACCAATTTACAATTGCGAGTTTTCTGCATAGCGATCGTGCGATAGGATATATTCTGCTCGATTACACTTTTGTGAAATACCTAGTCGCATTATATTCCACGCATACTAGCGAACGGGTCCTGCCCTCAAGAATACAGCAAACCCACAAATAAAATGTTCATGTAGTTCTCAGTCTATTGGTCATCGAACTTGGTGAGTACCCTAATTAATTTTAATTTTGGGCAGTCTCATAGTGGTGTTTTGTTATACATACTGTGCATCTTTTATTCGTGTAAATTTCAGTATCATTTGTGTGTGTGGAGGTTTCAATTCTCTTGAATCCGAGATTCTCTAGTTAGTGTAAATTAGCAAGGGGTAAACATCTCGTGACATTACCTTACCTCATTTTAAAGCTCTAGTAACATAAAATGCATGCGTAAAATTTACTAAAAATAAAGATTTTTTAGCCCTACTTTTTACGGTTTTGCACCTTAAGGCTTTAAAATCGTAATTTTTGTCTGTCGGCTAAATACTGAGATCTCAGAGGGGTTTCACTTCGTAAATTACAGGAATTTTGAAGTATGAGCAGTAATATGAATAAGTTATAACTAAGTAATAATAGGCATGCGTAATAGCTCAAGGCCGAAATAATAACAGGTAAAAGCTCTGTGCAGTAATAATAACAGCTCTAGGCAGGAATAGAAACAACTTTGGATAGTAATGGTAGCAGTTATGAGGAGGAATAAAGAGAGTTCCAATAACCGGAGCGTTGTTCTTAGTTGACAGGCAATGTGAGGCTGCAGTCGTCAACGACTTCACCAAGCGCCGCAGCAGCACACGGCCATGTTACTGAGCGGGCTTGAGTTTCGAGGGACAAGCCGGCGTGCAGCATCAGGTGAGGGTGTCGACGCGCCAGAGGTGCGTGCGTTGATGAGTCGTTGCATGTGTTGACGAGTAAGAGATGTAGGTCGACAAGTCAGGCGTCTGTCAGCACAAACGAACACCACGCACTCTCTCAACAAAATTTGTCAGGCCGAGCTACTTCTTCAGTCGCTGAAATTTGCTGTTCAGCCTTCGAAGCCCTGAGGAACTCGGGCAACTGGAAGAATTATTCTCTCATGTGAATGAATGGTTAGAAGAGCCCGGACATAAGGTGATAAATGCAGAAGAAAAAAACGCTGCACAAATAGACTCTGAAGGCTGGAAGCCTTAGATTTGTGGTGTTCAGAAGGCTTAACGACTTCTTTAAGTAATTATCATCAACATTTCAAACTTTGTATCGTATCCTCAAATTACGTATAACGGTGTATTGAAGAAAGAATATAATGTCGTACTAGAGAACATTTATACGTTGAATTATTCAAAATGAGCGGTGCTCAAATATGATCCTTAAAATATTATAATCAGGCTCTGGTTTGATCGTCGAAAACTGCATAAACAGAAAAATTTGAATTAATAAAATTTGAAAGTCAAAAGCTTAAATTTGTTGCCTTGATGAGTTCGGTTGACCCCTTCCCAGAGTGTATATATTGAGGTGGTTATTCTGTATTGTGTTGTAAATTCAAAACTGTACGGAGACTGGAAATCTAAAAAATGATTGAAGAAATTAAAATTGAAAATATTTAAATATATTGATAAATAAAGGAAGAAACGTATAAAAATCAGATGAATGACGATGTTGATAAAATTTAAATGAAGAATAAGCAAGTGAACGACGGCATTTATGCACTTAGTGACCCAGAAAAGTCGCGTATTCTATTCATTTTTATTATATTTATTTTACGTTATTTTTGTCGTTTCAGGGAAGCTGTACATGAGAATATTATAGCAGTGTTTATCAAGTATTGAAAAACAGTTATCAGAACGAAAAATTAATGTTTCTCAATTTTTATTTACATCGGAAAAATGAAGACCCGTCGAATGGACCAGTCAGCATTCGATAGTGGATGCATCATTGGGTTCCATCAGAGTGGAGAATCAATTGGGGACATCTGTGCAGTAACCGGGCATAAATATTGGAACGATGTAGAGAACAATAGCACGATACAACGCAAATGGCAAACCCGGTTCATCTCGTGGAAATTGTGGAAGGCTTAACATTCTGGATGTCAGAGACAGACGCTCTTTGAAGAGATTGGTGGAGAAAAATCGGAGCAATTGATAATGATTGGAGCATATAATCGGAGCGAGTTTTGTGAAAGTCCAAGACAATTTCGTGAAAGGCTGGGCGTTCAGATTTAACCCAAACGAATTTAAGCAAATAAAAATACACAAGAAATCCATGAGTATCAACATGTCTGCAGAAAATCAGCGAAAACTTTTGATATATGGCCGAAAACACTATTGTGTGATTAGATTACTGAGGATTGGAAGCATGTAATGTGATCCGGTGAGTCCAGATTCACCCTTTCTTAGAACGATGGGTGTGTTAAAAGCAGCAGCTACATGAAGCTATGGATCCACCGTGCATCGCCCCACGTATTCAGGCCTCTGGAAGCAGCGTTATGTTTTCTTTGGAGTTCATTTTGCTGTGGTGGACATAAAGCTACCCCTCTTCAAAAGAACAAAATGAACTCGAAATACTATTTGCGAGCACTTCCTGGCCTCGTTATTCCTTCCATCCAGTCTTATATTTCTTATGACAAAGAATCTTTTAGGGCAACTATGCTCGCATGTATTGGACTAGGAATGTTCAAAATTGGTTTATTGCGAATAAGTGGAAAATTTGAGCACAATGACAGCCACCACGATTCCCTGGTTTGAATCCATTTAAAAATTATGGGATGAGTTTGAAAGGAACCTGCTGACTTATCGTGTCTTCTGTAACACTTTCACTACGTAGTAGTACATGTGTGTACCACGTGTGTACCACGTTTATTTACGTTTCAGCGTAAGCGAATAACATGTTGGCTATGTCACTATATTTTCAACAATCTATTTTAGCGGTGAAAGCAACATTTTAGGATGCAATTGTATTTTTTACATTTCCAAGAAAGTGAAACGAAATAAAATATTTCGTTAGGTAAATTACGTAAAGGTGAGACCTGAAGAAATGAAATATTTCTTTATGTAGCTTGCGTAAGGCTGCGACGTGAACGGAGCGACGTGAACAGACGTTGGAATGCCGAATTCAAGAAGACGGTTACGCCGACGCCGCAGAGGGGAACAAGCGAGCTTTCTTCGAGAAAAGGAGGTGTGAGGGGAAAGCAGAGAGACGCCTCAAGTGACCAATCGGGAGCGCAGGAAAGTACCGCGCGTAAAAAGTGTGTCCGAGGGATGCGAGCACCTGGCCGATGAGAATGCAAGGCGTCAGAATAAGCAAGATTTCCGCCAATCAGGTTTAGAATGCTGTTATTGTAACAGCAAAAATTCGAGAACCTTCTAAAAGGAACCAAGTGAAAGGCATAAAAGAAGGAAGCAAGAAGAAAAGGGGGGGTCTTTTTCTCTCAGTTACGCAGCAAGAGAGACGCAGAATTTGTGTACGGGCCGGGAACCGGCAGTCCCCGGCGTCCCCGGCATAAGAACAACTCAAGACTAACAGTAAAAGATAAAGTAGCGCATTGAACCAAAACAACGTTAATGCTTTAAGAGCATAGCATCGTTATCAGCTTTGCATCGGTAAACGCCAAGCGTAAGAAGGAAGAAGATGGCGGGAGGCACAGCATGCCAACGATTTCACCGAAAAACTCGTGAAGTAACTCTACGTCTACTCCAAGCTGACAAGTACTTTCAGTGTGCCGAATTGGAACCACACAATCACGAAGTCTGCAGCAATGCGGAATCAACTGCGAGATCTACAGTCAAGCTCCATCAGCACTCAAACAAGCAAGGCTCAAATTAAGAACTCTGAATGAATGACAGCAAACGGCCAACACCGGCAGACGCACGAGAAGCATCAGCGGAAAGAGCCTAATTAGCCTGACGGGAATTCTTCGAGCAACAAGTGGGAGCGGCATTATATCGACGCCAACAACGCATCCAGAAGAGTGTGAATGTGTTATCACATTTGAGGACTCAGAAAATAGTGATCACAAGTACAAGTTTAGAAACGAAGTAGCATAGTGAACAGTGCTTTGAAATAGTGTGTGATCAATAAATTTGATTTTGTGTTATATTATATTTTCTTCAGCAAAGGTGTGGATAAATTTTAAGCAAGAGTTTCACGTTGGGCTCCGTGTGAAGCGTTCTATTTTAACATGCCTTGCGGTGAGGCAAGGTCTACAACAGGGTTGCGTTGTCCTCAGAATTGTTGTGCTTTATGTTTTTTATAGATGCCATAAATTTATTGTGTAACATTAAATTATGCGGTCGTTCGCTAACGCTCATTATGATTCGAAGCGTGCATTTCTCTCATTTGGTATGCAATTTCGTATTAGAATGTGTATGTCGACAATCCTCATATTTGCATTGTTCAATCACACCCATTAACTCACGTGTGCAATTCAATATTAAATAAAATGAATTAAATTTTTCCCATAGTGTGGTTATTATCCCTGCTGATCGTAAAGATGTTTCTGAAGCTAGACACGTGAAGCACACCATGCTACTCCTGCTATTCTATTTTTCTACCTTTTCTGTCCATCCTCTTCTTGTGCATTTCCCATCTTTAATTCTCCTCTCCCCCTCGACTATCGAGGTTTAAATCCCTCTAACAACAGGAGAGACGCACACGTCTCCCCTTGTATCGTGACATAAGGATAGAAATGTATTGAAGTTGAATTTTTTTTAATTTGACTACTAACAATCTAACCAAACCAACTTGAAGCAACTGCGCAAATGTAATCAACGTGTTAAGGGGATCATGCCAAGGATCAACCCAGGCCTGTCGCTCCGATGAGAATTTTTCGTGTTTTTATTGAAAAAGGACCCTTAGGTGGTGGACTATTCGGTCTTAAAATTTTATGGCGCTAGATCCCCCAGAGAAGGAGTCAGGAGACCAAAAATCCTGGATTTTCCACCCCATTTCGACCCCATATAAAAAGAAAACAAAACGGGAAATGGAAAATTTGTTCCTGTAACTTTCTTTACAATGCTCCAAAAATTATAAAACTGTCTATGGTTTTGTTCTAGCATAAAAACTCAATGAGTTCTATTCATTTAAAATATCAATAAAAATCAACTAAAAAACCAATATGTCAAATTTTTTCAAAAAACTCTAGCCTGAACTGAAAAAAGAATAGAAGAAATTGTGTTTCTTTTCAAAAGTTATATGTCATATCAAATTTCATAAGAATCAGACCACATATATAAAATTTGTTTATTTATTTAAAAATAATTTTTTTTTTCGTGTTTTTAGGTACAATAATTATTGACAGCGTGAGTATGAAGTTATGCATGGAGATTATCGAAATGAAAATGAAAACAGCATTTAATTACATAAATATTGCCCATTATATTACACTTCAACAAAAAAATTTGTTTATGGCCCAAATACATATACTGGCCAAATTTCAAACGAACCTGGTGAAAAAAGTTGAAAATTTGGATTGACCTTAAACATTGACTACTTTGCGCTGCAGAGGAGTGGGAATTTTGTAGAAACATCAAAACACGGTGGAAGTTGACCAAACGGTGGTTCAGTCGCTAAGTAATCAATTTCTGAACCACGCGAATTTAGTTATGTCTACTTAGTGCATTTGGAAATAGCATACATGTTGTGTCAAAAATGAGAGCACACGGCGATTTTCGAAACAGCGCGGGAATCATTTAAATAGGTTAATAATTATTATAATGTAAAATAGCATTACTCTTATTTCACATGAACAACGGACAGTGTGTGATGCACTTACCTGTGACACAGGTTTCATTACTTTCCACGATTTGCCAGTATATAACGTTTAGATACAAATAATGGGCACAGAAAAAAATTGATCTAACTTTGCAAGGTGTTCCAGAACAAGAGGTACAAAATTGCAAACCAAGTAAAAAATCACAAAATAAACACTTTTTGTTCAATGAAAAAAATTCAGGTTTTCGAGATATTAGATGTTTATTGTTTTAAAGGAGGAAATTTAATTACACAATTACTTACAATATTTAATTTGAATTTACATTACAAGCACTTCTAGTCTCAGAGAGTTTACAATAATAAAATTTAGTTTTAGTGATATATGGTAAAAAAGTTTTAGCTAGAAGGTTTTAGAATGTTCCAGATCGTCTTACGAGGTTACTTCTCGTTTGTCTTGTCGGCACTGCTCAGTTTCAAAGAAACCACGACGCCGGTAACATGAACCGTTTACCAAATTATGAAATGACAGATATGCACTTTGCTGATGGTGCTGCGAATGGCAATGCGAGACAGTCAGCTAGGCTATATCAAGAGCGGTTTCCTAACCGATGCATGCCTGGTCATAAAACGTTTAAAAATTTCCACCATGGGCTAAGTGACAATGGGAGTTTCGAAATTAACAGAAAAGAAACTGGACGCCCAGGGGATGAAAATGTTGATGAGGCTGTGCTAGGTTCTTTTCGTCATAATCTAACACGCATAGAGTTGCAGCAGCTCTGTATATATAAATTTGGAGTATGATGAATGATAAAAATTTACATACATATCACTTTCAAAGAGTTCAAGCATTGAATCCTCGAGATTATGAAGTACGAGTGCAATTTAACGAGTGGCACCTTTTCAAGAATTGCAAGAACCATTCTCCAAACGAGTGCTGTTTTCGGATGAAGCAACATTCACCCGTGACAGAGTGTTCAATTCCCACGATGAACATGGAAATAAGCACTTGAAAACCCTCGTATCGTGCGTGGACATTCGTCCCAGCAACTATGCAGTGTTAATGTTCAGGCTGGTATCATCCATAACCAAATTATTAAACCTCATGTTATGCCATCGCTTTTCAGCGGGAATAATTACATAATTGTCTTAGAAGAAGTACTTCCAGAGTTACCTGAAGATCTACCACGTGCAATAATAATAATATGTGGTTCCAGCATGATATTGCTCCTGCACACCATCATATTTGAGTCGGAAATTACCTGAATGGACAATTCCCTAATATGTATGTGGATCGGGCGAAATGGTCCTGTTGCATGGTATCCTAAATCTCTCGGCATGACTCTGCTCGATTTCTATTTTTGGGGACACGTGAAGAGCCTTGTTTATGCTACACCCATTGAATCTGAGGAAGATTTCGTGGCCAGAATTGCAGTGGCTGCTGTTGAGATTTCTGAAATGCCAGACGTGTTTCCTAATATACGGCAGTCGTTTAGGCTAAGATTTGAAAAGTATGTACACTGATGTAGGTGGAACACAGTTTGAACAATTTCTGCAAAGTAAATTCAAAATAAGTATTGCGAGTTATTGCTTCATAGAATTTCACTCTTTAAAACAATAAAAAGCTAATATCTCAAAAAAACTTTCATTGAAAATTTCGCAAAAGAAAAAGTGTTTATTAGGCTTTTTTTTACTTGGTGTGCAATTTTTTTCCTCTTGTTCTGAAACACCCTGTATTTCGATGAAACTCAGATGTACTATAAACTGTGGAAATCGCGATGAGAAATAAAATATGGTTAAAAACTATTGTGACTTCTTTGACACTAAGCCCCGTTTTAGAATCAACGGATTTTTTTCATTGCAAACATGACTGAACAATCTCATCCTTACATTTGGGCGAAAAATTGATTTGTTTGCTCTGTGAAACTTACCTTCAAAATTTTCGTTAGCACTCAGACTGCCCGCTGTATTTACGTGCATTTTTATTTATTTCATTTCACTTGAAGACTTTTTTGTCTTTCTTTGTTATGGATTGCTCTAAAGACTTCAAATTTTATTTTTTTTCCAACTATGCTTACATATGTCTTCAGTATCAAATCACATTTTATGTTCATGATAACTCAAATTTAAAACAACTAATGTCATTTGAGAAATAGACATGAAGATTTCACATCTTTGATACGTTTTAAAGTCTTGAAGTGAGCCCAAAACTAACATCATAAGAAGTTTCTGGAGTGTACTGTCCTGAAAAGGCCACTGTCAGCCTATAGGCTATATTTAATTTTTCTGGACAACTGAGAACTGCTTTAGGAAGGTGGTGATCTGAAATAGTATATTCTTTACACAATTATACATCTTGAATACTATTATATTTAATAGTCATGAACAAAAACTTTGATCGTTTCGTTGAAACTTAGAACTTCAAGGCGAGAAAGGTGAATGTCTGAGCCAGCGATGCCAAGAAATGTACTGCTCCTGTCCTTCGCATATGATAGTCTTTGATGTCCCATACATAAGTTTGTATTTGTTAAATCGCTACAAAGTGGAAGTTGGTTGAATAAATGTACTCTGGGTACTCGGTGGCATGTCGAGGGAGTCTCTTTGATTGAAATTTTTTGAAATGGTCTTTGCCAATGATTAAGAACTCGTGGATTTTATAACATAAAACTAAGTTAACAAAGAAGATTATAAAGGGATTTCTTTTTGCTGAAATTTCTTATGGAAACAATGGTTTTAGTGCTGCAGTGACTAGTACGACTTGAATAATTACTACCAGAGCAGTCAAAAATCGGAACAAGCATTTCACTGTCACAGTAATGTCATTGTAAACCAAATTATCTACTAACGTATAAAACAGTTCAAGTTTTTCACTCTAACTGCAGTTTTAGAAACTTTCCTAGCATTTAGCTTGTCTTTTCCGATGGTTCAAACTGCAACTCACGACATGGCAGCTCTGGGACACGGCCCATTTCGCTCGCTTGCTTTTTGCCTTTGCTTTCAGCACAAAGAATCTCGATATTGGGCAGGGTGGCAGGCGGTTGTGAAGCGAATATTACGCAGTAGCGAGGCCGGAGACGCTCCGCAGATTCTGTAGCTTTGTGTTTTTAGTTAGACTCTTTGCTCAGGCGTTCCTGAATGCCAAGCGCAACAGCGGATGTTCTTCTCTGACAGCGGATGACGCGGGTGGTTATTTACAGAAGCGCTTACTATCAGGGTACAGGGATGTGGTTCGGCGTTTTGAACGCTGTGCAATTGTTGCACTTTTTCTTCACTTAGATTCAGGGACAGTTTACTTTAAATTCATTTGCAAACGTCAGTTTCTTGTTAATTAAGTGGAGTTATGCTTCTCCTGAGAATGTGATATACTTGGAAATGCTGGCAGGCAACCTAAATTCGTATAGCTGCGTCACAGGCTGGTTAGGCCAGATAGTACTAACGATGATACAACTAAATTTTAATTTTATTCTTTACAAAAATACAACAGAGTTCTGATTTTGAGAATCAGCATTGCAGATGAAAAATGAAGCTTGAAAAATTTTTATGTCTTAAATAAAAACAAATATATAATTTTAATTTGGAGATTATTTCGAAATTCCTGAAATGAAAGAATGAATTTAAAATTCAATTAGTGAGATTTTCACCAGTGGAATTTGATCTCATTTGATCATATTCAATTCAAAAAGAAAACAAAAGTTTGTACGGTGGGAGTTCACAGAGAAATTTCTCTCGTTTAAACCCGTGCGACATTGTTTTCCGCTAAACATTTCCATTAAAAATTTTACCATAACACATCACTTCGTTTTACTTCAAGTTTCGGAGCTTTTTCAGAGGATGCTTTAGCGAATGCTAATTCATGTATTGGGACGGTTATCTTGATATTCATTCTGATCTTTAGCATAAATACATGCTTTTATAATTGATATAAATGCACATAATTACAGTACGAAATCTATATATTATTGAATATTTTTCTCAACCAGAAAATTCCAGCAGGCAGCAAACTCTTCTTACTTGTATTAATCCTTTACTGTTGGTGGAATTTTTTATTTCAATAAAATAATGAACAATTGAACGGGGATTCTAAAACATTTTTCGCCAATCTTGAAACAAAATTAACTCGTTTTCCAATTTCGATGCCTGGGGGAGATTAATTTTACACTTATATAATCTTCAACAGGCCTCAGCCTAATTAAAATGGCTTACATTCCATACCGCTAGCAATAACATTCGAAAACAATTTATGGGATTGAAAAAATCGAGATTTTGCCCGAAAGCAACCACTCTGTTTGTCGCAAGCTGCTGTTTTCCCGTACCGGCCTGACTTCGGTATTTTGTGGGTCTGTTTTGTCGTTTGCCGATCAATGAGGTTTTTGTCTGCTAGTCGTTGTGTCGCAGGTGTGCTGGAGGCCACTGAACGCTCGACG
This sequence comes from Morinoia aosen, assembly GCA_030386875.1. NCBI lineage: Eukaryota > Metazoa > Arthropoda > Malacostraca > Amphipoda > Talitridae > Morinoia > Morinoia aosen. Next base: position 15,513,492 of record CM059569.1, on the reverse strand, counting down.
CGCCGCTCCTGCACCGCTGCGCTCGGCAGTTTGGGGCTCAAGAACATCCCAAAATGGGGTAAACATTTTGGTGAGTCCAATAAATGGGCTCTGGAGTTGCAGGTGTTGATGTGGCAACTGTAGGAAATTTTAGAAACTGGACCTCAGATTTCTGTCGGCCTGAAAATTGCTTCTCTCGATTCTGACCTCGCCTGCCATGGTCAGAAGCAGGCGTCAATGTAGTGTGAAGAAGCCTATTTTAGCTCTAAGTCCAGCTCACTACTGCATTTTTTCTTTATTTAATTTCAACCATAACATTAGCGAGTGATGAAATTCAAGGCAGTAAGAGAATATTCGAAGGAATATCATCGCTTTATTTCCTTCAGTTGAATTTGTTTGCATGGGACAGAATAAAATCTCGGCTGCCACAAAACATGAAAACTGACTGGAAAACTTCAACTTTTAATGAGCTAGATCCAAAAAATTCAACATTCCTCTTGCTAGAGTGTGGTTTTTCGATCGGCGCACCTTATGAGTCCCGCATAATTTTTACTGGAGATGAAAAATGTGGCCAGAAATTTCAACTGCAACAGCTCTGTTCGAGGGCGTGTCTACTGACTGTTAGGACACGAGGTCATTTTACGTAATCACGAGGTAGCCGCTGAGACCGGAGACAATGAATAGATTTTGGCCTCTTTCATCATTTTTAGAAGGATTTATTGGTAAAACAGCTGAAAAAAAGAAATGCCGCATGACTTAATCCTAAATTTCACTCGCTTTAAATAATGTTGATTTTTAAAACATGCATAATTTCGTATAAATAACGAAGCTTGAAAAAATCCCTAATTTCTTCGCAGCAATTAAATAAACGCGCTCGTGCACTTCAATGCTATAGCTCCACTTCGCAAATTGAGGTAATATATTTCGCGCATTCAGTGAAGGCGCATCTAACGAGAGGATTTTAAAAGAGTAAATTCTTTATGATCTAGTTTAGCTTGGTAGTCGCTGATTATAATTTGGCCCCTCAAGAACACATTAAATTGAGGTGAAGTTTTATCAGTCTTGGCCGAATTATGATCTGGTTATCAAATTAGAGATCTTGACCCATTTTGTGTGAGCTCCATGACGTGGACGTTACTCATTTATGTTAGGTTACCTTATAGGTTTCAATTTACATTGCGACCAGCAGTAATAGCTTGGTCATAAACATAAAGATTTCTCCTTAATTTACTGAGAATCTATTATTGAAATTCTTTACAGAACATCTGGCACGTTGTTCCGACTTTGTCGGCAAAATTTAGACTGAAAGTAAATGTTAGTATTTGAAAAGAAGGAAAATATCGGAATAACTTAATTTCGCCTGGCCTGTGGTAATAGATTTTCAATTAAAATAGCTAAATGTTTACCTTTGTAGGTGTAAACAAAGAGTAATCCCACAAAATGGGGATAAATTCAGAGAACATTTAGCTAATATTTGCTAAGCCAAGATGACATTATTGAACAACTTCATTATTTACCCACATGAGCGCTACGCAGTTTTATTACATTAAAAATTGTCGTGGTCACTGAATCAGTCAATTTCTTAATAGCGGCAAGTGGGAATGCTCTTGCTGCAGTATTGATACTTTTCTTAGGGCTATTTTCGCCGTAAATTGACGTCCATCGGCATAAATGTCTTGTTTGATGATAGATCATAAGTGTACGATCGGGTCTAAATCGAGGAAATGTGGAGGCAAAATCATCAACTTTTCACCTTCGATGCCCAAAGAGGCTAAGAATGCTTGGATAGCATGAGCAGAGTGGAAGGGAGCGTTGTCATGCATTAACACGAAGGTCCGAAGTAGTAAAAGAAGTGTGTCATCTAACCAAGGCACAAGAGATTCTTTCAGGAGATCGCAATAGGCAGCAGATGTCACTTTTACTCCTTCGGGTACTCTGATAGGACCAACAAGTCTATCCCCGATGATGCCTGCCCATACCATGACTCCTCCACCTTGTTGCTGACGCTTTAAACGCTGATAACGCCCACCCCTATAATACACCCAACCATTTGCCCAGCCGTCAGATCCATCAAGAGTGCCTGAGTTTCATCCGTGATGAGAACGATGCATGTCCATCTTCATGTATTTCCTTGCCCATTCCATCCTCAAATCCTTGTGTCTTTGAGTAAGAGGGGGCATTTTCGGCACGGCTAGCACGGAACCTATGGTCTCAAGAATGGCATTCCAAGTGGATTTCGATACGTCAGGACAACCCAGTTGAAAATCAGCGCAGTGTTTTTGCCAATTTCTTGACGTTTTTGGCAGTGGTTAGTAGCGCCGCAGCGCAGTGCAGCGGTCGCTACGTCCGCTTTAAGGACGAATATCTCTGCCGAGGCTGTCGGCGGCACTCGCGAGAACGTGTGCTTAGATCTGCCTAGAACTGCTCTACATTTGTATGCAGTTTTTTGGTAGTTCTTGGCAGATAAAAACGACTTCGTGGAGCATTTTTCGATCTCTGAGACTATGTGATGCGGGTTACAAAATTTTACAATCATATGATTTAAAAATGATTCTGCAAAAACAGATAATTGCAAACAACAGATGAATCACAGGATAGTCCCTGATTCGCCGATCTACGCTAGATATCTTTCTTCATGAAAAGATTTAGGTATAAGATATTAACCTCACAAGGTGGTCTCGAACTCCAGTCAAAAAGAGGTTTCTCGTCGATGAGATGTCTTTACTATATTGAGCAAGGAATTACTCATGATTCTTATTGAAGGTAATAAATCAAATTACCGTTACAGTGCCTCTTAAATACACATAAATATATTTCAACAGCGAGAGCAATTTATTTTCCTTTGCAAAAATAAAATAACGCGTATAATAGAATTAAAAGGGCGATTTTTGGGAAATCTAGTACGTAAAATGAAAAGAAGAACCAAAATAAAAGGGAACATTCTGTTAATGGCAAACGTTTCGGAATCTCTGATTCCATCATCAGTGCTGTAAAACAAGGAATAAAAAACGATAATGAACAAATTGCGGAAAAACTATAAGAAATTAATATCACTAAACCTACATCGAAAAATAGCTATGCCTAACCATTAAAAATAAAAACACAATTTTTCTTAAACATTTGGAGTCATACGTACACATACACCTAAATTCTAGCAATCAAACCAACACACCGCAACATCTACACAAAGTAACAGACGTGCACACACACACACACACACACACACACATTCCAACACACTCATATTTATACAGTTGGGGCAATATTATATTTTATCGCACTTTCATGATTATTTAGTTGAGGTCTATGGGTAAAAATGAACTGCAGAGGAATTTGACCTTAGGATTCTGGAATCATTGTTCATTTTACCCATAGACCTCAACTAACTAATGATCAAAGTGCGATGAAATTAAATATTGCCCCAACTGTGTAAATATGAGTGTGTTGGAGTGTGTGTGTGTGTGTGCGTGTGTGTGCATGCAGTCGTGTTACTTTGAGTAGATGTTGTGGTGTGTTGGTTTGATAGCTAGAATTTAGGTGTATGTGTACGTATGACTCCGAATGTGAGAAATTGTGTTTTATTTGTAATGGTTAGGCATAGCTATTTTTCGATGTAGGTTTAGTGATATTAATTTCTTATAGTTTTTTCGCAATTTGTTCATAATCGGTTTTTATTCCTTGTTTTACAGCCCTGATGAGGGAATCAGAGATTCCGAAACGTTTGCCATTAAAAGAATGTTCCCTTATACTTTGGTTCTTCTTTTCATTTTAGATAGCGCTTACAACATAAACTCTGCAAAGCACAATAAAAATACGTAGAATTAAATATAAAACATTTGTGCTACCCAGCTAGGTAATCAGACTAACGTTAGAATGTTGAAATACAATACAAATAAAATTTGAGGGCTAACTGAAGTAAATGTACGAGCGCACATCAGCAGAAGCAAACATGTTACTGCCTGTTTTCGACCGAGGCATTTACTTCTGCGAACAGGCCTTCCAAGCTTGTCAATTTTTGTACCCTAGGCTGGCATGTATTTTACCCTAGAATGCTCCTTGGTTACCTTAGAAAATATGAATGAGGGCAATATAGTAATTACTGTGTAGTCTTTAATAATGCTATTTGGTTTACCATTAATTACGTCCCATTGAGAGCTTTTTAAAAGTATCTGGCAGTTCATTAATTAACAAATGGATGATTCGAACACCTTTATTATGGAAATGTACATAAAATGACGACTTTCAATTAAACTTCCAGAAGGTATATCCAAATATGGTCGATAAACAGTTCAAACAAATACACAAGCACTGTGGTAAACAAAATTGAAATCCAGGCTTACACAACTATTGTTCACTACAGATAAATAATAACTACTACAGAAACCTAAGATAAAATTTTAGATGAAAAATGCAGACCTATGTAATATTTTTCCCACTAGTTGTTTGAGTCTTTTGTCCAATCCAAAGCGAAAAATGAATGAAATCTACGTGCGTTGTTAAGTAGAGTTTTAGATCAATCAGTTTAAATTAAAAAAAGCCTAACTTAATACAAATATTTTATATTCTCGTGGAATCTATACTACTCACATAATTAATATGATGTTTTCTGAATACTTAGCGCAAAACTACAATTTATGTACTAATAATATTTTTTTACGGATGTACCTATTTACGAAACCATTGATATTTGCATTAATTATCTGTTTTCTGATCCGTCCTCTTTAATCATGGGCTTAACAAACTATTCTAGATTTCGTTTAGAACTATGTGTGCAAAATTCTTTTGTTATTTTCAATGGACGTATATATAAACAGATTGAGGGGCTAGGGATGGGTCTCCTATTAGGACCTATTTTTGCCAACATTTTCATGTGCCACAATGAACAGATATGGTTAGATCGGTGTCCGACTTCATTGAAACTGGTTTCTATAGGCGCTACATTGACGACACTTTCGTCCTTTTCAAAAACAAATTTGATGCCCACTCTTTCCTTCAGTATTTCAATTCTAGACATTTCAAAATAAAATTCACTTTAGATCTAGAGAAAAAACAATTAATTACATTATCATGATATCGATGTCCCTCGATCTGGTAATAAATTCATAACCTCTGTGTACAGGAAACCAACATTCTCCAGGGTAGGTTTAGGGTAAGCTTTTGTTGCAAGCGATTTAAACATGATAGCATTTCAACCCTTATAACTCGCGTCTATAGTGTTTTTTCAAACTACACTGTCATTCATACAAAATATTTACTTTTTTTGCAATCTTATCTAAAACCAATGGTTATCCGTATTCAGTTATTTTTCATACAGTTAACAACTTCCTGAATGGTAAATTCATTCCGAAAACTCATTTTCAAGCTCTGAACTATAGTTACTGCATTTCATTCCGATTGATAATTTGGATATCAATCGGTAAAGTTGAAGAAAGGTCTTTTAAAACTTGTGACTGAATTTTCCCGGATATTTCCTCCTGTATTATTTCAGTTAACAGACGCACTTTTGGGTCATTTTTTTAAATTTAGTTCCGACCACCCTCGTATATAATTGTAGTTGTGCGCATTGTGTATCACAGTATGTGAGATCCACCCACCGAGCACTTTACGTCAGGGTTGTTGAACAGCACGTTGAAGTCATCGTACAGGTCGCTTGCTGACTTCTCCTACTCATTCTAATATAAGACTAGATTGTTCTATTGGTTCATGTGAGCAAATTATTGACATTAGTAGATTTAAAATATTAAATACTTGTGCCGCCAACATAGACTCACGTATTTTAGAGTCATTATTTACTTATGAACTCAAACCTTCTCTCAACGAAATGCAGAGTGCATACCCTATGAAAATAGTTAACCGGTAAATTCGGGTATTTTTGGTGCTTGCATTCTGCGATTCTGTAATCTCGACTGTACTGACATGTCCTTAATTTTAAAACTGAATCCGCATTGATGCGTCTTATTCTTAAAATGAAAAGCAAGACAAAAATCACTGTACGAATTGCCATTTCGTACATTTTTTTTCTTAAGAATGGTTTCCCTTTGTTCACTAACGATAAACATATTGGTAAATTTTTGTCTAAAATTTATGATCAAACGCCGGCACTCCAATCATATAATCAACAGAAGTTTTTCTTAAAGGTTCCCTTCTTTGGACATCAATCTCTTAAGTTAAATCAGGAGGTTCAACTCCTAATCAGCATGTTTTTTCCACAACTTAAAATTCATTCTATTCTTGTCAACAATTTCACAATCGGTTCCCTTTTCCGCTTCTAGGATAAGCTGCCCCTGCTATGTGCTCCTCTGTGGTTTACCAGTTTAGTTTTTCACGTTGTGAATCACAGTACATAGGATCCACCTGTCGTGCTCTTATGTCCAGAGTAGCCGAGCACGCTGGGCGCCGCTGTAGAACCGGTCGTCCACTTGGTTCTCCTCCACTGTCCTCTGTTCGATCCCATGCGGAAAACTGTAACGTCCCTGTTTCCGTGAATCATTTTAAAATTCTTGCAGGTGCCCCTCACGTGATTGATTTACGCATTCTCGAGTCGCTATACATCTTTAAGCTTAGACTCAATGATTCTCAAAGTGCGTTTCCTCTTCTCGTTGCAAATACATGATCATTAGTTTAGGTCTTTTAATTGTTTTATGTTTTATTTTTTAGATTTAGATCTACGACTATTTTCTGTACATGTTGTAGTATTCATTTGCCTAGCGTAGTTTTAATTTACTCGTATTCGTTTTGTTTTGTCGCAGAATTCTTTTACTTTTGCTGAAGATGAACTGTTTAGTTCGAAACGTTCAATTTTATTCATTCAGACTTTACTATTTGTAATAATAAAATGACAATTCGTACAGCGATTTTCGCCTTACTTTTCGTCCTTAATTTTATTTGCAGGCTGTTTCTTCTACATTTCTTTCGTTACAAATCTGCTTCGCAAAAAAGATTTTCCATAATAAAACGCTATCATGCTTTTTGTATTTTATATATCTTCGGTATTGGCATTGCTGAAGATTTAGCTCCCGTGACATTACTTCTCACTTTATTAATAGCCTTCACTAGATAGTCTCAATTGGTAAATTAGATGCAGTGAAGCCAGATTCTTTAAGGTAATACACTGCGTGCATCAAAACAAGCGCGGTTTCATTCATTCAACTGTTTTTTGTGAAGTTTTGTTTAAATTTATTTGGCTAAAGAAACGTTCAACGAAAGCATTTGAAAGTGGGAGGGACAAAAACGTTGAAATTATAATTTTCAGATTTGAATAACTTGGTAGCCCACAGGTATTTTCACTGCTAAACTGTCTCCAAGTAATTAACGACTGATATTTCTGGTGTCAATTGTTCATCCAAGTAATGTTTTCGCCTCTTCCTCAAGACCTTTCTTATCGACTAACTTGTCATTTGAAGAAATTTGTTTAAAATATATGACACAGATTTTGGAGTCAATGTTGCAGCATTACGCAGATTTAGCCAGCGTACGAGGTCATGTACAGAATCCTCGACGAAAAACTTTATTTGTATTTGTGTAACTCTTTCAACCAAGAAGCATCTGCAATTAGTAAAACAAACTTTGTCTTGTGAGGTAATGCCAGTTATATCTGACATCGTTTCAGTTGCTATCATCGCAATTTATATATCACCTACTGCCACAAAAGCACAGTGAATGTTAGATGGGATGGATTCAGGAAAGAAATGGTCGCGTTCTTCACAAGAGCTACACTCATAAAATTTGAACAAAAGCTCAAAATTAGGATATAAATTTCTGATCTAAGATAGACGATATCTGGAGAGTCAGGCTGAAACAACGTTAATTTCCCAAAATTGAAATCTAAGAACTCGGAATAATCACAGGCTAGCTTGTTGTTTAAAGCACTGGCTATCTTTTACCAGAGTTCGATTGCTAAACGAAAACTCGACAAAATAAGTACAAGTCATCCCACTGCTCCAGCAACCGTCGTACACAGCTTGCTAAGAAACTGCACATCGCACATTGCGAAACGAACAGCAACTTGTTCAGTACTGGTGTGAAGCATGTTCACTTATGCTAAATTGACGATTCAAATGTTTAAACGTTCTATTTTGCGTTAATGTCATCTGCTCAATTATTTCTTATTTGGGTAACTCAACTGTAGTTATTGACAATCATCTATTTTTTCATGATTTTTATAAAATAGATTTGAAATATGGATTTCACCCTAGATTTTGTATTTTTTCCCCTTACCCTAGACTGTACCCTAGGAGGGGTTTGATTACCCAAACCTAGGGTAATTGCCCTAAGAGTGTAAGCACTGGCTGCGAATGACGAAGGTCAACAGAGAACTATGTGCTCGAATTCGACTGTAGACTGTCAGGGATTCCCAAAATAAACAATCCGAATTACTGACGTCAGAATACTACTTCTTTCTGTTTTGCGACGTGACCTCTTGGTATCGGTTTCTTATTACCTTCACTCACTCATAGGTGTCTTCCGACCCAGGTAAATAGAAATTTCGCAATGCCTTGCTAATTTCTTTTGATTATTGTGAAAGAGGATTTAGTTCCCGTTGTGGCATATTTCACTTAGTTACTGTTTTGAGTCTTAATTATATAGTCTGTTCTTTGTAGGTGGCACTGTGGTCGACACCTGAAGGATCCTGTTCCGTAGCTGCTGCCTGATCGCTGTTTGTCCTACTTGCTTCATCTTCGGGCTTCGGTCGTACTACCCGATAGAGTGTACAATTCTCTAATATTATTTATTCTCGGGACGGGATCTAAATTTAATGAATGTGACTTGCAAGATTTCGGTGTATTCTATTAATGTGAACATGATATACTCTTCGTGTGTAATATTAAAGTTTACTAATGCAATGCGTGTTCAATCCCGTATCATTTGGAAGTAAAACGGGGTGGCTGGAGCTGTAACAGAGGTAGAAAATGTAATTAGATCAGCCCGTGGCGCGGACAAGCGACCTAAGCCCCAACATAGACAATTACTGCTAAGGTCTGCCAAAAAACGCTATTCGAATTGACTCCGATGCATTTTTTCTACGGTGAACTGCTGGAATTCGTCTTAAAATTGCGATCACTGCGAAAAACTGCCAAAATTCTTCCGCGGAACTGTGTTATGTACCTTTCTACATAACGGCACATCGAATATGACGGTTACGTCGACTGGTAACGGTTTACGGTAAAGGACGGTTGGACGCCTGCCCTGACCCCAAGACCTACGATAAAAATCTGCGAACTCGATAAAACATCAGCAGAAAGCTACGCTGTGAAGGCGACGCTTGCATGGCACCAGCAGAGGGCATCAGAAAAAGATTCGCAAAAAAAGCCTTCCCGACCGTTGGTTGCTACCAACCGCCATGGGAGGTAGCTGCGGTAACTGCTTCTATAAAAGATTGTACTTGGAGTTAGGAGTATCCATTCCCGAGCGTGTCATCATAGTAGAAGGGTCCCGTATGTGCCACCTTGATTTTCATCTATGGAGTAGAACTCAGCTTGGCATTCTGAGATTGTCATCGTATAATTGATTTGTGACTTCATATCTTAGAACGACGAACTAAAGTTAAAGTAAACGGGACTACTTCGAATTCAGCGACGTCAGCACCTGTACTTCCTCCAAAGTTGCGTGAGACTAAAACCCCTTTTCATTTTGTTAAATTTGCGTATTTCAAATTGTCTCTCGTCATATTGGTAATATCAACGTAAAACAGTAAAATGTGTGGCCATGCATAACAAGTGTTTCAATACCTGCTATAGGTGTGCTTTGATTTGAATGCCGATCTTGAAATTATACAGAGATTAAGAAAATAAATTTATTCAATTAGAAGAATTGTCCTGGAAAATATAAAAATCAATTTATTCGATCTAAAAAGAAAAACGATCGTAACAACTGCGCTAATTTTCAACTGGGAACCAGCTGCGTTGAAAGTGGACTTACTTGTTTGTCCAGGTCATCTGCGGAGCTGACGACCAATATTCCTCAAATCCCCATCACTCACATAAAAATCCCAGCATCTAAATGTTTTTCCGTGATGATGGGTCCGTCTGAAATCTTTTCACAGTGTTGACATGGCGACCTATTTTATCGGTAATGGGATCAGGAGAGGTACCACTAGCAGATTCTTTTATTATAAATGCATTTTCATCCTCGGTTAAGGCTTTACCACGTCCCATTGCTGTTGCAGTTATGAAAAGCTATTATCGATGGTCACCTAGAAAACAGCAAAATCGCGAAAGACAGCGAACAACGATGCATTGCACAATGTAAACCAACACAACGATGTTACTATAACATGCCAGACGTTCTGTAAAATAATTCCAAATACAGATTCACAGAAACTTGAGAAATCTTCTTTTTATGACCAAGCAATTAGCGCTGGTCGCAGTGTAACCTAATAAATTATTTTTGATTCTTTTAAGCTGAAAATTCAAAAGTAATTGACTTCAAGTTGTGTTTTCTTTACGACCAATTTTTTACTTAACTAGTAGTACTTAATCCTCAGAAAAAATGAAAAAACGACTTGAAAAAACCAAAAGAACAATCGAAGGAATCTAAAACATGTGCTCAGTAACAGTAGGTGATATACCAATCAGAAGTAAACACCAGCACTACATCCGATGAACCGGTGAAAAGAGCTTACAGTGGGTCAAAAAAATGAATCGTAACATGCCAAAAATTTATCTTCCATGACTAAATAAATTCCTATACTACGATAGAATGAGATATTGAGTAGCTTAAGAGTGTACCATGGTACACGAAAGGAGTGTACTGTGTCCTTTAGTCTACCATGGAGTGTACTGTGTGCGGGAATTAATTCAAGAAACTGAATACCCGAATATTAGCTACGTACAGGTTATTACTACGAAATCAGCGTCTGCGAGATCAGTAGCGCATAAAGTAATATCAGGTTATTCATGCAAGCTATCGCAACGATATTCCTCTAAATTTCTTATGATGGTAAAAACAGGTAGTAAGATCTTACAGAGAATTAGCAAATCATGGGGCATCAGTTGGTGTGAACACAACTGAGCCATCATCATTGCAGTGTGTGCGAAGATCTGAAGAAGTACACTGCTCGAAGCGTCCCGCATCTGACTAAAAACATGCAGTTAAGCGATTGTGGAACGTCAACGCTTTGCTCAACGGGGGAGATAACTATTTCAATAATATTTAGGGATCGCTGGAATCCAAACTTGATCAGATAAGTGGCAAAATTACAATTTTGCTGCGGCGAACGCTTCCAAGCAACAAATCAACCACTTTCTCACCTTCAAGCACGTTGGAGAAAACATCATGTTTGGAGTTCATTTAAATCTACAGGCCCTGGGCGATGTCATGTGGTTAAAGGGAAAGGCGAATTCAACCAAATATTATGAACTTTTGTCTGAATACTTCATTCCGTCAGCTTCCAATGGGCGTTTCAGCGATGTAATAACCGTGAACACACATCGAAATGCACTTTAGGCTGGCTGTGCAGCAAAAGAATCATAGTTTTAGATTGGCATTCACAATCCTGGACTTGAATCTATTTTAAATTGTCCGGAAGATGCTGAGAATTGACGTTAGTAAAAACCGGTGACCTAAAATTTTTGAATTAGGATATGTCTGTCCTGATGAATATGGAGAAATGCCTTTTACGAAAGACCCTCATCGTTATCCATAAATATTGACTGAGAGCAGTTGTACTGAACATGGTTGTGAGATCATGAATAAGCTTACATTTTATGCACTAAACATTTTTTTACCCCATGTTTCCTGAGTGTCGTTCGTAATTGTACGATTTACAATTCTTATTACATTTAAGTGAATGCCATACTGTGTTTGATGTTGGATTTGATAAAAGTAGAAGTTTAAGATCACAAATATGAACAGGAATGAATTTAACAGTACAAAATGCAGTATTGTGGAGCTTCACGAATTCTTTTTACCCCTTTTTGCGTATTGTGGAGCGTTACGAATACTTTTTTGACCCACTGTATTGGCTAAGTGTGGTTGAAATATACATATACAAGTTGATTTGGATGAGACATCGTGAGTACTAGTTAGTGTTTTGCAACACAAAGTGTAATACAAATGAATTATGTCTTAAAATGACAGTAGGCTAGTGCTCTAAGCATTGCCATAGAAGTGAAGTTCAAAATTATTGAACACTACATTAGACTTTAGAACTTCCACTACTTCCCAACTCCTTCACTATGCTCATTTATTGCTTCTCTGCATCTAAAGCTCCTTCACTGCACTCCAAACTTTCACATTACAACAAAATCTCTTCACCTCACCTCAACTTCTTTTAAGCACCCCAAATCCATCTCTACGCCTCTTCTAGCTCACTAAGCCCTCACTCCTTCACTACGCCTCTGTCTGATGACTCCTGCACCTAAAAGCTTGCTTATGGAAACCGTGATGTCACCATTGTACTCAGAGCTTTCGGGCCATTTGTAGTGAATCGAAGAGGCAAGTTAAGTTAGCTCCAATCTATCGTTGATTTCCCAAAGAACGTGGCTAACAAGTCTTTGAAGAATTCTAGAATATGTGCAGTGATACAAATGAAGGTTCCAATAAATTAAGTTTATTACACACGCTTCTGACATGGCAGAAAATATGCGTGTTAAGAATGAAGAATTTTGTGAATTAAAACCGAGAGTTAAAAAAAAATTAATTATGTGTAATAAATCCTTTAATTGTGTGTAATAAATTTTGTGCTTACTTAAAAATTTGTCCGTTGAAATATCTTAGTAAATTCCAGCAGTACAGATGGGTCGCTTCAACATGTATTTTACATGCCACATGCCTGTATGTTTGGGCTAAACAAATGTTAGGTGGAGTGGAAAAGGGGTTGTATACATTTGGGCCATAAGCTGTATTGGTCCTGGCAAGGTCTGTTTACATGGAGTTAGCAATCTTCGAGAGACCTAGGGCGAACCCTTCGACACTCGAGACGTTAGAAAATGCCTACTCAGTCGCAAACAACGCCGCCTTGTTGTCGAACATAGATCGTGACACTTAAGCCTAGAGAGGTGGCCGAGCAACGGTTTGAAGGAGATTGGGCGTGGGAAGCAGTGATACCATGACATAGCACAGGAAAGTGATAGGCGGGCGCTTTCGAAGTTTGGAAGAATCTGATTGGTCGAAATGAGAACAGAGGACAACCCTCGAAAAGACGCTAGGTGTCGTGATGAACAAAAGGCAGTTCCACAGTCGACGCCGTGACGCGAAGTACAAGAAACAAACGCGGGTGTGTTCGCGGTAACAAACGTGCTTAAAGAGATAATGGAATAGTGGCTATATTAAAAATTGATACTAAAGTTTCACGCTTTGATGTAATCCAGAAATTTATACATTTTTGTTCTTACTTGCAGAGAAGTAAATTAAAAAAAAAACAACCTACGTGGGAATCATTAATGGAACATTTAGATGCAACGTCTCTGGGAGGGTAAGAGAGATGCAGTTTCTTGGAAAAAGATAATTTTTTTTAATTAAATATTACTGAAATTTATTGGCATTCAGTGATGTAAAAATTGAAATGTTTTGAGGGAACGTAATGGGCGCAATCATGATTAACGAGTTATAAATTGATCTTACAGGTGGGAAGCCTGTGGATAGAAGTTCACAAGGAAAGGAAATGCTCGGGAGCTCCGAATTTAGCGATTAGCAACAGACATTCTTTGCACTGTGCATCAGACAGTGATTTGAACTGAAGCTGTATTAGCTCATAATGAGTGGGTTGAAGCAATGACCACATCCTGTGCTGTTGGAATAACTGAGATGGAAATAGGCCAGAATAAATCATGTCTTATGTGTAGCTCTTGTATACGTAGTGCTGGCCGGCCAGCCGAATCTTTCAATATAGCCATGTTTTGTAAGCCATCTGGTGTATTCAGTTTCTAAATTCTATTACACAATTTGCATCATTCTTAATAACATTCATCGTGCGTACGCTTATCGATGTTTTGTATCACGTACGTATGGCATAAAAAATTATAAATGTTAAGCGAATTTCACCATGTGTATTATGCCCCTAACATTAGAAACGACAGATCGCAACGTCACGGGTGCGCTTAGAAAATGCGCTGTGTAAGTGAGTCAACTATCATCGGTGAGTAACGTTTTGTTTTTAGTATATGTACTGTAATGTTGATTATTGTCTATGAGTTTTTTTTGTGTTGTCTATGTATGTGAAGGTGAGCCAATCCCTCATTTCCGAGAACCTGGTCTTCTTACTAATGTAAATTAGTAAGGAGGCGGGCCTTTTCTCGTGACATGCGCTCAGTCGACCTTTTTTATGCAGGGCATTACCTCGTTGAAAATCGAAGGCGTATCGTCGCTGCGGCATTGACTACATAGTAGGTGAGAACTTGAGCGCACATCACCACCGAATCATCTTGGAATCAGTCGTGCAAAGATCCTCAATGTTGTCCCCTATCAATGTGCGGCCATCAGCGATGTTCGTCTATTCAACGCACTCGCTCGTCCCTGCACGTCTCTTATCGACCGCGCATGTCCCACTTCACCGGCGATACGCCTTCAATTCGCGGCAGCCGTTCCTTGAATTTTGCTTTCAAAAATACTAGACCGTGCGCAGCCGGGACTGCCGTTCCTGAACAACCATGAAATTTGTTTACAGATATGTTAGAGGGATGTACTTCAGGAACGATAATGACTGCTGAGTGCGGTTGAAATTTATTTTTGAAATGTCAGAATTTTTCGAAAAATTAGAATTAGAAGTCGAGAATTTTACTGAAGGTAGGATTGTCAACTAAGAGACGGCATGCATACTGGGAGTAGGAATGTATACTGAAAGTAGAAATGTAGAGTGAGAGTATAAATGTGTACTGAAAAATAACTTGCTTGCTGAAAGTGACATTGCATTCTGAGAATCGAAGTGCATACTGAGAGCAGGATTGAACACTGAATGTAGGATGTATTTTGAGAGTGAGTATGTACATACTAGATTTTACTCTAATTTGAGCATACCTAACCACAACAAAGGTGTTCCCAAGTGAAAAAGGACGAAGGTAATGTTCAGTATGAAGTCGAGGGAGTGTGCTATTTATGTACAAGGTACTTTTAGTCTTGTTGCATAGCAACAAGACTCAACATTAACAGTATTGTTGCATAACAACAAGACTGAAAGAAGCTCATGGAAAGAGATAAAAATGAAGAAAAATGCGAAAGGGGATGCAAAAATGGACAGCAGTGAACAAAAAATTGCAAAATAAAAGCCTATTCTATTACAGCAGAAAGAAGGCCTACCTAACATTCAGCTCAGGACTTCCCATCTTCTCCCTGGGAGCGTAACATTGTATACTGAGAGTGGGAGTGTATGCTGAGGCTGGTGATGAATCCGAAGGGTAGGAAGGAATGCAAAGACTGGGAATGAACGCGAGTGTGAGAATGAATACGAATACTGGGAATGAATGCGAAGAACTGGATTGAATGCAAGTGTGGGAATGAATGCGAAAACTGGGATTGAATGCAGATGTGGAAGTGAATGCGAAGACTGGGAGTGAATGAAAGTGTGGGAATGAATGCGAAGAGTGAGATTTGCTGCGAAAGTCGGCATGTATGCAAGGACTGTGATTGAATGCGAATAGTAGGAATGGATACGAAGAGTGGGAATGAATGGGAAAAGTAAGAATAAATGTAAAGGATGGAAATGATTGCAATGAGTGGGAATGAATTTTAAGAGTGGGCAAGAATGCGAAGACAGAGATTGAATGGAAAGAGTGAGAATCGATACGAAGAGTGTGAATGATAGTGATGACTACTCGTGCAAGAGCATCATTCTACATCTTTGACAGCACCAGATACCGTAAGGCTCTCTGATTGTCAACACAGTCCATATGCTCTCTGCATTTGTGATCAAATCGTGTAGCAGTTTACAGTAGGCTCGACGGCGGCACCGGCCTGCCTTGAAACACCAGAAGACTTGAAAATGCAACACTTCCATAGATGTAGAGCGCTTCTTCTTCTGCTGAAGCACATTATGATATTTACTCATAGTTTCTTTTCTAACTTCTCAACCTCTTGGAATTTTTCTACTTCATCAAATGTTAAAAGATGAAGTAAATTGCTTATTATATTTACTAAAACACTGAATCCGTAAAATTCTATGTCGCTGTCTAATTTATAAAAAACAACGTTTCGATGTTACGAACATCATCTTCAGGCTGAAAATGTACAGAAATATATTACAGTTACAATGATTAAAATGTAAATCCAATGCTTAAGCAAAATCAGACGCAATAAAAAAAACATAGAAGTAAGATGACTAGATGGGAATAGTTTTGTACGTCAGGAATATTGATCGCTAGACGAATAGTTAATATTGCTCAACAGTTACATGTTCGTGAGACCAGAGACAGAGGAAAAATGAACGATCGAATGGATTTTTAAACTTGAATGCTACAGTCCTACTGCACAGTTTTAGGGCAAAAACATCATTAGTATTTCCATTGAGAGCCGGTTTAAGTTTATGAATATGTAATGCGTCTATTATCTGAATATGCTCTTTTTTAACAACATATATAAAATATTTGTCTATGAATATATCTTCATTCGAGGGCTTACAACAAGTTTAACACGGAAATGATTAAAAATAGAACCTTGATCTTCGCACTCTGTTAATATTTGTTAAATAACATGCCAGATTGATATGCCAAAATTAAAACGAATGAAGTCATGCCAATTGAATATTTATTAAGAGACACACATCCTATTCTGTCATATTTGAACTAATTATTACACATTGGTTCATTGCCAATGTGATCATTGATCCCGGATTTGGAAATATTATCCCTTACTAAAAGAGATCACTGATTCAACGAATTTTGTAATACACACACAGAGTTTAGTTGCCATATCTGGATCTATAGGTTTAAAAATGACATTATTATTCCTATGACATTATTCCTGGACTCGTTCATCATTTTTGTATTTCTTGTGCTTCTGACTTTTATAAAATAAATTTACATGACGCGTATCATCTCCAGGATTATTGTTATTGCTTAAAATTCGGTATGAAAGGTGGTTCATTATCGTATTAATCCGAGTTTGAGGAAAATTGTTATTAAATAACAATCTTTTCACTCGCCGAAGTTCTGAATGAAAACTTACCCAGTCGCTGCACACTTTATAAGCTTTATTTAATAAAGTTTGCATAACACCTTCTTCATACACTTGTGGAGTATGGTTTCATGGTTTCTCCAGCATAAGAAGGCTTTACGTACACGGACCTCTGTAAAGCACCCTCCAAAGCTTCAACTAATGAATTAAAAAATGGTAACTTTCCTTGTACATCCAACTCATACGTGAAAGGCAACACCGAACTATCCATCATCTAATGTTTCAACGTCTCCAACTGCTCAACGTTCTCAACCTTTACGAAAATATCATCCCCGTATCTGCCGTACACTGTCACCTTAACAGGAATAGTGTTCAACACCTGGATTTCCACATGAGACATGTGAAATTTTTGAGAAAACGTGGGCCCTAAAATGGAATACATAGCATCGTCATTTACCTGGAAGAACAAGCTGCCATTAACATGCCGGAACGGAACTTCAGTGATGCAGATTGTGAGAAGTGGCATCAAAATTTGACGAGGAAGCAGATTAAGGGGAGAAAGATCTTCACTATCGTACAAGCAATCTAGTCTCAATTGTATAAAAAACAGGTGCATTGGTGAACAGAGATTCAACATCTAATTATGCTATTATACCCCTTGGTGTTTTATTATGTAATAAGGCAACAGATTCATCAGTTGATCAAATACCTCTGAGGGTATACATGGCGTTATAATTCTATTCAATTTTTTAACAACGGGATAAGTGACGGCTGGAACCGGAGATATTATTTGCCTCAAGAGTGGATCCTTAGGATTCATATGAATTTTGTCTTTTTCGTAAATACTGTATAATGTGGCTGATGGAGCCTTCAAGTTTTTTCAAAATATAATTATTCGGAACAGCGTTACATGCAAAAATTAAGTTGAATTAAGTCATGCTGTCTTTTTTTCGTTCGCTGACAACCTGAACTCCTGGCAATTCAATTTTTCAAGGCAGATGTTCTGCGTTAGACGATAGACTCGCTCTTGAGTTCTGGCGAGGCGGAAAATTATAATAGCTTTTTACTTTAAAGAAATTTGCCTTAATATCAGGAATGCGTACGCTAGATTTGAGTTCGTTCAGTTTTTATTTCAACTTCTTTCTTGAATCTCGATTCAACTGTTCAAAATTGTTTTTTTTTCTGTAGATTTTCAGCCTGAAGATGTTCGTTACATGGAAACGTTGCTTTATTAGACTTTGATATAGAATTTTATAAATTGGGTATTTTAGTAAATATGATAAGAAATTTTCTTGGTCTTTTTACGCGAAATGAACTAGAAAATTCCCAAGGGACTGAGAAGTTACAAAAGAAACTATGTGTGTGTGCGTCATCCGTTTAATTCGAGGAAGTGCGCTTGGGAGAGGGTTTTTTCCCCGCCAACACTGATGCTCGCCTCTATACATGACGGAGATGGAGGTTCGTTTCCAATCTTTCGTTGCTTCATAAGTCGCAAATATTCTTATTTTATCATCAATAAAAATTTTGCAGTGCTTCATTTTGCGTGGCTTTCCATTCCACTTTCCGGGAACGTGAAAATCTGTTTCATTTTGTACATACATTTCTTTTGGTTTTACCCAGAATGAAAGAAATAACAAATTACGCTATATAATTTAAGATATTCACATCTCATACAGGTATAATGAGATGAATTAAGTCCTCTATATTTTTTATGCATTACTTCTGACTAGCCTTGTCTCACTACTTTGAAATCATTTGCGACTGTGTTTCAGTCGGTTTCGGCAGAACGTCTTCGTGTCGCTTCATCTTTCGTGTTCACTTACAGAGAAGGACTTCCAAGGCATTCTCGAAGTGTTCATAAGTTTATACAATGCATTATATGTATTATATGTATTTTTCTATTTATTGAGTGATATAAAACCTTAAGGCCATTAAATTCGCTTACTGCTCTGCGACCAGTTAACACTGAACAATTTCCCCGAAATAACTCGATAATACAGTAAATAAATTTATTGCACTTGCAAACTATTACAGGGATAGATTTACCCCAGGGGAGTTTCAGTGAATAGAAAAATTTAAAAATATGAATAGACAAATGAAATAAAACGCAATTTGAGCGTATGATACATTAACAAAAAATCTTTCTGATCGTTTGCCCCGTCAATCATTACGACGGTGTATCAGTCTCTTTTGGTAAAGCGTTTTTTGACTTTTTTTCTTTCGCTTCAACTTATAACGAAGGAATTCCCAAGGATTTTCTAACATTCGGTAAATTATTTTTAAATGGTCAGCTATCCCTTTGGGTATGAAATATTCAAGAAAAGATATTCTCATTGTCTCACTCATTAACATAATTAGCCCCCGACACGCCAATTAGCCCCTACGTGGTTAGTCCATTAGAACGCATCGTATTGTTTGACTACTGGTAAATTTCGTATGGTTTGTCTATTAGTACACCTCGTATGGCTTTTCTATTAGAATACCTCGTATGGTTTGACAATTAGTACACCTCGTATGGCTTTTCTATTAGAATACCTCGTATGGTTTGACAATTAGTACACCTCGTATGGCTTTTCTATTAGAATACCTCGTATGGTTTGACAATTAGTACACCTCGTATGGCTTTTCTATTAGAATACCTCGTATGGTTTGACAATTAGTACACCTCGTATGGCTTTTCTATCTTTTAAGGACCATTATATTAAAAAAAATTTACAAACCAATGTGTTGAAACACATTTCATGAGTCAACTTTTTTGGCAATAAACGATTTTCCCATTTTTCTTTTTTCTTTCTCCAAAAAAAAAACAAATTAATGTTATTTTAGAACATGGTAAATCAAAATGCACGCATGAGAATTGCAAGTTCATTTGAAATAAATCAAATTAATTTTATGAGAAACTAAATTTCGTTGGAAAAGGTCCAATTTCGTTCCTGACAAATCGAATTTCATTCTCGTCTAGTCACACTTCGTTTGTGCTGAATTAGATTTCGTAAGAGACAAATCAAATTTCGTTTGTGCTGAATTAGATTTCGTAAGAGACAAATAAAATTTCGTTTGTGCTGAATTAGATTTCGTAAGAGACAAATCAAATTTCGTTTGTGACCAAATGACCTGTAAATGGTATAGACAGAGCCAATATGATATTTCGGTTCAAATGTGACAGACGAGAATGTTTGTCTCTTAATAAATGTTATATTGGCATGAAGAGGATGACCCTGAAATAAATATTAACAGCGTACAAAGCTCAAAGTTCTATTTTCAACAATTTCCGTGTTAATCATGGTTGTACGCAATGCAATATTTCTGATGTACAAAATGATTCCCCTCTAGTCATCTTACAATGTAATCTTTTGCGTTTTTTCATAGCGTCACGTTTTGCTTTCGCATTGGATTTACATTTTTTATCATTGTTACTGTGCAATTTTTTTTGTACATTTTCAACCTGAAGATGATGTTCGTAACATTGAAGCGTTGCTTTTCTAAAATGGACAGTGATATACAACTTTATATATTGACTGTTTTAGTGAATATGATAAGCAATTTTCCCCGTGTGTCAACGCCTAATATTTACAGATCTTAGAACAGATTATGCGGGTAAATATGATGAAACCGAATGCTTGTAGCTCGATTTTCATTCGAGCCATTTATTCATCTCTTTTTCAATGTACTGCGCTGAATTTATCTACACGATCTACATTTATCATCACTTAAGCTCAGCCACCGCAACTTACGTGAAGTCACACACATTTTGCAATTTATGCCCCTTTGTGCCGTTCACTCTTCAATGGATCGCTTGCGGCCTCTCGAACTAGGGAATTGTAGAATAAAACGTGCCAGTGCACCACCTGCGTCAAAATGAGTTAATTTATTAACAGCTGGCGCTACGCATAATTTATTTGTGATAACTAATTGTATTGAATGTTTTAAAAGGGGAGAGGAGAGAAGCACATTCCGTAGGTGTAGCTGAGTGTCAACTTATACGATTTCTTAACAGACAATAGCGTTCAAATTTATCGATGCAAATTTGCCAGTGCTTTCGCGGCTGCAATTGACACCGTCAATGGCCGTCTTTAAACATAACGGCCATTACCAACCGATGTCACCCATGCACGATCTGCTCAAAAAATCACCGCGCTTGAACGAGTGCCAGTCCAGGAAGCGGTGAGAGCGTTAAATTGCCGTGAGAGCCCACTCGTCAACCGTCCGCCAGTGATCGACCGCCTCTTACTTCATCGGCGATATATCCTCGATTTTCAATAAGGTAGTCCGCGTCAATCGATTCAATCGTCATTTAAGCTCAGGAGACATTGTACTAACGCACTTTCTCACAATATCGTTAGGTTATGGTCCTCATTTTATCAGTGGAGCACATGAGCTACGCAAGGCAGAGGCTTCTTCACACCATTTTCATTATCATTTTGATCCTTCAATACCAGGTCGTTAAAAATCACCAGTCATGACTAAACTTTAACCCAGTCCAACAAACCAACTGAATAACGTTAAACGTTGGACTTAATCACTGGAATCAGCCTAAGTAAAACATTCAAGCGTTGTTTCGCTCCTTCTGCGATTTTGGACCTTCACACTCTCTCTAACAAAAGTTTTGACAGAAATTATTATTCAGAGTTACTCATTTATTTCGATACTATTCCTTTAAAACTTGCGCCATTGTTGTGGCCGGTAGCGGTGACGTCATTGGTGCGTGCCAACACTAGGATCAGGTCTGAAGAAGCCAGGGACATAGATCGACACATTGAGTCCTGATTGTTGCTTGCACCAATCAGTTTGCTTCGATAAATGTTGGTCGTCATGATATGTCTCAAACTTAGTAGGAAAACATATTAGATCATTCTGAGTGTCTTCATACCTGAGGGTAAGTCATGAGACGAAAGTTGAAATTATAGTCTTTTGGCAAAATTTCTCAGGATAAAATTGTAGAAATGATGTCCGTTCAAGAGGAAAGAAATTAAATGCGAGTAATAATACCAGGTGATAAAAAATGTAAGCAAGTTCCTCTAAGTTATTCTTATTTTTTAAGTTTAGAGGTTACTCTTTTACCATGAGTCTTTTTACAGGTTGTTGGTCAGTGTACGAAAAATATTAATTTCTGCTTTATTAAATAATTAAACCCTAATTATAACGCTTATCTTAGATAATATTTTTTAAAGTAATTTGTGGACTGAGTTCGTACTACATTTACTACAGCCCTGTTTTTAGCATAGTGAAATATTATTTTATTAACCTTTTCTTACATACTCATGTAAGAGGAATCTGAATAAGTTCTCATTTGGGCTGTGAAATAAAACGATAGTTTGGATAAAGAAACATAAGACAAGCACAGCCTTGCATCACATTACCTTTAAAACTGGCTTTGCGCAGAAACAGCCCTTTCGCATTATTCGAATTGATTCTGTGGATAAAAAGAGTGATCTTTTTTTCGTTCGCTGACAACCTGAATTCTTGGCAATTCAATTTTTCAAGGCAGATGTTCTGCGTTAGACGATAGACTCGCTCTTGAGGTCTGGCAAGGCGGAAAATTTTAATAGTTTATACTTTAAAGAAATTTGCCTTAATATCAGAAATGCGTACAGTCTCATTCCTATTTCCATGAAAAATTAGAATCTTCGTCGATGTTGACTTTGCGCTGTCGTTCTCGGATTTAATTTTCCAGGGATAAATTGAAATTTGTCTTACTTTATGAAGTGGCTCGCTGCTTTGCTGAACTGTCTCAATAAACGAGTCATTTTCGCGAATCTCCCCGGTCTCGTTTTATTGCTCGCAAGATCTTGGGAAGAAAAGTGTTAACAATTTATGTAGAGATAATTCACTAGGTTTAGCTGCTGAGGGTCGAAAAAAAACGTAATTCTACTTGAAAAATCATTTTTCATGAAAAAAGTTGGTGTTGAAATCTGGCAAAAGATTTGAATTTAAAGAGGAATAAATAATTCAAGGTTTACAACAGTTCCACAGAGCAATTTTTGGGCTAAAAATAGGACTCCAATTCTATACAACGAAGAGGGCAATCGAAGAAACAACCAACTTGAATAAATAAAACTTCCTCGAATGTTTCTAATATCACTGATGAGACATCACTGCTGATTTTTACAGTTATGCACGCAGTAAATTTAAGGCGTCATTCAGTGAAATGCGTTTTAAGACTAGCACAAAATTTTATTTCTGTTGTTGATGGTTTCATTTTCGTACGTTAAATGTTCGATTGTTTAGAAATGATCTCTGTACGTATTTGTTCGATTTTCGTCAAGTGCTTGGACGGAAAATATCACCCACACAAAAAGGTAGCCATAGACATACGCCAGTTTTCAGAAAAATTCTGATGAAACTGTTCGAGTTCATGATCAATGCTACATAAAAAGTCGAATAAATACGCAAGTCTATCAAATCACAAGTAAATCGCAAGCTTACTACTAATTTGTGTGTTTAAATTCTGAAGTTCTTACAGACTTCAAATCCGTTTGCAACATTACGGGGTCTGATATAAAATAGGTACAATTCATGACTGTCAGAAGGTTCCATCTTGCAGGAAACATCTTTAAAGAAGGATTTTTATTAGTCACTGTATTTTTGATGTCACCTACGAGGTCTTTCATATAAAGTCGTATAATTTCCTTTTCTATGTTTAAATCTCAATAACTCTTGGGAAAAAGCGAAATAGTGCTATGAAATTTTAAGTTTACTTAGCAGACCAGTTGAACAAAAGTTTTATTCGATATGACCGCCGTCTGCTATAATGGCTTTACACGCTTTCGACAGCTGAACATGGGGCGGATAACTTCTGCCGTTTCCAACGACTCAATGGCTTTTTTCATGCCATCTTTAAAAGCTGTGACGCAGTTGTGAGGCTTTCCACAAGCTTTGGACTCAATTTGTGGTAAAAATATAATCCAACGGATTTAGTTTAGGCTAGTTTTAAGGACTAAACTCTTTCTTCCAGAATCAGACACCGGATTTCTTGAGCAAGTCATCGGTTTTGCTTGACGCGTGAGGACGAGAGCCGACCACTGTCGGAACATGAACATTTCATTTGAAGCTTTGGCTTTCTTCCATAGAATGATTTCTATTTGCAAGACTTTGTCGTAGGATTTGGCATTCATTTTGTTGTTGTCGGCAAAGAATTCGCTGAAGATAACACCCTAACTCGTTCAAAACCACGCTATGGGTCATGACGCAGGCTGATTTTTTCGCGGTCATCAGGGATCGAACGTGAGTATAAATAGAAAAAATCCAGCGAAGAACCTTCTCATAAGAAATGAGCCTTATGGTTATTCTAATAGTCTTGAAAACTTTCTTGAACCTCTCTAACCGAACTGCTTTTATCTTATAAGCTAGGAGGTGCAGGCCGAAGTCTTTGTTCGCTCTGGGAATTGCCGTGATACTGACGAGCCTCTTCATGGCCAAGGTCGATGGTGACATGATTGAAATGGCCTTGATGTGTCTTTTTAGGCCATCTTTTTGTTGGGCGTGTGGGCGGCTCTGGAATCTTTACCAGATCCACCAAAACGCTGGCGAGCATCGTAACTGTCTGCCTAAGATACGGTAGGGATTGAAAGCTAAGCTTCGGTCCACGTGCCTAAGTTCAAAGACAGCTGAACATTCCGAATGATCTATTTCTTTTGTTCATGTTCATGCAACGAATTCTAAATACTGATTTCTCAATTCATAGATATTTGAGCAAAACTGATACACTTCACTGTTGCCGGATTTTCAAGAGGTCAGAATTATCACCGTTTTTAAATTTGAACGCAATCCATTGAAGTACCCTGTTGAGATCAAAATATTTATTCGGCTCTTCAACCTATATGATGGAGTGGAGTACAACCTTATTGAGCAGCCGAGCTTCCCCCTATAATTTCTCCAACCCGTCTTCTTCTTTTCCTTCAATCACCTGAGGAGATTTCTTTTTGATGGTTGTTTTGTATCATCATCATAAAATATCAAATTAGGACTTTTTCCCGGAAGTGCAACACTTTTTCATTTTATTTTGATACGGTGTAGCGAACTAAAATTTTTTCTTTTCTGGTTGTCAGCTCTATTTGTAGCTTCACTGTAGAAAGTGATGAGGATTTTGTCTGACGATTAAAGCGCGGAATGTTGGTATTAATTACTGAATACTGTACTCTCCTGAGCTTTCTGTTATATTTTGCCTGAGATCATATTATTTCTGAATAGCCTCATGGAGCTTTGACCACGGGGCCATTTCTGTCTGTAATAGATGGCTAGAAAAACTATACAGCCCTCTGTTTGTTTATGTTGAAGCAGAATAAGATCAGACGCTATTTCAATAAGTTGTCAAATGTTCAGTTTTCTTCTTCTGACGTGGACAATGAGCTTGGCTTCCCAACGCTGGCGTAGTATCACTGTATATCGTACCGGCAGGCCGCAGCGGAGACATTTCAAGAAACACTTTGCGAAAAGTACAGGAATTTCTTGAGAATTTCTTGAGTCCACCTCGCGCGACTTTAGACTTAAGTTTTCCACTCGTAACTTTTTAAAAAATGCACCAATTGCATTCAAATTACTCTCAAACAAAAGAGAAAAACATTTTCTATCTTTTTATTATAAACCAAACCCTATCGGTTGTCTAAAAGTTATAAAAAGAGAGCGAGGTTCCCCCAAGCTCTCGATGAGAGTCACATTTTTCGATGAGCCTCATTTTCTGCCGAAGTTAATTTCTAAACTAAAGCACCTATAAACTTCAAATCAATTTCCTTTTTTAGAGCAAATTATTCTTCAGGCCGACATGTATGACAAAACTCTCATACGCTTCCTGGGGGGGGGGGGGGGGGGGGCAGAGAGCGAGGTTCCCCCAAGCTCTCGATGAGGGTCACATTTTTCGATGAGCCTCATTTTCTGCCGAAGTTAATTTCTAAACTAAAGTACCTATAAACTTCAAATCAACTTCCTTTTTTAGAGCAAATTATTCTTCAGGCCGACATGTATGACAAAACTCTCATACGCTTCCTGGGGGGGGGGGGGGGCTGGGCAGAGAGCGAGGTTCCCCCAAGCTCTCGATGAGAGTCACATTTTTCGATGAGCCTCATTTTCTGCCGAAGTTAATTTCTAAACTAAAGCACCTATAAACTTCAAATCAATTTCCTTTTTTAGAGCAAATTATTCTTCAGGCCGACATGTATGACAAAACTCTCATACGCTTCCTGGGGGGGGGGGGGGGGGGGGGGGGGGGGGGCAGAGAGCGAGGTTCCCCCAAGCTCTCGATGAGGGTCACATTTTTCGATGAGCCTCATTTTCTGCCGAAGTTAATTTCTAAACTAAAGTACCTATAAACTTCAAATCAACTTCCTTTTTTAGAGCAAATTATTCTTCAGGCCGACATGTATGACAAAACTCTCATACGCTTCCTGGGGGGGGGGGGGGGGGCTGGGCAGAGAGCGAGGTTCCCCCAAGCTCTCGATGAGAGTCACATTTTTCGATGAGCCTCATTTTCTGCCGAAGTTAATTTCTAAACTAAAGCACCTATAAACTTCAAATCAATTTCCTTTTTTAGTGCAAATTATTCTTCAGGCCGACATGTATGACAAAACTCTCATACGCTTCCTGGGGGGGGGGGGGGGGGGCTGGGCAGAGAGCGAGGTTCCCCCAAGCTCTCGATGAGAGTCACATTTTTCGATGAGCCTCATTTTCTGCCGAAGTTAATTTCTAAACTAAAGCACCTATAAACTTCAAATCAATTTCCTTTTTTAGTGCAAATTATTCTTCAGGCCGACATGTATGACAAAACTCTCATACGCTTCCTGGGGGGGGGGGGCAGAGAGCGAGGTTCCCCCAAGCTCTCGATGAGAGTCACATTTTTCGATGAGCCTCATTTTCTGCCGAAGTTAATTTCTAAACTAAAGCACCTATAAACTTCAAATCAATTTCCTTTTTTAGAGCAAATTATTCTTCAGGCCGACATGTATGACAAAACTCTCATACGCTTCCTAGGAGGGGGGGGGGCAGGGAGCGAAGTTCCCGTAAGTCCTCAAGCGCAGTTTACGCAACTGTTAATTTCTAAAAAATTGCAGTTACATGTTATATTATCCATGTTTGGGGAAGGGGCCTGAAATCATGTTGTCCTTAAATAATTTCGGTTGCAGACATTAATTATCAACAATCTTGTTCTTTCTTTCACTTAAAACGGCGACTGAAAATGGCCCCCAGCTCAATATTTTTTTTGAGGGGAGTGGGGCTTTGCCACCCATGCCCGTATAATGCTGGAGAGAATACCGATAGCATGTGAACCACCCGAGATGTTTTTTGTTTATATTGGTGTTGTTGTTGTTGTTGTTGTTGTTGTTGTTGACTGTAACCTGAGCTTTCTTCAAAATATCTATTAAGAAATTAAAAATCAGTTTTTTTAACGTTGTCGAATTCTTTTTTTTTTTTGTAGTTGTTTTCTTACAAATAATTACGTACGATTACAGTAAACTCGACTCTCCTTTTCAATGTAGTAGGAGATAAGTTGTTTTTTAATAATTTATATTTAAATATTTGTCCCTTGTGTTTCATATTCAATCAGCATATATATTAATACTCGTATGTGTGTGTGTGCCTACATATGTACGCACGCACATGCGTGGATATATCTGTGCACACGTGTATAGGTATATGAGAATCTACTTAAGTATATAAGCATGTTTCTATCTCAACTTTTTCATTGGAAATAATCCGGTTAATTCATCTAATTGCTTTCGCGAAATTATCTGAGAAAACCACACCACATCCGAATGAACGACTCCGACTCCAACTCCACAAGATTCAAGGAGAAGCATCTCCGACTCCAACTTAAAACATACGTCTCCCGACTCCGACTCCGTAACCCAGATTCCATCCAATTCTAATGGGAATATTCATCATCATATGTTATCATTACATCAGAGGAGTTGTGCTGACGCTGCGCCATGCCCTCAGAGTGTTTGGGTTTCGCTGAGGTAAGACATCTGGTACAGCGGTCAGTCCTATATTCGGGATAGCTTTCAATGTATAGTGTCGTGACGGCTGCCTTAGTGTCAGGTTCAACGACTTAAGCAATCCTAGGAAGACAAAATACGATCTTTCTAGTAAAACATTGAACATGGAGTGTGAAATCAGCTATTTGAAAACGCTTCCAGGCAACAGTGCGGATAGTAAAGAAGAAATATATAGAAAATTAAAGGTGCAATTTCGTTATAATAGATATCGTAAAGAAAGATACCGACTTCAAATGCTGGAAAAGACGTGCACAGATTTCAATTTTCAAATTCAGAGTATTTTACGAGTAAGTACTACCATCTAGAACTTGTAATTAAGCTTCTAACGTAGGATGCAATTTCCCATTCAAGTTGCATCCATCTCTCTTGGGAACCCATCTATTTTTTCGCACGTACAAAAACGTTGTTGAAAAGAATAGATACCGAGAGGATGAGAAACGTAAAATAATTTTTTTTACTCTCAAACGGTAACTTGATTTTCCTAAAATTCCAGTTAGAAAATAAGGAATTATCTCTTCTTTACCTTACCTCAAAACCTATAATATTTGTCTTCATTATTTCTGTCGACCACAATGAGCAATACAGCCGTCTGCTGAACGTAGCAGGAAGAAATTCGTTTATGCTATCACCATTATTTTAATTTTCTTTAATTATATATACCATCCGTACATGAACAAGCTTCGAAATTAATTTAGGTGTGTACTTCAGTCTATATGTTCCTACATGCGAGTGTTGTGCTATATTTGTTTTGTTATTTTTTTTTGGATAACGTTGTCTGACTACTTTGAAATCGTTTACGCAGGTGTTTCAGTCGAGTTAGGAGTCAGCGTATTCGTGTCTTGTCTTCTTTCATTTTGTTCACTAATAGTGAAGGACTTCGAAGGCATTCTTTTCCTAGTGTTTATGAGTTTCCAATCATCTTACCAAGCATGAAATATCCCATATAATCAATTTCAGTAAAAACAAAACCCAAACGGTTAATTACATTTCACTTAAATATATCTTACTCTCAGCGATTTGGTGTCACTACTCAATAGGAGTTCCACTCAAAGGCCGTCCCGATGACATTAGACGATTGCGTGCAAAATAACATTTCTCGCTGTTGTGCAGATTAGCTGTAATCATATTGATTTATGAAAGAGAGACTATTGTTTTATTAGTAATAAATTGTAATGAAATGTGAACGTGCTAAGCGTTAGATTTTCAATATAATCTTTTCTATTGGGAAAAGCATTTTGGAATACGATAATCTAATATCGAAATACAAACGACTAAAGGAAGTAACTAATGACTTTTACAAATTCAATTTAACTTTTGCACATATAGTAATCTCAAGATGTGATAGTAAAGTTGTCTTATAATCACTTATGTTCGTTTTTCCTTTTACGTGCAACAGATGAAATGCGACACAAGCAAAGGGCCGCCTACTGGAAGAGTTCGTTTGAAGGAATATTTTCACGATAAAAACTTAGCAGCATCTACAGGAAAATGCGCAGAGGTGAGTTCTTCTAATCTATTCTCACTTGTCTAAAGAGAAGTGGTGAAGCATTGGTTCTCGGCAAATTGTTTCCTAGCGAAATTAGTGGAGTAAATAGAAAGAAAAGAAAACTAAAAAATACATAACTTTAGAATGGGTGAGCATCTTACACGGCCATGTCATTCGTTTTTTCATATTCACTTGAAATAACAAATCATTTCAGATAAACGAAGAACTGGAAATCGACAGATACATTCTTACAAACATCTCATTGTCCATCTTCAATGAGTATATATCTATAACTAAGCTTCTAACCCGTTGTCAGCTTTGCTTGTGCTTAACGTATGTCTAGAAATACTTTTCGATTTCGACCACAAAAGATATTTCATCTATGGAAGACTTCATTGAGTTCTATTTAATAGAGTGTAGACGTTCTTTCAAACGAGAATACACTAAGTTTGTTCATAGCTTTACGACCTCATTTGGTGTTTGGGTGAGTTCAGGGTGTTTCGTCCTCTTGAAATTATTTCTATCTATGTACCCGAAGATAGTTTATGGATTCATTTTGTATTTTCTATGCAAGGAATTGTGTCGCAATGAATTCTGAACAGTTTTTCGAGATGAGTTTGTATTTAAACTGGTGGTTTACCTATTACAAAATTCTTTTCCCATTAATTTTGTGCACAAGCATTACATGATTAAGGCATTTGTATAATCAAATTTACTGATATCTGTGTTGTTTTTGTATTTAGTGCGTTTTCCATATGTTTTCTAATAACTTTCACTCATATGATGCTTTGCATGTTTTTGCTACGGAAAAAAAACTGACGCCCATAAAAACCATTGTTTGATCGATTTATGGAACCATTTATCGAGTAAATCAAAATACTGTCATTTGACTTTTTAAACAGTGTATCCGCTTTTTGTATTCAATGTTCATCACTCCCAGGAAATAGGGAATTATTCTTTCTATTAAGAGAAGTGCTTATTTCAACATAAAATAATAATTTCAAATTTGCTAGGGGTGATGAACATTGAAAAGAGAAGGCGGATACACTGTCGAAAAAGTCAAATAACAGCTTTTTACTTTACTCGGTCAATGGTTACATAAATCAATCAAACAATGGTTTTTAGGGGCGTCAATTTCTTTTTCCCGTAGCAAAAACGGATAAGCATCATACGAGTGAAAGTTATTAAAACAACATATGGGAAAAATAACAATCAATTACTCATGCACAAGTAGACCCAGTAAAAGCACAAAAATTACATTGTAAGACGACTAGATATGAGAAGTTTTTTTAAAAATATCGAACTCCAGCAGACCAGCTAATAGTGCACAGCAGTTACATGTTCATTGCACCAGAAACACAGGAGAAATGGTCGATCAAGCGTATGTTTCAAACATTTAGGCTGCATTCCTAGTGAATAGTTTTAAAGCAACGAAACCATTATTATTTTCATTGGGAGCCGGTTTAAGGTCTTTAATATGTGATGCGTCTATAATTTTGAAATGCTCTTCGTTAAACAACATGATATAGAGTTTGTGGGTTTGGTTTAAGATCTTCATGTGAGGGCTTTACAACCATGATATCTAAGGAAACGAATAAAAATATAGCAATGATATTTATGCGCAGTTGGTGTTTTTTTTTAGAGTCATCTTAGTGATGCTAATGTTTATTGAGAGACTACATTCTCTTCTTTTGCACTTAAATTTATTGATAACATTGGCTATGTCTACGTCAAGGTTCGAAAACTTCTGACAAATATTTAATTTCCTAATTGTAGGAGGACAGTCGAGAAGACGAAGACCTTCAACATCAGAGACCTGAAAAACAGATGAATCGGCATGACGCGAAGGACGAGTACAGTGACTTGACTGACCGGGGGACTTGTGACTCAGACAATGATGGCCAATATGACTCGAATGATGGAGAGAACAGTGACATGACTGACCGGGGGACTTGTGACTCAGACAATGATGGCCAATATGACTCGAATGATGGAGAGAACAGTGACATGACTGACCGGGGGACTTGTGACTCAGACAATGATGGCCAATATGACTCGAATGATGGAGAGAACAGTGACATGACTGACCGGGGGACTTGTGACTCAGACAATGATGGCCAATATGACTCGAATGATGGAGAGAACAGTGACATGACTGACCGGGGGACTTGTGACTCAGACAATGATGGCCAATATGACTCGAATGATGGAGAGAACAGTGACATGACTGACCGGGGGACTTGTGACTCAGACAATGATGGCCAATATGACTCGAATGATGGAGAGAACAGTGACATGACTGACCGGGGGACTTGTGACTCAGACAGTGATGGCCAATATGACACCAACAACTCGTCCCACACATCTAATGATGAGGAACACGAAGATAGAAATGAATACGCAAGTGGAGTAAATGATACTTACGATAGTGTGAGTTGCTATCCGAGAACTCACCGACATGAGCACCAATACGGGTCCCAATGGGAGCTGAGCCACGAAAATCTCCAAGAGTACTGCGAGGAAAGATCGAAAAATAGAAACCAAGATAACGTCAATAATGCCATTTCCGATACAGTAGAATCGGACGACTAAGAAGAACCGATCAGTGGAAAAGAGTCTGATTTCATAAATGCACACCGTTCTATGCGTAACCCTGACTACCAAACAGAAACAAAAACTGATGTAGGAGAGTATTTCCGAAAGCAGTGCATGCTAATAGAAAACAGAAACCCCGAAGAAAACCTGAATGAATACTTACGGCACGGAAAAGGTAAGCACTATCACCTGAGACAAACATTTCGTATAAGAAGTCATGGTTGTACCCCTAGTGACATATTTGAACCACGGCACGAGCGTCACAATGCTCTTTTGACAGGAATAAGAGAAGAAAATAAAGGATGTTGCTTGAGATTTTACGACAGGCGTACGTTTAGGACGAGTTATGCTGGAGAGCCTACTTTCAGCTTCCTGATTGCTTGCCGTGACTCATCTTGTCCCCTAAAACAGAAAATAGTCTACCTGAAAGGTAAGGAAGACATGGCTGACATACATAAAGTTTTTTTGCTAGAAAAGGTGAAAGGTATAAAGAGCCACAAGCCAACAAAGCGACAAGTCGAACAGGAAGAAAGAAGACTCCTTGGAGAGAAGGTCGTGCAGGAAGGGCCGTCCAACGTTTATTACGGCGGACTTGCCTGTATGGAAGGAAGTAGTAATACTTCTAAGAATATCCGCTCTCTCAGCAACTTGAGCAAACTCGCGCAGAAAATTAAGAATGCCGATAAAATGTCGTTAGATGACGACACGGATCTCCGATTAACCATTAAAAAACTTCGCGATGAAGATGCCGCAAAAAATAAAATCCTCCCTGGTTTTGTGCAAGAATTTGACTGCATAAACTTCAAACTTATTATGCAGTCTGAGCATGAGCTTCGACAGTTAGCTAGAATACCTAATGTAACACTTCATTTGGATTCGACTGGTGGTATCATTAGGGGCTGCAAAGCGGAGGCCTGCCTCTACCACGCTGTGGTGTTTCATCCGGAAAAAAAAGCACCGCCTCTGACGGCAATCTCGATGTTTTCAAAAAGCAGTACATCTAACCACATAGAAAGTATGTTGGCAGCCCTGCTGCACAACTTTAGGAAAGTGATTGGGAAGGAGTTCAAACCAAAGTGTATTGTTGTGGACAAGAGTTTCGCTTATCTCCATGCTATAACCTCAGCATTCCACTTAGGGGATCTAAACAGCTACATCGACCGGCTGTGGATGCACCCCAATGAGGCTGAACTGGACTGCGTTTGCATAAAATTATGCAAAGCACACTTCATGAAAACCATTGCACAGAAGTGCAAGAAATATTATCCTGATTTGATGAGTAGAAATCGTAGTGTAATCAAACAGTACTTCGCTGATATGGCAGAAGCTTCCAATATATCAGACCTGTATGCGGTCTTTAGAAATTTAGCAAAAGTGTTGCAAAGCCCTTTTCTTGACGAAGACATAGCGTCTCTCATCGACCTTAATAGTTCCATTGATACCGACTTCGAAGCTAGCGAAAATCTTGACACATTAGTAGTAAAAGAAGAAGGGAAATACAGGGAGAAATGCGCTGTAGGTAAAAAGTTCGTGGCTCTGGCTGAAGACATAAAAAAGAACGTGGCTGTTGACGGAGACAAAAAAAATCCTTTTTATTCCCCCAAGATGATGGAAGACATATTGACTTACTGCATGCCATTTACGCCACTCTGGTGTGGAGTGCAAGGTGGCACGAAAACCAATGGATTAGTGGAAGGGTGGCACAAAATTGTCAAGATAGATATCCTAAGGAATGAGAGAACTACACCAGCACCCTTCGTCAGAAAAATGTACACACAGATAAAAGGGCGCTGTATAGAAGCTGGTGATGATTACAAAATTGTTGAAAAGAAAAGTAAAGCCAAAGGAGGATTGAAAGAGCACGTAGAGCGTTGGTTTAAGAGGAAGAAAAAAAACACAAAGCCATCATACTCCGAAAGATCGAAAGAAAAATTCAAGGGACTCCAAGATCGTCGAAAAGAGTACAATAAGGAACCCAGAGAAAAATTGGGGCATGTAACAGATTTCTTGAAACTGAAACAATTTCGACGTAGAAGCATTTCTACATCACCTCGTAAGAAACAGCCTACCAAGAAAATGAAATATGTTGAAGAGATTGACCAGGAAAGAAGCCAAGAAGATATGGCTTGCGATAAGATATCCCAGTCAGAAGAAGAAGAAAAGCTCTCAAGCAAAAGTAAAACGTGGCTCCCACATTTCAACCTCAAAATCGAGCACAAAGAAAACATTCTCAAACACTCAGGATGGTTATCCAGTGATGCGTTTGACGCATTCTCTTTTCTCATTCGAGGTAACTATCCGCAATTCAGATTTCATTCTCCTCTCACTGCCTTTAGACCAGAACCACTCAATAGTACGACCGACATGTTTGTGCAAGTCATTAACACAAGGTATAATGACTGTAAGATAAGTCTGGACAAGCATGGTTACGCGAGTGCGCATGACAGCGGGAGCCATTGGGTCGTTGTCACAAACGCATTGTGTCGCACAGCTGCTGAAGAAGGTGTAGCGTACGTCCAACACATGTGCTCGATGAACGGTGACCCCAGTAAAGATGTTATAGAGTGTATTCAGAAGATGTACAAAGGCACTAAAGCCATTAAAAAACTTGTGTTTCAGTGCCTAAATGTCCAACAGCAAATGGACGGTTCAAGTTGTGGTCTATTCGCTCTAGCATTCTCTACGTCTGTAGTCAAAGAAAAAGACCCATGTTTTCTCAACTACGACGTGCGCAAGATGAGGAAACATCTGATTTCGTGCTTCGAAGAAAATTCTTTGATGGAGTTTCCACTCGTGTCAACGTGTGAAAGCTTCAGCTCCGACAAAGGAAAACTTTCCCCGCACCATGGACAACGAATCCGCAAGGAAATAACCATCCTGTGTGACAGCTAAATGTTTTATTATGTAAATGCATTTACAGTACTAACACGTTCCCCTCGTTATCCAAGGCTTTAAACGGTTTGTTTGGTGAGGTCGTAAGTACCAGAATAGGGAAATCTATTTTCCAACTTAAATAAATTTTGACAGGTCCTGACGAATATGAAAAATGCAACTGCATGACAAAATTTCAATTCGTATGGTAACAATTATCTGTATAAAAAAGTTGCAAAACGGATGCAATGTCGTGCATTTATACCGGAAGTTAAATGGTCAATTTACCTGTTCGTACGCATGTGGCCCAATACGCGGGGAACGTGTTAGAGATCCAATTACCATTTTTTGGTTGAATATATGTAGGAAGCCTTACATCAACGATATTTAAACTGTTGGCTAAAGCATTGAATGTGGATCATATGAGTTATGTCATGTTATGCTATGAATATTGATAAGTTATAAATGTTGACCCTTTAACGCCAAACTGGACTATTCGGTTCTCTTTCAAACATAAGAATAATATAATGTACTTCTTATTCAATTTGTTCACTAATGTGTTCTTTGAACTACACTGCCGAGTGGCAGTTCCTTCCCAATCTTGATAACAGTGACTACCTAATGCCAGTGTCGGTTTAGTGATAGTGGTTGTCATAACGGTAATATGAGTATAAAAATGTAGGCGTTAAAGGGTTAATTACGCTATCCTGTATATTTTTATCAAATCCTAGATTACCTTAAATTTAATAATTAAACTTCCGCTTAAATAAAGGCCTGTAAGTGTTGCCCAGCAAGTGGACAAGGCCCAAATTTTAGTCCCACTGCTCGGATTAACTGAAATCGGCAGTTGGTCTGAGTAGTGGGGCTGGAATCGAAAGCCACAACACAACGATGCCCACAGAAGAGAAAGACCGACTGAACTCCATAAAACCCTCGACGTCTCTCAGGCATTCTCTTATTGGGATTAGTTACTTCGTTGATGACTTCGAGAGGAAAGCGGAAGAGGTACATGGGAGCTGCGCTTCCTCCCTCCGGTAATTGCGCCAAAAACACTTATGTAATAGCTAGTCCGTTGGAGAAGTGCATGAGCTGTAATTCTAATGTAGATTAATGCCTCAAAGAAACGCATCTTATCTGAGAATTAGGAGCTAACGACAGCGTTTCCCCCTGTTGTATGTAAGTGCTCAATGATGTTGGCCCAAATGATTTTCCCTCACGAATGTTTCGCTCTTTCATTTGAGAGTATTTTGAAGGCGATAGATGCATTCCTTCAAGAGTAACAGTTGGCCAGCTGAAGTGTTTTTACTGCGCGCGAGTGCGCAAGGTCTATCGAATAATTTTTGTAACTTTCGGCAAACCGTTAGGGTTTTGTTTATATCGGCACGAAAGAGAATGTTTCGTATGAGAGTTTTGTCATACATGTCGGCCTGAAGAATAATTTGCTCTAAAAAAGGAAATTGATTTGAAGTTTATAGGTGCTTTAGTTTAGAAATTAACTTCGGCAGAAAATGAGGCTCATCGAAAAATGTGACTCTCATCGAGAGCTTGGGGGAACCTCGCTCTCTGCCCCCCCCCCAGGAAGCGTATGAGAGTTTTGTCATACATGTCGGCCTGAAGAATAATTTGCTCTAAAAAAGAAAATTGATTTGAAGTTTATAGGTGCTTTAGTTTAGAAATTAACTTCGGCAGAAAATGAGGCTCATCGAAAAATGTGACTCTCATCGAGAGCTTGGGGGAACCTCGCTCTCTGCCCCCCCTCAGGAAGCGTATGAGAGTTTTGTCATACATGTCGGCCTGAAGAATAATTTGCTCTAAAAAAGGAAATTGATTTGAAGTTTATAGGTGCTTTAGTTTAGAAATTAACTTCGGCAGAAAATGAGGCTCATCGAAAAATGTGACTCTCATCGAGAGCTTGGGGGAACCTCGCTCTCTGCCCCCCCCCCCCCCCAGGAAGCGTATGAGAGTTTTGTCATACATGTCGGCCTGAAGAATAATTTGCACTAAAAAAGGAAATTGATTTGAAGTTTATAGGTGCTTTAGTTTAGAAATTAACTTCGGCAGAAAATGAGGCTCATCGAAAAATGTGACTCTCATCGAGAGCTTGGGGGAACCTCGCTCTCTGCCCCCCCTCAGGAAGCGTATGAGAGTTTTGTCATACATGTCGGCCTGAAGAATAATTTGCTCTAAAAAAGGAAATTGATTTGAAGTTTATAGGTGCTTTAGTTTAGAAATTAACTTCGGCAGAAAATGAGGCTCATCGAAAAATGTGACTCTCATCGAGAGCTTGGGGGAACCTCGCTCTCTGCCCCCCCCCCCCCCCAGGAAGCGTATGAGAGTTTTGTCATACATGTCGGCCTGAAGAATAATTTGCACTAAAAAAGGAAATTGATTTGAAGTTTATAGGTGCTTTAGTTTAGAAATTAACTTCGGCAGAAAATGAGGCTCATCGAAAAATGTGACTCTCATCGAGAGCTTGGGGGAACCTCGCTCTCTGCCCCCCCCCCCCCCCCCCCCAGGAAGCGTATGAGAGTTTTGTCATACATGTCGGCCTGAAGAATAATTTTCTCTAAAAAAGGAAATTGATTTGAAGTTTATAGGTGCTTTAGTTTAGAAATTAACTTCGGCAGAAAATGAGGCTCAGCGAAAAATGTGGCTCTCATCGAGAGCTTACGGGAACTTCACTTCCTGTTGTCTGTGAACGCTAAAGTGTTTTGGCATTCGCGAATTTCTCTTAAGAAAGTTTCATTCTTTCTTTTGAGAGTAATTCGAACTCGATAGGTGCATTATTTCGAAAGTTACATGTGAATGAAGTTAATGAACTTTTATGTTTTGGCGGAGCACGAGTCGAGAAGGTATCTCAAGAAATTCTGTACCAAACTGTTTCTTGAAGTGTCTCGGCTGCGGCCTGCCGGTGTATATCGTAGAGATCTGCTGTACGTTTACGTTTTTTATTAGGCAGTCCTCTCTTTTTTTCTCGATACTACTGACCTTCTGCACAAGTCTTTTTATGTTTCATTTTTCATTTCATTTCACTATTACGTCTCATCGAAATGTTTATGCTTTCATCTCTAGTGTAAGAAGCTGTGCCAACCCAAACATTCACATTTTAGGATCTTCGCCGACTTCTCTGTGATAATCGCTTTACTAAGTAGTAACGGAGGTTACCTCATATTGACTTACCTTCGTCAGAAATTCATATTACTTTTACTGGGAAATCGTCCTACCTTAACCGAAGACTCACCTTACCGGGCCGGAGACTCACCTTTTACCTTTGCCGGAGACTCACCTTTTTACCTTTGCCGGAAACTCATTTTACCTTTGCCGGGGAATCCCCTTACCTTTGCCAGAAATTTATACTACTTTTGCCGGCAACTCTCATTCAATTTACCGTATAAAAGGTAATATAAAATTTTCGTTCCTTACCAACTAACCAAATATACATTACGATAAAGCGTCACGTTTCGAAGGTCAGTCTCGCCGGTAACGTATAATGGTCCCTAATATGATTGGCAGCTCGATTCAGCGTAAGGGAAGCTGCACACCAAAAGACGGCAAGCGACAAAGCAAGCGAGAGAGAAAGATGTTAGGCGAGACCTATCACCAGTGCTTCCACTTTAGGGTAAATTACCCCATTTTAGGGTAATCAGACACTGTCTAGGGTAGAGTTTAGGGTAACGCAAAATTCTATGATTTTTAGGGTAATTTGACTTCAATCAGGGTAGCACAGCAAAATTATAGGGTATTACCGGTTTTCATTACCAATATCAAGTTTGCTCTCCTAAGTACCTTATAAGGTACTTTGTGGAAGTACTCTACCGGAACGTTAATGAAAATGTTCAATGAGAGTCAAATTTGGAACAAACGCAAAGCTCAACCGAACTTGCTTTCAATTTATTCTTTATTGCACCTTCCGATAAGGCTCAAATTGGTGTGCACATCGCTGCATATCTCCCAGCTGTGATCTCTCCTTAGTATAATGTTGCCAGATTTGCTCAAATAAATAATACCTTGGTTTATTAAAATTACAGTAATTAAAGTGGTAGGCAACTTGATATAATTGTTTAGAAATCGATATGTGATAGCCTTACGTCAACTAACTCGTAAATGCGTCAAGACTTACACCAATACATCGGTCATCGTCGTTTAGTAGAATTGAACAACTATATAACGTGTGAACAACGACACCGCTCGAGCCGAGCCGACTTCGAGGGCAGAATTCAGGGTTGCCAGATTGGCCATTTCATAACCAATTTATCCAAAATTGGTCATTTTTTAAACGCCGTGCCAGTGAGAAAAATCACATGGCCATTTACACCAATTTGGCCATTTTTTTTAACTTGTGGCCATGAAATATTCCATTTAACCATGTTTTCCATGAAGGAGCGTTGAACGAACCAAGATACTGCAACGTAATACGAATTATCGAAGCACGTACGAATCTTGTTCAATCTTCGATTAGTCGCGTTTGTAACGCAGCAGTTGCAGCCCTGCATGGCAATGCGCAGATAGTTTTGTTTCAGTCGAGAGCAATTAACTGTGCAAGGTGCATCACATGCAGTATTGTATTGTAACAGATAAGATTTGGTTACTTGCGTGTTGCGTTGCAGTAAAAGGGATTCTCCGTCCGATCAAGCTGCTACACCAGCAAGGAAGACAAGCAAATTTTCCTCGTCTGTTAAGCCCTACACACAAAAATGGAAGGAAGGATTGAGAAGCGAACCACTGTTTCGAGGCTGGTTAGAAAAATCTCAGTGTTCTACCTCAACTAAAGATATAGCATACTGTACCATATGCTCATCTACCATAACGTGTGGTAAATCGGAGATAACGCGTCATGCAAACGGCCAACGCCATCAAAATCTTTCAATGCAGGGAAGGAAAACTCAAACTTTAACTTCCTTCATCTTGTAAAACGATCCAATTGACAAGTCAGCCAGAAAAATTGAATTACGGATATGTGCATATCTTTCTGAGCATAATTTGCCTATTTCGTTAATTGACTCATTGCTGCAACTGCTGAAACAAATGTTTCCATATAATGAAGCATTAAAGAAAGTAAGCTTAGGGAAACAAAGAGCTTCGAACATTATTAGACAATGTTTCGGTAAACATCTACTAAGTGATCTTGTCGTTGTTCTTAATGAACGTTTATTTTCAGCAATATTTGATAAAACAATTGATCGCAGTACCGCTAAACAGTTTGGAGTCATCGTGCAATATTGGAGTGTGGGTGCAATCATGAGCTCCTTCGTTGATCTTGTTGAAATACAGGATAGCTCAGCCAATGGATTGTTTACTACACTCAAAAAATGTTTCAGTGATAAAAATATTAACTTGAGCAACATTGTAGGGTTTTGTTCTGACACGACTAACGTAATGATGGGATCCAAACATTCTGTTGCTTCTTTATTAAAAAAAGAATTGCCAAATGTTCATGTTGTAAAATGTTCGTGCCATTTATTTCATTTATGTGCATCATATGCTGGTCTGAAATTACCTAAAACTATCGAGGATCTTTGCCGTAATGTGTTTAACCATTTCCATCTAAGCTCGAAAAGACAGATTTCATTTCAAGAATTTCAAGCTTTTGTCGGAAAAGAATCACATAAAATTTTGGCGCCTGGTCAGACACGATGGTTGTCACTAGAGCAGTGTGTTAATTAAACCGTCTATTGGAGCAGTGGGGTGCTTTGAAATTATATTTCACAGAAGTAGCTTTTAGTGATCCTACTAATACTAATGATACAATTATACAAACATTAAATGATTCTTTTTCTTTGGCATATTTAGAGTTTCTTTCGTACAGTCTTGGCCGCTTTAATAAGTTCAATAAGCACTTTCAGTCAGAACTGCCTGCACTATACAGCCTCAAAAAAGATGTGTGTGACTTAATAAGAAGTATATGTTCAGATTTCATGCGCGTGTCTTATGTGAGGCAGTGTGAAATCACAGCACTACAACCATCTGATGCTCTCTTCACCGCGTCTATGGTGAATGATGAAAGTATATATCTTGGCGTCGCGGCCACTGAAACTCAAAACGATCTGGAAAGCAGTGCAACATCAAATGAACTGGCGATATTTCACAGGAACTGTGAAGCGTTTTTAATAGAAGCTGTTAGACAGGTCCAAGCGTGGTTTACCCTTGATGATCCTTTGTATGATGTGATTCAGTTCTTGAATCCTGCCAACGCTATTCAGCTCCAACCGCCGTCAATAGCAAAAGTTTTTGACATTCTGCCGCAATTGTTGACTTTGCCGACAAGAATGAGACAGACGCGAAATATAAAAAACATTGCTTAATGCCTGGAATTTCAACTGATATGTCCTATCAGGAGTATTGGAACATTATATTGAAGGCAAAGAATGCTGCGGATCTGCCATGCTTTCCTAACCTATCTGTTGTTGTTTCTACTCTTTTGGCACTCCCATTTAGAAATGCGTCTGTCGAGCGTTTCTTCCGTAAATTAAATCTAATCGAAACTGATAACAGAGCTTCCCTAAAAAACGAGACTCTGTGTGGCCTATTGCACATGATATACTATCTTAAGAATTCAGGAGAAACATCCGATTCAATGCCGATTGATTCCAATTTGATTGCTTCCGTAGAAAAAGTCAGAAGAGAAGCAACGCTACTTGTGCTGAACTTTAAAATTTGTCATCACGTAAAGGTAACTTGATACAGTCTTATCTAGCTCTTATTTTCGTCTTTGTAAATTGGCAGTACACTTGTTCATATAATCGCACTTGTTGTTCGTGTTGTTGTTGTCGTCACGGAATCGTGTTGTTTTCAGTGGATGTTATTGATTTTTTTATGTGAATATGAACTTGTCAAATCACTTTGTAATGAGTGGAGGTCGGTGGGGATGCACAAGCTGGACCCTCGTCTCACATTCTTGTAACTCACCACAGTGTGGTAAATCTGAGTGAGGCTGAAACTTGTCTTTTTAGTGTTAAGTTGCAGTCAAATTAAATTAAGTGAATTCACATAATGAGAAAGTATATTATACGATATATCCGTTGAGTCTCTAGCAATATTTGGATACATATCTCATGAATAAAAAAATACGAGAAAACTACCTTCTTAAGCATTGTTATCTAGCTCGATACTCTTATGCGATTAGAGTTTATCTCTTGGCGATGATCAAGCGAAATTCATTATATAAGTTACATAGTATTTTCGATGTACTGAGCAGTTCTCGACTTTCTAAGAGGAAAAATGTTGGTTAAGTGAAATATAGATATTAGAAGTTAATAAAAAGCAAATTCTTCTAGTTTGTTCGCGAAAATTGTGAATCGATGTTTGTGCTGCTGTTCAGAATTGTTTACTTGAATAAATGTTTTGAGTGTTACTTTGCCTTTCATTTCCTCCTACTATGTCTTTGCTTCTCTCTGCTATTCAGGAGTAGATCGGCTGGCATCGTAACGGTACTTAACGCATATTGAACAGCTTGTAATTAGGTCATCAAACAAAAAAGACAAACAACAGAGAGTTACATAAAAAGTTGCACTTATCGTGACACATCTGACTCCGTAAAGTCAAAGAATTTCATTTTCAAATATCGCACGAACCCTGTTGTTGTGTCATTTCCTCACATAGAAACATAGAAGCCTTAAACATTTTAATGCAATAACAGCAGGGGCTTATTTGACATTTTAGGGTAATTTAATCATTTTTAGGGTAATCTGGAATAAAGTTTTAGGGTAGGAACTTTCTCACCCGTGGAAGCCCTGCCTATCACACACCAAAAGGTAGCCAGTTTGCTCCTGAATGTCATGGAGAGAGGTCTATAACAAAAATAAGCTGAACAAGCATGTGTTTGTAACGACGAGTATCATTCCTACTTCGTCCCATTGCTTTGAAACATGTGATCTGTCACTGTGCTTTGGATCTTTTGACTTCCAAAGGCACAGTACAGCATAAACTTTGGATATAAGGAGTTCAGTTAATGCTGGAAGAATTGAGCAGCACACCTTCTTCGTCGACGTCTCACCACGCACTGCCAGACGTTTCCCACTGCCATAGAACATTTACATAAGAAGAACTGCAAAACTACGGTGGACCCCAAGCCCGCTCTAGACAAACATACGCACGCACGCTAACCAATCAGCAGCCAGCAATCACGCCTGGCCGCTGACGTCATCACGGCCAAAGCTTCCAATTGGCTGCGTATCCAGGCATTACTGTGACACTCGTTTGGATTGTAAATAAACGTTTCTGGGCGTAGTAAGGATAGTGAAAGCCGAAATCGTATATTGCGGGTACATTGACAACACTTTTTATTATTTCATTCAATATACATACACGTGAATGCGCATTCATGTACATATTTGCAATTCATATATAAAGGCTAAGGCGCATTTAGATTAGACTAAGGTGCTGAATGTGATAGAACGTTGGTGCCGTTTATTAAAAATTTTCGGAAAGGGTTCATTGTCTTTTTAAACCATTCAATATCAGATTCTCATACTAGTCGAAACAATATAATAATGAAGAAATTAAGTTAGTTTGAGCTATAAAAAACCTGCTAATAATATGTAGCGATGTTATTTATATTTATTATACGTAAAGATTACCCAAATAGTTACATACGAGAAATGGGAAGAAGTTTACGTTAAAGTTATGTTCTTTATGTTACGTTCATTGATGAATGATTCGTGCGTACGTTGCTTAATTGGTTATAGATTAGTTTTAGCCTCCTTTTACCACATACCACAACAAAGAGGTTCAAAGTGAGGAAGGATGAAGGCACCATATCGTATGGAGTTGCGGGAACGCTGAATCTATGTACAAGGTGAGTTCCGGCACAGGATCCCGTGCGCATGGAAAGTCAGTTAAGAAGGAAGGTTATGAAACATGATAAAAGTTGATGAAGAAAGTAAAAGGTATTAAAAAACACGACAGTAGTAGATCGAAAAAAATGGTCCTACACAAAACTACGAAGATTTTATTTCAACAGAAAGAAGGCTCACCTAACTATCAGCACAGTACCTCAATTTTTCCCTTGGGAGCGTTAATTCCCATAGATATAATAGTTGTATCCACCTGAGGGGCGCGAACGTTGTTTCGTAACAATAATGGAGAATATTGAGGAAGGAGAGTCCACAAGATCGCCACGCACACACTTTGGATTAGGGTTTACATGTATCCAGTTTTTGGACGGGGCTCAACACATAGTATTAACTAGTATCAGAAGTGAACTACAGTACTAAAGTGGCTAGGTGAGCTAATAAGTGAAGCCTAAGAAGAGCCGTCGGCATGGCTTTTCATTACATTTTCTAGTTACAACATATTAGTAGTGAGCGTATGCGCTAAATAATAGCGGGGTAAAAATGCTTGTGTATACAAAGCAATGAACTACGCATGAAGATTTAGTGCAATTAAATTCTCACTATGTGCACAGCGTGT
Organism: Morinoia aosen; assembly: GCA_030386875.1. NCBI lineage: Eukaryota > Metazoa > Arthropoda > Malacostraca > Amphipoda > Talitridae > Morinoia > Morinoia aosen. Next base: position 15,469,119 of record CM059569.1, on the reverse strand, counting down.
GCTAAGAAACAAAAATATAGATATGGGACATTAAATCCAATCTCTGTGTCTGTTGAAAGCTTGCACTGTCACGGTTGACACTGCAGGGCAAGAAGAGCAATCATTTGGATAAATTACGAGCTAGTAACAGTAAATGAGCTTCCTACCATGACGCACTGCAGAAATATTGTAGCGATATAAGCTTATGAACCAAATTTATACATTAACAATAAAATATACTTAAGTCAATCAAAAAATATACCTAACTTGCTACCATATGGTAATATTACTCATGGACAATTTTCTTGAGTTTTTCCGTACAACTTTTGGAGGACATAAGTTTGTTCACGTGTCTTGTGCATTGGAGCGTTCTACACACGGCAAAAAATTGTTGCAACTTGTCGGTGACCTGGACACGGCAGAAATTACAGTGATGCTGACACAAATCTAAGAACTTACAGACTAGTTTACGAAATCCTGATACGTGCCGATAATTGCGAAAGCAATACAAAAATACTCTCTCGTACAAAATAATCAGGTCAATAAGTAGTCTCAAATCCAGCTATGGCATCGTTCTCTCGGTTGTACAATAGCCCTTTCCGGAGCGACATCTCATCCACTAGAAGAAAACAAAGTTTATCTCTAGCACTGACGGGTTTAACCTTCATTTTCAACATGGACACACTTTTTGCACTTGTACCAGGACGTACTTCGAATTGTTTCATCATTGCACGCACAGTCGAAAGTGAGGGTAATGGTATCAAGTTCCTCATCAGTTGATAGTGGGTCTCTGATGAGCTTACAAGAATGTTCACAGCGAGCCACTCGTGATAGATGGTGTATAATCTCTTGCCCCTCAATTTGAGCTTTACAAATGCACTGAGATAAGGACCAAGTCTGCCACTTACACTTCTCAGGAACTTATCTGTGTTCAACCGCTTGTACAGTACCTTTGATTTTCTCCTGAGCCCTTTTCTAAGTTTTCTCTCAGGAGCTGGTCTGCTGTTTTCAAGGGCAATTGTCGTTCCAGAAGGAGAAGCGAACAACCGTCGCTAACAAGGTACCACTGGAGGACCTGTGTCTTCCAGCAAAAAACTGCTGCTTTTGCCACACGAATTCTGAAATAAATTGACGAAAATTAGATTGTATGTATATTATATTTACTTCCCCAACTTGAAGAAAGTATTAATTGTACACATAAATCAAACTTTAAAGTGATTGAAAGTTTATGTTTTGAACACAACACATCTCATTAAAAAATATGCCACATTTAATCTACATGGATTGGAATCACAGCTCTGGTCAGTATTCTTTTCCAAGATTTCTAGCATTAAACTATGAATGAGTTCAAACATACCGAACGGTATAAAGTGAGCACCAATGAGAGACAGGAAAGCCCTGTTCAGTACCCAAGAAAGTCAGCGAGTACCGCGAGCCCACCCTTCTAATGAATCAAGCATTATAATTGGATGCATTGTGTAAAGAAGCATTACCTAAATGTTTGCATTAATTCAAATCCAAGGACACAAGAAATAAAGTATAGTTCAGAAATATGCTACGAGAATCGCATTTTAATTATATTTTTCAACCAAAGATATTTATATAATTTCATGATGTTTTAAATCGAGAAGTGGAATGATCAGAGAGGTAAATGAGTGACAGTGAATATGGTATTGACACTGATGGAAATGGCAGCAGGTAGTTCCCACAAGAATTCTACAAATGCTGCTGTGTTTTAGAATAATGCGCATGTGATAACTTTTCAGCAATCTTTCCAGCTTTTGCTGCTAGCACTCATCCAACGCTGTTCAATTCTGGCTTGTAACTTGAAAAATCTATCCCGCTACAATTCAAAGACACTTCAAAGAAGTACGAACTCAGCGGTTATTTCAACACGACCAACCTGTGTTGTTCTCCTCCACGAAGATGAGCAGCATTGTTTGCTGGAAGCACTGGTGGCAGGCCTTGTGGTACCAAGAGTGGCAGGCCTTGAGGTGCCAGAGTGGCAGGCCTTGAGGTGCCAGAGTGGCAGGCCTTGAGGTGCCAGGAGTGGCAAGCCTTGTGGTACCAAGAGTGGCAGGCCTTGAAGTGCCAGAGTGGCAGGCCTTGAGGTGTCAGAGTGGCAGGCCTTGAAGTGCCAGGAGTGGCAGGCCTTGTGGTACCAAGAGTGGCAGGCCTTGTGGTACCAAGATTGGCAGGCCTTGAGGTGCCAGAGTGGCAGGCCTTGAGGTGCCAGAGTGGCAGGCCTTGAGGTGCCAGGAGTGGCAGGCCTTGTGGTACCATGAGTGGCAGGCCTTGAGGTGCCAAGAATGACAGGCCTTGTGGTACCATGAGTGGCAGGCCTTGAGGTACCATGAGTGGCAGGCCTTGAGGTGCCAAGAGTGGCAGGCCTTGAGGTGCCAAGAGTGGCAGGCCTTGAAGCACCAGAAGTGGCAGCTCTCGAGGTGCCAGGATTGGCAGGTCTCGTAGCACCAAGGGCAGGAGGTACAGTACCAGCAGCTGATGGAGAAATAAGGGAATAAATTAGGAACAGTGATATGGCATCTCAAATGAAATTGAAGCACACTACAAAATGAGTGGTATTTTCAACAAATTTAACTCTACCAGAAGCTTTAATTCATGTCATTCAATTCTTACTCATTAGTAGAGAAGGCGGTTTAAGGCTCCACCCCATAACATAATTTCACAGAGGAAGTGGAAGGAAGCATATAGTATGCAAGGAAAACATTTAGGTACAAACAAAAAAAGAAAGCCGACCTCACCATCAGCTCAGGCCCTGACATTCTCTCTCATGGAATACTACTTCCAATGGATACAAAAGTTTTATCCCACTTATTGGGAAATAATCAAATGTAATTGATCCTTCATAATGTAAAATAGGCAAGGCCTATTGGTAAATTAAAGTTCTGCTGCACTGTAAGGGTACATAAGGAATTAAACACTGGGGTACAGAGGAGGCTCATTAAAAACTAAAAGAGCTCATCTTTAAATGAATACAAAACCTATTTTTACCAACCAATACTAACCTGTCAACACAAACACTGCACTAGGTATTTTTCATTCATGAAGCTCCTGAGTTATCTCAGGATTGTAATTCAGATTATATTAATTAACTTTGGTGATCGTAACAAAATTTTTGAACATTTCAATTATTTTTCTTAATTCAACACTAAATGTACATGGAAAAAGATTGCTAATAACATTTTGACCCCTGTATTATGTATGAAATAATTTCAAATTCAATGCTGAAGTTTGTTTCCCTACAAAAAACTTTCTTTGCTATGTTTCATTGAGTGTAACACTCTATGTTTCATTGAGTGTAATAATGAATTGTGTAGCATCCATTTCCTGGATAAATGCTTCACACTGTAAAACATGTGTGAATACCATTCTCAAAAGTATTTGGAAATGTACTAACCTTTCTTTGCGTACACTAAGGCTTCATAAGTGACAGCCATGCACTCTCTTAAATAAGTGTAAATTAAGCTTGTTGGCTTCAATTTTCACATGGGATGAATATTTCTTCAAGTGGCCTTGACTTTTTCAAGAATTTCAATACATTCAACTCAATGTTAACATTCTTTACTTTTATTTCAATATTCCTCAATTGGATTGGGGAATCATCTTTTAAAATGTAAACTTACTTTTGTTGGGAGTGGCAGGTGTTGCAGCACCAGGCATTGTAGCAAGAAGTAGGCTAGGCCTTGCACCAGGAGTGTCAAGGCTTGTAGCACCATGAGCAGGAGGTTCAGTGCCAGCAGCTGATGGAGAAATAAGGGAATAAATTGGGAACAGTGATATGGCATCTTGCATGAAATTGAAGCACACTACACAATGAAAGATATTTCCAATAACCTTAATTTTTGCTAAACTTCTACGTCATGGCATCGTTTATTAATACTTTAGGAGAAAATAAGTCATTTTAAGGCTCCACCACCATAACATAGTTTCACAGAGAAAATAAACGGGAATGAGTAATATACTCATAGAGCTAAGTACCATTGAATATTAATCCCCACAAACCAAAGTCATTAAGGGGTATGTTGGCTTCTGGAGTACCCATACCATTTTCAAAACACAGCCTTTGTGATGCAATAAATAGGTTTTTTTCACCCCTTCAGTGTAAATTTAATCATATGAATTTAGACCTTTTATTAAAGTAAATCAACCCACTACCCAGCTTCTAGCCCCTTTATCTTGTAAACTGTTGTACTGATACTTATGAAATTTCAAGTTATTATTATTATTATTATTATTATTATTATTATTATTATTATTATGTAAATTTCCCAATCTCAATGTGAATGTCTTTGACCTCAATAAGTTTTATTCCTTTTAACTAGATTTTTATTTATTCAATTTTAGTAAAATTTCTATTTGAAATTGAAGTTCATAATAATTGAAATTCCTTGTACCCTACTCTGAACATTTTTTTAAAGAAAGATCCATTGATCATGTTTCTGGACCTTGAATTAACCAAGAGGAGCACTATGTAAACTATGTAAACTTTGTATGGTCATCTTTGGTGGCCAACTCTACAAGGCCACCTTTATGAATAACACTGTCTGATCACTGTTCATAGTATTGAAAGTCACCTTTGAAAGTGACTAGATGTAGGATTGAAAGCTGACTTATTCAAACCTAATCATTTATTTTAAAGCTGTGTAAAGTAAGAGTAGGTATGCTACTGTTTTTCTACTAAAGCAAATGAGCCTGCATGACGTTTCATTTCATTATAATAAAGGCAATGAGCAGTGAGAAAATAACTGTAAATTTTAAAAAGCCTACAAAATTATTTGAAATGGATCATTCATGCTCATTGAGTGCAATCATGAAATCACAATGATTACTTCACACAATAGCCATATATAAATTATTTTAGAGTAGGTATCTTATAAGCTGCAAGCAAATTGAAAGAACTCGGATAAAAAACATAGGATGATTCAAAGTGTTTAACCATCACTTGTTCAAAAAAACTACTAATGAGAGATTTTGATTGTGTTAAATTTTAATACAATACAAACAGTTGCTGCCTTACTGGCAATACAAAATTATAGCCAATTTCAGACAATTTAAATCAACATTTATTAATCTATTGAAACATTTCTTTTAGAATAGCATTTGCAACTAAATCTTGCATGAAAAGCATAGCATTCATTTTTCTTAATGTAAATTAAATTTTGGGGTTATCTACTGCATTGTTTATTTCAGCTAAAGCTAGGCCTACAAACAATATTTCTTATTATATTTTTGATAAAAATTTGAAACCCCAAAAAATTTCCACTCTTGATTAACACACTGTTATTATACGTCAATCCAACAGCCATTCATTATTCAAAATCAAGGGTATGAGGAAAATTATAACTAGTGAAGCTTCGACGTACTGGATTAACTTCGAATAAACGAAACAACTAAAAGATTTACATTACATTGGTCTTGCACAGCTCTTCTTGAAACTGCTGAAGATTACAATAACTTTCTCGCATTTCTGAATGGAGACAAAATGAAGTTATAGTCTGAACGAGAGAAGTGCTGGCACACACATAAGCCCTCTCTGGCCTTTTGGATCTCTTATCCATCTTCAACGTTACAGTACCACATGCTGCCATCCACTCGTCGTAATTTCCTTTAGGAAATAGGAAAACGACAAATCAGGACATTGACGGTTATCATTTCCACAATTTTCCATCAAGCACTTTTTAAAATATACGTACGGGGCAATTTTTGCAGCAATCTTCGTTACACCTCTGTCACAGCTGCTTTCAGATTCAAACAGTCTCCTGCCGATTTTTCATGACGTCACAATTTCTTGGCTCCTCATTGGCCAATTGGCACCTACGTCATCGCGGCCGGCGGACGAATTCGCTTAGTGATAAGTTGCGGATCTTCTAGTATATGGTCTGTGGGTGAGATTTGTGCGGGTACCACCTGCACCGTAATTAGTCCGCTAGGGCAACAGAAGTAAATTCGGTTTATGCCGAACTACGGCGTTATCGTTAGGAAGATGAGCAACTGTCTGCGCCGTAATCAGTCCGTTAGGGCAAAAAAAGTAATTGCTGTTAAAGCCGAACTGCAACAGCGTCTTCCTTTGCGACAAACTATGCGGAATAATATGTCCTCCCAAGGTGGTCTCCTTAGGCCCTTTTTTCGGTGAGAGTCTCGTATTAGACTAAAGGCTTAGTCTTAAAAAGAGAAGGGAAAACTCTTTCGACTTCAGGATGTGAGTTTTTCGTTGCTGAATCTCGTTACGAAGCCTCTTGCATACACAGATACATTTTAACAAAGACAGTGATTTACTTTCTATTGCAAAAATAGTGTGTACAGATATGAGCTACTGCATAACATGGTACAACACTCGAAATTAATTATAAATATTAGTGTTATTTAGCTAAGGTAATCAAACTAACCATGAAATGTTGAAATACAATACGAATGATTCTTAAGGGCTAACTCAAGTAAATGCACTCACCCATCATCAGCGCAGAGAAACAGACTTAGGGCCCGTACCGGGAACTGAACACATAAAGAAAATACTTAAGATTAGGGGTAACTATAACAAAAGACTCGATAACACTTGCGTGGCCTGACATTGGATTTCTACCTCGATTGATGCCTTCAGTTGGAGCAGTTTTGTAGGCCTTTCCTGGTAAACTATTTCTACGTATTAAGTATTTGAAAAAAATTTAGGTGATACGTCAAGCCAAGCTTGCCATTCAACATTAAAAAATCTTGAGGTCAATTTTCCATATAAATACTCACGTAGAATATGCTTTTGAGATTCAATATTCTTTAAAAACCCGTATTAAAAAGTAATCAGAATGAAACAAGTTTTTCTTAGGGTTTCATGTACGCTTTGTCTTTTAAAATCCATTGGATATTCTGGGAGTTATTAAAGACTATTTAGGAACCCATATTTACAATAAATGTAAGAGAAATGTAAGATTTTTTAGGTTCACAGGTGAAATAGATAAATGGATATTCCGATAAGCTGAATGCAATGAGCTAAAAGGGCTGCACGACCCCCCTCGACACACACACACACACACGCCCTGCGCCGTCATGTTACGCGACACATCCGCAGGTTCTAAAGTTCTCGAGGAGTTCTTGCGACCGAAAAGGCATCTCTGATGCAACCGCAATTGGTTCCTTCGGCTGATTAGCCTATTTTGAGTGAAAAATCTCATGTCAAGCGGTGTGGACGAGTGTGCGAGCTCTTGGAGGGTGCGTGTGGCGTACACTAACAAGAAGAGCGAAAAACGGAAGTAAGCATGCCTGCCACATGCCCTCACATCAGTTGTCCGATGGCGGTTGTAGGTCGGAGTCTCATCAGAGGGTATGTGAGCAATTTCTATTGCGTGTAGGATTAGTCCTTGGACTGTTTTTCAATTCGAAATAAATACTACTGGTATTTGCCTTTGCCCCACGAAAAATACACTAAAAAAATAGCTAATAGTCTTGCATTCACGTTTCAGACAGAATTAGTTCTTGAACGCTGCTGTAGTACTCTGGAAATGAGTAAAACACCAAGTCATTGTTGATCTGCATCTCGCAGTAGTATCAAGGTCAACAATCATTAAGCAGTTAGATAATGCTAAATCTTATGTTTATGATACCACATACAGGTTTTTAAGAAATTGTCAATGCTAAGGATCGTCCCACAAGCGGATGTCTTCGTACAGCTCGTACAAGAAAGAACATCAAAGCGGTGCGAGGAAGGGTCCGGAGAAATCCAAAACGATGCGTAAAAAAAATTACTAGAGAATGAATATGTCTCCAAAAACCATTGACGATCGTAAAAACTGACCTGGGGCTTTCCCCCCTTCAAGCTGAATAAGTGGCATCTTCAAACGGAACTCCACAAAAAATGAACGAGCCTAAAATGCACGGCTTCTTCTGAACTGCGTGAAGGACGGTACGCAGAGTGAAAGGATTGACTTTTAAGAAGAAAAGACGCTCTCCGTGGAAGCGACGTTCAATCCTCAGAATATTGCAATGCAAGTAAAACAGGCTGCGAGCATCCCTGAATACAATAAAACTGTTTACCGCTCATAAATCCCGCCTCTGCGATAGTTTGGGCAGCTGTCTCCAAAACTTGTAGGTCACTTTTGATTTCGTCACAGGTGCAAAAAGTGAATTCAATTTCGTAATTGATAACATCTCGATTTTATATTTTTAAGCGACAAAGAAACATTTTAAAGAATAGGTTCAGCAAGATGGTGTTCCCTCACACACACTTCCAACAAAACCCACGCGTTGTGTCAAGATCATTTTCCCAATTTTTGGAGAAAAAAACTGTGGCCTCCTATTTCGCCTCATTTGAGGCCCCTGGACTTCAGTGTCTGGTCAGTGTTGGAGACTGAAATCTGTGTTTCATCTCACTCGACTGTCTACGCTTTGAAGTCATCCCTCAAAAAGTCAAGGGAGAAAATACCGAGAGAAATAGCGCGTCTATGCTGAAAGTTACAGAGGAAGACTTCACAGGGTAATCAAGGCAAAAGGAGGGGCACATTGAAAAAAGAACATTTATTTCTTTCTCATGTTAGTTAGTGTATTAATGCGAGGACAATATTTGTGTCATGATACTACCCAACTGTAGATAGATTAACAATTAACTTCGTCTGGGAACTTTTTCTATTCCTGTTTAAGGTAAAGGAGCAGAAAACTTCTCCGTGACTAATCATTCTCACAAAAATGACAGGTTCGTGGACAGTGATATTCATTTTTTTTTCGATATTCAAATTGTCAATTAAAGTTTTGATATTTCGTTACAGTTATTGACAAACACAAAGCTAGGTCTAAACAACGGGAAATTTCGATTCTATTAGCATGAACGATGGTTTTCAGATGTCCCCTTGTGGATTTCATCACCCTGCAGCTATTTCCATGCTATGATGCCAGAATATTTCTTGGCCTCGTGACGGTCGTGTTATTTTAATGGCATTCCGTGGCTTCCTTTCTCGTGTTATTACGAGCATGCCACCAGCTCAGAGATCAGAAGATGGCGATACCTCAGATCTCATTCATCGCTACGGAGGTGAGGTTGCCATGAAGTTTGCAGTTTCTGTACAGCCCTTTCTAAGTTTACGTACCTTTTTATATATCGCACAGCGATGAACGGTAATTTGAGCAGGGCAATAAAAAATAGTTCTCATAGCATTTAGGAAGCTTTTATATTCAGTAGTCCTCGCCTAAAGCCTGGATTCCTTTAATGCTGGATGATCCAACTATAGACCTGGTTGAAATGATGCAAAATTAAAAAAATTCTCTTTCAGCGCTTTGTTTTGACTGATTATTTCAAATTGGATTTTTTTTTGTGATTGCAGATCAAAATTAGTTGGAAAATCCAATATGAAATTCATTGATGGCAGTGAAGGAAATTTTTCGAATACATGTTTAAAACAAAATTGCAAATAGAGCCTGATTATATTTGTGCATATAGACTACATCAACCGGGTGAGAGAGTATCCAAAATGAATCGGACGTTTGAAACCAATTTTTCGTTATTCACTTGCATGCACTTCAAATTGCTCTTTTTCGGAAAATTCCTGAACCTGCTAAATTTGAGCTCTTTCAATTGGAATTAAAAACATTTCCGCTGAGTGATACGGTCGATGAAATCGTCCATGAACTGCAACTGCCAAAGCTAAAAGAAATATTCTCGGGTTTGGGTTTGAATTTATTTCGAGCAACTCGCTTTTAAATTGCTAGCGCCTCTAAATGTCGAACTTCACAAAGAAATCAGAAATGTTTTGAATAAATGAAACAGGGATTGGGTTGCGCGCGCCCTTTCTGCACGCTCCGTACTTTTAGGTGGTAGCAAAAAAAATTCAGATCCAGAGTTCAAAGCAACGCAAAGTGGAAAATTGCTTCGCTTGTTTTGTCCTAAAATGATTCGCAAGAGATCACTCATTCACAGTTAATAATGGAACGATTTATTCGTTCGGTACAGTCTGAGAATTTTTTATGGATTCCCTTTGGATCCATGTTGAAAAGCGAAAGTGGCTTTAGTAACGACTTGACATTTAATTTGAAATAAGAGAGTGAATGAAGGCTGTTGAGATTTCAATGACTAAGTAGTAGTTTTGTAGCTAAGAAAACAAGAAATAGAGCATTTCACAACATGAATTTCCGACAAATTTGAAACTGAGAGGGGATTTTTTGTCTCATTAGAATAAGTATTGCATGAACTATTTGGAATCAAATTTTACCTCTCACAAATTTTACCACAATCTATAATCATAAGTCAATTAGTCAGTGATATTCACTTTGTGTAATTTGAAAAAGAGAAAAAGACAATTGATTGATTTACAGTTGCATTTAGGTATGAGTGTCTGGTTTATTGGCGTTTAATTAAAACAACACTGGCAAGCAGCACAGAACTTGGAATGTAGAGAGGAGTTAACACCTTGAGACCAACACCTGCATGAGTAATATAAACGTATTTTAAATTCTTCATTCGTTAATAAATTTCAGTTATTGCAAGTTTCGTTTCCATTTTACTGACATAATTAGATAAACAAAGTGCGTTTGTTTCGGATGGATGATTGTTGAATCTCACTATAACATTTTCCGGAGTGTGCAGTAATTCAACAAGAAACTAACGTCGCACCTTTGCAGTCTACGTAAGCGAACAACACCTTCCTGCCTAGGTGCTGGTGTAAAATTCAAGGGAAAATTTTGGAGCTTCGGAAGAATGATTAAAATACTCCGCGTTATGTTTATTGCTGCGAGTGCACTAGCATAAATAAGAACAATACCAGTGGCTTAAAAATTGCTCAACACGCAGCAGTGTGATTATTAGAGCGGCTGAAGTTGTTGAATTACCAGCTAAATACAGTAAAGAAATGAAGTTGGAGGTAGTCTAGGGTAAAAAAAATATCCTGGACTTTAAAAGATATCGTACTTTTAATAATATTGACATAAAGTATTTAATTTTTTTTTATTCTAGGGTGTCACATAAAACTTCTCAAAACGAAAGAGTCATAACTCAGAGAATAATTTACTAAATAGATGGAATGAACAAGTTGATATGAATGAATATGATGGTATATTTCATTTAGTTCTCTCGAAGTTACCTGTTTACCATAGAAATGACACTCACGCTCAAAGTTTTGTATTTCCGCTTGCATAGTATTTATAGTTATCAATGTTATTGCATGCGATGAGTGACTGCTCATAAATTTTACTCCTATTGTTCATTTTTCTTGAACGTTGGATGCGCAAAAAGAGTTCGTGATGCGCTCGTGATTTTCTTATTTTTATCGGTGAACATAAATTATCGGTGAACATAAACGCGAATCGTATGCGTCTTGGAATTTAAAATAATGCGGTTATTTGAATGAGAGGTTTGAATGCCCTCAGAAAAGGAATAAATACAGGTACCTAAGTATCCAACTTTTGTAGAATATCGTTCCTACGGTTAATGGGAAGGAAAAGGCAGTTTGTGGATGATGAAGTCAACCCACATCCTGGTGGCCGTGCACACAAATCATAACCTCAGACGAGCAAGTAAAGCGAGACCGACACGAGAGTTTCCTGGTTGATGGCTAATCTCGTCAGTAAGTAAATCATCGTTTAGAGAGACGTAATGACGCCATAAAATGTGCATCAAACGTGCCCAGTGGAACCCGTGGACTTTCTCTGCAACTTAGGTAATCTGTGAGAATTTATTTACCTACAATGAATGTTCTAATAAAATAGCTTAGTTTTACAGTATTTCACAGTAAGTAACCGTTTCACATCATTTAATAGTAAGTAACTGTTTTACTTCATTTCACAGTAAGTAACCGTTTCACTTCATTTCACGTGAGTAACCGTTTCACATCATTTCATAGTAACCGTTTCACTTCATTTCACAGAATGTAACTGTTTCACATCATTTCATAGTAACTGTTTCACTTCACTTCACTGTAAGTAACCGTTTCACTTCATTTCACAGTGAGTTACCGTTTCAGTATCATTTCATAATAACCGTTTGAGAGCGTGAGCATAAAGTTCATTTCTAGTATATTCCAAGAGTATCGCCGAACATTGATTTTTCTATCTATTGAAGTTCTATTGCTGTTTTAGTGAAAAAGTGACAGTGAACATATTCATCGAATATCTAAGCTGTGCTCCACTTGCTAACCTCAGACTTCAAATTTATTTTCAGATTAAGTAACTTCGCAGACATTTATTGCTATTTTTTTATTAAGGTAGTAAATAAGCGCATTTTAGCTATGCAAATTTTATTGAATTTTGATTCAAATATGTGTAATGAAACTTCAACATTAGTACATTCGGTAAATAAGAGAGGAAGGATTTTTAATGTTTTGAAGTGCTACACGCACGTTCAGCATTTGACTTTAGCTAAAAATTTGCGTCTTATTGTTACACCTTTGGCACCTCGCATCTCTGAAATTAAATTATAAAAATGTCTAAAAAGGGCACAAAACTTCATTTAAAGATAGAAAGTGAAATCGTACGAAATGAGTTCGAGCTTTAACAATGTTGAGGGGAATGCTGGTTGTGTGTAGGGCAGTGCTCAAATGGAGGAAGTTTGGAGTGGAGGTGACATGGCCTCGTGATGCTGCTCGTAAATCACAGGAAGGCTCCCTCAGGGCTTCTGAAACTTCCTAACTTTGAAGGCAGAAAAAATGGAGGAAAACAACTCTGTTGATTTGCTATCTGAGTGATCAAGAGAAAAAGAAAAGTGAATTTTTTGTTTGATAACTGGAGCGACGGGATACTTTTGCATTTAGGCGAGCAGCGTCTGTTTGAAGTCAGTCTAACTAGTAAATTATTTCCCTTAGCTGTATCATTTCATCTTTTAACTGGGGTTCCAGAATAGTGCTTTTTATTCTAATGAAATGAAAAACAAAAATACATTTCGCTTTTTCAGAACTGACCACTTTCAAATTTAGAAAAGCAGTTTGAACATCAGTTAGGACTGTGTTCGGAATCTTCCTGTTTCCCTATGAAATAATATTTGGTTTGTTGGCTGCGTGCCTGCTCGCTTCTGCTGTTCCCACGCAGGCACACCCTGCAAAGTTGAACACTACCTAAGAACAACAAATTTTCATCCATGAAATGTAAGAATTCAACACTCCATAGCAACAGCTTTTTATGCTTACTTGCACTTTTGTGAGTTCTATAGCACTACACTGACGGGGTTAAAAAGGACATAATGTCTTTGTTAACTATATTTGACCTTGATGTTTACAATTTTTCTTTAATGAATCTTATCTAGTAGGAATATCTGCTTCTAAAAAATATCCCTTCTGTTAGGAAATAATGTTTTTCACTAAGATTTTAACTAGAAGTAGAATCACAGCAGGCAAAGTTCAATTATACGTCACATCGTGCTCAAATATAATATAAAGGATCAAGCTGCAGAAACGAATGAAATCTGGACTAATACAATTTTTCCAACATTTATCTGAGTTGATCGCCGTGTGTGGGTCATGCATACGTCGGAAGTATTTGGAAATGCACATCAATCAAATGCTTAAAGTGTTTCATCAAAATTAAAACATTATATATTTCATCCTTATATTCGAAAACCAACCCAGACAAAGCAAAAACGAAGCCTAGAAACGCTTCACAATGTGACTGTGGAAGCCAGTTGTGTGTATGCAGAGATTTCTGGGGTAATTGTCCCCTTGGCAGTTATCCTTTGGATAATTACCCCGTAAACAACTGCACCCAGAAAGTTGTGCGCTGGCCAATTTTCAACCGATTATTGCTCCCTGTGCAGCTGCCCTCAGTACGATTGCTCCTCGGACAACTGCCCTCGCGTCAAATACCTCGAGGATATGTACCCTTCGGAGACGTCCCCGACGGACACATCCGCTACCGGCAAGTGTGCTGAGACTTGAGCCCATCTATAGTCCTCTGAAAATTGCTCCAGTTGAAAAATATAATTATTGCTCCCTGAACACAAGCGACTGCTATACATGTCCGCTGGGCAATAGAGTATCAACAACAATTTTTCTCTCGATGGACAGCACTTCGAAGATGAGCTGACAAACAACTGTCTCTCTACATGTTATAGGTCTTATTTTGATAGGTTTTTTGATCCTCCCGCTGCGTCGTCATTGTATGTTAGGGTTCATATTTTAGACAATCCAAATTGCATTATTTTATGAATCATTTCAATTAAATATTTAGTATCCACAGCCACATGCCATCTACGAGACAACCCGACAACCTATGCTGATTTGAATATATGATTCATTTAGTAAGTAATATGATTTACAAATTAATTTCGGCCATCGTGATCAAGCAGCTATTCTTAGTAAGCGTGTCATGTAAATAAAAAAAGAACGTTTTTTACAATGGCATCAATTATACGTATATGTTCAGTATCGTCAGCATCATTTACGGATCTCGTCACTTCTTTGCCATTCCTCGCCCGCATTCTTCCTCGCTAAGAAAGGAAATTAAAACATGAAAGGGCACTTTTTTCCTTATTGTAACTGATGAGCGCGAACAACTGTACATCATAAAGCTTTGGAGACTGTAGCTGTTAAATTATTATAATATCAATGAAGAATTATCGTTCGAATTCATTTAGGAGTTTGTGATACATATATATTCAGAGAACGAACTGTATTTTGGTGGAAATATGCAGGGCGTCTCAGAACCAGAGGTATAAAATGAAACTATATGTAGAAAACCGCGAAATAAAGCGATTTTTATGTGTAACAAAAATCTGAAAACTCCGTTTTCGGGTAATTCCGAGTTGAAAAGTTCTTAAATTTTATATATTAAGAGCTCAAGTACCGGCTGCCGACCAAGTTAGGTTCTAGGCGATTTAGTTAAGAAGTAAAATGACTGCATTCACGGGAGTTTGTGCCATTGATCATCCAATCAAACAAATTTAGACAATTTAAGGAATGATTTTTAAAAATTTCAGTAGGAAAAAATAGCCAATCTCAAATGATCAATTTTATTGTTACTACAAGAGGTGTTCAAAGTGTTTACCGTGAACTTCTATGCACTTTTCATATCTGTCACGAACTGACTGCCGTACAGCTGTGAAAACATTAGGTTTCTCAGCTATTTGTGCTGCAGAATCAATTATGCGGGCAACCAGATCTTGCTCTGAATCCACAAATGTGGCATACACCAGCTCTTCCATTGGAAGAAATCAAGTGGTGTCATGTCTTTTGTTAGATTAGATTATAATTAGTTAGTTTAAGCCTCCCTATCAGCAACAAATGCGATCCAAAGAGATGAAAGAGAAAGGCACCATTTAGTATGGAGTTAAGAAAACGCGGAACATATGCAGAAAAGGCATAGCAACAGTAAGCTCTGAAAGAAGATTATGAAACGAGATCGAAGTTGAAAAAGAAAGTAGTAGGTGCTGAAGAAACAGGACAGCAGTGAAACCGAAAAAGATGGTCCTTAAAATAACAAAAACATTTTATTTCAACAAATAGAAGGCCTACCTAACTCTCAGCTCGAGCCCTCATATTTTCCCTTTGGGAGCGCTAATTCCCATACATACAATAGTTGTATCCCCCTTAGGTGTGTGCTTTTTGTTTCTTTTTGTGAAAACTACTGACAATATTGAATGCGAGGCTCATGAGCTGTAGGAAGCAAACTTTGCACTCTTAAAAATTACATAGGTGTAAGTTTTGACCGTGAAGTTCTCGCCATAGAGTAACATGGCTTGAAATACCTAAAGGCTGAGCAGCATAGCGTGTAATATAACGAGGATTTTGCTCAAAATGTTGAATATATCGTCCTAGGTGATCGATGCGTGTACGCCCTGTTTCCTGTCTATAAATCCTGAAGCTTCCATTTCACGCAATCTTCTGTGTAAGTTGGTGAATATCCTGTGTCCAGGAGCCTCACGATTAGGGTGGCGTTCTCTGTACAACTGTGAAGTACGTAAAGCATTTCCTGCTACAGCTCCGTACATGAACGTGAAGCACTCCATGCTTACTCCCAATCAGAAATGTCTTCACCAATCGGTGAAGATTATTGGTATTTATTGCAGACATTCTTTGCTGATCATTGAAAATCTTTGCAAGAGTATCTGGACTCAGTGCGGATTTTATGCAGAATTATTGCAGTTAATGTCCGCTTTTGAAGTGCACATCGGCATCGAATTTCTGCTAAGATCTTCACTGACCAAGAGCGAAAAATTTCATTAATTTGCAATAAACTGCACTAATCAATGAAGATCTTTACGAGTAAATCTTAACCGATCTTTACCAAATAGGAGGAGAAAACGCATGGATAAAATGCTGCACATTATACTCAACAACAAAACAGTTTCCCCTTCCGAAAATCGTACGTCAGCGTAGAGTGTCTCGCTCCTCCGTCATAGAGCCGAACGTCCGCGTAGGTCGGGAGAAACCCTTCACTCACACACACTTTATTGAACAAAATATCTGACACGCACTTACATAATTTCTTTTCTATCTTTTCAGCCTTACAAAATAGCCCAATTTCTTCATGTGCAATTTGATTCAGGAATGCTCCGAGCATTTTTGAACTAATACACAGCAATTCATTAAAATCTATATCTGTCTAATTATGAAATGCAACGTAATTAGACAGATATATAGATTTTAATGGATTGCTGCGTTTTAGTATAAAAATGCTATGAGCATTCCGGAATCAACGTACACGTGAAGAAATTGGACTATTTCGTAGGGCTGAAAAAATATAAAAGAAAAGTAATTATGTAAGTGCGTGTCAGCCATTTTGTTCAATAAAGTGTGTGTGAGAGAAGGGTTTCCCCCGACCTACACGGACGTTCGGCTCTATGACGGAGGAGCGAGACTCTCTACGCTGACCTACGATTTTCGGAAGAAATTATTACAGCGCAAGTTAGATCAGAAAACAGTTTATCCATTAAAACCAAAGCAGAGCTCTTCGGCGAGAAAAGCAAAAACATTAGCATTCGTGACTAAAAATAAAACTAAACTACCAATATAATCATTCGGTACGGTAACACTCATTTGTAACAGCAATCTTCAGCAAATGAGAAGTATAGGACTAAAACACTCGTTATTTTTTACCCTGTTCTGACCCTGCGTCTGCGTCTTGACCCTGTGTCAAGAGAGAAGCATGTTGCACAAATCCCTCCCATAACTTTTTATACCCATGGATCATTGTGGGACACTATCCTTAGATTAGCTAGACCATCTTTTCACTTTCCTACCGTGAGACAGACTGGACTACCGTAGAGTGAAACCAGGCGACTCTAGAGCCGCAGCAATGTTTATAAATAGAATGATGTAAAAATTTATTAGCCTCCCATTACCACGATTAAGATGTTCAAAGAGAGCAAGGATGAAGGCACTCTTTAGTATGGAGTTGAGGGAACGCGGAATCAATGCACAAGGGGTATAGAAATACTAAGCTAAGAAAGAAATTGATGAAACGAGAAAAAGTTGAAGAAGAAAGTAGTTGGTGATTAAAAATAGGACAGCACTGAACCGAAAAAAGATGGTCCATACCAAAACCAAAAGCTTATATTATTTCAACAAGAAGAAAGCCGACCAAAAATTTAACTCGGTACCTCACAGAATCCCCCTTGGAGCGCTAATTCCCATAGATACAATAGTTGTACCCCCCTCAGGGGAGTGATGTAAAAAAGTTAGGTAATTTATAAAGTAATAATTTTTGATGTGCCAGTTGTGCACATCTGCTCTAAATGTAGTAAAATAAATATCAATCATATAATTTTATAATACATATCGTCACGTATATATTCGTTAAATAGAAACCACTATTGTAAATATTATAGGTAGACGCCTCTGAGTAATTTTCTCATCTATTTCATTTACGTTAGACACTTTATTTAGTAACAGTTCATATCGACTATTATCCACTCGTTCATCAATAATTTCACGAGATTTGTGAATTAGAATCAGTGTATGTTTACTTCAATAGGAATGGCTTGCATCCATTGCAAAACCTAAAATATAAAGTACAGGTCGTGAGGGCTGCTGCTGTCAGGTGAAACAGTACAATTACCTCATAAAGGTCCACTTTTACAACATTGCAAATAATCGGTTGCTACGAATATTTCCTTATGATAAAGAGCTTTTGGCTTAAGCGTAGTTAAAATACGCAATTTTTCCTAGCTAGTAGAGGCATTTTTAAGTTTTCCGCTAATGCATAAAGTTGCAAGCAATGCTACGAGAAAAACAACAAATTTATACATTTAGCTCCCGTGGCATTACTTTTCATTTTATTAATAGCCTTCAATAGATAGTATTATTTGATAAATTGGATGCAGTGAAGCAATATTCTATAAGGTAATACACTGAATGCATCAAACCAAGCGCGGTTTCATTCATTGAAGTGGTTCTTTGTGAAGTTTTGTTCAAATTTATTTTGCTAAAGAAACGTTCAACGAAAGCATTTGAAAGTGTGAGGGACAAAAACGTTGAAATTATAATTTTAAGATTTGGATAACTTAGTAGCTCACTGGTAATTTTACGGTTAAACTGTTTTCAAGTAATTAACAGGTGATATTTCTGGTGTCAATTGTTCATCCAAGTAATGTTTTCGCCACTCTTCCTCAAGACCTTTCTTATCGACTAACTTTTCATTTGAAGAATTTCGTTTAAAATAATGACACAGGATTTGGAGTCAATGTTGTAGCATTATGCAGATTTAGCCAGCGCACGAGGTCATGAACAGAATCCTCGACGGAAAACTTTTTTGGGATTTGTGAAACTCTTTCAACCAAGAAGCATCTGCAATTAGTAAAACAAACTTTGTCTTGTGAAGTAATGCCAGTTATATCTGACATCGTTTCAGTTGCTGTCATCCCAATGTATATATCGCCTACTGCCACAAAAGCACAGTGAATGTTGAATGGGATGGACTCAGGAAAAAAATTGTCACATTCTTCACAAGAACTGCACGCATAAAATCTTAACATAAGCTCATAATTAGGGTATAAATTTATGATCTAAGATAGACCATATTTTGAGAGTCACACTGAAACAACGTTAATTTCCCAAAATTGAAATCTAAGAACTCCGAATAATCACGGCCTAGCTTGTTATTTACAGCACTGGCTATCTTTTACCCGAGTTCGATTGCTAAAGGATAACTCAACAAAATAAGTACAAGTGCATCCCACTGCTCCAGCAATCGTACACAGCTTGCTAAGAAACTGCACGTCGCACATTGCGAAACGAACAGCAGCTTGTTCAGTACTGGTATGGAGTAAATAACTTGTGTTAAATTGACGATTCAAATGTTTAAACGTTCTATTTTGCGTTAATGTCTTCTGCTCAACTAATTCTAATTTGGGTAACTCTACTGTACTTATGGACAATCTTCTGTTTTTTCATGATTTTTATAAAATAGATTTGATACATAGATTTCACCCCAAATTTTTTATTTTTTTCCCCTTACCCTAGACTGTACCCTGAGAGGGATCTGATTACCCTCGACTAGGGTAATTACCCTAGGTGTAGAAGCACAGTAGCCCACATGAGCAGCCTGAGATCATGTTCTTCAGGGTTCCATTCCTCATCCTGGCTTCCGATGTTTGATGCCGAGACTTTCAACTGCGATGCATCTTCATGAACGCCTGAAGTAACCTCCAGCGAATCTGGTGCTCGTTCCCCGCGTCAGTCCCGAGCTCTTTTTGCCTTCAATCACAATTCTGCAGCGCAATCTAAAAATAAAAGTGTAGCTATAGGATAATACTATACAATGAGGCAAAACTGTGCACCAGTCAACATATTGGTTATTATTCTAATATAAGTTAGTTTAAGCTTCCCTAACCACAGAGGACGTTTCAAAGAGAGGAATAACGAAGGGACCATCTAGTATGGACTCGTACATGCGGAATCTATGCACAACGTGTGTTCCCACATAGGCCATCCTTGTGAGGTAACACCAGTGTGTTTCCCGTTAACAGAACACAAGGTGCATAGAAATAGTAGGTCAGAAAGAAAGTTTCAAGATTAAAATTCAAAAAGTAAGTGATAGGTGCTGAAGAAAAGGATAGAACTGACCCAAAAAAAGATGGTCTTAACGAAACAAAAAAACACACTTTTTCATCAAAAAGAAGGTCTACCTAACCGTCAGATCGGGCCCTTATATTATCCACGTGGGAGCTCAATTCAGTTTGAAGATATACATTTTTTGATGACAGACCGTCTTAAAAGCAATGTTGTGGTGGATTTTAAAACGAGGAATAGCTTAGGAGTATATTTAAAATTATTTGACCATTTCATTGGATGATGTCAGTGGGTGATATGAAGAAGAAATAGTAAGAGAACATTTACGTCAAACAGAAACGAGAGGATTTCCAGCCAACTAGGTTCAAAGTAGCATCTTGGTTAACTGACAGGAAAACCTGCGTAGAATTCAAAAACATCAACAATCAAATGAAGAAACTTGGAAACAAAATTAGACCGCATGAAAAAAGGAATTGTCAAACTCTGTACTCATACATGCTAAGCACATGCAATTAATAATTTTTCTAACAGATCAGCATTTGTATATTGCATCAGAATAGCTAAAGAGCAGCAGTTGAATAAAATATTATAATTTAAATTTAGCAGGTTGAATTGATTATCTCATTAAATATTGAATGAATGCATTGAATATTAACTGATATCACTGAATTAATTAAATGGCTGTAACGATCTTGCTATGGAATTTAGTTGTATGAAAATTGGTGAACATATGTATTTTTGAAAATAAATAATGGTCGTCTTCATTACTTTTCCTCCCTTTCGACATAATTTTGGAGATAATGGGGGAAAGGGGAGTAGGGGGAAGTGCATATCTTTTAAGAAACGTTTTCTCAGAAAGTACTTATCTTAGAGCAATGATTTAGGTGTCATTGGATGCACAAAGAGTTGCTGCATGACGAGTAGAAGGATTATTTTGAATTTCGCAAGAGTTTAGTTAATATGAAATTTAGAACTTTTTTAACGTCATCATTTTTTCCAAAATTTTTTCATGTACCCAAAAATTACTTTGAAAAAAATCGTATGTCAATAGACAGAACAGCTTTTTTCCTATCTAATGATACCTGAATCATTGCTCTACAATATAAACTCTAGAAGAAAATAGATTTTTAAAAATAACCATGAACCCCACATTTTCTCCAATTATCTCCGTAATTATGGCAAAAATGGGAAAAATTTATGTACACGGCCCCTATTTATTTCTACATATACATAGGTATGTCAATCTTCATAGATCTAGATTCTATAGAAAGAACGTTACAGTCATTTTATAAAAATTAACTAATATCTTCCAATCTGTATTTTTTGACATAAATTTTTACTGTGTAACTCAGAAATTTTATGAAAATCAAAATAATTCTTAGACTCGTCATGCAGCATTTTATTGCGCATCCAATGACACTTAAATCATTGCTCTCCGATAAGGAATTTTTGAGAAGATGTCTCTTGAAAAGTATGTTTCCCCTACCCTTTCCCCATTGTTTCCAAAATTATGTCGAAAGTGTGAAAATTTTATTGAGACGACCCCTATTTACTTCCAAAAATACATACGTATGCCAATTTTTATAGATCTAGATCTCATACAACAAACATTACAGCCATTTCCTTGAGTCTGGGTGGACGTCTCCCTCAAGTCTACAAATGATTTGGACGCAGAATGGATGCACTCTGAATTCTTGTTTTTTTTTCGCCTCCGGTTTTCCCAAGCCCGGTTTAGCTAAACTGGACAGCAAGCTTTAACATCACTATTTTCAGGATGCGGCGTAAGGTCCCTCCGCTGTATACTCCAACGTTATGCTTGAGCTTCTCAATCTGAAAGTAATAGTTCAGTTGAAATCAAAGTATACTGTGCGCATGATCAAAAATAACTTCTGAGAAAATTATCTGCAATGGAGGAAAGCAATGCACATTATTATAATAGTATTATTTCTACATTTTTTGGTTTACATGCTTTTTACAACAACATTCAACACTTTTTTTGATATTTCATTGTTCATATTCTTCAAGCTTGCATACCCATACCAGATTTGCTGAATATTAATTCTTTCACATCACTCATCGGTACCAAATTCTTCATTATCCAGTACCAGTTGACCACTTCCAACTGATGATTTGACTCCATTCAAACAAATCTTCACCTACTTGAATTTCTGTAACGTCCTTTCTTAGCTCACAATAAACTGTGGTACATATGTAATTAACTCTCTTCCGACCATGAGCTTCATTTCTCCCACCAGTCATTTGCATCAACATACATTGTGTCTAATGTTTTGCATCTTTCTCCTACTTTCCACCTTTTTGCTTATTTTCATCTTTACTTCTACCCTTTAACCAATCAAACCCAGTGTCGATACCGCCGTGCGATCGACGTGAGGGTTGTGGAAAAAAGGGCTGTCTTCTGTGCATCTTTTTTCTGGGGGCGCTAGCTTTTTCGCGCAGCTGCCCTTCCTGAGGTTCATGTGGGTACCGCCTACGCCGTAATTAGTCCGCTAGGGCAACTGAAGTGAATTCTGTTTGTGCCGAACTATTTCGAAGACGAGCAACTGTCTGCGCCGTAACCAGTCCGTTAGGGCTCCTCAGGAAAATACCCTGATTCGCCGAACTGCAATAGTGTCTTCCTTTACGACAAACTATGCGGAATAGTTTGTCCTCCCAAGGTGGTTCCTTAAGTACCTTTTCAGGCGAGGTGTCGTAATAGACTAAAGCCTGTATCAAAAAGGAGAAAGGAAACTCTTTTGACCTTGTGATGTGAATTGTTTTTTGCTGAATCTCTTTGCAGTGCCTCTTAAATACACAGATACATTTTAGCAAAGACTGTTATATATTTTCTTTTCTTAAAATAGTGTGTACAAGCAGGAAATCCGAAAGGTGGTTGTCGACTCCCGAAAGGTGTTCTGCTCGAAACATAAAAAGACTGAAATACAAAGCCCAGCGTTTCAATCGGGGGTTCAACTTGTCTGCCTGTTGCAAGTAAAGGAGCGGTCGATGGTCGGTCTGTAACACGAAGGTGTTCTGCTCGAAACCTGAAAAAGCTGAAATACAAAGCCCAGCGTTTCAATCGGGGGTTCGACTTGTCTGCCTGTTGCAAATAAAGGAGCGGTCGATGGTCGGTTTGTAACACAAATTCTCGCCCATAAAGGTAGACCTCAAACTTCTGTAGAGCCCAGTAGATGCTTAACGCTTCTTTTTCAATGGTAGAATAGTTTATTTCTGCTCCTCTCAGTCGACGTGAAGCATATGCTACGGGTGCGTAATGACGGAAATCTCGTTTGCTTGGCTGGAGGAGAGCTGCTCCAAGTCCAGTTTGGGAGGCATCTGTCCTCAGAATGAAAGGACATCTGGGGTCTGGTAACTGTAAGACCGGTCTCTTGACTAACGCTGTCTTCAAACTTTCGAACAGATCTTCTGTTGTATCGGTCCAAGGTATTTGTTCTGGGGAGTTCTTCTTTAGGAAATCATGGAGTTTAGATGTCAGTTGAGAGTAGTTAGGAATGTACTGTTGGTAGTACCCAACTGTACCGAGAAAACTTCGGAGCTCCCGTTTTGTTTTTGGGAGTGGAGCTGATTTTAAGGCTTCGACTCGGTTCTCCAAAGGCTGGATCTGATTACTGCTGAGTTGATGACCCAAATACTGGAGGCTGTCAAATCCGAATTCGCATTTGGACGGCTTCGCTTTAAGACCTTGTCGAAAGAGCTTCGAACAGTTTAGCTAATGCTGCGCAATGATCTTCCCCGGTAGTCGAGGCGGTTATGATGTCGTCCATGTAGACCTCGGTATCTTGCAGCCCTGCAGTGACTTGACGTATAATGCAGGAAAACGTGGCTGGAGCATTTGCTAGGCCAAAAGGCATGACGTTGAATTCATAGAGGCCAGACCTAGTTTTGAAGGCGGTGTATTGGCGGGACTCAGGGTGTAGAGGTACCTGCCAATATCCAATGGTCATATCCACTTTGCTGAAGATTGTTTTGCCAGCTAAATTGGTGAAAATAGCAGTGGTGTCTGCTATTGGCTCGGCATCGAACACTGTCTGGCTTTTGAGGTGCCTGCAGTCCAGACAAACTCGGTGGGTACCGTCTTTCTTCCGGACGGCAAGAAACGGCGAATAGTAAGGTGATGTGGATGGCATCACGATTCTCATCCTCATCCACTTCTCTAAACTTGACTGCAGTTCACGCTCCAGCGCTAGGGGAAGTGGATACGAATGTTGAAGTCGAAAACTGGAAGGATCCTTCAATTTTGTTTCATGAACAACCATGCTGGTTCTTCCGGGAGTATCTGTGAAGAGATCGGGATATTCTCCAAGTAGTTCTTGGACTTCTGAGCGTTGTTTTGCAGTCAACGTAGAGGAGATGAGGCAGTCTTCAATGGATTATCGGACGGGTGACGGTATCTCTGGTTCTTTCCGGTCGAGCTCTTCTTCTTCGCAGGTAGGTTCTAAAGCGAGGCCAAACGCTGCAAAAGCTTCCTCTACTCTCTAGTCGTCTTCCTCGCGATCGCTCTCGCTTGGTGAGGCGGAACTTTGCTGCTCCCGGTCGTGGTACTGGCGAAGGACGTTGATGTGATAAACTTTGTTGTTTCCATCCACGCCCAATGTATAGGTATATGTTCCCAGGCGTGATTATACTGTATAGGGACCTTTCCAAGTCATAAGTAGCTTTTTCCGAGAGTCGGGCAGAAATACGAGGACCTTATCTCCTTGCTTTAGAGTTCGCATCTTGGTACGTCTGTTGAAGAACTTAGTCTTTTTCTCTTGGCTCCTGTTTAGATTCTCGCGAGCGATTTTGCATATTTCTTTCAATCGGTGCTTCATTTCCATTAGATACTGGACAATGCGTGTGTCGTCTTGCAAGCTTCCATCTGTCCAGCATTCTTTGAGCACGGTTAAAGATAACCGTAGATGAGTTCGAAGGGAGAATACCCGGTTGAGGCCTGAGGAGCGTCTCGTTATGCAAAAAGGAGGAGGCAGATACAGGTCCCAATCTCGAGGTTGTTCTATGACTAATTTCCGCAACATGACTTTGAGCGTACCATTGAAGCGTTCGACTATACCGTTCGATTGGGCATGGTATAATGGCGTCCATCGGTGCTGGATACCTACGAGTTTCAGAAAATCGGTGCCTTTCTTGGTCGATATGGAGCGTGCGTCTGGCAGTTATGACAGGAGTGACAGTATTGGACCACATCTTTTGCTAGGGACGGCCAGTAGAAATCTCGTTCTTGTCGAGCCTGAGTCTTCTTTTGGGAATAATGGCCAGCAAGTGGATTGTCGTGAGCCATTTCCAAGATTTGTGGGCGCACGCTTGCAGGCGCTACAAGTTGATGGGTTTCCTGACCGTCTCCTAACGTTTTCCGAAGTAGAATGCCGTCATGGAGTACATAGGTAATTACCCCGACATCCATGTGCGTTTCTTCCTTGCCAGCATCAACTTTCTTGGATAAAAACTGCAATGTTTTACACTCCCGCTGTAATTTCTAGAAGTCTTCTTTGTTATGTTGCAACATATCGACAGTGCTTGGTGCGACAGGGGGATTTTCGATCGTTTTTGCTGCTGCCCTTGTGACAACATGAGAGACTTCTGCAGCAACTGGCTGCTCTTCATGGTCGGTCATCTGTTCTTCGAAGGAGGTGGTCCCGGGAAATCGGTAGAGGATGACTGCATTGATCTTCAGTTACCGGTGAAGATAAATTTATTCCCGAACCGGGCCCCGCACTGATCCTAAAGGCCTGTTTACACGATCATTGATGAGTAACTTCACCACGTGCGCAGTCACGTACTTGGTCGCGTCAGAGTGTCGATACGGCCATACTGCA
Source organism: Morinoia aosen (assembly GCA_030386875.1). Lineage (NCBI taxonomy): Eukaryota > Metazoa > Arthropoda > Malacostraca > Amphipoda > Talitridae > Morinoia > Morinoia aosen. Next base: position 15,443,381 of record CM059569.1, on the reverse strand, counting down.
CTTTCTCCTTAGGCGCCGCACTGCTCCAGTAAAATCCTCAGTCTGCTCCTGGAAACGGTAGAGAGAGAGAATGTATGATGGTGGCTCAGCGACAGGCAATGGCGCTTGCACTCTCTATGCCAGTTGTCGCGGCTATAAAGAAGAAACGAAAGAGGAAAACGTGGGCGAAGCTCGGGCTTCACAAAAAATCTTTTTTCGGCGGCGACAGGGCAACATTTCAAGAGAATGCGTAGGGAGGGAGCAGAAACGACGCACCATCCGCGCTCGGTGACTGGAATGACACTGACACGTGGAGGGAGTATATATGGAGGGAGCATAGTCGTCTGTGAAGAGAACCAGACTTTGAGTTTTCTCTTACGTCTGTATTAACCAATAGCGTTCTCGCTAGTGTGACGTCAGCACGGAAGTCAGTAACCTACTGACTACGACGGAGTGCGCACACGCTCGCTGAATGCTCCTTTAGCTGTTGAGTTAATCGCACAATCGTGAATCATCAATTCGGGATTCTTAGATTCCGAAAGAATGTTTTCTCACTTGAGGAGTCTTAATAATATCAAAATTACTAGCAAAGATACATAAAAATATGAAAACTCTAAATATTACAGGCCCTTGAATATAAAAAATGACAAGGCGACTTGTGTACAATTTTCAGTGAAATTAGCTATAGAAAGGGATAAAAATCAAGTTCAATCGACATTCAACGTTTACTCAGGAAAGAGATTTGGAACGGACACGTAAACAGCTGTAACGGACACAGGGTACAGGAACAGGACGAGCTTCTGGAACCGTGAGCAGTTCAATACAACGTCCGAGATCCTGTCCGGGCATCGTCCATCCTGCAAAGGCATGAAAACGCGAACCGTCATTGGAGCTTCCAGAGAACATCCATAGTACAATTGAAATAGCGTCACCACCAAAGTTTTAAAGTTTAGAGTTTATAAGGTTTCAAAATGTTTACCACCAAAGTTTTAAAGTTCAAAGTTTTAAAGTTTATAGGCGTCGAACGACAAGGTAAGTTTATAGGCGTCGAACGACAAGGTAAGTTTATAGGCGTCGAACGACAAGGTAAGTTTATAGGCGTCGAACGACAAGGTAAGTTTATAGGCGTCGAACGACAAGGTAAGTTTATAGGCGTCGAACGACAAGGTAAGTTTATAGGCGTCGAACGACAAGGTAAGTTTATAGGCGTCGAACGACAAGGTAAGTTTATAGGCGTCGAACGACAAGGTAAGTTTATAGGCGTCGAACGACAAGGTAAGTTTATAGGCGTCGAACGACAAGGTAAGTTTATAGGCGTCGAACGACAAGGTAAGTTTATAGGCGTCGAACGACAAGGTAAGTTTATAGGCGTCGAACGACAAGGTAAGTTTATAGACGTCGAACGACAAGGTTAAGTTTATAGACGTCGAACGACAAGGTTAAGTTTATAGACGTCGAACGACAAGGTTAAGTTTATAGACGCCGAACGACAAGGTTAAGTTTATAGACGCCGAACGACAAGGTTTAAGTTTATAATGCGGATTTAGAATTTAACATGGGAAGCAGTCACCATAAAGTTCACACCGTCCCCGAACAGCCCACTTGCAACTAAGCACTAGACCAACCTCCGAGTGACGTCCGAGTGTTGCCGTCCGCTCAGAGATGCCGGCTGCCGGTCCGTTCGTCCTTCCAGCGCAGGGGTTTACTCGTACATTTCCATAACGATTGAGGTTACGGAATTATCCTCTTGGTCGAGTGGATTCGTAGAGGCACGCGTAGACACGAGTGAAGTCCAGCGGAACTTCCAGATGAAGGAGCAATCTTGCCAATTAGAATGTGCCTGGCACATTCGGCGACAACTGAGATCCAACGTCCCAGCGAAGTGCCGACCATTTAACCGGAAGTAGAGTGGATTCCGGGATAAGCAGATAAGATGGTTACTCTGCGGGATCAGATGAAGAACTGCGGGAATAGGAGGAGCTTCCACGCAAGTTAGTGGCGGAAAAAGGAAAGTCGGTTCTAGTACGTTACAATTGTGCTAATCAGAGGAGCGGTGTGAAATGAGTGACTTTAAATACTACTTTTAACATTTTCTCCCAATCGTTTTATTTCAATTCCTTTTAATTACCATTAATTTAATTAATTCAAGGGACTAAACTTTATCTGATTAATGAAGATGTTGCCTGGGTCATATTTAAAGTTACCCTAATTTTAGTCCTTATAGCTATAATGCAGGTATTCTGCACACTCCCCCCGCGAAGGTTGTCTTCAACAAAGTTTAAGGCTGAAGACAAGAAATACAAACGAATAAACGAACAGTCTAACTAACTCAGTATAGTGAACGAAAACCTATGTACAATCTTTATACAGGTTACGCAAGGCCGTTCTCGTATAGAGAACGGGTGCGTTCACGAGCAGTAACCGCAGCATCCCGTTTGGGTCGCTCGGCTGCATCTGTAGGAGAAACTTCTCTGTTAGGGACACGAGTTTCGTGTCTGTCACGGTCATACTGTTCGTTAGGCAAGAGTAGAATTAGTGAAGAAGCATGGCGATACACTTTTTCGCCTGATGAACCCTTTTTCACTTCCGCCGCGGTAGTCTCTCCCAAAGAATTGGTATCCGTTCTCGCCACAATACCTAAAGGGAAAGAACCTCTTTTTGTGTATTTTTCTGCTAACAGCACCACGTCTCCAGCTTGGAGAGGCCGATGAGCTACAGGCTCATACCGCTGTTTTCGATCAGTTGCTTGATTGATTAAAGTACGCAAGAATTCTGAATGATACGAGTCAAAAAGGCGTTCCCTGACAGCCAAGAGTTTACCGAAAACCTTTTTTATATCGGGAGGCGTACCTACTCCCGGCTCATAAATTGGGTCATCTGTCCGATTCTCGAGCTGTAAAGCAGGAATAACGTTAACCGAGGGTAGTTCATAGCCATGCATGATCATTTCTGGAGTTATGGGCGTAACATTGAGGTCATCGTTTGTTCTTAGACTTTCTTTGAAGGCAACAGGTCGTCTATTAACCAGGTGCACGACATGGGCAATGAGAAACTGAAAATCAAAGATTGTTAGAATAGTGTTCTTGATAGATTTATAAATGAGCCGTTTTGTGGCCTTTACACAAGACTCCACCAAGGATCCGAGAGCACTGTTCCCTTTACAGAACTGGCTAAAGTTCAATTTTCGAATGCCGTGCTCATCGAAATATTTACAAGTTTCATAATCATCCAGAAAGTTTCTCAAAATGTTAAATCCCGCCGTTATCTGACTACCTAGGTCAGCCGTGCACGTGTGGCATACACCGTACTCGAAAACATGAAGCTGCAACGCCCTTAAAAATTCACTTACATCAGCTTGCAAAGCAACTTTCAGGTTAACAGCACGGCTCCACACGCACGTTATTACCAAGACCCACACTTTCTGGCGTGTGGTACCAAAGTTTACAGTCCACGGTCCCATGTAGTCCACAAAAACCGATGAGAAGGGTTTTCTCGGAGGGTCAATTCGAAATTCTCTGTAGGAGCTTTGATTCAATTTAATTGTTCTCTCATTCAAGCGGCGACAAAGAGTACACTCTCTCAAAGTTTTGCGCACAACTGAAAAGATATGAAGAAAGAAAAACTTCGAGCGCAACTCTCTAAGGACTGAGTACACACCTGAGTGAGCAGTTTTGTTATGAGCGTCTATAATTATTAGTTTAGTGAGGCAACTTTCTTTCGGCAAGAGGATAGGATAGGAAGAACCCTCTACCTTTGGAAGCTTGCATATCACTCTCAGCAAGCCATCATTGCTAAGAAATATGTTCAACTTAGACATAAGAGAGGGCATTTCTCGCGTCGTTCGAGTACTCGAAGTTAGGTAGGAGAACACTTCAGGAAATTGAATTTTTTGTTCTACCGATACAATTCTGTTCAGTGCCTCGATGTATAAATTTTCCCCGTCAATGGCCTCATTCTCCGATGGGGATCTTTGTAGTCTTTGTTTCAACTTTTTCACAAATAAGAGGAGATTTCTAGTTACATTTACTAATTTTGAAAAGCTTGAATACTTTCCAATAGACACCAAGTGCTCAGGCTGCGGGAGATCTAAATTAGTTTGTTGTGCACATACCTGTACGTGCGCACTTCCAAACTGCTCCTTTGAGAATTTTTGCAGTTCATCTCCGGGATGCACGCCGGGGAACTCGCCCGAGGCCGACAACGGGTTCGGTAAGGTAATGGTAAACTCTCTGTCTGTGAAAGATAAGACATTAGACAAAAATTTGGGGCCCGAGAAATAAGTTGAGCGCGACAGCTGCTTGTAGCTAACGGGGCGAGTAACAAGGTCCGCAGGGTTTTCTCGACCAGCTGTGAAATGGAAGGAGATAGGATGGGCAGAAGACAAGTTTTCAATTTTTTTCAATTGATTCATGGTAAATACAGAGCGTTTTTGCATCTTGTCGAAATTCAAGGAATGAGATTGAAGCCAATGCAGCGCAACCATGCTGTCACAATGTAGCTGAAGGCTAGTGATGCGCACAGGAAGCACGGTCGCAGACCCGGTTAAATCGTGCCAACAATCCACCAAAGTCTGCACACCCAAGGCCACTGCAACAAGTTCAAGCACTGGAATTGTTTTAGAAGCCAGCTGGCTGTCTACAATTATATTTTTCGACAACAAGAAGTTCACTTTGTTCGATGCATTATCCACGATATACAGAACGACACCATACAAGCTTTTTGATGCATCTGTAAATGCCACCAGTCTGTAGCTGCCACTGCGCTCTCCAATGAACCTCTCGACGCTGAATATTTTGGATTTGTTTACTTGCTTTGCAATGTTTCTCCATTCCCTTTGCAAGGTCTCAGGAAAGTTCGTGTCCCAATCGAGGGATCGGTCAAGTTGCACTTTGTGCACGAAGAGGCGCGCTCTGTTCAAAATAGGACCATTTGTGTTAAAGACATCGTAAATCTCATGAAGAGATTTTAGCACTATGCGTTTGGTGTTGGCATTGGAGTCTAGTTGCACTGAGCACGGTTTTAAGGTGTCATCGGTCCTATTCCATGACATGCCTAATAATTTAACCTCTGCTGGAGTCTCGGTCGCAGCTTCAGCGTCTATTTTCCTCTGCTAATTAGGTTCATTGGTTACAAATTGCTGCAGCTGGAATTTATAGGGTGTGAAAATACCAGGCAACTCACCATACGCCCAGAGCAAGTCCTCTGCGTCATTTGAGGAGTAGGCACCATTGTCCATGTAAATGACATTGTAGATAGATTTTTTCAAATGCGAAATTTTCGGACAATCTACTTTGTCCAAGATTAGGATTTTGTACAAGGCTATCATTAGTATGCAAGGGCTAGGCCTAAGGCCGAAACTTAGCCTCAGGTTTTTGTAGGCAATCACCGAAAAATCTCCTTTCCTCACGTTCCTGTACCAAAGGAACAGAAGCCGGTTTTGATCTATTTCCCTCAGGGCAATCGTTAAAAATGCCTGCTTCAAATCAAAAGTAATCAAGAACTGGTCAAACCTGTGAAGCAGCAAGGACGTAAACGGTTTATGGTTAAGGCTCGGACCAGGAAGCATGGCCTGGTTGTGACTAACTACCGCTTTAGACTTTTCGCACAAATTTGCCAAAAAAACTACACGACATTTGGTCGTTTCACGATCCATCTTAAAAACACCCATGTGAGGTAGAAAGCTAGATTCAGGATGTTGTCTGACAAAAGTATCTACGTTTCCTATTCTTTCAATAATTGAGTTTTGCTCCTGTTCTCGGAAAACTTCATCGTACATGAGCAATTTCTGCTCTGATTTGGCCAAGCGTTTGAAATTGGATTTTAAAATCTGATGAGAAAGAGCATAATTTCTCGCCAAACGATGAGAAATTTTATGGTTCCACGTAAGTGGCATCACTAAGCGGCCATCTCGCCGTCTTTCAGTATTTTTTAACACGTAATCCACCAATATCTCGTTTTGCTCATTGTGTTCCTCATCAGCAAAGGACTCTTGACCGAGTAATCTATATGCACTCTAAATCCAAAGCCTCACCAGTAGCGCGAAGAATTTCCGACTCGTCCACGGGTTCTCCTTCGGAGTCCGCCAAGGTAAGACAACCAGCGGTTGTACATTCCAGCTCGTCCGCATGGGACAAAGGGACTCCGCCTAAGGGAGGGTTTGAGCAACTCGAATCATCAAGCTGCACACAGGAAGAGTTCGGCTTACCTGCAAAATAATTTCGGTTAGCTGAAAGATTATCGGATAGAGAGGGAAGGTTTTTAAGAAGACGTGGTACATTTCCTGAAAGCAAGACCCCAATTTGAGACTGAATGTAGCAAGAAGGTTCGGTTTTGTTCCCGAACTTTACGTACGTCATGTCCAGCAAATGGTCTGATTCAGCTCCAACAATCATTCCAAAGTTGTCAATGAAATCTTTCGGATCACGCTCCATCCAGGCGTCTGCCAATTTGAAATTCAACTCCTTAAATTTTTCTACAACTTCTGAAAGGCCAGTCAATGAGAGAGAGATGTTTATCTCGGGAACGCATACAGCGTTTACTTTGTTTAGTTTACCATCTATGAGCAACGGAACTTCAACAATTTCCGTATGAAAAGTTTTGCTCGAGTTAAATCCATGAACAGTTAAGGTCACGTTATTGTCCATTACTTTGAGAGAATGCTCGTCAACTAACGATTTTAAAATGAAGTTACGTTGACACCCACCATCCTTTAAAGCACGTATTTCCGAAATTTTACCGAGGCTCGTAATCTGAGTTGTGAAAGTCGGAAGAATGTTACAGCAATCGCTGGTTTTACTATGGAGATTTTCACTCCACAAAACAGAGTTGGTAGTGCCATGAGCTTCTGCTCTGACAGGAGCAGAGTTTCTCGAGTTTTGAACTCTAGTACCTGACTTCCGGCAAAGATAGGACATGTGTTCTCCATTGCAGTGTCTGCATTTAGAACTGAACCTAAATTTACAGTTAGAGGAAGAATGGTTCAGATAGGAACACTTCATACAGGCACCAATAGCTTTGAGTTTTTCAAGCTTTTTGGTAGCCGTGTCGTATAGAGGACAGAGAGAAATGGAGTGACTTGAAGAGTTTCCATCGCTATCACACAGGTTACATTTCACAACTCTCGGGGGCTTACGATTTACTCCCACTGCCAATGAAGTTGCATGAAATACTTTACGGTCACTTAAATCCGCCTCCCGTGCCCCAGACTTCTCGCTAGCGCCTTTATTTTTGGCAAATTTTTCATTTTGTCTGAGATAGCGCTCAGTCGCTTCAAATACACTGGCTTCAATTTGTGGAAGAGATGGTTTGTTAGTATTGGTCATCTGAATTAGAAGAGTTTGGAAACGATCGTTCAAACCATTCCAGAAAAAATACGCTAAGACGGTATTGATATCAATTTCGAGAGACTTGAAGGAATTTATAATAGTTCTCATCTCTCCTATCCAGGTGTACGGGTCACCTGAATATGACAGTCTTATATCAGCTAACCTTTTTATTGCCGAGTACTTCCGAACAACTGTCGAAGCGAAGGCCTTTGACAAGAGATCCTTGGCATTTTCGTAAGTCTATTCTTCAATGTCAAGGGAATCGACAAGAATTCTGGGAGCACCGGTAAGCTGATTTTTCAAATACACAAATCTCTCGTAACTGGTCAAATTATGTTTATTTAACACACTCTCGAAGCTGTGAATAAATTGTTCGAGGCTTTCGTTCTTCCCATTGGCAAACTTTGGCAAGGGCACATCAGGTAATTTTAAGACTCTTCTAGCACTGACCCTATTACTCACGGAGTCGACATTCTCTAAAGAGTCACTAAATAGTGCACTAGGAGACTCAGCACTCACCGGCTGCAGAAGCGACAGGGACAGCAGCATTTTCTCCTCGTAGTCCTCCTGCTCTGCTACGGAGGCCTGAAGTTTTTCATCGTCTGCGCCCTCTTTGATCAGCGCTTCGAAGATCTGCTTGTCGAGGTCCCGTACCTCAACACTCAACGACTGCAAGCGAGATTTCTGCACCTGCCTCTGTTGGTCACTAAAGGACGCTGCCTCTCTGTCAATAGCATTACACGCTCTGGTAATGCGTTGCCTGACATATTGGCGAGTTTTTATTAAAATTAGTTTATTAGTTCCATCAGTTCCCGCAGAGGGTTTTTCGGCCATACCTGCAGAGTATTAGAGAAAGTTTTCGAAAATATAAATTATTATCTGCGAATAGAAGTACAGATTAGACAATAATTATTGAAAATGCAGAAGGACGGACGCCGACAACCAGGAATCACACGGACGGCCTGCCGCTCCCCATACTGGCCACCATGTACAATTTTCAGTGAAATTAGCTATAGAAAGGGATAAAAATCAAGTTCAATCGACATCCAAGGTTTACTCAGGAAAGAGATTTGGAACGGACACGTAAACAGCTGTAACGGACACAGGGTACAGGAACAGGACGAGCTTCTGGAACCGTGAGCAGTTCAATACAACGTCCGAGATCCTGTCCGGGCATCGTCCATCCTGCAAAGGCATGAAAACGCGAACCGTCATTGGAGCTTCCAGAGAACATCCATAGTACAATTGAAATAGCGTCACCACCAAAGTTTTAAAGTTTAGAGTTTATAAGGTTTCAAAATGTTTACCACCAAAGTTTTAAAGTTCAAAGTTTTAAAGTTTATAGGCGTCGAACGACAAGGTAAGTTTATAGGCGTCGAACGACAAGGTAAGTTTATAGGCGTCGAACGACAAGGTAAGTTTATAGGCGTCGAACGACAAGGTAAGTTTATAGGCGGCGAACGACAAGGTAAGTTTATAGGCGTCGAACGACAAGGTAAGTTTATAGGCGTCGAACGACAAGGTAAGTTTATAGGCGTCGAACGACAAGGTAAGTTTATAGGCGTCGAACGACAAGGTAAGTTTATAGGCGTCGAACGACAAGGTAAGTTTATAGGCGTCGAACGACAAGGTAAGTTTATAGGCGTCGAACGACAAGGTAAGTTTATAGGCGTCGAACGACAAGGTAAGTTTATAGGCGTCGAACGACAAGGTAAGTTTATAGGCGTCGAACGACAAGGTAAGTTTATAGGCGTCGAACGACAAGGTAAGTTTATAGGCGTCGAACGACAAGGTAAGTTTATAGGCGTCGAACGACAAGGTAAGTTTATAGGCGTCGAACGACAAGGTAAGTTTATAGGCGTCGAACGACAAGGTAAGTTTATAGGCGTCGAACGACAAGGTAAGTTTATAGGCGTCGAACGACAAGGTAAGTTTATAGACGTCGAACGACAAGGTTAAGTTTATAGACGTCGAACGACAAGGTTAAGTTTATAGACGTCGAACGACAAGGTTAAGTTTATAGACGCCGAACGACAAGGTTAAGTTTATAGACGCCGAACGACAAGGTTTAAGTTTATAATGCGGATTTAGAATTTAACATGGGAAGCAGTCACCATAAAGTTCACACCGTCCCCGAACAGCCCACTTGCAACTAAGCACTAGACCAACCTCCGAGTGACGTCCGAGTGTTGCCGTCCGCTCAGAGATGCCGGCTGCCGGTCCGTTCGTCCTTCCAGCGCAGGGGTTTACTCGTACATTTCCATAACGATTGAGGTTACGGAATTATCCTCTTGGTCGAGTGGATTCGTAGAGGCACGCGTAGACACGAGTGAAGTCCAGCGGAACTTCCAGATGAAGGAGCAATCTTGCCAATTAGAATGTGCCTGGCACATTCGGCGACAACTGAGATCCAACGTCCCAGCGAAGTGCCGACCATTTAACCGGAAGTAGAGTGGATTCCGGGATAAGCAGATAAGATGGTTACTCTGCGGGATCAGATGAAGAACTGCGGGAATAGGAGGAGCTTCCACGCAAGTTAGTGGCGGAAAAAGGAAAGTCGGTTCTAGTACGTTACAATTGTGCTAATCAGAGGAGCGGTGTGAAATGAGTGACTTTAAATACTACTTTTAACATTTTCTCCCAATCGTTTTATTTCAATTCCTTTTAATTACCATTAATTTAATTAATTCAAGGGACTAAACTTTATCTGATTAATGAAGATGTTGCCTGGGTCATATTTAAAGTTACCCTAATTTTAGTCCTTATAGCTATAATGCAGGTATTCTGCACAACTTGCACGCACACCTTACTCGTTGAGTTGTGGCGGGGTACTAATCTTGCTTTGGAAAATAGGAGGTGGAGTTGTAGAGGAGGTGGGAGGAGCCAACTTCAGCCAAGCGTCTGTGGTTGGCTCAAAGGTGGTCACGTGTCGGGCCTTGCCAATGCCCGAGTCTCTCAACTTTTGCAGCTAATTTGAATCCGATCGAAATCGGCTATGCTCCCTCCAGTAATTCTAGCTCCACGCACTGACAAGCCTTGGATAGCGCGATGAAGACAAGCATCGTCCGCACTGTAATTGAGTTAAGGGGTCACTTCAGGCCCCTGCCAGGCCCCCGTCGGTCCGATTAGCTTTTTTTGATTTGTTGTTGGAAAAAGACCCTTAGGTGGCGGACTATTCAGTCCTAAAATTTTATGGCGATACGAATACTAAATTCCCCCTCAGGGTAAAGCGACCAAAAGTCCTGAATTTTTGACCCCATTTCGACCCCATATAAAAAGAAACAAATGGGAAATGGGAAATTTGAAACCGTAACTCTGTTTACAATGCTTCAGGAATTCTAAAACTGTCATTGGTTTTGTTCAAGCATGAAAACTCAATGACTTCTATTCCTTTGGAATATCCATAAAAATGTTCCAAAAAACTTATTTTTCGTATTTTTTAAAAAAATCTTGCCTAAATCGAAAATTTACATATGTAAAAAAAGCTTACTTTCAACAAATACGTATAATGACCAAATTTCAAACGAATCTGATGAAAAATTGAAATCTTGGATTGACCCCGTTAAGGGGATCTACTACCCTTGACTACCCTATGACTCCCAAATTTTACAAATGTTTCCATTTCTATCGCAACTAGGTGAACAAAAATGCGTTCAGATGTGTAAAATTGAATGCCAAACACATTTGCATCTATAAAATTTTTCTATTTTCGCAAAAATAAATAATTTATTTCGCGATTATTAGAAAAATATAAGTCCTTGCGCAAAACCCTACCCACTCTATAATTTTCAACCTAGAAGCGTGATTTTGGTCTCATTCAACGCGGAAGGACTGTACCAAGACCTTAACGTAGGATTTTTTTGATTTTCGACCGAGAAAGAAAGTTATAGGTACACATATCCTACATTTGAAAAAAAATAGATTTTTTTTCAGTTTTTTCCAAATACAATTTTAATTTAGATTTCAAATAGAATTTTGCTTTGCTACGCTGTTTCCACTGTCAAACTGCATCGAATGAGACCAAAATCACGCTTCTACATTGAAAATTGTAGAAGGGATGTGGTTTTGCGCAGAAAATATATATATGTATATATATATATAAGTATATGTTCGCCCAACCACTTCTTTTCTATCGCGAATTTCGAAATTTTTCATATAAACAAATGTGTTTAGAATTTAATTTTACTTATCGGTATTCATTTTCATTTACCTAGTTGCAATAGAATCCTGTAATCTGAGATTAAAAAAAGTATATTGAATTTGTCTTTTTAATACACTTTATTGACATATGTAACCATAAATTCTTATTTAATATGAAATTCTGAAAAATCCTTCGTTACGGTCTTGGTACAGTCCTTCCGCGTCAAATGAGACCAAAATCACGCTTCTACGTGGAAATTATAGAGTGGGTAGGGTTTTGCGCATCTATAAATATTTTTCTTAAAATCTCGAAATAATTTTTTTTTGCGAAAATCAAAAAGTATTATAAATGCAAATGTGTTCGCTATTAAATTTTACATCCACGTGTAAATTTTCGTTCCCATCGGTGCAATAGAAATGTGTACCGTGAAGTTTGAACGAAGAGGTCGAGTCCAGGGTAGTAGATCCCCTTAAGGGCCGTTTACACTAGGGGACATTTCGGCTGTGATGCGTGACATGTGTATACGAGGCTCACCACTGAGTTTCATATTTATGTGCGCTTATACGAAGTACCCTATTCGCCACGGTAGTTACGAGGCTCTTGAGCCTCGCGGATTACGAATTCGATCAGAGCGAATAGGAAACTTCGTATAAACACTCACAAATATGAAATTCAGTGATGAGCCTCGTATACACGTGTCACGCCTCACGGCCGCAATGCCCCCTAGTGTAAAAGGCCCTTTAGTCATTGTGTCTGAAGCGAGAGCAAATGGGCAGGGTTTGAGCCTCTCTTCACTGCTCACGCGCGCCTTAACACGCCTCAAGAAAGATGCACTGTCCCAGATAATCGATGCCGATCCGCACTGGCATTTCTAACTGGGCTGGTCGATGTGCAGTTAATAAATGACCACTAAATAGCGCTCTTCTCTACTTAAATTAATATTATAAATTTTATTTTCAGACTTGATACAAACATGCAAATGTTCCATAAACATTTCCCTTTCCATGATTCTCCGTGCAGGTACATTAGTCACGTAATGTAACTTCATTGGCAGCCGGTGCGTGAACGCTTAAATATTTAAGATTTAAGAACTTTCCAACATAGAAGTACTCGAGAACAGTATAGTTCTATGATTTTTGTTACTCATGAAAATCGTTTTATTTGCAATTCACTATTTAAAGTTTAATTTTTTACCCCTTGTCCTGAAACACCCTGTATATCGATGCAATCTAGACGATATTGATTTTATGAACTTTAACAATGGGTCACAGAACATTTACATATTTTCGCTGTCAGAAGCCATTTAGAAATTTACGCGAATTCATGATCCTGAGACATTGATCCTAAGAAGGAACACAAATACATGTGTTGTCGTCATGCCAGCTTCTCGCATAAGCTTTACTTGGCTCTCTCTAACCGGCTACGGGAAGACTTAATATTCCTTCCAAAACAAACGCGTTTCGACAGTTGTGGACGCATAATTGTTGTTAAGGCTCACAATTCCTTATTGATCACTAAAAAATTAAACCCTACATACTATAAAATAAATAAGATTCAACTTGGGCAAAATAAAGAAAACATAAAAATGTAATCCCTGAATCGAAGTGGTAACCCTTGAAAACGTGGGGCTCTCTGAGAATGTATGGCTGAGTGGAGGTGATCATAGTGCGGGGTTGAGGATGGACACTCAGCTGACGCCTGCTTATGTTGGACTGGCAAAAGCTTGGCCTATTAGCCTGCGTATTATAGATTTAGTGCTTATGCAAAAGATCATAGATGAGTGTGCAAATGATTGGCCGTTGTGACGAGAGCACCTCTCTTACGAGAGGGCGATTTTGATTCTTTTCGAAGAATAGAAGGAAACTACATTCGCCAGATTGTCCTTCCCTGTAGCGTTGCCATCGCTTGAAGATGCAATATAGATGGTTGAGTAAAACACCACGCATAAATGAGTAGAAATCTGATTACTGTCTAAATTAGGTAACATAACATTGAATAATTAATCTAACCAGATCGACTTGACTTAAATTTACTTAATCGAACATTTTGAAGCACAATGTAATTAAGCCTAACTTTATCTATTCAAACATCACCCGCTCATGTCACAGATTCCTCACATTACATCACATCACCTCATCTTACCTCACCTCATCACACCGCGTACCACTTCACTTCACCTTACCTTATCGTACATAACCTAACATACCCTAACCTAACCTAGCGCCTAGCCTAGATTGACTCAACTTAACTTATCCTAGTTAAAGGTAACTTTAACGTACCTTAAACTTGATTTAATATAAACTTACCGGATCTAAAGATGCTGAATGATCAGAAATTTTTATTATATCTCAGTGTTGTAATTCAATGTTTTTATTCGATGAAGAAGTTGAAGTTTAACATCAGAGGCAGAGCAATTTAGCACTTTCACTTTCAAAATTGAATACGACTAGAATACCTTTTTTGAAACTAACCATGTTGATTCATATATTTGTATAATTGTCCGATTTTCCAGGGAAAATGGAGGCAATTTATCAGAAGGGCTGTGGTCTCACGTATCTATTTTCTGTCAGAAGTTGCTGGGAAGCAGATGACTAGCATCCAATTTGTTACATCGTCTGGAGAACAATCTGTACGTTTCTCCCCGATCGTTACGTAATGGACCAAACCCATTTTGTTTTTTGTCATCGTTGTTTAGTCATTGTCTAAACTGCTCATTTGGAAGCAATTTTTACGAAAGAACTATAATTCTGTCTTAAAATGCCCTGTTATTTTCCATAAGTTTATACTTATCGGGAAATAAATTTTCGACCACCAAATATTAAATGGAAAACTGATACACCTGGAGCATCTTTGATGAATTTTACCAACGCTGTTGACGGGCTGGGTACACCATGTTGTTTATAAATTAGAACTAATCGAACAGTTGATTTAAATGCAGTTTCCACGAATAGTTCTCTCTTAAAGAATCTCCGTTATTTCAATTTTAATTGGCGCCGTTTCATTACTACGATATTAAGCAGTTTGTCCGTTGATCGCTCCGTTGTCCTTTCCATAAAATTAAGGGCATAAAGTTATAATAAATAAGGAAACATTTTCCTTGATATCAACTATGGCGATAATTATTAGCTTTTTTTGGATGAGTAAATGGGAAATCCAATTTGACAATAAGTTCAGTTTTAAGTTGAACTAAATTGTTCGAAAAGCTGGATCAAATGTTCAAGCTAGCGGCCTTCAGCATCCATACATTTCTGGATGCGAGTCGCAACTGATTCTGTCCTTCACACCAAGGTACCTGTAACGATTTCTGCACCCACCGCTTAGCCACATTCACGTCTCCACTGTATTTGACCTGCAATTATATTTTCAAACTTCCACTACCACTTAATAACCTGTTTCCAGTTTTCAAGGCTCCACCGTATGTCCGCGGTTTTGCTGAGCTCAATCGACGATTCAACCATCTGCTAAAAAACATTACAATTGATTTGTTTGGATATTTCAATGGTGTATATGAGAAAGTTTTCTATGCTTATACTAAATGTGCAATCATTTTTTTTGAAACCCCAATAAATATAACTGAACGTCTTGGGCGAATTTTTGAATCATCTGCGACTCGTTTATATCTGTTTTATGTCTAAGCTTATACCAAAGCCCACTCCATCCACCAAGGTGAGGTAGCCGACTAAAGAGATCGAGATTCCTCCTCCTCTTTCGTCAAATAACCCACAATCGCTATTTCACGCCTTAGTCATTTGAGCGTCTCTTTCTCAGGACGACGTTGACTTACCTCTGCTGCTTCATATTGGCTTGAAGATTCCCAACTCACAGAACCGAGACGCAATCACACTTACTAATTTACACAGCTGACCCACTCCCGCTGGCCCGCTGGCAGAGAAGAAGGTTATGGGCTCGCGGGAATGGTTCAGCTTTATTCATACAAGGTTCGTAAGATAACAATTGTTACGCTCTGTGAATATGATCATTTTCGGAAGGGAACAGCATTAGAATAGAAATTGAATTTCCTAACAGATTTTACCCACACAACAGCTTGCGAGGAGGGTAAATTTAGTCCCATATAAGTACCTAAACCAGGGTTATGAACTTTTCCCCATCATATTATTGGATTCAGGAGGTTCAATATCGCCTCAAGTTAAGACGGTGACAACCATGCAACCCAACGTAAATATGAGCATACATACGAAGAAATGTATCAGAGTTTTAAAAGTACTTAAATAGATAGATGAATGAATTTAAACGCTTGAAGTCGTGTGGCCTGATGTTCAAATACGCTCATTGAACACTTCCAGTCTTTGTGGACTCACGAATAAAAGTTCTGAAAATAATTAAATGTCGTACAATTATTTACATAAACTGCTATGCGAGCTAAGAATGTGAGGACAAGTTATATTTATTCCAAATAATTCTGGCGTCATTGCCACGACAATTTTTCGTGGACACTGCCCTTAACACTTTCTAAAATCCTTCTCATGTACTAGGGAAGAAAAGACCATCCAATGTTTGTTATCCTGTTCTGATATAAATGTTTTTCGATTATAACATTTTCCCGTTATCTCAAAGAGTTAAAAATTAGTATTAAAGAAAATTTGTTGAGGCGTTTTCAAAGTCAAAAATCGAACTAAATTTGTTACCATTTTCACGTTGAGCCCAAAATTCTCTCAACTAATTGAACACTTTTGACATAACTCTGATTTCCGTATAAAAACCTAATATCAGAATGATCATTTCACGTCCCAGAGACGAGTAAATACATTGTTTTCGAAGATAAATATTCTTCCTTCACGCCGTCCTGAGTAATTCCTGCCAAATGCTTGGGCTTAGTAAATATTTGGTTATTGAGTCTTGGGAAGTAAATTATTCGAAACACATTCGCCAACATTGTAGAATACTCGCCTCCGTAACATTTGTTTTAGTACTGTACAACGATAGTTGTAATTACGCCTGAAATTTTCAGTCCAGGCATACGAGAAAAAGATGTCTTCATGTCAACAGCCTAGGTTTCTCGATGATTCGGTGAGATGCACCTTATGCGTTCAAGGGAATTAAATTGTATCAAAGTAAATGTGTTTAGTTGTCACGGTTACTTGGTAGATTATGGACTTTAATGATTATCTTGAACTTTCGTTGAGTAATGTAAAAATCATTATATTTGTACCATTTAGACCAGACTTCATTTGTTCATTTTTTTTTCTCTGCAGAAACAAGTGTCAATAAACGAAAATTTCGTCTCGAATCATCTTTCATTCCCAAGAAACAGGAAACAAAATATAGTTTTCTACGCACGCCCTGAAAAGAGTGGCATGAAGAGAGGCACGATTTATGAAAAGAGTGGAATAATTCCAGCAGTCTTTATACAATACAATACAATATAATTTTGACAACAGGTTCAAACGGAGAATGATTTAGATTAGAATTCTGACCAATATTGGAGAATGCTGCAACTTGTCAATATTTTCCTTAAAATAATGTAAAAAGCTTGTTTGTAATGAGATGTGCTTCACAAAATTAGCAGTAAGGATGAGGAGTTGGGGCGTATTGGAATTGGGATATTAGCTTCTACATCACGTATTGTCCGAAGGTACTCAAACGATCTGGGCGAATCGATTATACTACATGCGAATACAATAATTAAGAATAAGGCAATTGAGAGGTAGTACTGAGTCGTCTCTGAAGTTCTTTAACTATAGGTCAGTTTTTTGTAGACTATGAGACAACCATGGAAATGAGAGTTTTCATCCGCCAAGGCCATGTGATTTCATCTACTAGTAAAATGAAACTTTATTAGTCTTCCTTTGAAAATCTCCAAAGTCTTAATTAAAAATAATTCTGTGATTGATACATACTGTGTTTTCTGCAGCTTCAGCATATTTAGCCTTGATTTTTTGCAATATTTGAATAGATTGGAGCTCTGTTCTTAAAGACTGTGTCTCATCGAGCAATAATTTAGCGTAGATGTTTTTTAGAATTCTTGAGAAATTAAATTCTTTCATTGAGGGAAACGTACTTGAAGTTTTACATTATATTCCACTTGTACTGTTCTCACAATCCCATTCAAATTTTACTGCTTTTGATTGATATCTCCACATTTTTATGGGATGTTCAGGGCTGCAAGAAATTATTTCCAGTTAGAGGACATTGAAAAATTATTTCTGTTACAGAGCGGAAGCGTCTTAGCTCGCGTTCCATATGATCTCGGTCCATTTAAAAATTTATTTCCGAAAATGCAATGACCAACGGTATGGGCTCAATGGAATATTCATTTTCAAGCCATAGAGAGAAGTTCAGTGCTTCATCATAGTTCAAAACTTTCGAGTTTGCTGCTTAGAACAAGTTTTCCCAGCTTAGAGGGCGTAAAACTTTTTCCTTTCCAACGAAGAGTGTCATTGCGCTTTACGTGAAGACATATTTCACGCTTTTCTTTCACGTTCGTAGTCGAGCAATCACCGGGATGGAAAACGAGATCTTTTTGTCGTTGCTGGAAAATGTGGCTTATTTTACAAAGATTTTAGGCGCTCTCAATCATCGCTGGAGAGACCCTCACCAAAACAGTTTTAGTGCTCAAGAACTTTCGTTTGCCATTCACTTGTAATCAGTCTCTGTTTGCCAGCAGCCCTCCGGTTCATTTTGGACAAAACTGTTCGTAGTTTAATCCTCTTTCTAGCAGTTTCAAATGATGCAAGCGATGCAGGTCTGGCAACGGACACTGTGATTGAGCGGGTGATTTTTTCCTGCTAAACAGTGAAAGCTCTAGCCGGACAAGTTTTCTATTGGGAGTTTAGGCCCCGAGTAAGTGTCGTGTGATCGATGCACTGGTTTTTTGCTCCACGACCAAGGAGACAAGCACTTTATAACCGGAATGTGGGAAAAAAGATTCAAAATTCTCAGTGTTCCACACAGAACGCTGCTGGCAAGCGAGGAGGCAACAAATCTGCACTCCTGACTCAGCAACTACAATGACAGAAATAATTTGAATGTGAAATATTGAGCAGCTGTGTAACTACAGGACAAGAACCTGATATGTTCTTGCATTTGAAGTTGCTGCAATATCATGCTGTTACATAATTCACATTAATTGCAAAAGCTGGTAATTGTCAAGTAGTTGGAAGAAGCGTAAATTTCTCGCTGAAGTCTGATGCGAAGGGTTGACGACGGCGTAAAAATTCGAACGATGAAGATAGGCTCACAAAATTACGACGTATTTCCTTTAGTGAATCTTGCTGACTTCAGTCATGTTGGTGTCGGACGACTGCAACTTTTATCTGTGAGATATTTCACGAGTTATAATCCTATGACGCAATGTTGCTTAAGTAATTAAACATATATTGTTAAGAAAGAGTCACATCTTCATTATTTTGTTTTAAACTTGCCGCATAACTCAAATTATGCTCGTGATTGAGATTTTTTCATTATTTCATGAAATAGGACCAAATATTTAACAACCCACAGGTATTTTTAATAAATGATGCGATCACTATTTTTGAAAATCTTTGTTTTATATGCTTTCCATTTGCTGATTTACAATAGTAAATAACCAGATCAATTATATCGACAACATATTTTTCATGATTTATGTCATAGAATTTAAAAAAAAATATAGGTACAATAGGTTTCTTTCAAATGAGATATGTAATCACACCGAAATTATTTTCCAGAATAAACTTGACTAATTTTCACAGCGTATGCTGTTCACACTTCACTAGACCATTATTGAATTGAAATTTGACACCAAACTCAGCTTATATTTATCTGTACACATGCACAGTAGAGAGTTCAATATCGATTCCGGCACCGAACATGTAAAAAAACTTTCAAATACAACATCGAAATATCGTAAACAGAGACAGAGTGTGGCTAACCTTCGTTGTCGGAAAAAGGTTCATTTCCTACAAGGAAACGGGCTTCCTTGGTCGAAATGGACTCACAAAAACTGTGACCAATTGTTAACTTTTTTGGGATCAACGGGGAATCGACGAAGAGAGCTTTGCGCTGTAATCCTTAAAACTGGAAATGGATTGGTCTAAAAATCGAAAATAGATTGCTACTAGAAATGGGTATAGTTGTTTACAGTTTCTTCCTCAGTTCCACGGACGTCAAGGAAGGGAAACGGTCGGTGCGATGAGTTAAGATAAAGTAGTACGAGGGTAAAAACATTTATGGGCGTTGGGACGTCTATTAGTAAATTAGAAAACACTGATATACTCGTATGTAGGACAAAGTTTTTAAGCGTAAAATTTTACAATTTTTACATCGAACAACAAATCCTTCCGATGTTGGCATTTTAGTCTATGCTCATTTAAAAAATGTCCGTCAATAAACAAAGACAACTTGAAAGAGGAACTTTCAATTTTTTGTTAGGATTGTCAAAGAGTTATTTTGCCCTTGTCTTTCTTATTTCTGATCTTTCATTTCCATTTGTTCTGAACTAAAAGTGGGTTTTGGAATTTTGAACTCTCACTCATGTTTCTTTCCTGAGCTCCGGACGTTTTTTTTTTGGTAAATATGAAACGTAAGCTTTCATCATGAGATTCATTGCTACGTTGTTATTTTATAGAAAAAAGTTAGATTTCGTAGAAATCGACGTATACCTTATTTTTATGAATAATGACGTTATTTAAATGTTTTGTATACTACGAAATTTACCATTATTCGTTGAACAAAAGACGCGTATTTGCAATACACAGTGACGCATGAGAAGAGATGTCCTGAGAATGCCTGAACTGCCTTTTGAAAAACTGCAGACACTTTGTCTTTTTTTGGCGTTTTTCTTCAAGAAGATATCATCAAAAATTAAATCGTATTGTTCTTAAGTCATTGCAAAAAATTAAACTCAAATGAGAGTAGGATAAATTTGTTCTAACACGGCAGTGAATTGAGATTACAATTAATATTCAGTCTCAGTCTCAACCGCAAAAAGAACATTCATTTCCACATCAATTTACAAAGCATATTTCTTGGCAGTGAATAAAAAGTTTGGACAATTATTCACGGTCGCTTGAAGTTAGGCGAATGGATGCAGCACGCACATTTGCAAGCGCCGATAAGCAGGTTTAAATGAGAGCAAATCTGTGGAGAGAAGGAGCATCCCTGGGTCGATGTGGATTTTGGCACCTGCCCAAGTTGCTGATGATCGTCTCGTTTTGGCCTCCTTTGCGCCTCAAATGTCGTCCATAAATCTGCGTCGGCCAAGCCTACGCACCACCCACGCTTCTTGCCGGCTAGCAGCAAAGCTTCACCAAAACACCATACTGAAACCACAAAGCGACTCGTCTTAATGTCGCACATTTGTCGCTTATTTCCTCCTCATTTATCCTCCCTGGTAAGTGCCGAGGCCGTCTGTGTAGGGAAGCATGTTTACTCAGGGAGTAAAAACTCTCCGAATTTTGGTTCTCATAGATTTAATTTTGTGATCTCAAATCTCGCAATCAGGATTTCGGTCGCAGGTGTACCGATGAGCCCATAACCCCTAATTTGATCGATTGCATCATTTTCTAATCGTCCTAATAGAAGCACTACGAAGTTGAGCATTTCGTATGACAATACGGCTACGCTGGCGCTCAGGTCTGATGGTTCATCTAAGTTTGATTGAGTCGATCCTGAGTTGAGAAACCAGTAGCTTCAGTACGAACAGCGCGAGTTGCCGTGAACTCCGTCTGGAATTCCATCCATGTGCGGCCCCACGCTGCTAGTAAGGGACAATGCGTAGGGAGCGGGCGCGCGTACGTCACATCTAGCGAGCTCGAAGTAAGGGGTTTGTGTCACGAGATCCACATCTCGCCCGCACTTCAACCTAAAGGGCAGATTGAAGAAAATAAAATCTGTTTTTGATGGAAACGAAAAAGCTTCTCACGAGCGTTTTCAATGCCATCATTTATCTATTATTTGAAATTTTGCGCAAAATTAGTACGAAGTAGTAATTATATAATTACCGTAGTAAATAAATTAACAAAGGAAATTAATTAATAAAGGAAGTCAATTAATAAAGGAAATCCTCTTCTGAAACTATCCGAACTCAATCCTTGCGGAGATCCGTCAAAGTAATTCTAAAAAGGTTTCAAAATAAATCTTAAATCCCTTTTTCTTTCGGAATATTAACTATGTGAGATAACCCAGTCGAATCTTTTCTCCTGAATGACTCATCCTGATAGGGTAATTTGTCAAGGTTAATGTCAATGATCTTCAGTCTGTTCTCAAGTCATTTCTAGAATATATTGTTAACATCAAACTCAAATAAACTACTTTGTAAAATTAATTATCAAACCTCGAATGAATAATTCTTTGATCAGTCTAATGCGCAACTAGGTGAAGTGAATTAGGTTTAAATGTAATTGTACTCCTTACAATGTCGTTGGAGGTAGGATGCCCTAGAAGTCACTGAACTTATTCGGGGCCAAAGATAGCTATACTCAAATTTGATCATTGTACTAGACTTTAGAATCAATCTACTTCTGTATCGCCTGTGGTATGTAAATTGTTCAAATTGTTTAAATTGTTTAAATGGCATGTGGAAATTACGAGTATGATCAACTTTTGCTGCCTGACGTTGTTCAAGTTTGAAGCAATAGTTAGCTGAGTGTGTTTCATAAATATTTTTGAAAGAAGTCACAGTTTTTTTCGAGAGCAAAAAGCAGAGATGCAATGAAAGTGTAATTAAATTTATGGTTTATGTTAGTGGCAGCTTGTTTAATGACTTGATGTAGTCGAGCGACAGCTGCAACATGACTTGTGTTGAAGATGGAGCGGCGTTATATAGACAGTAGATTTCAAAAATTGTCTTCTCTCAATTATTATTGAATTAGGGTGTCTCTTTCTTCCGTCGTTTGATTCTGAAAACTATTGAAACCTACCAAAAATATTTTTTCACGGTGGAGGACATTTTCCTGATGTACGCACCCTACAGCATTTGTTTTAGTTACTTCCTACTCCGTACTATTTCTCACGCACTAATAGCGTTCATGAGCATGGCTCCAGCATCTGCAAAGTTTTTGAGTAAGTTGTGCAGTTACTGCATCATTACATGGAATTTTCGAAATACTGACAACCTGAAAACGCTTTATCGTCAGCCGAATTGTCCCTAAATTCAGACGGCCAGCAGATGAGCACACAAATAAGCCACCAGCCTTGTTGGCAAACAGCGCCTGATTACAAGTGAAAGGCAAACAAATTCTCCTGAGAGCTAACTTTGTTTGGATCGAGGCTCTCCAGCTGCTCCTGCTAAGGCCGCTCAAAATTTGGGTCTAATGATTTTCCTTCTAAGTGAGAAAATGTGTGATTTTTCCTTGGTAAATTCAATACACAATCCAGTTCAACTATGTATGAATACAATAAGCCCTAAAGCATGCACGTTAAATAATGCATTAAATTCTGAAGAGTATTATACTACTTTGTTTTTTCATAGTAAGTTTTCTTGGATGTTCGTTGAAAGTTTACTTTCTAGGATGAATTATTTAGTAAGCTCCAAAGGGTGGGGGAAATTGCTTTATTTTTCTGTGTTACTCAAGCTTCAGATCGTACTCAAATAAGAAACTGTACTTCACCAAAGGAAATCAATCCTAACTCGATGAAAGAGTATAAATTATGATCAAAATGTCAGAAATTATCCTTAGTTGAAAGGCAGGAACGCTTCGCGAGCTAAAAGAACTTTACTAATCGCGTCAGGTCAGCAGTTAAGTGCTCGCCTTTCAGTTGGAAAACCTAAATTCTTCGAAGACTCGAAAACTTTGCCAGAGTAGCATCGCTGGCCAGCCGCCCTCCACAGACCTGCCTGCCACCTGCGCCCCTTGGAAGCCGTACAGCAGGGCGCGCTGCCAGGCTTCCTACACAAATTAAATAAGGCTGCAAATAAAATAAGCGGCTCCTAAGTAGTTAAGCCACGGCAGCGAATAAAACAGAAAACCTTTTTCTGCGATACAACCCAGCAGCGTAGAATTTTCAAGGCGAAGAAAGTCTGTTGAAATAACATCAGGGTGTTTTTCGTGAGTTGATATTTCAACCATATGTGGAAAAACTCAAAGTTAATCGATTTTCACGAATGACCAAATGCCAAAACCTCCTTAGGACTTGAAACTTTATAAGGACTTGATGAAACTGTAAAATTCAATGTAGGATACCAAATGCGCGACAAATGATAGCGCTTTTCTTAACAGTTCCGACCCTACTAAAGCAGTTTTTTGTTATTTTTACAAGCAGTTTATGGTTTTATTAGTTTAATGAAATAACCACTAAAGTTTTTCATTGATGGCTTGTGTTAATTTCCTAACGAACATTCAAATTACAGATAATTTTCGTGTCTGTAAAATGCTTGCGGGTTTTATTGCAAAAAATACTGAAACCTGCTTTATTGGGGTCTGAACTATCAAGACTAGCGCTAACATTGGCGCGCACGTGGTATCCTATTTTAGGTTTGAAAGTTTTTAAGCCCTTATAACTCGAAAACTAAGAAGTTTTTGGCACTTTATCATGGTGAAAATCGATTTATTTTGGGTTATTCTACCTATGGTGGAAATTTATCCACACAAAAACACCCTATATTAGATTGAATTGACGGTATTAAATTTCTGCCCTATCACCCTTGAAGTTTTGTTCCTTTTCAGTTCAACGTAAAATATTAGATAAAAGCGCCATTGATGCATAATCAAACAGAATAAATGCATGCCACTGAAGTTTTCGTCGTGTCGTTTTTCCAAAATTAAAAGTTGAGAACCGATCTGCACTAAATCTTATTTTCCGCTAATTAAATAGAACAATTTTCATATTATATAAGCTTAAAACTGAGGTTAAATGTTGAATTTCAGTCACAATGTTGAGTGTCACTACCACTCGATCTGGTGGCTGTGGGTGACTGGCCAACGACGTCGTGGGGGGTGGAGTGGAAGCCAAGGAATGGATCGCTCAGCCGTTGCTGCTGCCATGTTTGCTTCTGTTCGATTTTTTTTCCAAATATGTCCACTGAGAATCATTCGCACCGGAACTCGACCGTAATTCTAATAAGAAGTTTATTCGCCAACTGTTTTTAAATACGCCCAAAATTCTGCGCTTATTTCATTATAAAAATTGTGCGGTTAATAGTCGGAGAATTACGCAACTAACTTTTGGTGCAACTAATCCAACTTAAAAAAATGGCGCAATTATGAATTAATACCTAGTTAATGTTACAGAGCCTCCAAATTTTCAAAAATTAAGTCCAAGGAAATGAAGGATAAGTCAAATGGAAGGCGTAAAGGGTTATATCTAAAACAATCGAAATGAAAAATAATTACATTTTAATACTTATGTGTGAATTGCATCATGCATGTAAGTATTAAATATTCCTCCTTTAAGATGAATAGAAGCGAAGTCTTCATTAATCATCCCAAGTTTCTTGGTTACTTTTGTAACGCCAAGTTTACCTGATGGTAGGACACTTCATTTTTTAATATTTTTAGACCGCTTAATCAAATCATGTCATGTTTTCGACCTCGGAAACGATGAAGTTACTCAAATTAATGGATCGGGAAAATTAACCAATGAAAAGATTAATTTCATTCCCCTACATCATGCTATTAAATCCTCAAGTACGTAAAGCGTTAAGTGTTAGGCGGAAAAGTTTCACTAGAAGTCGTCCCAGTAAAATGCAGTTTTAGGTTTGAGACAACGAAGAGGCTAGAAACATTAGTGGGGGAATGTCAAATTTGCAGAAGAAATTTTGCGTCGATTTTCACTGCTGAGCGAGCAGAATGTGGGACATTTGCCAAGCCCGGGAGCGAAGAGCTTATGCTAAAAGTCTTTCTTATTTGATGTTAGAATGGGGCAGAAAATCTAGTTTAGTCTCTCCTTGGAGAAAATACGTTCATGTTTCAGATTTTCAAATGAAGACATTTTATCTTGAGTTAGTTACGGTTCTATTCATAGACTCTATGGCCTTTGTGCATCGAAATTTTGTACTTTTTCCTCCCTCATCAAAATTGAAGCTATCGAAATTGAGCTTTCGACGTGGCAAACTCATGATACAGTGAAGTTCCTATCTATCAACTGCCATGACCAACCGCTTTCTCTCGAGGTTGAGTAAATATATTGCAGCATGCACACTATAGGTCACGTATGAACTCCATAGTATTAGTTACTAGTGTTCGCGGCCCATCAAAAACGACGGCATTAGATAATGTTCGATAAAACTCACAAATCATGTAATCAGGTAGGTGGAAGATCAAAGCACATTGATTACAGTGTATATGAAAAACTGACAGTGTGCAATGAACGTGTCTGTGACTACCTGCATTTAAAATATTCGTATACTTGTGTACTGGTGAAACACGTATCACAGATATGGTCATTAACACTCCCAACTTGAATCCAATGTGTGTAAAATTTACTGTTCCTTCCTATCACACATAAACTTTAATATTCCCCTACGTAGATCTTTACGAGCGTGACAGTGAAATAGACCGACCAACTAACTAACCACGCAAGCGACAGCTGTGTGTTATTACATAGTAGATGGCTGGCGAGGGATTAACAATTCGGGTGATAATACATCATTGTTAAAATGTAGTGAAGATTAGCAAAAATAATATTTCACATGTGAAGAGAATGTGAGACGAAAACCGCGATATGATATGAGTACACATGCACTTATTCAGAATATGCAGTAGTGCAAGCAAGGTATTCACAATTTACGTGCGTAAATAGCGTCAAAAACGCCTACATAAGCTGGTAAAAACAAAATTAAAAAAAAACTGGAATGAAATGAATTTCATACGTTTGCTCTTACATCTGCACAATAGCTACAAAGTTCTTTAAAATTCTCCCTTCTGGATTGGAAGCTCCTACAGTTCGTTCCCCAGGAATCTACGAATAAGAGTTACCAGTCTTGCCATCGTTTGCGGTACAGAAAAACAAGATCCATTTATTGGGGGGTTAATCGCGAGAAGTTACATTTTCACTTAGGTTTCAGATTATTCTTTAAAAGCTCAAGATAGCTAATTAACCGAAACCGAGCCGTTCAAGCTTAAAGATATTTCGACGAAATTGTTGTCAGTAATTTTTTACCTTTTCTTATTTGTATATACCACGCGTTATTTTATGCAGTACATAGAGAGCAGAATGATATCAACGTTTGTCTCTTAAAGTAACTCGCTTTTAACATTCCAAATCGATGACGAACGTTGAAGTTGGATGAAAACATGTATTAATTAAACATTGAATTATGTGAAAAATATACTCGAAGAAATGCTCGAATATTTGATGATAAATCTTTCATCACATCACTAAATAACAAAAATCAAATCTCCAAATCTCCAATTCACACGCCAATGGCCGTGCCAAAAAGCAGAACAAAAGCATCGGGATACAATTGTTGCAACTCGATATTTCATCGCGAAGCTATCGCATGAATTACGGCTTGGCATCTCTGTGACGTGGAGTGTATCAACTTTGCTACTTTCGCCTGTGGCTTTGACTTATGCACATCGGCTAACGATGACAAGTGAGCCGAGCCGATGACGTAATGCTTTATAGAACGTTTTTGAAATATTTTCCAAGGATAGACATACTACTGATGCAAGAACGCTCGCTTTTACCATGGTGCACTTTTCATACCATCGTCATACCCCAGAAAGCTCATTCTGTTGAGTGCTTGAAAACTTCAATTTTAATCTTCTCAGCAGCGACAGGTTAGCCAAAAGCAATGCCTTGAAAGTATTCTTGCATATTGAGAATTTTATTTTTGGAGTTTTGAATTCAGATTCAAAACTAGCGACACGTGCTGAGCTTCAATAAATCCCAAAAATTTAAAAGGTGCCGTGCATTTCTTTCCCGGTCGCTTCTAATTAATTAATGATGGCTTTAAGAGCTTTCTTTTAATTTTAGTGCAAGATGTGTTTGAGTGCGTACGCAGTAAAAAGTATTCGGAAGTGATAGAATGAGAAAATTTTTACGTTCCTATAATGAGTAATGGAATTTTTTTGTATTTAATGTGCAAAAGTGTCCTCATTATGTGAAGATAATTACCTTGAAAATGTTACTCCATTTATATTCATTCAGAAATGCCCTCGTATTTTATCAAATTGCTCAATGAACCCCAAATAAAGTTTTTTCTTCTTCTAAAATGCAGCAACTAATATCTGCTGTAATGTTCTTGTGACTAATATAAATATTTTAAACCCATTTTACGTCTCATACTTCAGGATCGAAGGGCGTCATTTTGAATTTTAAGTGTACACCAGCCCATAAATGATTTAGATTCGTAGAGAAATAATAATTTCCTCCCTTTTCTAACCTTTACTATATTGGATAAAGCAAAATTGTTTGTATCTAAAGGCAAGGGGGTCTCAAATTTTATGTCGAAAGTGTGAAGGTTGCACTAGTCTGTAGTACTGAGCTCACCCCACAGCCACCTGTGTTCAGAGTAACGTGCATTTTGCTTAAAAAACTTTAATATAAAATTAGAACCGTTAAAATAAACATTTTATGCTCATAAACGTGAGGCTGAAAATGCTCAATTAAAGAGAGACAAGGACTTTAAATTTGAAGGGTATTATAATCAAATTCGAATTTTGAGAGTGATGGGAAAATGAAATGTAGAAGTTAGGAATATATTTTTAATTTGAATACGAGAAATCTAATAACAGCCATAATTAGTATGACCACATGAAACAAGTTTGCAAATGAGGGCAGGGATTTACAGAAGATGTTGAACATGAAGCTCATCTATTGCAACGCATGCATTTACGTGCCGGTGCAATTATTGTCCAATGCGATCGAAGACACCAAGAGTTTCATCAGTCATTGTTGCGGAGGCTTCATCCTTTCTACCGATGAGATTTTCTTTTTAATGAATCGGTGTTTCGTACACCAAACTCTTAAAATGTCCCTATAAGTAGAGAAACGTAATGGTAGGACCTTGGTAGTCAAGTTAAAATTTCAAGTTCTTGTACCTCTTTAACGAAACATTTTCGGCCACTACTGTCGGTTAGGGAGTAAAATATTTTTATTTCAATAGTGTCAACTGTATGGTAAAGGTTGTCCAACAAAGTGCCAGCCACCCTGGAACTGTATGAATAAAATATGAATAAAATCAACTCTACGAGAAGAGGAATACTTCTTGCCCGCATGTCTCCCCATTATGTGTCGAAAATATCGATTGATTTACGAAACGGCTAGTGCAGTACAAAGTTTCGGTATGATCTGCTGTACAATCTTTTGAAAGATTTCCGTCATCATGAATACTTATTACGAAGAACTCTGGCATTCCAATTCGCGTTCGTTGCAGAAGCTCCTATTCGTCTCTTACTCTCACCGACATTAATTAAAATTCCCAACATCTCTTCGCATTCACATCACCGATGCCATGTGTGAATTCCTAAACGTTACTCGTGTCAACATCGTGTCGTTTTGTGATAAATATTAGTGTGTACCATCAGTCATCAATTTCAATTATGAAATGTTTATTCTTCTTAGCCTTTAATTTATTTTTCGGAATTAGGAAGAGAAAGGAAGAGATAGATGAAAAGAAATTGGTGAAGAGACTGTTGTCTTGAAATGCTGTTTACACAAATGAACGATAGCCTCGAGAATCCGATTATATTGATATATTTTTTCGACACGCCTATCATAAATAATCATTTGATCAAACCCTTAATGAATGAATGATTTATCTACATTAACATAATTGTTTACGTTCTGAGACCGGTGACAATTTATACTAAATATCTCTCTTAAATGCTTTGGAAGAAAAACTTGATTCGAGTCATGGGAAAATTTAAGATAGCGAGCTGTCGCATCAAAGGAATTAATTCAACAATATGAAGAGAAATATAACATTGGGGATAGCTGTGAAATAATAACAGCGGAAAACGCATTAACTCCAAGTGAAGGTTCCTACGTGAATTTAAAATATCTAAATCGCACAATTGAATCAGAATGCTGTGTGCCTCGAACCACTGACACAGCCTTGACGACATGGTTTGTCTGCTGTGTGATATTTGCTGAATAAATATCGAACAAAATTTATCAAAAATAGAATGATATTCGTCAATATAGGGTGACATCAGCTAAGTCTTCGTTCCATGACTGTAGCTGAACTTGCCAATCGACACAATGTCTTCCTTCTTGAAGGAAATCAGACAAAATCCCAACCAAAATGTTCCTTTTGATTCTTTGTGTTCCTTTCCCTCGCCGTGATTCTAGCGTTGCTGATCAAGCTCAAATGAAGCAAGCGGATCTGTGAAATGTGGCGTCATAAGCCTGTAGCCTTCCGACCACGGCTGCGTCCAGCCCAAAGAGCCCGCGCTTCGTTTAAAGATCTAGGTTAACAGTCGTGGTCTCAGATCGTAAAATCGTAGCTGGGGGCTATGACTGTTGTAGAATTTGAAATTTGTTAGAGGCGTAAAATTATTTCTCCTTGAAATTAAAAAAAATATTAGTTTTGATATATTCATATTGATAAAATGGCTTTAGAAATTCAAACTTCGGTCGTAGACCTGTCTTAAAATCATACCGCGAGTCAGATTTGGTTTCTAAATTTACCAAAGAGCCGCTCGTAGGATTTTTAGCACAAATTTGTTTTTTTCCAACAGTCCCGGTATGAGAATTCGGTTACCCTTTACTTGTCATTTATATGCCTATTTGCTTGGAAGTATTGGTATATACTGAGAGGTGAAACAAGTAACTGTACAGTTAAAAAATTTCGTTTGATAGCATTGCCTCCTCGAATTAAACTGCTCAACACACATACTATGCAGAAATATACGTTGAAAAAACCTGTAAGCATCGAAAATATTAAATATTTTCAAAAAGTCAAGTTAATGACGTACTCGGGAAATTCACAGTGCAAATGTACTTGGACACCATCTATTGAAAGTTTTAAATTCATCATTTCTACTGGTTTCGGCGGTTGAATATACTAAAAAATGTTGAAAAAACTTCAATTGAATATGATGTAAAATCAGGGTTTAAAAATAGTTTTACATTAGATATCTAAGTCAAGCATTACAAAACGCTGAAACAAAGTGTATCATCGAAAAATGTGAAAATATGTACGAATTGGCGCATATTACAAAAATGAGTTGTCTTGAAATATCCACGTACCTAAATGACGCTTAGAGCATTATTGGTTACACTACGAAGAAAGGAAGATGACTAGGATGGGAAATGCTTCAAGATCTAGTGAACCCTAGAAGATTTTTAAAAAGCCTTCTAAACTTGGAATAAAACTTACTATAGAAGTTTAAAAGTAAATCGTTCATGACAAAAACTTCAAAAATATCCTGGTAGCTCACAGGTCTCTATAAGAAGACCGAAGAATGAACTTTAGTGGTAAAACTTAAACCTACGATACGGTTTGGTCAGATTAGAATAGGCTAGAATACGCTACATTAAAGTGAATTAGATTTTTTAACACTTAAACACTGCGACGAGAGCCGCCAGTGGTCACTGAGGGCATTTTCATAATGCTGCTGACCGACCAGTAGTCACGAACTCAATTTATATGAACACTTAATCAGAACTAAATAAAGACTAGATCCAGTTAACGCAAGCTATTTTCAACATGGATAACTACAGTTGACTCTTAATTAGAGACTAATATAAAACATCAGTTTTACCTGCCTCAGTCAGAGTATCAGGATCGATCAGAATTCACAGGGTTTATTCAGGTTTAAAACCAACAGTAAATTTTTTTCTTGTCTCACTCACCTGTTTGTTACTACGATTTACAATTTTATCTACCTTTCTTACTCGAGCATTACTCCTTATATTGCTTATAAAAATCTTATGATGCCGTCAGAAATTCATGGTTAATTTTCAAATAGTTTAAAACTTACTACCAAAATAATTCTTGCCTAACCTATTCTATATTATTACAGCTTATATGAACTACAAAACTGGGCAAGTAAATAAATTCCCGGTAAATTTTTCAACGTGAACAACTCATCATAATCGATTCCAACCCATCTTGTTCCAACATACGCTATCCTAAACAATTTAACCTGTCTTATCTTCAGAAATTCCTGGCATCATGTACAGTAAAAATATCTACACATTAATTAAAATATCTACAAAAGAGCATCTAAATTAAAAGCAGATAAACCAGGCCACTAAGTGGCTATAAAAGAAAGTAGCGTGTTTCAGAAAATTATTTGTAAGTGATTGGGCAGCCTTTAGCTTGAATTATATCTTTCATTCTTCCTGTCACTGACCCTACAAGACTCTGGATCCTCTGCAGCTCTATTTTCTGGCCATAATTGAAAAGTACACAGTCACCTAAGGCAGCCAATGATGAAAGAATTCCCTTTCAAGCTATAACTTTTCGATGGGATTTAAAACCGGAGATTGGGGGACCGGTCCATGAGCTCAAATGTTCCCTCATGTGCAGTAAACCAAGGAACATTTCTAACCCTGTGGATGCGAGCATTGTCGTCCTGAAAGACACAGTTGCCATCAGGAAATAATCCCTTTGGAATGATGAACGTGGCCATAAAAACTTGCTAATAGTCATTGTAGTTCATTGTTTATTTTATTCATGGGAGTGGCAGATCGATGTCCATCCCAGCAGGTACTGCTCCGAAGCATTACACTGCTTCCCAATGCCTGAACAGTTAAGAACGATCCAATATGGATCCATAGCTTCATGTGGTTGTCTCAATAGCTCAACTCGCCCATCGTTCTGAGAGAGGGTGACTCTGGACTCATCTGGCCACATAACATGCTTCCAATCCTCAACAGTTCAGTCTGGGGATACTCGAGCAAGTAAAAAACTTTTTTCTGATATACTACCAACACTAGCGGCTTCCCGTTGGATTTGCATTTACCTGAATTCTGAATTCATTTACTTCACTCACTACGCACAGTCTTTACTTGTTTTTCAACACATTTCCTGCGAAGGGACCCACCGGTAGTCACTGAAAGGACTTTCATTATGCTGCTGACCGACATGCAGTCACTGACTCAATTTTTACCTACAGTGGCAATAAGTATCCTTGAATCATTAGTTTGCAGTTGTCTCCTTTGTACCAATGATTTCTATTCTATGGACCAATGATCTTTCTACTCGTTAAGCCACAAGAGACTGCCTTTCTTACTGAAGCGTGAGGTCTAGAGTTAATATCGCATACCCACGTGCAGTTTGAAATGCACATATATAGTTTTTCTTGCCAAATTGATTGAAGGGAAATAATTAGTATCCATTAGCAGCCTAACCAAGGCTAACCTAACCTCTCTCTATAGTACTAGCTAAAGAAAAATCTCATGTTATAGTGTGGTAGATCTCACGGTATAGCAGCACCCAAAAACCTTCTGTGCAAGAAGTGGTTGTGCTTGGATATATCCTAATTTTCTTCAAACCAAGCACAGTAGTTTAGTTTATTAACTATGTACTCTCATCATCGAAGAGTGTGAAACAAGCCGATTTTTAAGGAAATCTCCCATTAAACTTTCCCACATTTATGGAAATGGGCCTCATCAGATATGATTATATATGTAGGTGTGAGGTAAAACTAAAGAAATAAGGCATTTCAGTACTAATATTTTGCACAATAAAACATTTTTAAGGAGGTCAACCCAGGCCCCTGGCTGTCCGATGAGCCATTTTTTTGTTGTTGTTGAAAAGGAACCATTAGGTGGTGGACTATTCGGTCCTAAAATTTTATGGCGTTACGGACGCTAGATCCCCTACGGACGCTAGGTCCCCTTACACCCTTAGGGGGATGTAAAAGAACCAAAAATCCTGAATTTTGACCCCATATGAAAAGCAAACAAAACGGGAAATGGAAAATTTGAAAGCGTAACTTTGTTTACAATGCTTCAAGGATTCTAAACTGCCTTTGTTTTTGTTCTAGCATAGAAACTTATTTATTTCTATTCTTTTGAAATTTCAATAAAAATGAAGTAAAAAACCAATATGTTCAATTTTTCAACAAAACTAAGGCCTGAATCGAAAAAATGAATAGAAGAAATTGTATTTTTTTTAAATGACATATAGTAGTCAAATTTCATAAGAATCAGACGACAAATTTAAAAGTTTAAAATTTTTGTATACAAAATATTTTTTTTCTTGTAAATTACAATTCACAGTGTGAATATGAGGTTATGCATGGAGATTATCGAAATAAAAATGAAAACAACATTCAATTACCTAAATTGTCTATTATATTACAGTTCAGATAAAAATTTATTTATGCCTTATTATTGACAACCCTTATTTTCAACATTCAAAGGAATAGAAGTCAGTGAGTTTTTATGCTAGGGAAAAATAAAGACAGTTTTAGAATCCTTGGAACATAAATCGAAAAAAGTTACACGAGTAAAATATGTTTATTTTCAAAAAATCCATATCCTAGCCAAATTTCAAACGAATCGGACCAAAATTCAAAAATCGCTGGGTTGACCCCCTCAAATCGGCGACTTTTTTAGCGGACACCCGTACCTAAAATGACAGTCTGTATAAAATTTTTTGTCATTTTCCGACGGATTTTTCTGAAATTATCACCATAGGTGTTAAATGATGCAACGGTGTATTTTGGACTAGTGTATTTTATAGCAATTTCATTAGAAAATTGATATTTTCGAAAAGAAATGATAATAAAGGGTATTCAGATTTGGTTTCTAAATTTACCAAAGAGCCGCTCGTAGGATTTTTAGCACAAATTTGTTTTTTTCCAACAGTCCCGGTATGAGAATTCGGTTACCCTTTACTTGTCATTTATATGCCTATTTGCTTGGAAGTATTGGTATATACTGAGAGGTGAAACAAGTAACTGTACAGTTAAAAAATTTCGTTTGATAGCATTGCCTCCTCGAATTAAACTGCTCAACACACATACTATGCAGAAATATACGTTGAAAAAACCTGTAAGCATCGAAAATATTAAATATTTTCAAAAAGTCAAGTTAATGACGTACTCGGGAAATTCACAGTGCAAATGTACTTGGACACCATCTATTGAAAGTTTTAAATTCATCATTTCTACTGGTTTCGGCGGTTGAATATACTAAAAAATGTTGAAAAAACTTCAATTGAATATGATGTAAAATCAGGGTTTAAAAATAGTTTTACATTAGATATCTAAGTCAAGCATTACAAAACGCTGAAACAAAGTGTATCATCGAAAAATGTGAAAATATGTACGAATTGGCGCATATTACAAAAATGAGTTGTCTTGAAATATCCACGTACCTAAATGACGCTTAGAGCATTATTGGTTACACTACGAAGAAAGGAAGATGACTAGGATGGGAAATGCTTCAAGATCTAGTGAACCCTAGAAGATTTTTAAAAAGCCTTCTAAACTTGGAATAAAACGAGTCAGATTTGGTTTCTAAATTTACCAAAGAGCCGCTCGTAGGATTTTTAGCACAAATTTGTTTTTTTCCAACAGTCCCGGTATGAGAATTCGGTTACCCTTTACTTGTCATTTATATGCCTATTTGCTTGGAAGTATTGGTATATACTGAGAGGTGAAACAAGTAACTGTACAGTTAAAAAATTTCGTTTGATAGCATTGCCTCCTCGAATTAAACTGCTCAACACACATACTATGCAGAAATATACGTTGAAAAAACCTGTAAGCATCGAAAATATTAAATATTTTCAAAAAGTCAAGTTAATGACGTACTCGGGAAATTCACAGTGCAAATGTACTTGGACACCATCTATTGAAAGTTTTAAATTCATCATTTCTACTGGTTTCGGCGGTTGAATATACTAAAAAATGTTGAAAAAACTTCAATTGAATATGATGTAAAATCAGGGTTTAAAAATAGTTTTACATTAGATATCTAAGTCAAGCATTACAAAACGCTGAAACAAAGTGTATCATCGAAAAATGTGAAAATATGTACGAATTGGCGCATACTACAAAAATGAGTTGTCTTGAAATATCCACGTACCTAAATGACGCTTAGAGCATTATTGGTTACACTACGAAGAAAGGAAGATGACTAGGATGGGAAATGCTTCAAGATCTAGTGAACCCTAGAAGATTTTTAAAAAGCCTTCTAAACTTGGAATAAAACTTACTATAGAAGTTTAAAAGTAAATCGTTCATGACAAAAACTTCAAAAATATCCTGGTAGCTCACAGGTCTCTATAAGAAGACCGAAGAATGAACTTTAGTGGTAAAACTTAAACCTACGATACGGTTTGGTCAGATTAGAATAGGCTAGAATACGCTACATTAAAGTGAATTAGATTTTTTAACACTTAAACACTGCGACGAGAGCCGCCAGTGGTCACTGAGGGCATTTTCATAATGCTGCTGACCGACCAGTAGTCACGAACTCAATTTATATGAACACTTAATCAGAACTAAATAAAGACTAGATCCAGTTAACGCAAGCTATTTTCAACATGGATAACTACAGTTGACTCTTAATTAGAGACTAATATAAAACATCAGTTTTACCTGCCTCAGTCAGAGTATCAGGATCGATCAGAATTCACAGGGTTTATTCAGGTTTAAAACCAACAGTAAATTTTTTTCTTGTCTCACTCACCTGTTTGTTACTACGATTTACAATTTTATCTACCTTTCTTACTCGAGCATTACTCCTTATATTGCTTATAAAAATCTTATGATGCCGTCAGAAATTCATGGTTAATTTTCAAATAGTTTAAAACTTACTACCAAAATAATTCTTGCCTAACCTATTCTATATTATTACAGCTTATATGAACTACAAAACTGGGCAAGTAAATAAATTCCCGGTAAATTTTTCAACGTGAACAACTCATCATAATCGATTCCAACCCATCTTGTTCCAACATACGCTATCCTAAACAATTTAACCTGTCTTATCTTCAGAAATTCCTGGCATCATGTACAGTAAAAATATCTACACATTAATTAAAATATCTACAAAAGAGCATCTAAATTAAAAGCAGATAAACCAGGCCACTAAGTGGCTATAAAAGAAAGTAGCGTGTTTCAGAAAATTATTTGTAAGTGATTGGGCAGCCTTTAGCTTGAATTATATCTTTCATTCTTCCTGTCACTGACCCTACAAGACTCTGGATCCTCTGCAGCTCTATTTTCTGGCCATAATTGAAAAGTACACAGTCACCTAAGGCAGCCAATGATGAAAGAATTCCCTTTCAAGCTATAACTTTTCGATGGGATTTAAAACCGGAGATTGGGGGACCGGTCCATGAGCTCAAATGTTCCCTCATGTGCAGTAAACCAAGGAACATTTCTAACCCTGTGGATGCGAGCATTGTCGTCCTGAAAGACACAGTTGCCATCAGGAAATAATCCCTTTGGAATGATGAACGTGGCCATAAATACTTGCTAATAGTCATTGTAGTTCATTGTTTATTTTATTCATGGGAGTGGCAGATCGATGTCCATCCCAGCAGGTACTGCTCCGAAGCATTACACTGCTTCCCAATGCCTGAACAGTTAAGAACGATCCAATATGGATCCATAGCTTCATGTGGTTGTCTCAATAGCTCAACTCGCCCATCGT
The DNA here is from genome assembly GCA_030386875.1 of Morinoia aosen. NCBI lineage: Eukaryota > Metazoa > Arthropoda > Malacostraca > Amphipoda > Talitridae > Morinoia > Morinoia aosen. The sequence continues at coordinate 15,406,487 of CM059569.1, read as the reverse complement.
TCTGAGAGAGGGTGACTCTGGACTCATCTGGCCACATAACATGCTTCCAATCCTCAACAGTTCAGTCTGGGGATACTCGAGCAAGTAAAAAACTTTTTTCTGATATACTACCAACACTAGCGGCTTCCCGTTGGATTTGCATTTACCTGAATTCTGAATTCATTTACTTCACTCACTACGCACAGTCTTTACTTGTTTTTCAACACATTTCCTGCGAAGGGACCCACCGGTAGTCACTGAAAGGACTTTCATTATGCTGCTGACCGACATGCAGTCACTGACTCAATTTTTACCTACAGTGGCAATAAGTATCCTTGAATCATTAGTTTGCAGTTGTCTCCTTTGTACCAATGATTTCTATTCTATGGACCAATGATCTTTCTACTCGTTAAGCCACAAGAGACTGCCTTTCTTACTGAAGCGTGAGGTCTAGAGTTAATATCGCATACCCACGTGCAGTTTGAAATGCACATATATAGTTTTTCTTGCTAAATTGATTGAAGGGAAATAATTAGTATCCATTAGCAGCCTAACCAAAGCTAACCTAACCTCTCTCTATAGTACTAGCTAAAGAAAAATCTCATGTTATAGTGTGGTAGATCTCACGGTATAGCAGCACCCAAAAACCTTCTGTGCAAGAAGTGGTTGTGCTTGGATATATCCTAATTTTCTTCAAACCAAGCACAGTAGTTTAGTTTATTAACTATGTACTCTCATCATCGAAGAGTGTGAAACAAGCCGATTTTTAAGGAAATCTCCCATTAAACTTTCCCACATTTATGGAAATGGGCCTCATCAGATATGATTATATATGTAGGTGTGAGGTAAAACTAAAGAAATAAGGCATTTCAGTACTAATATTTTGCACAATAAAACATTTTTAAGGAGGTCAACCCAGGCCCCTGGCTGTCCGATGAGCCATTTTTTTGTTGTTGTTGAAAAGGAACCATTAGGTGGTGGACTATTCGGTCCTAAAATTTTATGGCGTTACGGACGCTAGATCCCCTACGGACGCTAGGTCCCCTTACACCCTTAGGGGGATGTAAAAGAACCAAAAATCCTGAATTTTGACCCCATATGAAAAGCAAACAAAACGGGAAATGGAAAATTTGAAAGCGTAACTTTGTTTACAATGCTTCAAGGATTCTAAACTGCCTTTGTTTTTGTTCTAGCATAGAAACTTATTTATTTCTATTCTTTTGAAATTTCAATAAAAATGAAGTAAAAAACCAATATGTTCAATTTTTCAACAAAACTAAGGCCTGAATCGAAAAAATGAATAGAAGAAATTGTATTTTTTTTAAATGACATATAGTAGTCAAATTTCATAAGAATCAGACGACAAATTTAAAAGTTTAAAATTTCTGTATACAAAATATTTTTTTTCTTGTAAATTACAATTCACAGTGTGAATATGAGGTTATGCATGGAGATTATCGAAATAAAAATGAAAACAACATTCAATTACCTAAATTGTCTATTATATTACAGTTCAGATAAAAATATATTTATGCGTTATTATTGACAACCCTTATTTTCAACATTCAAAGGAATAGAAGTCAGTGAGTTTTTATGCTAGGGAAAAATAAAGACAGTTTTAGAATCCTTGGAACATAAATCGAAAAAAGTTACACGAGTAAAATATGTTTATTTTCAAAAAATCCATATCCTAGCCAAATTTCAAACGAATCGGACCAAAATTCAAAAATCGCTGGGTTGACCCCCTCAAATCGGCGACTTTTTTAGCGGACACCCGTACCTAAAATGACAGTCTGTATAAAATTTTTTGTCATTTTCCGACGGATTTTTCTGAAATTATCACCATAGGTGTTAAATGATGCAACGGTGTATTTTGGACTAGTGTATTTTATAGCAATTTCATTAGAAAATTGATATTTTCGAAAAGAAATGATAATAAAGGGTATATGGAAAATGCATCTCCTACATTGTTGAAATTACACAACCAGTAACATGTTTTCTACATAGCTAAATGTACTATCAGTCGGAAATTCTAAATGGTTTTTCGATAATTTGATTTTTTGGATTTTAGGATTTTTTCCATAATTAGATTTTTTACCTTATATGTATGGTATAATTTTTGACTTTATTCAAAATTTAAAAATCACTATCAAATTTCAATTCATCCCTTATAAATCATTTTCAAATTTTCTGTAACTTATTTTAAAGCTTATAGATTGATATATGTGACATTCCTCCATCTCTAAAAGTGAGTGAGGAGATACATTCCAAACGTCAATAACTTAAGGTTTGCAAGATAATCTAACAAACTGGGTGCACTGGGTAGCCTGCTGCTCAACCCAACTCAGCATTTGTTCACTGTGTGCGTTAGTATGTTTTTATTTACATTTTCGTACAAGACCATTTGCAACGTCAGTTGAATGGCTATCTCTCCTGCTGAACGCTCAAACTTGTTTCGTTGTCAGGGGGAGTCAGAGAAGGGGAGGGAGATGCTTGACGAACAAGAGGGATCGCCTGGGTAAAAACTCAAGTTCACCATTTTACTACGAATTCTTCTGAACTTTTCAACGTAGGTGTAAAATCATGCACTGATATTTTATGAATTTATGTGTTTCTCCGTAATTTTCTTAGAAATTGATTTAAAAAAAAAACTTGGAAAAAGAAGTTTTGACGAAATTGAATCTACTCCTTCAATTTTGAAATTACAGAACAGGTACCATGCTTTTTAGATAGCTAAATGTATTATCTGAAGAAACATGGGAATGGAATTTCGATATTTCAGTTCATTGAATTTTGCGATATTTTTTCCAAAGAAATACACGTACGTGTGGGTTATGTCACCACTTTTAAAATTGATCGTTTCCTTCTGATCCTTAAGTTAGGTTTAGTTATCTTGAATAAATTATTATTGATTTTCATTATTTTTAATTTTTGTTTTCTTTCTGGCCAAAATGAATCTCAGGGACCTTCCATGAACTGAAGAAGATGGTCCCAGAGATTCATTATATGTATATGGAGAGTGTAGAAATTGCATTAGAAATTAATATAAATCAACATAAATGCCTTCTCACATGATATATCCATCCGTACTTTTCAAAGGAACACTCGAAACGCAACCACAAGGAGGAAATGAAGACTCTTCAGATAACATAATTTATTGAATGCGGTTTAGAAATTTTAAGTAATTAATGATGAATAACTTATAATAGGTGAAATTTACAAACCAAATCAAAGTATGGCTGCCAGGCTCAGGTTTGATTACAAGCAGAGTCCAGAGTCACGCAATATGTGACAACTTCTGCTGAAGTGGCGTGCGTGCAGATCCCTGGAGATGTGGATACGAGTATCGCACCAGTACAGCTCAGGTTAGTGCGTGGCCGACGCAGTAGATATATGTAAGAGCTCAGCTCCGAAGGGCACGGGGTCAGGGTACCCGAGCGGGCTCACCAGCATACCTACAAGAGAGTCATCCCTTCAGCCTGGGCACAAGTGCTAGTGATGCGGCCGCTAACTATGGCGGTGCGAAGCATTTAATGATGTTACAAAAAACTAATCGTATGGTTAAATAATAATTCACCCTTACGGTCACATGCCCCGAAGTGCAGTTAGAACTCTGACAGTTAGTCAGAAAAAAGAACGAGACAATTCACACAAAGAACATTTCTCACAATGAATAGTTTGAGCACATTTGACACAATATGAAATTTTCCCTACAAAGCAATACACAAAAGACATAAAAGTTACACATAACATACCGGTGGCTCAAGAAAACAAGTCCTGTTAAATTTGAACCACGAGAGACAACGCGTGCCTGGTTCACGCTGGTTCCCGGATGAATGGGCGATGTTGTCAGGCCATAATTACAGGAATAAGGTTCCAGGGTACAGAAAACAATAAAAATAAACTATCAAGAAAGGCGGACGGGCGAAGTTCCTTTACAGTACTATTCAGAACATCAATTCAATATTCATAAAACAATTATATTTTTCTGTTTTTCCCCTAAAAACACTCTTCCGCCGAACAGGTGGTGACAAATAATCCACAAGTACCAAAACGCATTTTTTTTAATTTTGATACCTTATTTCCGGTATAATTTTCGAACTTAATGCTTTTTAAACATAAATCACAAGCTAATTTTTAGCTTTTTCTAAATTCTATTGGTTGATGTGTATACCATTCCTGTACCTTCAAACCTGTGGGAGAAGTAGCATTTCAAACGTCAGCGACTTCAAGTTTTCAGATGAGCCTGTCGAACTCGTCAACTGGTCGTGGAGCGGCTTACAAGCTGTAACAAACGAACGAGCACACCTACAAGGAGGTAAAATATATCTCAGATTCGTATGAAAATACTCTATTGCTTGAGCTTAAAAAAGGAAATCGATCGTTTTTCAGATTTTTACCTAGACTGTCCCCTTAATGAAAGCTAAATGAAGAAACGATCTAGTGAATATTTGTAATTTTGAAAATTGATCACAAGAATTGACTTTGAATTTAAATTGAATATTGAATATCAGTTTAAGGAGGTCAACCCAGCCCCTGGCGGTCAGATGAGCCATTTTCTGTTTGTTGTTGAAAAAGGACCCCTAGGTGGTGGACTATTCGGTCCTAAAATTTTATGGCGCTACGGACACTAGATACCCCACCCCCCCAGGGGGGAGGGGTAGGGGACCAAAAATCCTGAATTTTCGGCCCAATTTCGACCTTATGTAAAAAGAAAACATAATAGGAAATGGAAAATTTGCTACCATACTTTTGTTAAAAATGTTCAAGGATTCTAAAACTGTCTTTGTTTTTGTTCTAGCATAAAGACTCAATGAGTTCTATTTATTTGAAACATCAATAAAAATGAACTAAAAACACCAATATGTACAATTTTTTCCAAAACCAAGGCCTGAATCGAAAAAATGAATTGAGGAAATTGTGTTTATTTGAAAAAATTACATGTACTAGTCAAAATTCATATGAATCAGACTACAAATATAAAAGTTCATTATTTTTATAAATATTTTATTTATTTTTAATTTTTTGTAAATTACAGTTCACAGTGTGAACATGAAGTTATGCATGGAGATCAGCGAAATAAAAATGAAAACAACATTCAACTACAGAAAATTTCTATGATATTACAATTCAACATAATTTTTTTTGTTTTTGGGCTCTCCTAAAAAATCATACATTTTTACATTCAAAAGAAAACAAGTCATTGAGTTTTTATGCCAGAACAAATCCAAATACAGTTTTAGAATCCTTGAAGCATTGCAAACATACTTACGGGTACCAATTTTCCATATTAAACTTTTTATTATATGCAAAAATTGGTTAAAAAATGTATATGTTAATGATCAAATATCGCATATAAAATACGAAAAGTTTCAAATGGAAAATTAGTACGCGTAACTTTGTTTCCAATACTTCAAGGATTCTAAAACTGTCTTTGTTTAGTTCTAGCATAAAAACTCAATGACTCGTTTTCTTTTGAAATATCCATAAAAATGTTCCAAAAACTAATGTTTCGTATTTTTCAAAAAAATAAGGTCTAAATAGAAAAAGTTTCAGGAGTGCAACAAGTTTACTTTCAACAAGTACATACGAGTATACTGGCCAAATTTCAAACGAATCGGTTGAAAAAAATTTAAATCTTTGGTTGACCCCTATAACCCATCGCAGGAAATGCGTTAACACGTTGACTCCGATTGTGCGGTTGCTTACGGTCAGTTTGGTTAGGCTAGAAGATGTTTTGAAAAACTGACTTTTTTGCTCTAATGCATTTTTAACCTTTTTGAAAAGTGGAAAGAATACACTTGAACCATAATGTGTTATCTTTTAGTGTAAAATTAATTTTGGGAAAGGTAGTAAAATAGTTGGAATGTTATTTGTATATCCCGGTACGTAAATGAGCAATTTACCTAGTCTTCGGAGTCAACGTGTTAAATCGTTTTAAGGCTTTTACGAAACTCACTAGTTATCATTTGCGTCGATGAACGCTGATGTTTATTCAACCAATCTCTTCAAAGAGTCTGTCTCTGTCATCCAGAATGTTAGACCCTCTGCAATTTCCACGAGATAAAGCCGGGTCGCCATCTGGTTTCCATCGTGCTGTTGCTCTCTGTACCGTTCTGACATTTATACAGGTTCCTGTACAGGTGTCCATAGTTGATTTTTCACGTCCATGAAAGCCAAAAATGCTTCGTTTATCACACGCTTACACATACTTCTATATGTAAATGCTCGGCGTGAATGTAAATTTAGAATTCTATTCGTGATTAAAGTAGGTCTTTACTACTTGATCAATGCTTCTAGAATATTGCCATGTACAATTTTTCCGAAAAAACGAACTTTTAAGCTCGAAAAAACTTTACCACAATAACATCTTATGGAAAATACATAAAACAAGGAAAAATCCAGTGTGCGACTTTTTAGCCCCGTAGTATAATATATTATCTAACGTAGTTATTTAAAAGATACTTAGGAAATCAAACTACATATTAACCTTTCGCAAATTAACTATAATGAAAAATGAAGCGATTTTAAAAATATAAAACTGGCAACTTTGCAGGAACTCTTTTGAAACTGGGGACACTAAACACTTTGTAAAACATATAGTTAGTGTAATGGAACTCACGATATTTGAAAAAGTTTAATTTTGCCCATTAATTAAGGGTGTCACTTCAAGATTTCAATTTTTTTCATCCTATTCGTTTGAAATTTGACCAGTATATGAATCTGTTGAGAGTAAACTTTTTTACTCGCGTAACTTTTTCGATTTAGGCCTTATTTAAAAAAAATACAAAAAATTAGTTGTTTGGAACATTTTTATGGATATTTCAACAGAATAGAAGTCATTGAGTTTACATGCTAGAAGAAAACTAAAGACAGTTTTAGAATCCTCGGATCATTTCTAACAAAAGAACGGTAGAAAAATGTTACATATGTTAGTTTTCGTTTTTTATAAGCGATATTTGATCACTAACTTAGGTAATTTTTAGGAGGAAATTAAAAGAAGACAATCCACCACAGATGTATTGGAGTCTCCGTAGTTTTAAGAAGACATCGTTGTTCAATGAAGTAGGTTTAACATTTAGAGACCGTTTAGAAGAACTGGTTCAGTTATAGGAACGACGCATCCTGGAATGAAAAAACAAGAAACCTAAGTACAAATCAACCAAGCTAACAGAAAGTTACTATGTTTCAGTTATAGGCACGTTGCTTTGTTCATGAACATGAATCTCCCTCTGCTCACCCAAAAGATAACGCAGGCTTATTCATAGTGTAACCAGGCGACACGCCGACGATGGGCCTCCACTAACCACAAGGAAAGTTTAACCAAGCGCCACCGAAGAAGTAGAGATGCGCCGCGTATTCTTATCTGAACAATGTTCGATTTCACAGTTACGTTTACTAGGACACGATAATACGAAGTATTGGACTAATTCACAAAAGTATGGCAGTTTGATCAATATACGAGTTTCAATACAACAGCCTAGTTTACGTACCTATTTGTCGCCTTCAAAAGGGACCATAAACAAGAGCCTCTGAAGCTTTTAGAAAGAGGAAAATAGATTAAGGAATAGTTCCACTCAATACCAAGTAGAAGGTTAATTTGTTAGGAATCATGCGATATAAGCATGGCTTGATGTTAATTAGTTAAGATAAGGACATCGCCTCAGGTAAGTTTAAGTTAATTCTGCTTTCAAGCAGCCAATACATTTCAAAGTTAAAGGTCAAATTCGTTTAATTCTTCGTAACGCAGCCGATAAGTAAATCCGCCACACGGGAGCCAGAGGGTCACAGACAACTCCTCTACTTCTAGTTAAAGGTAGTTTAGTTTCATTTAATTTATTTACTCGTTTTAATATGGGAGATTAAACCCGGCATTAAGCCAAACTCACGAACAAACTAAAGAGTGGAACGAAAGAGGCGCAAACATGCAAATTCATAACTTAATAAAACGAAAACACAGTCACACAAACTAAACCTTAAGCTGAAAAGAAGAAATTTAACGGAAAAGAACTTAATGGGCGAACAAAACGGCTCTCAAAATCAATCTGCCTCAGCTTGCGCAAGACTCGCCTATCACACATCCAATTGCAGGTGTCAAACAATTGACTGCACTTAAGCGCACGCTAAGTTTTCTAATTCAACTCTGAAGGTCACGGTTAAAGAATGAAATTTTCAATAAACTAAAATATACACTAATTTTGGATTTTGAGCTTGATAGAACAAAATCATTTGTACAATTGGGACATTTTATACCGTACTTTTGTTAAAAATGTTCCAAGGATTCTAAAACTGTCTTTGTTTATGTTCTAGCATAAAAACTCACTGACTTCTATTCGTTTGAATGTTGACAAATATGGGTTTGTTAGTAATAAGGCCTAAATAAATTTTTATCTGAACTGTAATATAATGGATAATTCATGTAATCGAATGTTGTTTTCATTTTCATTTCGATAATCTCCATGCTTTACTTCATATTCACACTGTGATATGAAATTTACGAAAAAAATTAAATTTTAAAAATTATGAACTTTTTTTGTGGTCTGATTCTTATTAAATTTGACTATTACATGTAATTTTAAAAAGAAACACAATTTATTTTTTAACTTTTTCGATTCAGGCCTTAGTTTTTTGAAAAATTAGACATATTTTTTTATTGATATTTGAAAAGAATAGAACTCATTGAGTTTTCATGCTAGAACAAAAATAAAGACATTTTTAGAATCCTTGGAACATTTCTAACAAAAGTATGTTAGAAGATTTTCCATTCTATGAAATCTAAAATTCATGATTTTTGGCCCCCTACACCCTCTGGGTGGGGGGGTCTCTAGCGTCCGTAGCGCCGTAAAATTTCAGGGCATAATAACCCATCACCTTAGGATCTTTTTTATGCAAAAAAGGTAAATGGACCCAGGGGCCCGCGGGGGCTAAATTTGGCCGAAGTGACCTCCTTAAACACAGCCACAAGGCAACAAAAATATGATCATTGGTTTTATTTTGATGGTAAGCTGAAATTCCTGATTTACCAGGACTTAGCTAACCAACCTTGTGTTAAATTAAAAAAATCATGAGAACTGGCGGGGTATTAAACTCTGCGGTAAACATAAATTAGAACAGTACAATTGAATGCATCACTAGTTCGAAACGCTAAATTTCCGGTAATTCCTCTGACTACGACATGGTTGCTCTTTGCTACATCATGGACTCAAACTCGTGAGCCTGCTGCTCAAGGGGCTTTCACACGATCAGTTTTTCCGTCAGTCACACTCACACTCGCGGACTGTGGTCAAAACACTTGCGTTCACACGTACGTTCTTGTGACTGAAGTGGCGCGTCGCTGGCAGGCTTGGCAGTGCTTCAATATGCGTTGTCGGGAGAGGTTCATCGTAGTCAAACCAAACATACTCATCGGCTATGCGGTCATAAAGAAGAAGAAACACCGCAAACAGATAGTGGGTAAAAGATTGGCTGGCTAAACATCCAGAAAATGGGAGTTATAACTGGATTTGCAGAGAGGTAGGGCTAAATATCCAAGTTTCGTTCACTAATTATTTGTCGCATTCCTCCTTCCTTTTTTTAGTATATGTAAAATTTGGTCACACCAAATTTAACAAATACTACAACTAATACGAATGTAATATTCTATTTCATAATAACTTCAAGTGCAGGTAATATTTTCCGCTCGTTCTATACAGTTTTGCATGTAACAACATATTAGAATTATAGCTCGTAAATTGAATTTTTTACTGAAGAACTATATTCGTTCATTTTCTGGCAACACAGTGACTATGATATATAAATATAACAATTGAAATCTTGCGCAGATTTTTTAGAACTGTATGATAGAATGCACGCGTAAATCTGGCATCTGGAAGAAAATGTTATAAAGTATAATACACCTCTCAAATTATTACGTGATAATATCTAATAACTCATGTGAATGTGACTGCGGTACGGGTAAACTGATAAACGTTTAAATGTATTTCACGAAATATTTTTAAGCTGAAATTAAATATTAAGAAGAATACATATAAATAGTTTTTATTTTATTTTGAAAATGCCGAATAAATTGTTGAAGTCGTACTTAGGGCTGAATATTGAATTTTTCATTCTAATAAACAAAAACAATCTAATTTTGCAGTATTTATTGAGTGAATATTAAAGGAACCGAACGGTTTTTCCTATGAATTCTTTGAAAAATAAAAATAAAATACTTCCGGAGGGAAATGATCTCTCGGGTATTCACAGCATGTTTATAACATTCGAATAGATAGTTATAGCCTAAAAATGTAAAAAATTTACCCATACCCCCTCTCCCCCCCCCCCCTCAAAGAAATATTTTTTTAAATTTCAATTTCTCAGCCAATATTGTACATAGAGACGAACGGTTTTTTTTTGTTCGATTTAGAATCAAGATATCTACAATAGCTAGCTCAGTTGGTTTGTTTTTGCTCTAAAAAAAATTGACAACTATTTGAATATTAATAACTTAAAAACACAGTTATTTTATTTCTATGGACGATGAAAAAATTTCTAGTCAACTTATCTTACCTAAATAAGCTAGCTTTTATAGTACTCACGTAGCTCTCCACGATGCAAAAAAGATCTCCTTCATAAGTGAAGAACTCTAGGAGATATTGAGCCGCAATACCGAAAAAAACTTTTTATGAGGAAAAAGTGTTCCAGTTTTAAAATTATTTCTTTAACAGTTTTTTACTTATTGAGGAGATCTTTCTTGCATCATAAAGATCAAGGTAAGTACTATAAACATGCATACTTGTTTTTTGATAAATTAATTAGAAAATTTTTTATTGACATGTACAGTAATAACTAAAAAGTTAGTAGGTATATTTTACTTGAAAATTTAAAAAAAAATTTAAATTTTTTTTCAAGCAAAACCAAACACATGGACCTAGTTTTGGTAGATATTTTTATTGTGAATTTAACAAAAATAAATAATCGTCTACAATATTCGCTGAGAAATTAGGTTTTTTAAAAATTTCCCTCTGAGAGGGGGGGGGGGGGAGGGGTATGGGGAAATTTAAAAATTTTTATGACTCTGAACGTCTATTCGAATGTTATAAACATGCTGTGAATACCCGAGAGCTTATTTCCCTCCGGAAGTATTTTTTTTATTTTTCAAAGAGTTCATAGGAAAAACCGTTCGGTTCCCTTAAATAAGATCAAAAATCCTTTGTAAATCACGCTGACACTACAACAGGACGAACGCATTATGATGTGCTTGGAACCAAATAAAATATTGTTTCCCGCATCATTGTGAATACTGAAATAATACGCACCTTTGAATCAGGGGCTATAATCTGCTAAACAATAGATTTTTTGGAAGCAAATGCTCTAAATTCTTTCCTAAACTGGTTTCGAAGCGTATTAATTGTTTACTTCCAGCCATTCTCATCTAAACTAATATTGTGTTGATTTGTTTCTTCAATAATATATTTGAGCGACTTGCTCCTTATATCTCTGCTCTTGTATTCGTTGCTTTGCACTTTCCACAAAGCATGCTGTTCACGAAAATAGCTAATTTATTATTGAGACCAGGCTGAGACCAATTGATAAGGGTGGGTGATTGCAACCATCCTTACCAGACTCCGGGTGGGCAGAAACTGACGCGCAAATAGAAGCAAAGCAGCAGTCAAACCCGACAGTCAATGAGTGCCGAGTAGAGAGCAAAGAGAACACGCATGCCCAAATATGGTGTTGCGGTTGCGAAGCCGTGAGTGTGACTGACGAAAAAACTGATCGTGTGAAATCCCCTTCAGGCTTGAGGTGGATACTTTAAGCCGCATTATGGTCGACATTTCCACTAATTCTTCTATGACTCTTACTGCGGTGAACCTACAACTCTATAACTGTGGTAAACCTATAACTCTTACTGTGGTAAGCCTACAACTTTTACTGTGGTAAGCCCACAACTCTTAAGGGGCTTTCACACGATCAGTTTTTCCGTCAATCACACTCATACTCACGGACTGCAGTCAAAACACATGCGTTCACACGAACGTTCTCGTGACTGAAATGGCGCGTCCCTGGCAGGGCTGCCACTGATGGGGGATTTCCCCTAGATCTGGGGGAAACACTCGTAGTCGAGGGGAATGGGGGAAACTTTCGCAAAATCCATAAAATTTGGGGGAATTCGGCCAGCAATTATTTCCGATGCAAAAAATGTATAGCATGTATAATTTTGAATTACAAGTGGACGTATGCTCATTCGGATGAAGAAATTATGATGCAGAACAGGAAATACCCCCTTTTAACTATGAATAAAAGGCGATATAACGAAGTTTGAACGAGGATCGAACTCGTTAGACTAGCCACGAGATTCACATCGGAACAATGAACAGTAACATTACTCTAATTCTCACAGCTCACAGAGCTAAGTCTCGAGAGTTCGCTCTATAAAAGGAATAAAAAGGCATACAGTGACCGTGACGGTTGCTAGCTTCCTTCCTCTGAGCGAATACGTTTTGATCTACATTCTTTCCATTAACTTAAATTATGTGGTAATTATTCCTATATGTTAATTTGGAAATTCAGATATTTTTATTGTATTTTCTTCTGCAAAAGAGGCGGAAGCAGGGGTTCTTGTAGATTGAATGCTTGTGTGGTTCGAAATTAAGAGATGTTAAAAGTGTGCGGCACGCCTAGGTTTCAATCAGTAACTTTCAATATTAACATTTTATTTTTATGTCTTTTCATAACTTGTATGCCTTACAGAGACTAACTCTGTTACATGCTTTTCAGCAATTAGTTCTTCAACTTTGAAAATTAACTTAACGTTTTAACGAGAAAAACTTTACAAAGATAACAAATAGGTTCATTTTAGTGAATAATCCTATTTATATAATGATTTCATCATTTTATAATTATTATGCTTGCTTTCGAGTGCTGATTTTTTTTCCAATGGCTTACTGAACCGAATCATGTTCTACGAAACGAAAGTTCTGTACGCAGTCATTTAGAAATGATTGGCTCGGTGCCACCGAATTAAAACTCGTCTGAAATGAAATCGTAACCCCAACTGTAGGTAATGTAAGTGCTGCGATATTTCTTTGTAAAATTAAAACAAAACAATGTTCAGTGCAACATAAGAGAAACATAAATGTTGCAAGTACCAACGCTGATATCGTAGGAGAGCCATCCAAGAAATCCAGTGGAATTACCATAAGTGAGCTTACTCGTGTAGAAAACTTTTACCAACACGACCTTTCCTCAAGTGTGTATAATTTCTTACCTGTGGGTAAAACAATTTACCCCTACAGCAAGATAGCTCACAAGCTGTCAATGAAAAGGACGAAAATACATTTGGATTCAATATACATTAAGTAATGTCAGTTTTTATTTAATATATACCATAATACGTTTTTTCCTTAATTTTGGGGGATTTTTGACGAAAATGGGGGAATTTCTACCGCAAATCTGGGGGAAAGAGAAAAACCTCAGTGGCAGCCAGTGTTTCCACGAGCAGGGTAATTACCCCAATTTAGGGTAATCAGAGGTACCTTAGGGTAATAATTAGGGTAATGAAAAATATGGGCAAATCTAGGGTAATTATATATAATCAGAGCTCCGTGAAGGAAGTGACTGCCTAATCGACGAAAAATAGAAAATTGAAAGCCAATATGCAAGCACACTACTGGTTACCACTTGAACGAAATGTAATGAAACGGGTCAGAATTTAGTGTTCACAAAACTGCACTGCTGCTGTGGTTAGTGTCTCATATTTGAATGTCATCAGATATCGCTCACGAAAGACGGCGTCAAGATACGAAGCCATAATATCTCTGGTCCACTTCGTTTTACAAATGATTCTGAGTTGCATTTTGCGAATAAAAACTTGATCGGTGTCAGCAACAGCCAGTTGACGAAAGTCACTGTCCTATTCTGATTGCGCTAGTGGATTTCAGCTTCAACAGATTATTGACAGGTATGTTTGTTGTATTGTTAAATTCCACAGCTAATATATTTCATCGTAGAAATAATTAATAGGTTCATTCATGTGATGGTCATTGAATTAACAGCTGAGTTACCTCACAGCGCCGGTATTTTGCCAGCTAATTAGATGGAAGGCGTCCTATTTCTTAGCCATGCTGCACGCCAAAGAAGCATGTTATTGTAGCGATGCAAACAAAAAAATTTAGACAGGGTTCTTTGACACTTCGAGTTACAAAAGGTGCTAAAAGCGAAAGGAAGAAGCAATACAATTAGTAACAAAAATTCATATAAACAAAAGAGAACAGTTATCGACTTAAAACTTGCAATATATGTTTGTATTCTCTCTGTCTTTCTTAGGCGCAGTAGCACGGACGTAGAATTTGATATAGCTGCTATCATGCCTAAAATTCTGTCAACCAAAATTGAAGCACTAGGGGTTCTACAACTGAGTGTTGGGGAAAGTTTATACATATTAATGAAGGCAAGGTAGTTTTTTCCAAAAACCTCTGAATTTCCTCACCCGCCCTTCAGGAAATGAAGAAATTTGATAACTTTACGATCAACTTTTATGAGTTGATAAGTGAATGTGATTGCAACGAAGTCTCTGAGAAGCATATGTGGTGTAACAAGGTTGGATAAAATCCGTTATGAAAAGATGTGATGAAGGTCATGTGTGAGGGAAGCCAGGAAGTCATCGCAGAGAGTGGATCAAAGTGTTAGGTTAGATTGAGTGTGTGGAAAGAAAAACTGAAGTGCGTGAATGGATGGAAAATAAATAAAAATAAATAATTGTAGTGGGGATAGGTACACATATTATTGCATTTCGTGCAGCCTAGCAGATGATCACGCACCGAGTGAGGAAGAGCCAGCGACACCACCTTGAAAAAAGGAAAGCTCCACTTGAAAGCTATAAACAACCAGCAGAAATTTAAAGATTCGTTGACATCGGAACTTGGGTTTGAGGGATGGTTAGCCAAGTTCTCAAAATCAACAGAGCAAAAGGATGTGGAGTATTGCAAGGTTTGTCGAACCTATATTACTTGTGGGAAATCGAAGATCAGGCGTCACATGCTCTCAGCGACACAAACAACGATCCACGGTGGCAAAAAAAAACATCAATTGCCAGCGACGTGCTATCTAATGATCCTCTAGAAAATCGTGTTCGTAAAGTGGAACTGCAAGTTTGTGCATTTTTAGCTAAGCACCACCTATCTCATTGTGGGAGCCTCTTTTAGTTTGATGAAAACAATGTTCCCAGATCAGGAGTCGCAGAAAAAAGAGCGCCTTGGAAAACAGCGGGCTTCAAAATTAATTCGACAGGTTTTTGGCAAACATCTTGTACATGATAACGTCTGGATATCAAACCAGCATTCTAACGTCGTTCGACTGGATTTCCCTCCTGACGCTCATGCAGTATGTAACACAGGACTTATTCATACTGACAGAGCTCTGGAAACCAGTCCATTTACCTTTCAGTTAATTAATAGATCATTGGTTAGGATTAGATGTTTTAGGGCAATCTGGGGTAATCAACACCTTCAGCGAGGGTAATTAGAGTCGCCTTGCGTGGAAACCCTGGTGGCAGCCCTGGGACTCCCTGGCAAGCGTGGCAGTGCTTCACTATGCGTTGTCGGGGGAGGTTGGTCGCAGTCAAAGTAAGCTTACTCATCGGATTTGTGGTCAAAAAGACGAAGAAACACCGCAAAAAGATGATGGGTAAAAGATTGGCTGGCTAAACATCCAGAAAATGGGATTTATAACAGGATCTGCAGAGAGTTAGAGTTGAATATCTTGATTTCGTACGCTAATTTTTTGTCTCATTCCTCCTTCCTTTTATTAGCATTTGTAAAATTTAGTCGCACCAAATCTCACAACTCTTAAGGCCAAAATACACGCACGCTTTTTCTACCGTCACCGATCATCATGAGCGGCATTAAGCCCCGCCCACCAGTAAGCAGTGAGCGTGAACGGTCACTGCCGAACTTATATACACGCGCGCTCTTCACCGTTACCGTTCATTGTAATTGACGCTGATTAGGGAAAATATCTAACATGCTTGATATGCCGGTGACGGTCATAAGGTGCCGCTCACGAAATTAGAGTCATTTTGGCTTGCAGTGGGTGGGGCTTAGCTGCATTGGGTGGGGCTAAGCGTCTCTCATAAGGATCGGTGACGGTGAAGAGCGTTCGTGTATTCGGGCCTTTACCAATCTAATAATCTCTACTTCATGATAACTTCAAGTGCGGGTTCTATACAGTTGCGCATGTACCAACATGTAATGGTGCAGCTCGTACAGTGATTTTTTTGTTGAAGAACTATATTCGTTCATTTCCTAGCATCACCTTGATTGGGATGTAGAAATAGTATTTGGAATCTTACGTGCATTTTTTTAGAACTGTATGAAAGAATGCACGCGTAAAAATGGCATCCGTACGCAAATATTCAAAAATATAAAAGACCTCTCAAATTACTGCGTGATATTATATAAAACTCGTATTATATACGAATGTGACAGCGGTACGGATAAAGTGATAAACGTTTAGATTTATTGTACGAAATATTTTTATGTTGAAATGAAATATTAAGGAGAATTTATTTCCAAAGTTTTGAAATTATTATGAAAATATTGAATAAATTATTGAATTCGTACTTTTGACTGAATATTGATCTGTTTTCATTCTAATAAACAAAAATAATGCGCCATTGCAGTATTTCTTGGGTGAATATTAGATGTGAATGGAAATCCTTTGTAAATGGCGCTGACGCTACAAGACGAATGAATTATGATATGCTTGTAACAAAATAAACCAGTTTCTTCCCAAATCAATATGAATACTGACAAAATACGCTCCGTTAAATCAGGTGCTATCCCCTATTAGGTGCTATCTGTATAGATAAGGTGCCATTCCCTGTAAAATGATAGATTTGTAAACCTGGATTCGAAGTTTAAGTATTTTTCTTTCAAACCATTCTCATCTAAACTAATTTTGTGTTGCTTCAATAACATATTTGAGCGGCCTGCTTCTATACCTCTACTCTTGTATTCGTTGCTTTGCTTAATCCACAAAGCAGGCTGCTTTCGAATATACCTAATAAAAGAAGCCGTCACTTCTCAAGACCATGCAGAGACCATTTGAAGCGGAGGAGCGATAACGACCATCTCTGCTTGACGCCGGGTAGGCAGAAACTGACACTCAAATAGGAGCAAAGCGGCGGTCAAAGCACTACAGACAATGGGTGACGATTAGAGAGCAAAGAGAGCACGCATGCCCAAATATGGTATTGCGGAGCTGTGAGTGTCAGTGTGACTGACGGAAAAACTGACCGTGTGAAAGCCTCTTCACTGTGGTAAACCTATAAATCTTACTGTGGTGAGCCTACAACTCTTACTGTGTTAGACCTACAACTCTTATTGTCATAAACCCACAACTCTTTCTGTCGTAGACCTACAACTCATACTGTGACAAGCCTTTAATTCAAATTTAATTTTCATATTGCGGTTATAGTTAATTACGTTAAACTAATATCCTTATTATCTCTCCAAGCATCGGCAGATGGAGATTGGTTTTGAGGTCCTGCACTCCTGTGATCCTCTGCCGAAGCGATACCTACCTTATCGCGACTTCCGGTAGCTTCCTGCTTACTTGAAAAATACTCACTTTTTCTTCCCGTTGTTTATCGTTTGTATCAATTATATTACTCCCGGCTGTATTACTATTATTAAAATTCCTTTCCCCAAAATCATTCGTAAACTTAGCGTGGTCTCTTACGCTCAATGAGGACGACTGGTTCACGAATTATTGGCATCGGTAACTCCAGGAACGATGTTGAGCTGCGTGAACATAAAGTTTGGGACTTCGTTACGTACGGTAAGCACAACTAAACTCATGGATCAGAGAGCCCTGCAACGCGGCAGAAAGTTTGTCTACCGAAACGCGGAAGAGATTTTCCGCTTATCAGTGAGTTTTGTTTAGGGATTAAAATTTTTAAAATATTTATCTTATAACGCGTCTACTTCTCTCTTCATTTCCTCCGAACTAAGGCTTTAGTACAAAAACAAGACGGACGTGGCCTAGCGAAAACATCCATCAAAAATGACTGAATTTTATAGTGTGCAATATAGCGCCTAAATTACTTTATTAAGTTCTTATAATAAATGACAAAATTACTTTTTAACTTTTAAACAATTGAGAACGAGTGAGGAGCAAATCTTTGATAGGTGCATGTCAATTTCTTGAATTTTCCTTATTTCAATTCATCATTACCGGTCAAAATACAAACATATCTTCTCGAATAACACCCAAAATTTGGATATAATTGTTGTACCAGACTACCAGCGAGGTAATGAAACCCGTATCACAGAAATGCTACAACTTTTTGTATTGTTCTGTATTGTTCTGTATTTTGTATTGTTCTGGTACTGTTCTTCATATTCAATAGTTTCGATAGTGAAAGAAGAAATTTAAAAAAATTTTATAATATTATTATTACTATGCACATAGTCGATCGACGTTCGCAAGTAGAAAATTAATGAAGGGAGAATTGAAGAGGCAGCAAACCCTGTGCCATCGATTTGCTCTTCGCACACATTGGGGCACTCAAGCTATCAGAGTGTAATGGTACGTTGTGTAGTTACCAACCTACTTATTTGAGTTACGGGTTTTGTTGAGCCTAGTTATTTGTATTAGAGGTTTTGTTCATGCAATAGTGTAAACGGCACGTCAAGAAATGATGGAATCCAACATTTTCCTTAATTAAATCTTCCAGATAGGGATGAAAAATAAATATACCCATCCTAATACAACCGGGGAATAAAATTTTCTTGTTCTTGTGCACTGGTGAGGCTCATCACAGATACGATCATTGGGCATCCTTAAGAGCGTCACAGAAAAATATACCATGTGCCGATCAAGCAACTACAGTGAATTATTATTTTATTAGCCAAGAAGTTTGTATAAAATTGTTATATTTTTTCCTCGCAAAAAGTTGCATTTCCTTGAACAATAGATAGAATTTTTATTGCCACAATATCTTTAGGCAAGTAATGAAAAATTAGCAGACGCCAGGTTTTCTGATCATTTGAATTATGGGGAAAGTTCGAGGTAAGATATATATATATATATGTCGAGAAATACTTCACTTTGGGAAATACGCTTGTGGGGCTGGGGCATTGGAATGTTTTGTGTATCGGGTGTCGTAAAGGTCGGGCAGTTTGTGCAGCGTTCTCAAGAGCTTGTAACAGGATGGCATTCGTCAACGTCACCCGAGGGTCAGCACTCCAACGAACAGACTGCTTGCGCAGGCACACAACACAAACACAAATTCGGCACACTACACAACACAAACACATAACATAAACACTCAAACATAAACACACGAGGACCTACAACAGATCTACGTCGAACAGCAGAGCATCGCAGGATGAGGGGCGTGATCATATCGCGCTGAAAAAACGTGAGCATTAAGATCCGCATAACCTGGACGAATGAGCGTGAAGCGCCTGGTGGGTGTGTCGAGCACGCACCATTTAGAATACATGACTTCAGGACAGGCAAGCATCCAACGAATCAGAATTGAGGGACTTTCTTTGTGTGACCGAGAACAATCTAGACCTTTCGAGAAAGAAAGAGGCGTCACACATAAAAGTAGGGGACATAAGAAATCAGGAGGATTTTTCGCTTGGTGACACGACGAGAGACGGGCTCTTTTTGGTGAACGGACCGGGGATCCGGCCGCCGCCGTGATCCCCCGGTGGAACAGCAACTCGAGAAGAAAACATCAAGAAAAGTGCACCCGATACAGCGCTGATGTGACCACATCGAATTTTCCAGAAGTTAGCAACGGACCCCAGCAGACACTGAAGAGCAACCGGCAACAAAATTCTGCTCGAAACACAACAGTTTCAAGGTGACAACCGGCGCGTAAAAATGTATCAATCGTTCGCCCGAGAGAATGTAAAATGTCAGTGTATACGTCGACTTCAAGCTAGCAAGAAACTACAGCGTGCCAATTAAGCTCACACAGCTGCCAAGTCTTCAACAAAGCCCTAAGCCGCGAGTTTCACAGTGGTTAAGCTGTTCTGGCAATGAGTGAATGATGCTCAAGCTACGAGCGCTCTGGGCACAGCATCTCCGATCTTCAGCACCGGTCTACGTACGCATGCGATAAAGCGGCCGCAGCGAAGGAGCCTGATAGCGGGAACCCTTCAAGACTTGACGGGAACGAAATTTAAGTGGCGCCGGCAACACATCACAGAAGAGTTGAATTTTGTATTATTGAGAACTCTGAAAACAATGATCTGAAGTGCAAGTTGAAGTGCAAAGCAGCACATAGAATAGGGCATTCAAAGGGGCGCGCTAATTATAATAATAATTTGTGTTTTTATTGTGATATTGTGAACTTAGCAGGAAGATTTGATTCGGTCATAAAGCGAGAGTTCAAGTGGTGAGTGATGCGAAGTGTTGTACTTAATTTTTGCATACCTTGTGGTGAGCAAGGTATTGCTGTTATACATGGCATTATCCCTGTTTATATCGTGCTTACGCTAGCCCATTCATGGACGATGTCTTCTGATTTTTTATTTATTGTGCGGGAAATTCTTTTGATAGTTAACATAAAATTTTTGTGTAACGTTAATCATGCGATCGTTGCTCTAGCGCTCATTGCGACAAGAAGCGCATATTTCTCATTCTTTGTGTGTCAATTTAGGTCAGAATTTTTCTGTCGACAACCCTCATTTTTAATCCACGTGTTATTAAAATAGAACCCATGTCAATCTTTCGATTCTTTTATTTTCCATGCTGTTGTGTAGGTTAACGCGTAGCACAAAATGTGTAATACTATTGTTTAACTTTCGGGGGTTGAGACACCCCCAAGCGTGCAAGGGGGCGGCAGCCGCTAGGCCGTAAACCCCCTTCTCGTATCGCGACATACAATAATTTAGGGTGACACTGATTTTTCGAATTGTGAATTTCAACTGGGACTGGCGGCCATATTGTGAGGTTCTAGCCAGAAACAATTTACAAAAAAATTTTTGGAAAAAAATTAATATTTTTAGGTCGCTCAAGGAGCTCAAAGCTTGACGTATTAATATTAGTGTAAAAATCTCAACTATTCCATATTTTTGCAGATATCATTCAAAGTGTGATATATGGAAAAGCCGGTCAATTCTAAACTCTGTGAATGGCAGAAAGGAATGCCGAAATTGTAAACAAGGTTTTATGGCTCAATGTTTATCAGCAGGGCTGGCAATGCATGGGTTTTAACCCAAGATCTTGGGTTTTTACGATGTATCTTGGGTTCTTGGGTTTTGTTTTCGTATATGTTGATAATCTTAGGTTTTGAGCTTCATACTTCAATCATGGTACACATAAATTTCTCAAAGTCAAATTATTACGTTCAAATGCCTTCTTTTTATTGCGCTTAAAGGTTTCGTTATGCGATAGAAATACGTTGCATACGTGTCACAACCTGTAAGAGCAATTAGCGTATGAACTCGTAGCATAACCGTGACCTGTCACAAATCACAATTTGCTGAGCGCGCGCCACTGTGTCAAAAAAACTGATTAGAGTGTGTGTGGTGTGTGCCAGTCGCGTTATTGCATTTGCTATGTGATTTTCGTCGGTGGTTTGATTTGAAAATATGCATTTTTCGATTAAACTCAAATTTGAAAGGATTATCTTCTAATGAACTCTGTTCATTCAAATTAAAAAAGTGACTGAAGAAATTATGCCAGCAAAGAAGAGCAAATGGAATGCTCTGTGCTCCAAGGAAGAATGGGCCAGTGAAACGGAATAAAAAAAGTGGTTTGAGCATAACTGCAACGACGAAGACTCAGTTACCTACTGCAAGGCATGCAAAGTGACACTAAAAAATAAAAATGAGTCTAGGTAGTTGAAGTATAAAGTTTCTTTTAGTCATGAAAAAATTTGATGTTGCTAAAGGAAGCACGAGTATCACTCAATATCTTAAAAAAGAGAACAACTGAAAGCCAACAAATAGCGAGGAGTGAGAGGAGGTTGCAGTCTATTTCGTAGCACATAATCTACCCTTTGCCAACATTGAGGTCTGTGAGCTTGCATTTCCTGAAAGTAAAATAGCCGAAAATCTGTCGATGAAGCGAACGAAACTTACCTAGGTAATTCTAGATGGTACAGCTTTTGATAAAATAAATATTAATCTCGCAAACGTAAAATAGAGAAAAAAGAAACACAGTTTATTTCCAATAAAGATGGTACAAAAGTACCATCATTGGTGTTTAAAATATCTTGAAGTTAATACACTTAGATGATACACACACATGAGTATGGTAATACCCATGTCACTAGTCGAAATAAGTGATTGAGGGCAATGTACTCTTAATGTTACTTAATCTACATTTAATGATACATGTAATTATAATTATACGTGAGTATATGTTTTTTTTTGTAACATACAAGGTGTTTTTGTGCGAAAATATTTCAACTTATTGAAGAAAACTCAAAATAAATCGATTTTCATGAATTATAATTTGTCAAAAACTCCTTACTTTTCGAGTTCAAATGACTTAAAGAAACTTTAAAACTTAAAGTAGGATACTATATGGGCGCCAATGTTATCTCCACTCTCTAAAATTTCGACCCCATTATAGCAGTTTTTGTTATTTTTCCAATGAAGCCAGCAAGCATTGTACAGTTGAGAAAAAGGTCTGCAATTTAATTTTCGGTTGGAAATTAACGCCAAGCCGTCCACAGTAGTTATTTCATTAAATTTATAGAAGCCTCATTTTTACAATTTGTTAGGAACTTTTCGTCAGAGGTATTGTAGGATATTAATAACAAGCCATTAATTAATGTTTATTCAACAAACTAGTCTTATTACAGGTGTTGAAATTAAATGGCCTCCATTAACCTCGACGCATCGAACTCGTGTGTTCCAATGACGTAGAAACATCATTTAATGCTTAAGAGCTTGAAACTACGAGTATTTTTTCTAACAGTAATATGCTTGTAGTTTTTATCGCTAAAATAGCAAAAACCTACTTCAGTTGGGAGTTTTTGGCATTTCATCCTTCGTAATAATCATTTTTTTTATTTTTTTCCACCTATGATTGCAATTTGTCCGCAAAGAAAAAAAAACACTTTAAATATCATGTATTTTTTGTATTTTGGTAATCTTGGGTTTTAATTTTAGATCTTGGGTTTTTTAGACCCATAATCTTGGGTTTTATGTAAAAGTCTCATTGGCAGCCCTGTATTATCAGTAGCGATGTGACCATTGGTAAGTGAGGTTGTGGGGGGAAGCGCTCTCCGGATTTAGTTAGTTATTCGTTTCACAAAACAGATTCAAAATTGTTTCTGAATTTAACGAAAACATATTTGCATTTTTATTGCTTTGTTTATTGTGAACTTGTTATTTGTTTTTTCCAGATACTGAATAATAGGTAATAGATATATTAGCTAGATATTAATTGTTCATTCTGGATGTAATCTAGGATGGCGTCAACAAGATCTAAGACAGACATCTATATACTTGGCTCGGTGGAGAAAACCATAACAAGAAGTAAGCTGCCCTCAAAAAAGTAGGTGCTGCAGGTTTTTCTCTATTATCATCTGGAAGAAAAGAGGACAAGGAAGGACGCAGCAGCTGATACATTGAAAGTTTTGGGATATTTCTGGCAACGCGCTCGAATCCCTATGCAGAAAGACCAGCGAGCACAAGAAAACATCTTACGTTTGTACAAGGAATTGGCCAGTCTGAAAAAGAACAAAAGCCGAACGACAAAGACCCAAAAAGAAAAGGAAAAAAAGTTTGTCAACTCGTTCGAAAACCTGTTCGATATCGCTCACGCAAGTGCAATGTCAATGATAGATCTTGAAGAAGACAGACAGTTCTTGAAGGCACAACAGGAAGAAGGGAGGCGAGGCTCGATGATTTCTAAGGATATGGTACTTTCAAATAAAGTGTCTCGACGCCGGAAACGGGAAGAAAAGGAACAACACCGTAAAACAAAGTCTCTTCAAGAAAAAGAGAAGATAAATGAAATAGGCCAGTTGGCATCGAGCTCAAGCTCAACATCTTCTCCAGAACGAAAATCTGTTGAAGACAATTACGCTGGTCCATCTACGTCTCAGATGCCTCCCTCTAAGCGTACGCGGGCGTCCTAGAAGATAATGGATAGCGAATTATATATAATTATCAGCCGCAATGGATCGTACCTTAACTACTGATCGTGATGCAGTATTCCTTCTTAGTGCTGCTGCTCGAAGTCTCGGACATGATCCCAACAAACTTGTCATAAACCGTGAATCCTTCCGGCGGGATCAGCAAAAATTCCGCGCTGCAACTGCTGATGAGATCGTAAAATCCTTCAAATCGTCTGTTCCACTCACTGTTCATTGGGACGGTAAGATTGTTCCTGCAGCAGGCGGAGGACCAGCCGTTGACCGCCTCCCAGTATTGGTTTCAGGAGATGGGGTTGAAAACCTTCTTGCTGTGCCCAGTCTCCCCAATGGAACCGGACAAGCTGCTGCTGACGCAATAATGACATCGCTCTACGATTGGGGCATTGAAAAACAGGTGGTTGCTCTATCCTTTGATACCACTGCTTCGAACACAGGTTTGGCAGCAGGGGCATGTGCTACCGTAGAGCAGCGACTAGGGCATGAAGTTCTCCACCTAGCCTGTCGTCACCACTTGTACGAATTAGTCCGTGAGAAAGCGTTCTCCACTTGCTTTGGACCCTCTAGTGGATGGTCCTGTGGTTCAACTTTTCAAGAGGTTCAAAACAACATAGGCTGAGTTGGACAAGACAGCATCAAATGCAATGGAAATGGATAACATGTCAGAAAACATACTCAATCGACGTAATGACCTTTAGGTGGAGTTCCAATGCCAACTTAATGGGAAGCACCCAAGAGATGATTATCGTGAGCTACTGGAGCTTTCAATAATATTATTGTTCTTGTTGGGCAGCCAAAACGAGGAACACACATTGCTTCCCCTGGTGCTCTACATCATGCACGATGGATGGCAAAAATAATATATGCCATAAAGGTGTTCTTGTTTCGTCACCAAGATAAATTCGTGCAAACACGCAATGAGCTTTCCAGAATCAAGCGATTTGTGGAATTCAGCGTCTCTACCTATATGGCTCCTTGGTGCAAAGCTCCATGTCCAACATCAGCCCCAACGCAAGACCTAGCTCTATTGAAGGAACTAATAGCATATCCGGATAAGGAAATAGCTAAATCTACATCTACTTCATTGGGGCGCCACTTGTGGTACTTGAGTGAACGATTGGTTGCTTTGGCGTTCTTTGATGACACTGTAAGCTTGGAAACTAGACATGGTGAAGGCCTGTAATAATGAAGAAGGTTCAGAGGATCCTCCACGTCGAGTCACAGTTGACACCAGAGACGCATCCTTCACCAATAAAACTATCGCAGACTTTGTAACAAAAGGATCCATGAAGCTTTTGCAGTTGTTTGATATTGACACAACTTTTTTTTGACACTGACCCAGCTGCATGGAATACTGACCCAGCTTACTTGGACGCCCAACAGCGTATCAAAGCTCTTCGAGTGGTCAACGCCTTCGCAGAGCGTTTAGTGGCAATGATGCAAACATACAACCTGGCCTGAAATAAGGATGAAGGACAAAAGCATTAGCTATTGCAGGTTGTAGAGGCTCACCGAAAATCCTTCCCAACCGCCAGCAGTCAAACTTAAATCCTTCAAACTAGGCGACATGAGTGGGAGATTGGCGCCCATGAGACCCCTGCCTTTGAGCAGCTAATACTCACGACATACTGTGAGGGGGACCAAGGAATTATTCATCTTCAAGCTTGAACAATTAAATTAAGCAAAAAATAATCGCCATTTACTAGTTCCGAATCAAAACAAACAAATATTAAGCATATATGACGAAAAAAACTAAGAATATATTTTATTGCGATTTTGCGAACTTTTACTTCTTTGAGCGGCCTCTAAATATCGATATTTTTGAAAAAAAAATTCACACACATTGTTTTTAGGTGGAACCTCACAAGATGACTGCCAGTCCCAGCAGAAATTGGAAAAAAAGTTTTTTACCCCCATATAAGTGTCACCCTAATATACATAGAGGGTGTACAAAAGAAATTATTCATTGACCGATATATGTATATATGATACGGGAACCATACTACAGTTTAATTCTGATTTATTTTTTATATCACATACATGCATATATCGGCAGTGGATGTATTTTTATGGACACCCAGTATATATATATATATATATATAGGGTGGTTGCTAAAAATATGTATACCTTTCAAAATTTCAATAACTTTTTAAATAGGATGTATGTGTCTGAAATAGGGGACTATAACATAGAACATCCGAAAGGACAGAATTGAAAGTTTTCATTCGTATCTGCTATACCCTCCAAATAAGCATGGACATCAATGACGCAAAAAAGATTATTGTCATCAGCAAACATACTCAGTCCAAATTTTATCGTCGCCCAATTGATAGGTATCATTGGTTTTCATCGTTTATCGTAGGAATTCCGACGGTAAATATATTATCTGTGATCACCGGTAAATTTTAGACGCTAAAATGACCGTTGACGATGATGACCGTTATTTACCGTCGATTTCCGACGGTCGTTTTGATCGTAGAGAAACGACGGTAAATATACGGTTCGTTTTTC
Organism: Morinoia aosen; assembly: GCA_030386875.1. NCBI lineage: Eukaryota > Metazoa > Arthropoda > Malacostraca > Amphipoda > Talitridae > Morinoia > Morinoia aosen. Next base: position 15,379,884 of record CM059569.1, on the reverse strand, counting down.
AGACTATGCCTCATAATTTGAAATTAACGGTAATAACTGATAACCCACGTCTAAATCTAATCAATGGCAAGTCAGCTCAGATTATGTTACGTATTTCTCAAGGACAAATGAAATGACAGAAATTATTTTATATAACCTACACATGATTTAATTTGAGCTTCGATTTTTTAATATAGAAGTTAAAAATCTTTAATCAAATTTAAAAATATTTCAAGTGCATCTTCACATATTGTTAGTCGTTATTTACAAAAAAAAAAATATTATTAGATATTGTAATATGATGTTTTTGGTTTTTAATTCAAGCTTCAAATTTTTTAAAAGTTTTCTTTGCTCACCGTTGCTAATTTCCATTGCTTTTGTGGAAGTACAAATTGTTTTGTGAATGATAAAATATACTGAAATATGTGCTGTATGTATCGTAAAGTAAAAATATTACTCCCGAGTCCAGCTCTGGAAGACATACATGACTTGATGAAAAGTGAGTATTCAGCTATCATTCTCTCACTACTCAGGCAATGTCTCTCATTGGATCATCACTTCATTTCCCGAATGTTGATATGAAAATTATTTTGATTTGTTTCAGTATAAACTGAAATTGTAAAGTGCATTTCCTTCCGATGGGAAACACAATGCCGTGCATTTTTCCTACAGGTAATCACTTTCCAGTAATATATATGTGTTGGTGAAATAAGGCATAAAATCTTATTACAGATGAGACATTAAAGGTACTACACCTGCATTCGCATTCAATTTTTGTTTCCAACTACAGTCAATACTAAAAAAATTGAAGTTATTAAGGACTTGCTGTTAACACGGGGTGACATTACAATTTCTTTTCCGAAATACCTTAGCTGTGTTTTTGTGATAAAATGTGGTGGAAAGTGGATGTATTTCTGAATCACACTTTTAATTGACTCCAGCTATGTCTTCAGGGAAACATTAAATTGATTTGTTTTCTCGTACTCTACACCTCATTTGTACAAATAGTTACGTTCTAATATACCTTTGTCAGCTTACCACTACCAATCTACCATGTATTTGCAGAAGCTCAACTATGTCCTAAATTGAATTGACTATGTGATAGAAGCATAAGGGGATGTCATAAGAGTTAATTCAGATGAGTGTTCTCAATCTAATGATGACAGACAAATTAGTTCATCATATTTTCTCAAATGAACTTAGTTCTAACTCCGAACCTTGTGTTTATAGTAAATTGATCTCAGTAATGCAAATGAAGGGAACAACTCAGAGATGTTCAGTCACTTTCTAATAAAAGCTCTGACTTGTTCAGCAAATCTGTTTCAATGATCCGTCAAAATTCAATATGTGATGCTCCCATTGCTAACAGCTTAGAGTGAATTGGTAAAACTACTGAAAAACTAGAAGGATCCGTGGAAATTTCTTGAACAATGTCATCGTTACGCTAGGTGGACCCGTGAAAAAATTTGGCCAACATTACGAAACCAATTCTAACATGACATTTTCTAACCAAACTAAATATAACTCAACCAATCCTAACCTAACCTTACCTCACATAACTTACCTATCCTACCTTAACCTTTCCTAAACGTCAAACATATCAGTGCATGTAAAAGCATTCTTTTGATGTTACTCTCTGGAATTCGGTATCATGATACCGCAAACTCGGACGAAAGCGTAATGGACAGGTTAGCGAAAGAATTAAGTAACTAAGGAACTAAGGAAGCAACCAGTAAAATATTATATACATGTTTGAGCTCAATCAGTGATGTCCCTTTAGATTTGTTTGAGTCTGAACTTAAAGACATGGTGATTCATGGTTCATGGTGATTCATTTCATGGTTATTCTTCCAATGATGCCCTTACTGATACTTCAAGTAAAACATTACTACAAGTCTGGAGAATTATCGTTATGAAATGTGAAGTATTAAACTCCTATAGCTTGAATACTACTACAATATGTTACTAATTGGACAATCCTTTCATTCCCATAATGTGGTAACCTGAATTGTTTTTATGTTTCAGTATAAATGTTAAATTTCTAAATCGATTTCCTTTTGACGGAAAACATTACTCCGTGTATTCACTACAGGAAATTACTTTTCAGTAATTAATTGTGTTTGTAAAATAAATAAGTAATTGCAAATTTTGAACAGAAATAAAGATAGACACAAAAACTTATGACAGAAATGACTTTAAAGCTTCTAGTCTCCTACAGCGTTCAATGGTCAAGAAGGATAAAGTTATTAAAAGATACTGAAAAAATGTAAGTTGGTTAGTGATTTTACACCCAAAATTAATCTTAATCATTACCTTGAAAGTAATGTATATATTGAGCTGTAATGGCTCTCTTTGCAGTACCTACCCGCAGAGACTGCGAATTATCGCGCACAGGCTGAAATGACAGGGCTGTCCAAAGTTTATTGAAAATTTAGCACGCCATAGAAACTCATTCTAAGGAGGTAAAAGCTGCGTGTATCTCAATTCTACTTAGTTGTCTAGATATACAATCATCAAAGCAAATCTCCAGCAGTTCTGGCTGTGACACTGTGTGGGGCGTGTTTTAAAGCGAGGTCCCATACCTGTTGCATTTGCATTGTTTTACTTCCGATTAAGATATTGAGGTGTCGTTTGACGAACTCTTGTTACCAAATGTACGTCTATGTTCATGGCTTCTCTATATCTTGATGTCAAAAGAGCGCTGATTTAAAAGGTTTATTCGACTGGATGCGTCTCGGTCGTTCATCATTCAGTATGCTACGGTGTTGATAAGGTTATTCAATGCGAGTAAAGTTTCATGCTCCTTGCAATTTGGCAATTCCTCACATGAAGTGCGCGTTTGATTTCTATTTACTGTGCACTATAATATTGTCTATTCAATCACTAAATGACGGAGCTCCAGCGATACGTTGGAGTCAGTTAGCGGGACACCACGCGGAGAATGATGCAGCGAATCATGACCTCTGATGTAGCCAAAGAAATATCCTACTCTGTACGAAGACAAGCTCGTCAACGGACGAAAATCTCTTCCAAGAAACATTCCACCTGTTAGTAATATTAGGTTCGTGTAAGCTCACACACTTAATTTATGTTCATTCACTTATACCTTGTTTAGCATTTTCGATTAAGTGAAAATAAATGTATTCAATCTAGAAAAATTCCTGTAACAACGATAGGCAGATCGATAGTATAGCGTTTGAGAACAAAATGTGATAACATTACAGTACGTATAATTTACCACATAATGCTGTCACGAATAAAAAACGCCATTTTTTAGTTCAAGTATGGGTTTTTTCTTCAATATATTTGATCATAGTATAGATATCGGTTATTTTGATTGCATGGACGTCAGTCCTCAGTGTTGTGTTTTAAAATCAGTTTGTTTGATCTATGCGATATCATTTGATTCAGATTTGATCGCTCAAATGTGCTGCTAGTTGTTTTAAAATAAATTATCTTAAACTTGAAGGCCCCGCTGGTCTTTAGGGTACCGACGTCGAGTGTTGTTTTCACTGTTAGGTTACGGAGTTCTCTGAATACAGCCGTAGACCTAGGGGCCAAATGTTGCGCTTACAACAAGTAAAGCAGGCCTGGATTGCACTAAACACGACGGTTGCAGGAGCAGTCAGTCGGTAAATGGGTAATTATTTCATTAGCAGAGTTTACATTACTAATGTATTCCAATTCATCAGGCGCTTTAGCTGGAGTTGGCTATATGGCGACGATAAGAAGAAAAAGGCTTCAACAATCTGAGGTCCTGCGTCTTTGCAAATGATGCAAAGAAATCCAAGAAACGACCGGAAAATAAATATATTTTTTAACATCTATTTTGCTTTAACTCCCATATAAATCAGGGGCGACTTGATATGCCTATTTATTGTGGGACTTATCATCGCCATTGTCTCGTTTTCTGCGATGAAGAAGACAATTTGAGCGCTCTATACTGAAACATTCATTAGCATTGCAGCTATTTGTTCTAATAATAGTGCATTGTTACTTGGTACAATAGGCCAGACCCTGTGATACAAATTTGTCCAATTATCGCAAATTGTAAGAAACCATACAAAGTTTATGGACGATATTAAAATTGTTCGTTGAATTTTAATGAGCAGTTCTGAGAATTGTTGCGTTGTCTTTAAATTTGCGGTAATTGGACAGATATGTTTCGCAAGGTGTGGCCTATTGTTAAAGGGAACAATGTGCAATTTTTGGAAAAATCGTTGCACTGCTTATAAGCCTTCAGGAATAGAGTGCTTAAAGTGGCTAATATATTGCAGAAATAACGAGACAATGCCGATACCAAACCTAAAAATAAATAATCGTTGAAATTTACCGGTAAATTCATACTATATACACCGTCATTCCGACGGTAAAAATTACAGGTAATGAACCCACTATTACCGTCAGACTTCGTCAAAAACTCACAATAATTACCGGTAATTTACCGGTAATCCAACGATGATATGAGACATTCCCGACATTAATTCGGGCTATACGTTGGTTCAGGGGAAGAAAAAACTATAATTAACCTTATATTCAGACGAAAATTATTTTCGGTTAAGCGATAAAATTCAGACTAGGTGGCACAACTGACTCATCAACAACGCAAGTTTATCATCGAAGAAATGACAAAAATTGGAACCTTCGTCTGGACTCGGAGGAAATTCTTCTTGGAATACCGATTCAAATCTAATAAAACAGTGATTCAGAGAAACTTACAAAAGGAGCAATCCAAGTTTATCGCGAGAAATATTAACAAAGGAAGATCTGAATGAAAAGTTCCTGAACGCACTGCGAAAAAATGTTGAAAGACTGAGAACTCTAATCTACTCGTAGGTCCAACAAAGTACAATAAAAATGAAAATTAACTCATCTTCTGCCCAATAATACGAGTTTTATTTTCCAATCCTATCTATGAAAAATGTTCTATAGCAATTTTAAAAGGTGCACATTTATTTTATGCATATATATTCATATATTTCTTCAAAGTAAAATTATACCCAATATCAATAGCGTGTCCTTTGATGTCGCATATTTTAGTCCCCTCTTTGTCCTACTGATCACGTTGCTCATCCTGTAAAGTTTTAAGCCTCCTTCGCGTTTAAAAGTTCAACACGCTTAAATTTCTGCTCAGAATACCTAAATGCGCCTTCGGCATCAACTAAACGTTGCTCGTTGTTTTCAGTTCAATTTTGTTTGCATAAAAAGCATATGTTAGAACTGTGAAAACATAAATAACATAGACACATATGTAAATGCCACCATCTTGGATCTTGTTCAACAAAAACATCTAAATGTAATCAAAATGACAACTGTGTAAGTAAAACTGCTGGCTGGTTTGAACGAATCTCAAAAGTCAGAATTGAACTGCATGACTTTTTCATACGAGTAAAATTCCCTCTTCCCTGCAAATGAGCGTAAAATGACCTACTGAACTATTTTAATTACAACAGCTTCAGTATAGAGTTAAAATTGATTAGTTAATAGGCTAAAATTGAGGTTTATAGGAGATGAAGTTTTTCGAATCAAATTATTTGTATGAGTAGTGGAATATTTACCGCAAAGATAGGTTGTGTGCAAGAATTGTAGTAAACATTTATGTGTGGTTGTGAAAGAAAAGCATTTAAGTTCTTTTTTTTATTCAAATGATGAACCATACCCGCACCGTTTACATGTAAGTTATTTATCGAATTAAATTCATATATTCAGCTTCCAAAACTTGGCATATGTGTTATTCTAGTGTGCCCACGGTCTTGTTCTCCAAGTCTAAGTAATTGTAAGGCAATCCAGTAAATTAACCATTTATACCATGGACATAAACCACTTCTTTTTCTCAGTATAAACATGAAATCCATTCAGCGAAGTCTAGGGAATTCTCTTCCCACGTTTAAGTCTCTTCCATTCATTTTCTTGAGTTCTTTTCGTTCACCGCACACATTAGGTCACTCAAGTTATCAAAGTGGAATGATACCTTGTGTAATTGCGTTGTGTGTTGTAGTGATAGGGTTTTACTTGGATCAACAGTATATGATGAGAAAGTCAAGTAAATGATGTGCTTAAAAATCAACTTACGTTAAACTAGAAAATTTGCCGACAGTGCGCCATTATGTTTGGTGGGTCCCTGTGTTGTCCCCGAGATGTGTCGAGCAATTACTCGTACTGCGCAATATCAAGACAATGACAATGCGCAAAAACTTACTTTCTGTCCAACATGTGACCTAAGATGAATTTTTGAAATACATCTGATTCTACTGGTTTTTAAAACTTTCAGCAACAAATATAGTTAATCGGTACCATTGTCTGACGGTGAATTTGTGAAATAATTTTTCACCTATGGCTAGTTTCAGGATAAGAGGAATTAAACAGTGTCTCGAAGCCAGTTTAACATGAAGAGCTGCATTGAATAATGTGAAAGTCATTCATTGCTGTTGTATAGTGACGCTCTTGTGATACTTATGGAGGTTCCGGCTGCGGAGATTTATGAGTCTCGCTCGCTCGGCACGGTCACATGTATAGATAGAGCATCCGGCGGAACAGCCGATGCGCGCCTGGTATTTACGAGCGCCGGATAGGTCGGAAGCGCCCCTTCTGCCGGGCGGAAATTCATTGTTCGAACTAGACTTAAGAGCAAGCTGTGTGAACTAGAGATCAGTACAATACTAGTAGTCCTGCTGTTCGTTTTGCTATCCTCTTGCCTGGTTTACGGCTAGGCTAACCGATCTACAAGTGCTGTCCAGTAAACCTTATATCTTGCTGAAATTCCAAGATATTACAATTGACGACGAGGCTTCGAACTTGCGAAGTGAATTTGAACTTTAAAAGTGCTCTGAAATTAAGATGGCGTATTCTACAGTCAGCTGCCCTCCGTTCGACGTGGAAGTGGAAACAGTGAGTGAATTCTTGGAGCGCTGGAAAGTACAAAGTGCAGACGCTCTTCAGAAAGCAGGAAATAATGGCGGTAAAAAAGCTAGTATTTTAATCAAAGCTTTGCCTGTAAACATAATTACTGATCTACAACGAAGAATTAAACCTACGTTACTCACTGAGGCTACATATGAGGAACTTGAAGAAAAATTAACACAGCAATTTGAAATTAAAAAATCCATCGTCGGTGCATCGGTTACATTTCTAAATAGAAAACAAGGTGCTAATGAATCCATAGAAAATTATGCTAAAACGTTAAATGACTTAGCTTCTGCATGCAATTATGGTAATTGCTGTCGTGATCGTTTATTAAGAGATGCCTTCGTGGCTGGGCTACACTCAGCGCAAATTCTCAGCGCGGTTCTACAGAAGTGCGATAGCAAGTCCTTCAACGAATGCGTTGAACACGCAAAACTTATCGAACAATTAAGCTCCGACGCTCAAAATATCATTCGTGAGGATTCATCTTCATCGTATTTCACTACAGAAAAACTCCCGCCGAACTACATATGCATTCGCTGCGGAACCAAGCAAAAGCACCTTGCAAAGAATTGCTATGCTTTGAAATTGAAATGTCACACATGTGGAAAATTAGGCCACATCTCTAAGGTTTGCAAATCTACAACTGCAGCTCGGCCTCCTCCTGCTATGCCTACACGAAGGGGACCTACACAAGGAGAATTTGACGCAGCTCGCACTTACACAGTGCAGTCGGGAAGAAGCGGTTGCTGTGGCAACGTTGGGAGAGAAGACGTGTTAATGAAGAATTCACGGATGCCTCTACAGAAGAACGAAGCTGTGTTGCAAAAACCTGGGAACGAAGGTGGTGACGGTAATCATCTACATGAGTGTTCTGATTATTCCCCAAATGATTCTAATTTTTTAGAGTAAACACCACTGTAATTCCCGTCACTAAAGAGCCCACTATGATTGCATGCAACTTAAATAGTAAACCTGTTGAATTCCTGTTGCATAACGGCAGTGCCGTGTCAACTATACGTAAAAGAGATGCAATCAAAGTTGGTGCTGTGGTAAATCCTACATGCAGCAAAATTCTCGGGTACAGTGGTGTCTCGGTAAACCTGCTTGGTCAAGCTTCAGTAACTGTCATGTACCATAATGTTAGTTTTAATCATAAGTTTCTCATTGTGGAGGATGATAGAATCAACTTACTGGGCCGAGATATTTGTTCTAAACTAAACGTAAACATTGTCATTCCTGATAAATACGACTCCATAAATAAAACGGATTGTCATAGTTTGCCGAAAAGTTTGGCGTTAAAATATGGCGAATATTTGTCATCTGATTCACAGTCTAACGTTAAAGAAACAGTTCATCTTGATGTGTTGCCTAATGCAGTTCCTGTATTTTGTAAAGCACGCCCGGTTCCTGTAAGACTAAGAGACTCTGTCAAAACCGAACTGGAACGCTTGCAGAGTATGGGCAAAATCACCAAAGTGTATGATAGCCAATGGGCGTCTCCTACCGTTAATGTTCTAAAGTCTGACGGCAGTGTGAGAATCTGTGGAGATTTTTCAGCTTCCATTAATAATTTTCTGAATCCAGTTCAATCTGTACTACCTGTAATTGATGATGTCATTTCTCAAGTCGGAGACGCTAAGTTTTTCTCAAAAATTGATTTGTCTAACGCGTTTTTGCAAATTCCGTTGGACGAAGAATCAAAGAAAGTTACGACCATTAACACCTCTGAAGGTCTATTTATGTACAATTACTTACCTTATGGTCTACGTGCAAGCCCCGGCATTTTTCAAGCATTCATGAATAGGACTCTTTCTGGCATCGATAACATCATTGTGTACCAGGATGACCTCCTCATTTTGACCTCGTCATATGATGCTCATTTGGAAGTTCTTGACAGGGTCCTATCTGTCCTAAAAAACGCGGGAATTCGCTTAAATCTGTCTAAATGTGCCTTTTTAACTGATCGTGTGTCTTATCTAGGGTACGTTTTCGATAACAAGGGTGTTCACCCTAACTCTGAGAAAGTAGAAGCTATTCTCAGTGCTCCTGCTCCTAAAAACCTCAAACAGTTGCAAGCTTTCATCGGATTGTGTAACTTCTATAGTCGTTTTGTACCCAACTTTTCTAATGTCATGCATCCTCTGTATTCGCTGCTAAAGAAAAATGTACAGTTCCGGTGGACTCCGGAACAGGACGAAAGTGTCCAGAAAATCAAGGACATCTTTCGTTCGCATAAACCTCTAAAGTTGTTTGATCCCAACCATGAAACTCTTCTTGAAACTGATAGTTCAGGTTATGGAGTTGCTGCCATACTCATGCAACGCGTTAGTCCTTCTCATGATTGGTGTCCGGTTCAATTTGCTTCGAGATCTCTGAATGGTGCGGAACAAAACTACTCTAACTTTGAGAGGGAGAGCCTTAGTGTGGTTTTTGGCGTGGAGAAATTCAAGAAATTTCTACTTGGTGCTAAGTTCATTATCCATAATGATCAAAAACCTCTTTGTAAACTTTTTGCACATAACAAGGGTGTACCTCTCAACTGTTCCGCTCGAATTCAGAGATGGGCTCTTAGACTCGCCCAGTTTGACTATGTTTTCAGATATTCGAAAGGTAAATGTAACGTAAATAGCGATTGTCTCAGTAGGCTGCCACTACCTACGACTGTAAGGGAGCTAGAACCGTACGAAATGATTTTTGCTGTGAACACTCTTGATAAAACTCCTGTCACGTGTGAAAATATAAAAACTCATACTGATATGGATAGCGAACTATGCCAACTTAAACAATACATAAAGTTTGGCATGCCTCCGAAACCTGATCCCAATTTTTCAAAATTTAAGAACCTGCTACCTCAGATGACCATCATGAAAGGGTGCATACTTTATACAGAACGGGTTTTTATTCCCAAGTCACTGCGTAGTTTAGTCCTTGAAACATTTCATGATGGACATCCTGGCATTTGTGGCATGAAATCGTTGGCCAGATCTGTTATTTGGTTTCCCGGAATGGACAAAACTATTGAAGACATCGTAAAATGTTGTCCCCAATGTCAATTAAATCGAGCAAAACCTAAGTCTAGAAATATAGAATGGCCTACTCCTTCTCGTCCTTTTGAACGCATTCATGTCGATCACTTTTTCTACGAGAATAAAATTGTTTTCATTGCTGTAGATGCATTATCTAAATATATTGAATGTGAAGTGGTACCATCCACGAGTGTGTCAGATACTGTCGATGCGTTGAGAATGATTTTCAGCAGAAACGGGTTGTGTGATGTGCTCGTAAGTGACAATGCTTCTAACTTTTCATCTCAAGACTTCAAAGATTTTCTTATTTCCAACGGCCTTGAGCACCTCACACCTCCGCCCTACTCTCCAGCAAGCAATGGTCAAGCTGAGAGGGGGGTAAGAGTCATTAAAGACTTGTTGAAAAAACTATCTTCTTCCGAATCGTTCAAATCCCGTCTAGCGAAAGCATTATTTCAATCGCATTGTATTCCGCATAGTGTTACAAAAATTGTTCCCTCTGTTGCGCTGAACAATCGTAAATTTGTTACTTCCAAAGATAGAGTTCATCCTAAATTTTCTGTGTCCAGGTCTAAGCCTATGTATGTAACTCAATTTGATGTCGGGGATCATGTTCTCGCTCTGAATTTAAGAAATGGTCCCAAGTGGTTGAAGGGAATTATTGTTAGTAAAGTTGCCGTTAATATCTTTCATGTTCAAATATTAGCATTAAATGTAATCTGGAAGAGACATTCAAATCAGCTGTTGCACAGTAGTTTGGAATCTACCGGGAGTGGAGCAGCAGAGACTCCTGCTTTTCAGCCTGTTAACAGCTCTCCTGCGCAAAATGAACCTCGTAGATCAGGCAGAATAACCAAACCTGTAATACGAATAGGTTGTTGAGTTCCTCCTTCCCTTTGTCACATATTCATCTAAAGGGAGGGTAGTTGTTGTATAGTGACGCTCTTGTGATATTTATGGAGGTTCCGGCTGCGGAGATTTATGAGTCTCGCTCGCTCGGCACGGTCACATGTATAGATAGAACATCCGGCGGAACAGCCGATGCGCGCCTGGTATTTACGAGCGCCGGATAGGTCGGGAGCGCCCCTACTGCCGGGCGGAAGTTCACTGTTCGAACTAGACTTAAGAGCAAGCTGTGTGAACTAGAGATCAGTACAATACTAGTAGTCCTGCTGTTCGTTTTGCTATCCTCTTGCCTGGTTTACGGCTAGGCTAACCGATCTACAAGTGCTGTCCAGTAAACCTTATATCTTGCTGAAATTCCAAGATATTACAATTGCAAAATACGTTTCTGAATAGACTGCAAGTGGACACACTCTGTGGTACAATGTTGAAATTTTGATCACTCTGGAAGCAACCCTCTGTTTTTCACAAAAAATTAATTTCTACTGTTAAGGAAAGAAAGTTAAAAAAATTCGAGAAAGACTTAAATTTTCAATGTTACTGTAACACCAACATTTTCATGCGACGTTATAGACGTAAAAAAATTAAATTACACGTGTGATATTTCACTTTACCTTTTATTTGCTTGTGAATATAGTGACATGTGTGTTCCCATTGATGAATTAAACGCGCAAATTGTCGATTTCTAAAAAAGACATCACACCAATGTTGAAACTGTGAAATCTCGCTGCTGGCATCCGAAAAGCTTTACTTGAACGATCAAGGCTTAGATTAAAGAAAACAAATTTGTGTTTGAGCGGACGATTTCCTCATTGGTTGCTTCGAGTTGGAGTCTTGTATTATTTTCTTGGAAAGGAATGTAATTCATGCAACACAAGCCTCGTAAAGTGGCGGGCATTACCAGTGAGCTCGGCAGTTCACGAATGGAGAACGTAACAGCGCAAGAAAGTAAACGTCGCCATGCAAATTGTGTCGGTAGAGAGATGCAGCAGTACGTTTACCGTCTAGACGTCAACTAGAATTTTTGAGATTCGGAATACTTTTATTGTAAGAAAATAGATTCTAAAAATGATTACACTTCATTTGGAAAAGCTGGAGCTCTTTCATCTTTTCTCTTAAGATGCAATGGAGAACAGAACTTTTGTTCATAAATATAAGTCCTGAATAATGGCCGATTCTCACAAACGTATTAGCTCCATCTGGTAAAAAACAGTATCACACATCTATTCATGAATTTTATGACTAAAGTTAAATAAATTCAGCGTGGGTTACACATGAAGTTAATACCAGCTAAGGCTCGCCAGGAAATTTTTCCCGACATAGGCTAGAATAACAACGATCTTCCCGCACAATGGCAATGATGCTTCCCAGGATTTCCACTTCTGGTGCTCACGATTACTGGAATTGTTGAACACGAAACGTAAAAATTCCTTCCGCGCTCATGGTTGAAAAAATATGTTTCTTGCCGTTTGTTACTTGGATTACTACAATAAGATTAAAAAGTCAAGTAAATGATGAGCTTAGAAATTTTTTTGAAACTAGAAAAATTGTCGACCATGCGACAAACTGTTCGGTGGTGCCTTGTGTTGTTCTCGGGAAGTGCCACGCAATTAAGTAATCTATAAAACTTTATTTCAAAACTTCGGCTGGTAATCTACCCTCATATCTAGTTCACGGCTAGTTGTAAAATAATAATTAGAGCTTTTGCTTCTATACGATAAAGGTTGAAGGGCTTAGCCGATCATAAGTGATTTCATTTATGAGAGCACTTAGTGGGGATCAGTGGACGGTTTGTTGAGGGCACACAATGAAGGCGGTTTTGGACATTCCCTAAGGCTGGTGGCGTGCTCTCATCGCCACAGATCGCTGGGAGAAACTATGCCGCTTATCCCTGTACGACAGCGGTCATTCCTGCTCCAAGTGTGCATGATTCAGTCGGTCAGCCTTTGAATAAAAACCTGCCACTGTTTAATGCCCTGTGCTCTGAGTGGAGTAGGCAGCTGAATGCAGGGAAGACTGAACTTATAATCGTCAGTTCGTTTCAGTAACATCTGCCAATGACTTTTATATCTCTAAGCATGGCCATAAAAATTATAACGTCACCCTACTGGTCTGAGATTTTGAGCCATTTATCAAAAATCGAAGGTGTGAAATTAAGTTGGCCCCAGTCTAGTGCAGATATCTGATAGAAAAGGCTGACCATGATTTAGTAATTTTAAGAGAAGTGTAGTGAGACCTTTAAATCAAATGAGTGTGTACAAATATTCAAATTTTTATTATTACTTCTGAAACGCAAGAAAATACAGTAGAAATTGAGCTTGTTCGTGCAAAGTTATAGCAACCGCCATCAGATCAAACACGTTAAACTGATGGGATATTGTATCCACGCATTTTCTTGCATATCAGTAGAATTGGGGTTTTTAATTTATCACTGGTACCCAAGAGTTTTCCGGTACACAATTTCCCTTTTCAAATTGATGGAACATAACACAAGGTCGTCAAAAATCGTCGTTTGTAACCAAAGTCTAAAATAACTTAACAAAGGAACAAGACCATCAAATTTGAAGGTAATGACTTGAAAAGCTGTCACAGCAACAAGTCTTTTCTGACAAATCATTCTTCCTGTACAGCTTCACCCGACGACTGTGATTTCCTGATTTAATCGTTTATAATTCATAAAACATTAACCCAATAAGTATATATATAATAGGAAATTGCATATCTTTTGCCAGTAAATATGCAATTTTTGACCACTCTACACACGATATCACTGATGTTCTTACGTAAATTATACGAAAATACGTATTTACCGCCATTGCATTCTATTCAAAACTCCCTGGAGCTATAGGAGGCATCGCCTCTTCCGTATCATCCGCCTTTGAAAAATGGGGATATTGTGGCGCAGCAATTCAGAGGTCTGCTGACGAGAAGCAAACATATGAGGCGCTTATCATGCGCTTTGTTACGCTTGCTTCTGGCAGAGTTGGGCTCCTATGCAAGATAAATACTGTGCTGTGTGATAGTGATATGGTCCGTACATGTTCATTTACTCTATTGTTGTTTCTGTTGGGGGTATTGTTCGTACGGCTGGCTTTATGCTGCAGCCAGTCACCTCCGCCTATTGGACTGTCTCGTCTACCAAGTCAGTCGCGTGACCAGAATAATTTGGTGATCTTGTTGCAGAGTAGTGTTGCTTGCCCCTAAATATTTTACACGGTGTTCAACGATGTAAGCCATTGGTTGCATTCTTCTCTCCCAGTCCGCAAGGTTTTGAAGAGAAACACTGGAGCCGTTTCCTTATCATTGGAAACTATAAGGTGACACATTTTTCAGTCTCATCGGTGTTTCACACCTCGATCTGTGTTGGCATGGAATTCATCGCTGCGATCTGCGTTCAGCTGTATTGATTTGCATCCGTTCAAGTCGGCCATGAATGTTTTCGATGTGGTCCTCTTATCAGCTTTTGGGTGCTTATGCTTCACTTGGATTCCATGATCTGTCCATAGACGCCCAGACTGGTAACTTTAATGATAATAATAAATAATAATAATAACTATGCTAATTACTCTTAGGAAATGAGGAGAGAAGCATAGCTATCAAAGTGCGACGCAGGTTGCATTGTACTGTTGAATGACATTTGACTGAACGTTCAACTTCAAAATGCATTAACATTCATACTTTACTGGCTTGGTATGGGCGAACAATTCACATATCGCGTCGCATACCTACCTGTGACGCACCTTGATCTCTTTAATGTTATTTGATTCATTAGACATGAATAAAAAGCGTTAGCGTTTTGTAAGTATGCAAATTCTGTTTTTGAAAATTAGCAACCTTTTTTAATTTTCTGGCAGCTTTTACAATGAGGGTAATTTTCACTTTTGTTCGTTGAGACAGCATTAAAACTTATCTAACCTGTGTTCGACATCGAGGCGCAAAAGCTTACGAGAAAAATTTTGCGTGAATGCTTAACATGTAAGAAGAGTGCGTTATGTACCTCTGGTGCAAATTTCAAGATTCGCGTTTTGGATGCAAATAAATTTCGCGTATTAAGGGGGCCCTCCGAGGCCCCTTTTCTCTCCGAGGGTCATTTTTCATATTTTTGTTAGAAAAGGACCCTTAGGTGCTGAACTATTCGGTCCTAAAATTTTATGGCGCTGCGGACAATAGATCTCCCCCCAAGGGTGGGGGGGGTAAGGGGACCAAAGTCTTAAAGTTTCGACCCCACTTCGACCCCATATAAAAAGAAAACAAAAGAAGGAATACAAAATTTGCGAATGTACTTTTGTTAGATATGTTCCAAAAATTCTAAAACAGTTTTTTTTTTGTTCTAGCATTAAAACTTAATGAGTTCTATTCTTTTGAAATATCAAAACCCGTGGACTAAAAACCAATATGTCAAATTTTTCCAAAAACTAAGGCCTGAATCAAAAAAATGTATAGGCGAAATTGTGTTTCTTTTCTAAGGTTACATATCATAGCCAAATTTCATAAGAATCAAACTTGAAACAAAAAATTTCATTATATTATGAAATAAGTAAAAAAATTTAAACCTTTTTTTTGTAAATTACAATTCACAGTGTGAATATGATGTTATGCATGGATATTATCGAAATAAAAATGAAAACAGCATTCAATTACATAGATTTTCCATTATATTACACTTCAACAAAAAATTTTGTTTTTGGCCTATACTGTAGTCACTTGTTTTCAAAATTCAAAGGAATAGAAGTCATTGAGTTTTTATGCTAGGAAGAAAACAAAGACAGTTTTAGAATCCTTGGAAAAACTCTAACAAACTGATAGCTTTCGATTTTTCAATTTGTTCGTTGTCTTTTTTTTCTGCTAGTTGAAAACCTAAAAATTCGGTATATTTTAGGTATTGATCGAATATCGCAGATATAGAAATAAAAAAAATTTTAAATAGAAAATTCAGACCTATCAGTTTGTTTGCAATGTTACGAGGAATTCAAAACTGTCCTTGTATTTGTTCTAGCATGAAAATGAATTAACTTTTATTCTTTTGAAAACACCCCAAAAATGAACCAAAAACGAGTCTTTTCAAAAAAATAAAAAATTAAGGCCTAAATCAAAAAACTTCTTGAATAAAATTTGTTTTTCTTGCAAAAATACATGTAGCGGCCAAATTTCAGACCAATCAGATCAAAATTCAATTTTGACGGGAGGGCCCCCTTAATCAGTCCAATGTAGCAAAGTTTTACGGCCAATTATTAGAGTATAATTGCTGCGAATCGAACGACTACCGAGAGCAGAACAGATGCGAGACCAGCGGGATATAATCCTCACTACCTGGACAACTGCCGGGAGTCGAACCAAAACTATAGGGAATAGTTTCATGACTGACGAAAGTAGAATCGTGATTACTGGGTGTTGATTATTACAAGAAGAGAATGTCGGGCGTTGCCGGTTGTGTAGAGGTATGAGTATAAGAAATGGAGAATCACTGCCGGGAATGAGTGTCTACAGAGAGTGGCATATAACTTCAGGGAGTGAGTGTTACTACAGGGAGTGGAATGTGGCTACAAGGAGTGGAGTGTGACTACAGGGAGTGGAATGTGGCCACAAGCAGTGGAGTGTGACTACAGGGAGTGGAATGTGACTACAGGGAGTGGAATGTGACTACAGGGAGTGGAGTGTGACTACAGGGAGTGGAAGTGACTACAGGGAGTGGAATGTGACTACAGGGAGTGGAGTGTGACTACAGGGAGTGGAATGTGACTACATGGAGTGGAGTGTGACTACAGGGAGTGGAATGTGACTACAGGGAGTGGAGTGGGACTACAGGGAGTGGAGTGTGACTACAGGGAGTGCAATGTCACTAAAGGGAGTGGAATGTGACTACAGGGAGTGGAGTGTGACTACAGGGAGTGGAGTGTGACTACAGGGAGTAGAATGTGACTACAGGGAGTGGAGTGTGACTACAGGGAGTGGAGTGTGACTGCACGGAGTGGAATGTGACTACAGGGAGTGGAGTGTGACTACAGGAAGTGGAATGTGACTACAGGGAGTGGAATGTGACTACAGGGAGTGGAGTGTGACTACAGGGAGTGGAATGTGACTACATGGAGTGGAGTGTGACTACAGGGAGCGGAATGTGACTACAGTGAGTGGAGTGGGACTACAGGGAGTGGAGTGTGACTACAGGGAGTGGAGTGTGACTACAGGGAGTGGAGTGTGACTACAGGGAGTGGAGTGTGACTACAGGGAGTGGAGTGTGACTATAGGGAGTAGAATGTGACTACAGGGAGTGGAGTGTGACTACACGGGAGTGGAGTGTGACTGCACGGAGTGGAATGTGACTACAGGGAGTGGAGTGTGACTACAGGGAGTGGAATGTGACTACAGGGAGTGGAATGTGACTACAGGGAGTGGAGTGTGACTACAGGGAGTAGAATGTGACTACAGGGAGTGGAGTGTGACTACAGGGAGTAGAATGTGACTACAGGGAGTGGAGTGTGACTACAGGGAGTGGAATGTGACTAAAGGGAGTGGAGTGTGACTACAGGGAGTGGAATGTGACTACAGGGAGTGGAGTGAGACTACAGGGAGTGGAGTGTGACTACAGGGAGTGGAATGTGACTACAGGGAGTGACTACAGGGAGTGGAGTGTGATTACAGGGAGTGGAGTGTGACTACAGGGAGTGGAATGTGACTACAGGGAGTGGAATGTGACTACAGGGAGTGGAATGTGACTACAGGGAGGGGAATGTGACTACAGGGAGTGGAGTGTGACTACTGGGAGTGGAATGTGACTACAGGGAGTGCAGTGTGACTGCAGGGAGTGGAATGTGACTACAGGGAGTAGAATGTGACTACAGGGAGTGGAATGTGACTACAGGGAGTGGAATGTGACTACAGGGAGGGGAATGTGACTACAGGGAGTGGAGTGTGACTACAGGGAGTGGAATGTGACTACAGGGAGTGCAGTGTGACTGCAGGGAGTGGAATGTGACTACAGGGAGTAGAATGTGACTACAGGGAGTGGAGTGTGACTACAGGGAGTGGAATGTGACTACAGGGAGTGGAGTGTGACTAAAGGGAGTGGAGTGTGACTACAGGGAGTGGAGTGTGACTACAGGGAGTGGAATGTGACTACAGGGAGTGGAATGTGACTACAGGGAGTGGAATGTGACTACAGGGAGTGGAATGTGACTACAGGGAGTGGAGTGTGACTACAGGGAGTGGAATGTGACTACAGGGAGTGGAATGTGACTACAGGGAGTGGAATGTGACTACAGGGAGTGGAATGTGACTACAGGGAGTAGAATGTGACTACAGGGAGTGGAATGTGACTACAGGGAGTGGAATGTGACTACAGGGAGTGGAATGTGACTACAGGGAGTGGAATGTGACTACAGGGAGTGGAATAAGACTACAGGGAGTGGAATGTGACTACAGGGAGTGGAATGTGACTACAGGAGTGGAGTGTGACTACAGGGAGTGGAATGTGACTACAGGGAGTGGAATGTGACTACAGGGAGTGGAATGTGACTACAGGGAGTGGAGTGTGACTACAGGGAGTGGAATGTGACTACAGGGTGTGGAGTGTGACTACAGGGAGTGGAGTGTGACTACAGGGAGTGGAGTGTGACTACAGGGAGTGGAGTGTGACTGCAGGGAGTGGAATGTGACTACAGGGAGTGGAATGTGACTACAGGGAGTGGAGTCTGCCTACAGGGAGTGGAGTGTGACTACAGGGAGTGGAATTTGACTACAGGGAGTGGAATGTGACTACAGGGAGTGGAGTGTGACTACAGGGAGTGGAGTGTGACTTCAGGGAGCGGAGTGTGACTACAGGGAGTGGAGTGTGACTACAGGGAGTGGAGTGTGACTACAGGGAGTGGAGTGTGACTACAGGGAGTGGAATGTGACTACAGGGAGTGGAGTGTGACTACAGGGAGTGGAGTGTGACTTCAGGGAGCGGAGTGTGACTACAGGGAGTGGAGTGTGACTACAGGGAGTGGAGTGTGACTACAGGGAGTGGAGTGTGACTACAGGGAGTGGAGTGTGACTACAGGGAGTGGAGTGTGACTTCAGGGAGCGGAGTGTGACTACAGGGAGTGGAGTGTGACTACAGGGAGTGGAGTGTGACTACAGGGAGTGGAGTGTGACTACAGGGAGTGGAGTGTGACTTCAGGGAGCGGAGTGTGACTACAGGGAGTGGAATGTGAGACTACAGGGAGTGGAGTGTGACTACAGGGAGTGGAGTGTGACTACAGGGAGTGGAATGTGACTACAGGGAGTGGAATGTGACTACAGGGAGTGGAGTGTGACTACAGGGAGTTGAATGTGACTACAGGGAGTGGTTTGTGACTACAGGGAGTGGTTTGTGACTACAGGGAGTGGAGTGTGACTACAAGGAGTGGAGTGTGACTACATGGAGTGGAGTGTGACTACAGGGAGTGGAATGTGACTACAGGGAGTGGGGTGTGACTACAGGGAGTGGAGTGTGGCTACAGGGAGTGGAATGTGACTACAAGGAGTGGAGTGTGACTACAGGGAGTGGAGTGTGACTACAGGGAGTGGAGTGTGACTACAAGGAGGGGAGTGTGACTACAGGGAGTGGAGTGTGACTACAGGGAGTGGAATGAGACTACAGGGAGTGGAGTGTGACTACAAGGAGTGGAGTGTGACTACAGGGAGTGGAGTGTGACTACAGGGAGTGGAGTGTGACTACAGGGAGGGGAGTGTGACTACAAGGAGTGGAATGTGACTACAGGGAGTGGAGTGTGACTACAGGGAGTGGAATGTGACTACAGGGAGTGGAATGTGACTACAGAGAGTGGAATGTGACTACAGGGAGTGGAGTGTGACTACAAGGAGTGGAGTGTGACTACAGGGAGTGGAGTGTGACTACAGGGAGTGGAGTGTGACTACAAGGAGTGGAGTGTGACTACAGGGAGTGGAGTGTGACTACAGGGAGTGGGTTGTGACTACAAGGAGTGGAGTGTGACTACAGGGAGTGGAGTGTGACTACAGGGAGTGGAGTGTGACTACAGGGAGTGGAATGTGACTACAGGGAGTGGAGTGTGACTACAAGGAGTGGAGTGTGACTACAGGGAGTGGAGTGTGACTACAGGGAGTGGGGTGTGACTACAAGGAGTGGAGTGTGACTACAGGGAGTGGAGTGTGACTACAGGGAGCGGAGTGTGACTACAGCGAGTGGAATGTGACTACAGGGAGTGCAATGTGACTAAAGGGAGTGGAATGTGACTACAGGGAGTGGAGTGTGACTACAGGGAGTGGAGTGTTACTACAGGGAGTAGAATGTGACTACAGGGAGTGGAGTGTGACTACAGGGAGTGGAGTGTGACTGCACGGAGTGGAATGTGACTACAGGGAGTGGAGTGTGACTACAGGGAGTGGAATGTGACTACAGGGAGTGGAATGTGACTACAGGGAGTGGAGTGTGACTACAGGGAGTGGAATGTGACTACATGGAGTGGAGTGTGACTACAGGGAGTGGAATGTGACTACATTGAGTGGAGTGGGACTACAGGGAGTGGAGTGTGACTACAGGGAGTAGAGTGTGACTACAGGGAGTGGAGTGTGACTACAGGGAGTGGAGTGTGACTACAGGGAGTGGAGTGTGACTATAGGGAGTAGAATGTGACTACAGGGAGTGGAGTGTGACTACACGGGAGTGGAGTGTGACTGCACGGAGTGGAATGTGACTACAGGGAGTGGAGTGTGACTACAGGGAGTGGAGTGTGACTATAGGGAGTAGAATGTGACTACAGGGAGTGGAGTGTGACTACACGGGAGTGGAGTGTGACTGCACGGAGTAGAATGTGACTACAGGGAGTGGAGTGTGACTACACGGGAGTGGAGTGTGACTGCACGGAGTGGAATGTGACTACAGGGAGTGGAGTGTGACTACAGGGAGTGGAATGTGACTACAGGGAGTGAAATGTGACTACGGGAGTGGAATGTGACTACAGGGAGTGGAGTGTGACTACAGGGAGTGGAGTGTGACCATAGGGAGTGGAGTGTGACTACAGGGAGTGGAGTTTGACTACAGGGAGTGGAGTGTGACTACAGGGAGTGGAATGTGACTACAGGGAGTGGAATGTGACTACAGGGAGTGGAATGTGACTACACGGGAGTGGAGTGTGACAACAGGGAGTGGAGTGTGACTACAGGGAGTGGAGTGTGACTACAGGGAGTGGAGTGGGACTACAGGGAGTGGAGTGTGACTACAGGGAGTGAAGTGTGACTACATGGAGTGGAGTGGGACTACAGGGAGTGGAATGTGACTACAGGGAGTAGAATGTGACTACAGGGAGTGGAGTGTGACTACAGGGAGTGGAGTGTGACTACAGGGAGTGGAGTGGGACTACAGGGAGTGGAATGTGACTACAGGGAGTGGAGTGTGACTACAGGGAGTGGAATGTGACTACAGGGAGTGGAGTGTGACTACAGGGAGTGGAGTGTGACTACAGGGAGTGGAGTGTGACTACAGGGAGTGGAATGTGACTACAGGGAGTGGAGTGTGACTACAGGGAGTGGAGGGTGACTACAGGGAGTGGAGTGTGACTACAGGGAGTGGAGTGTGACTACAGGGAGTGGAATGTGACTACAGGGAGTGGAATGTGACTACAGGGAGTGGAGTGTGACTACAGGGAGTGGAGTGTGACTACAGGGAGTGGAGTGTGACTACAGGGAGTGGAGTGTGACTACAGGGAGTGGAGTGTTACTACAGGGAGTAGAATGTGACTACAGGGAGTGGAGTGTGACTACAGGGAGTGGAGTGTGACTGCACGGAGTGGAATGTGACTACAGGGAGTGGAGTGTGACTACAGGGAGTGGAATGTGACTACAGGGAGTGGAATGTGACTACAGGGAGTGGAGTGTGACTACAGGGAGTGGAATGTGACTACATGGAGTGGAGTGTGACTACAGGGAGTGGAATGTGACTACATTGAGTGGAGTGGGACTACAGGGAGTGGAGTGTGACTACAGGGAGTAGAGTGTGACTACAGGGAGTGGAGTGTGACTACAGGGAGTGGAGTGTGACTATAGGGAGTAGAATGTGACTACAGGGAGTGGAGTGTGACTACACGGGAGTGGAGTGTGACTGCACGGAGTGGAATGTGACTACAGGGAGTGGAGTGTGACTACAGGGAGTGGAGTGTGACTATAGGGAGTAGAATGTGACTACAGGGAGTGGAGTGTGACTACACGGGAGTGGAGTGTGACTGCACGGAGTAGAATGTGACTACAGGGAGTGGAGTGTGACTACACGGGAGTGGAGTGTGACTGCACGGAGTGGAATGTGACTACAGGGAGTGGAGTGTGACTACAGGGAGTGGAATGTGACTACAGGGAGTGGAATGTGACTACAGGGAGTGGAATGTGACTACAGGGAGTGGAGTGTGACTACAGGGAGTGGAGTGTGACCATAGGGAGTGGAGTGTGACTACAGGGAGTGGAGTTTGACTACAGGGAGTGGAATGTGACTACAGGGAGTGGAATGTGACTACAGGGAGTGGAATGTGACTACACGGGAGTGGAGTGTGACAACAGGGAGTGGAGTGTGACTACAGGGAGTGGAATGTGACTACAGGGAGTGGAATGTGACTACAGGGAGTGGAATGTGACTACACGGGAGTGGAGTGTGACAACAGGGAGTGGAGTGTGACTACAGGGAGTGGAGTGTGACTTCAGGGAGTGGAGTGGGACTACAGGGAGTGGAGTGTGACTACAGGGAGTGAAGTGTGACTGCATGGAGTGGAGTGGGACTACAGGGAGTGGAATGTGACTACAGGGAGTAGAATGTGACTACAGGGAGTGGAGTGTGACTACAGGGAGTGGAGTGTGACTACAGGGAGTGGAGTGGGACTACAGGGAGTGGAATGTGACTACAGGGAGTGGAGTGTGACTACAGGGAGTGGAATGTGACTACAGGGAGTGGAGTGTGACTACAGGGAGTGGAGTGTGACTACAGGGAGTGGAGTGTGACTACAGGGAGTGGAATGTGACTACAGGGAGTGGAGTGTGACTACAGGGAGTGGAGGGTGACTACAGGGAGTGGAGTGTGACTACAGGGAGTGGAGTGTGACTACAGGGAGTGGAATGTGACTACAGGGAGTGGAGTGTGACTACAGGGAGTGGAGTGTGACTACAGGGAGTGGAGTGTGACTACAGGGAGTGGAGTGTGACTACAGGGAGTGGAGTGTGACTACAGGGAGTGGAATGTGACTACAGGGAGTGGAGTGTGACTACAGGGAGTGGAGTGTGACTACAGGGAGTGGAATGTGACTACAGGGAGTGGAGTGTGACTACAGGGAGTGGAGGGTGACTACAGGAAGTGGAGTGTGACTACAGGGAGTGGAGTGTGACTACAGGGAGTGGAATGTGACTACAGGGAGTGGAGTGTGACTACAGGGAGTGGAGTGTGACTACAGGGAGTGGAATGTGACTACTACAGGGAGTGGAGTGTGACTACAGGGAGTGGAGTGTGACTACAGGGAGTGGAGTGGGACTACAGGAAGTGGAATGTGACTACAGGGAGTGGAGTGTGACTACAGGGAGTGGAATGTGACTACAGGGAGTGGAATGTGACTACAGGGAGTGGAGTGTGACTACAGGGAGTGGAGTGTGACTACAGGGAGTGGAATGTGACTACAGGGAGTGGAGTGTGACTACAGGGAGTGGAATGTGACTACAGGGAGTGGAATATGACTACAGGGAGTGGAATGTGACTACAGGGAGTGGAATATGACTACAGGGAGTGGAGTGTGACTACAGGGAGTGGAGTGTGACTACAGGGAGTGGAGTGGGACTACAGGGAGTGGAATGTGACTACAGGGAGTGGAGTGTAACTACAGGGAGTGGAATGTGACTACAGGGAGTGGAATGTGACTACAGGGAGTGGAATGTGACTACAGGGAGTGGAGTGTGACTACAGGGAGTAGAATGTGACTACAGGGAGTGGAATATGACTACAGGGAGTGGAATGTGACTACAGGGAGTGGAATGTGACAACAGGGAGTGGGGTGTGACTACAGGGAGTGGAGTGTGACTACAGGGAGTGGAATGTGACTACAGGGAGTGGAGTGTGACTACAGGGAGTGGAATGTGACTACAGGGAGTGGAATATGACTACAGGGAGTGGAATGTGACTACAGGGAGTGGAATATGACTACAGGGAGTGGAGTGTGACTACAGGGAGTGGAATGTGACTACAGGGAGTTGAATATGACTACAGGGAGTGGAGTGTGACTACAGGGAGTGGAATGTGACTACAGGGAGTGGAGTGTGACTACAGGGAGTGGAATGTGACTACAGGGAGTGGAATGTGACTACAGGGAGTGGAATGTGACTACAGGGAGTTGAGTGTGACTACAGGGAGTGGAGTGTGACTACAGGGAGAGGAGTGTGACTACAGGGAGTGGAATGTGACTACAGGGAGTGGAATGTGACTACGGGGAGTGGAATGTGACTACAAGGAGTGGAATGTGACTACAGGGAGTGGAATGTGACTACAGGGAGTGGAGTGTGACTACAGGGAGTGGAATGTGACTACAGGGAGTGGAGTGTGACTGCAGGGAGTGGAATGTGACTACAGGGAGTGGAATGTAACTACAGGGAGTGGAGTGTGACTACAGGGTGTGGAATGTGACTACAGAGAGTGAAGTGTGACTACAAGGAGTGGAGTGTGACTACAGGGAGTGGGGTGTGACTACAGGGAGTGGAGTGTGACTACAAGGAGTGAAGTTTGACTACAGGGAGTGGAGTGTAACTACAGGGAGTGGAATGTGACTACAGGGAGTGGAATGTGACTACAGGGAGTGGAGTGTGACTACAGGGTGTGGAGTGTGACTACAGGGAGTGGAGTGTGACGGCAGGGAGTGGAATGTGACTACAGGGAGTGGAATGTGACTACAGGGAGTGGAGTCTGACTACAGGGAGTGGAGTGTGACTACAGGGAGTGGAATGTGACTACAGTGAGTGGAATGTGACTTCAGGGAGTGGAATGTGACTACAAGGAGTGGAGTGTGACTACAGGGAGTGGAGTGTGACTACAGGGAGTGGAGTGTGACTACAGGGAGTGGAGTGTGACTACAGGGAGTGGAGTGTGACTACAGGGAGTGGAATGTGACTACAGGGAGTGGAGTGTGACTACAAGAAGTGGAGTGTGACTACAGGGAGTGGAATGTGACTACTGGGAGTGGAGTGTGACTACAGGGAGTGGAGTGTGACTACAGGGAGTGGAGTGTGACTACAGGGAGTGGAGTGTGACTACAGGGAGTGGAATGTGACTACAGGGAGTGGAGTGTGACTACAGGGAGTGGAGTGTGACTTCAGGGAGTGGAATGTGACTACAGGGAGTGGAGTGTGACTACAGGGAGTGGAGTGTGACTACAGGGAGTGGAGTGGGACTACAGGGAGTGGAATGTGACTACAGGGAGTGGAGTGTGACTACAGGGAGTGGAATATGACTACAGGGAGTGGAGTGTGACTACAGGGAGTGGAATGTGACTACAGGGAGTGGAATATGACTACAGGGAGTGGAATGTGACTACAGGGAGTGGAATATGACTACAGGGAGTGGAGTGTGACTACAGGGAGTGGAGTGTGACTACAGGGAGTGGAGTGGGACTACAGGGAGTGGAATGTGACTACAGGGAGTGGAGTGTAACTAAGGGAGTGGAATGTGACTACAGGGAGTGGAATGTGACTACAGGGAGTGGAATGTGACTACAGGGAGTGGAGTGTGACTACAGGGAGTAGAATGTGACTACAGGGAGTGGAAAATGACTACAGGGAGTGGAATGTGACTACAGGGAGTGGAATGTGACTACAGGGAGTGGGGTGTGACTACAGGGAGTGGAGTGTGACTACAGGGAGTGGAATGTGACTACAGGGAGTGGAGTGTGACTACAGGGAGTGGAATGTGACTACAGGGAGTGGAATATGACTACAGGGAGTGGAATGTGACTACAGGGAGTGGAATATGACTATAGGGAGTGGAGTGTGACTACAGGGAGTGGAATGTGACTACAGGGAGTGGAATATGACTACAGGGAGTGGAGTGTGACTACATGGAGTGGAATGTGACTACAGGGAGTGGAGTGTGACTACAGGGAGTGGAATGTGACTACAGGGAGTGGAATGTGACTACAGGGAGTGGAATGTGACTACAGGGAGTGGAGTGTGACTACAGGGAGTGGAGTGTGACTACAGGGAGTGGAGTGTGACTACAGGGAGTGGAATGTGACTACAGGGGGTGGAATGTGACTACAGGGAGTGGAATGTGACTACAGGGAGTGGAATGTGACTACAGGGAGTGGAATGTGACTACAGGGAGTGGAATGTGACTACAGGGAGTGGAATGTGACTACAGGGAGTGGAGTGTGACTGCAGGGAGTGGAATGTGACTACAGGGAGTGGAATGTAACTACAGGGAGTGGAGTGTGACTACAGGGTGTGGAATGTGACCACAGAGAGTGAAGTGTGACTACAAGGAGTGGAGTGTGACTACAGGGAGTGGAATGTGACTACCGGGTGTAGAATGTAACTACAGGGAGTGGAGTTTGACTACAAGGAGTGGAATGTGACTACAGGGAGTGGAATGTGACTACAGGGAGTGGAATGTGACTATAGGGAGTGGAGTGTGACTACAGGGAGTGGAGTGTGACTACAGGGAGTGGAATGTGACTACAGGGTGTAGAATGTGACTACAGGGAGTGGAGTTTGACTACAAGGAGTGGAGTGTGACTACAGGGAGTGGAATGTGACTACAGGGAGTGGAATGTGACTACAGGGAGTGGAATGTGACTACAGGGAGTGGAATGTGACTACAGGGAGTGGAATGTGACTACAGGGAGTGGAATGTGACTACAGGGAGTGGAGTGTGACTACAGGGAGTGGAATGTGACTACAGGGAGTGGAGTGTGACTGCAGGGAGTGGAATGTGACTACAGGGAGTGGAATGTAACTACAGGGAGTGGAGTGTGACTACAGGGTGTGGAATGTGACTACAGAGAGTGAAGTGTGACTACAAGGAGTGGAGTGTGACTACAGGGAGTGGAATGTGACTACAGGGTGTAGAATGTGACTACAGGGAGTGGAGTTTGACTACAAGGAGTGGAATGTGACTACAGGGAGTGGAATGTGACTACAGGGAGTGGAATGTGACTATAGGGAGTGGAGTGTGACTACAGGGAGTGGAGTGTGACTACAGGGAGTGGAATGTGACTACAGGGTGTAGAATGTGACTACAGGGAGTGGAGTTTGACTACAAGGAGTGGAGTGTGACTACAGGGAGTGGAATGTGACTACAGGGAGTGGAATGTGACTATAGCGAGTGGAGTGTGACTACAGGGAGTGGAGTGTGACTACAGGGAGAGGAGTGTGACTACAGGGAGTGGAGTGTGACTACAGGGAGTGGAATGTGACTACAGGGAGTGGAATGTGACTACAGGGAGTGGAGTGTGACTACAGGGAGTGGAGTGTGACTACAGGGAGTGGAGTGTGACTACAGGGAGTGGAGTGTGACTACAGGGAGTGGAATGTGACTACAGGGAGTGGAATGTGACTACAGGGAGGGGAATGTGACTACAGGGAGTGGAGTGTGACTACAGGGAGTGGAATGTGACTACAGGGAGTGGGGTGTGACTACAGGGAGTGGAATGTGACTACAGGGAGTGGGGTGTGACTACAGGGAGTGGAGTGTGACTACAAGGAGTGGAGTTTGACTACAGGGAGTGGAGTGTAACTACAGGGAGTGGAGGGTGACTACAGGGAGTGGAATGTGACTACAGGGAGTGGAATGTGACTACAGGGAGTGGAGTGTGACTACAGGGAGTGGAGGGTGACTACAGGGAGTGGAGTGTGACTACAGGGAGTGGAGGGTGACTACAGGGAGTGGAATGTGACTACAGGGAGTGGAATGTGACTACAGGGAGTGGAGTGTGACTACAGGGTGTGGAGTGTGACTACAGGGAGTGGAGTGTGACTGCAGGGAGTGGAGTGTGACTACAGGGAGTTGAATGTGACTACAGGGAGTGGAATGTGACTACAGGGAGTGGAGTGTGACTACAGGGAGTGGAAGTGACTACAGGGAGTGGAATGTGACTACAGGGAGTGGAGTGTGACTACAGGGAGTGGAATGTGACTACATGGAGTGGAGTGTGACTACAGGGAGTGGAATGTGACTACAGGGAGTGGAGTGGGACTACAGGGAGTGGAGTGTGACTACAGGGAGTGCAATGTCACTAAAGGGAGTGGAATGTGACTACAGGGAGTGGAGTGTGACTACAGGGAGTGGAGTGTGACTACAGGGAGTAGAATGTGACTACAGGGAGTGGAGTGTGACTACAGGGAGTGGAGTGTGACTGCACGGAGTGGAATGTGACTACAGGGAGTGGAGTGTGACTACAGGGAGTGGAATGTGACTACAGGGAGTGGAATGTGACTACAGGGAGTGGAGTGTGACTACAGGGAGTGGAATGTGACTACATGGAGTGGAGTGTGACTACAGGGAGTGGAATGTGACTACATTGAGTGGAGTGGGACTACAGGGAGTGGAGTGTGACTACAGGGAGTGGAGTGTGACTACAGGGAGTGGAGTGTGACTACAGGGAGTGGAGAGTGACTACAGGGAGTGGAGTGTGACTATAGGGAGTAGAATGTGACTACAGGGAGTGGAGTGTGACTATACGGGAGTGGAGTGTGACTGCACGGAGTGGAATGTGACTACAGGGAGTGGAGTGTGACTACAGGGAGTGGAATGTGACTACAGGGAGTGGAATGTGACTACAGGGAGTGGAGTGTGACTACAGGGAGTAGAATGTGACTACAGGGAGTGGAGTGTGACTACAGGGAGTAGAATGTGACTACAGGGAGTGGAGTGTGACTACAGGGAGTGGAATGTGACTAAAGGGAGTGGAGTGTGACTACAGGGAGTGGAATGTGACTACAGGGAGTGGAGTGTGACTACAGGGAGTGGAGTGTGACTACAGGGAGTGGAATGTGACTACAGGGAGTGACTACAGGGAGTGGAGTGTGATTACAGGGAGTGGAGTGTGACTACAGGGAGTGGAATGTGACTACAGGGAGTGGAATGTGACTACAGGGAGTGGAATGTGACTACAGGGAGGGGAATGTGACTACAGGGAGTGGAGTGTGACTACAGGGAGTGGAATGTGACTACAGGGAGTGCAGTATGACTGCAGGGAGTGGAATGTGACTACAGGGAGTAGAATGTGACTACAGGGAGTGGAGTGTGACTACAGGGAGTGGAATGTGACTACAGGGAGTGGAGTGTGACTACAGGGAGTGGAGTGTGACTACAGGGAGTGGAGTGTGACTACAGGGAGTGGAATGTGACTACAGGGAGTGGAATGTGACTACAGGGAGTGGAATGTGACTACAGGGAGTGGAATGTGACTACAGGGAGTGGAGTGTGACTACAGGGAGTGGAATGTGACTACAGGGAGTGGAATGTGACTACAGGGAGTGGAATGTGACTACAGGGAGTGGAATGTGACTATAGGGAGTAGAATGTGACTACAGGGAGTGGAATGTGACTACAGGGAGTGGAATGTGACTACAGGGAGTGGAATGTGACTACAGGGAGTGGAATGTGACTACAGAGAGTGGAATGTGACTACAGGGAGTGGAATGTGACTACAGGGAGTGGAATGTGACTACAGGAGTGGAG
Source organism: Morinoia aosen (assembly GCA_030386875.1). NCBI lineage: Eukaryota > Metazoa > Arthropoda > Malacostraca > Amphipoda > Talitridae > Morinoia > Morinoia aosen. The sequence goes on along the minus strand of CM059569.1, from coordinate 15,350,379 downwards.
TGTGACTACAGGGAGTGGAATGTGACTACAGGGAGTGGAATGTGACTACAGGGAGTGGAATGTGACTACAGGGAGTGGAGTGTGACTACAGGGAGTGGAATGTGACTACAGGGTGTGGAGTGTGACTACAGGGAGTGGAGTGTGACTACAGGGAGTGGAGTGTGACTACAGGGAGTGGAGTGTGACTGCAGGGAGTGGAATGTGACTACAGGGAGTGGAATGTGACTACAGGGAGTGGAGTCTGCCTACAGGGAGTGGAGTGTGACTATAGGGAGTGGAATTTGACTACAGGGAGTGGAATGTGACTACAGGGAGTGGAGTGTGACTACAGGGAGTGGAGTGTGACTTCAGGGAGCGGAGTGTGACTACAGGGAGTGGAGTGTGACTACAGGGAGTGGAGTGTGACTACAGGGAGTGGAGTGTGACTACAGGGAGTGGAATGTGACTACAGGGAGTGGAGTGTGACTACAGGGAGTGGAGTGTGACTTCAGGGAGCGGAGTGTGACTACAGGGAGTGGAGTGTGACTACAGGGAGTGGAGTGTGACTACAGGGAGTGGAGTGTGACTACAGGGAGTGGAGTGTGACTTCAGGGAGCGGAGTGTGACTACAGGGAGTGGAGTGTGACTACAGGGAGTGGAGTGTGACTACAGGGAGTGGAGTGTGACTACAGGGAGTGGAGTGTGACTTCAGGGAGCGGAGTGTGACTACAGGGAGTGGAATGTGAGACTACAGGGAGTGGAGTGTGACTACAGGGAGTGGAGTGTGACTACAGGGAGTGGAATGTGACTACAGGGAGTGGAATGTGACTACAGGGAGTGGAGTGTGACTACAGGGAGTTGAATGTGACTACAGGGAGTGGTTTGTGACTACAGGGAGTGGAGTGTGACTACAAGGAGTGGAGTGTGACTACATGGAGTGGAGTGTGACTACAGGGAGTGGAATGTGACTACAGGGAGTGGGGTGTGACTACAGGGAGTGGAGTGTGGCTACAGGGAGTGGAATGTGACTACAAGGGGTGGAGTGTGACTACAGGGAGTGGAGTGTGACTACAGGGAGTGGAGTGTGACTACAAGGAGGGGAGTGTGACTATAGGGAGTGGAGTGTGACTACAGGGAGTGGACTGAGACTACAGGGAGTGGACTGAGACTACAGGGAGTGGAGTGTGTATACAAGGAGTGGAGTGTGACTACAGGGAGTGGAATGTGACTACAGGGTGTGGAGTTTGACTACAGGGAGTGGAGTGTGACTACAGGGAGTGGACTGATACTACAGGGAGTGGACTGAGACTACAGGGAGTGGAGTGTGTATACAAGGAGTGGAGTGTGACTACAGGGAGTGGAGTGTGACTACAGGGAGTGGAGTGTGACTACAGGGAGGGGAGTGTGACTACAAGGAGTGGAATGTGACTACAGGGAGTGGAGTGTGACTACAGGGAGTGGAATGTGACTACAGGGAGTGGAGTGTGACTACAGGGAGTGGAGTGTGACTACAGGGAGTGGAGTGTGACTACAAGGAGTGGAGTGTGACTACAGGGAGTGGAGTGTGACTACAGGGAGTGGGGTGTGACTACAAGGAGTGGAGTGTGACTCTAGGGAGTGGAGTGTGACTACAGGGAGTGGAGTGTGACTACAGGGAGTGGAATGTGACTACAGGGAGTGGAGTGTGACTACAAGGAGTGGAGTGTGACTACAGGGAGTGGAGTGTGACTACAGGGAGTGGGGTGTGACTACAAGGAGTGGAGTGTGACTACAGGGAGTGGAGTGTGACTACAGGGAGCGGAGTGTGACTACAGGGAGTGGAATGTGACTACAGGGAGTGGAGTGTGACTACAGGGAGTGGAGTGTGACTACAGGGAGTGGGGTGTGACTACAAGGAGTGGAGTGTGACTACAGGGAGTGGAGTGTGACTACAGGGAGCGGAGTGTGACTACAGGGAGTGGAATGTGACTACAGGGAGCGGAGTGTGACTACAGGGAGTGGAATGTGACTACAGGGAGTGGAGTGTGACTACAGGGAGTGCAATGTGACTAAAGGGAGTGGAATGTGACTACAGGGAGTGGAATGTGACTACAGGGAGTGGAGTGTGACTACAAGGAGTGGAGTGTGACTACAGGGAGTGGAGTGTGACTACAGGGAGTGGAATGTGACTACAGGGAGTGGAGTGTGACTACAGGGAGTGGAGTGTGACTACAGGGAGTGGAGTGTGACTACAAGGAGTGGAGTGTGACTACAGGGAGTGGAGTGTGACTACAGGGAGCGGAGTGTGACTACAGGGAGTGGAATGTGACTACAGGGAGTGGAGTGTGACTACAAGGAGTGGAGTGTGACTACAGGGAGTGGAGTGTGACTACAGGGAGTGGGGTGTGACTACAAGGAGTGGAGTGTGACTACAGGGAGTGGAGTGTGACTACAGGGAGCGGAGTGCGACTACAGGGAGTGGAGTGTGACTACAGGGAGTGGAGTGTGACTACAGGGAGTGGGGTGTGACTACAAGGAGTGGAGTGTGACTACAGGGAGTGGAGTGTGACTACAAGGAGTGGAGTGTGACTACAGGGAGTGGAGTGTGACTACAGGGAGTGGGGTGTGACTACAAGGAGTGGAGTGTGACTACAGGGAGTGGAGTGTGACTACAGGGAGCGGAGTGTGACTACAGGGAGTGGAATGTGACTACAGGGAGTGGAGTGTGACTACAGGGAGTGGAGTGTGACTACAGGGAGTGGGGTGTGACTACAAGGAGTGGAGTGTGACTACAGGGAGTGGAGTGTGACTACAGGGAGCGGAGTGTGACTACAGGGAGTGGAATGTGACTACAGGGAGCGGAGTGTGACTACAGGGAGTGGAATGTGACTACAGGGAGTGGAGTGTGACTACAGGGAGTGCAATGTGACTAAAGGGAGTGGAATGTGACTACAGGGAGTGGAGTGTGACTACAGGGAGTGGAGTGTTACTACAGGGAGTAGAATGTGACTACAGGGAGTGGAGTGTGACTACAGGGAGTGGAGTGTGACTGCACGGAGTGGAATGTGACTACAGGGAGTGGAGTGTGACTACAGGGAGTGGAATGTGACTACAGGGAGTGGAATGTGACTACAGGGAGTGGAGTGTGACTACAGGGAGTGGAATGTGACTACATGGAGTGGAGTGTGACTACAGGGAGTTGAATGTGACTACATTGAGTGGAGTGGGACTACAGGGAGTGGAGTGTGACTACAGGGAGTAGAGTGTGACTACAGGGAGTGGAGTGTGATTACAGGGAGTGGAGTGTGACTACAGGGAGTGGAGTGTGACTATAGGGAGTAGAATGTGACTACAGGGAGTGGAGTGTGACTACACGGGAGTGGAGTGTGACTGCACGGAGTGGAATGTGACTACAGGGAGTGGAGTGTGACTACAGGGAGTGGAGTGTGACTATAGGGAGTAGAATGTGACTACAGGGAGTGGAGTGTGACTACACGGGAGTGGAGTGTGACTGCACTGAGTAGAATGTGACTACAGGGAGTGGAGTGTGACTACACGGGAGTGGAGTGTGACTGCACGGAGTGGAATGTGACTACAGGGAGTGGAGTGTGACTACAGGGAGTGGAATGTGACTACAGAGAGTGGAATGTGACTACAGGGAGTGGAATGTGACTACAGGGAGTGGAGTGTGACTACAGGGAGTGGAGTGTGACCATAGGGAGTGGAGTGTGACTACAGGGAGTGGAGTGTGACTACAGGGAGTGGAGTGTGACTACAGGGAGTGGAATGTGACTACAGGGAGTGGAATGTGACTACAGGGAGTGGAATGTGACTACACGGGAGTGGAGTGTGACAACAGGGAGTGGAGTGTGACTACAGGGAGTGGAGTGTGACTACAGGGAGTGGAGTGGGACTACAGGGAGTGGAGTGTGACTACAGGGAGTGGAGTGTGACTACAGGGAGTGGAGTGGGACTACAGGGAGTGGAATGTGACTACAGGGAGTAGAATGTGACTACAGGGAGTGGAGTGTGACTACAGGGAGTGGAGTGTGATTACAGGGAGTGGAGTGGGACTACAGGGAGTGGAATGTGACTACAGGGAGTGGAGTGTGACTACAGGGAGTGGAATGTGACTATAGGGAGTGGAGTGTGACTACAGGGAGTGGAGTGTGACTACAGGGAGTGGAGTGTGACTACAGGGAGTGGAATGTGACTACAGGGAGTGGAGTGTGACTACAGGGAGTGGAGGGTGACTACAGGGAGTGGAGTGTGACTACAGGGAGTGGAGTGTGACTACAGGGAGTGGAATGTGACTACAGGGAGTGGAGTGTGACTACAGGGAGTGGAGTGTGACTACAGGGAGTGGAGTGTGACTACAGGGAGTGGAGTGTGACTACAGGGAGTGGAGTGTGACTACAGGGAGTGGAATGTGACTACAGGGAGTGGAGCGTGACTACAGGGAGTGGAGTGTGACTACAGGGAGTGGAATGTGACTACAGGGAGTGGAGTGTGACTACAGGGAGTGGAGGGTGACTACAGGGAGTGGAGTGTGACTACAGGGAGTGGAGTGTGACTACAGGGAGTGGAATGTGACTACAGGGAGTGGAGTGTGACTACAGGGAGTGGAGTGTGACTACAGGGAGTGGAATGTGACTACTACAGGGAGTGGAGTGTGACTACAGGGAGTGGGGTATGACTACAGGGAGTGGAGTGGGACTACAGGAAGTGGAATGTGACTACAGGGAGTGGAGTGTGACTACAGGGAGTGGAATGTGACTACAGGGAGTGGGGTGTGACTACAGGGAGTGGAATGTGACTACAGGGAGTGGAATGTGACTACAGGGAGTGGAATGTGACTACAGGGAGTGGAGTGTGACTACAGGGAGTAGAATGTGACTACAGGGAGTGGAATATGACTACAGGGAGTGGAATGTGACTACAGGGAGTGGAATGTGACAACAGGGAGTGGGGTGTGACTACAGGGAGTGGAGTGTGACTACAGGGAGTGGAATGTGACTACAGGGAGTGGAGTGTGACTACAGGGAGTGGAATGTGACTACAGGGAGTGGAATATGACTACAGGGAGTGGAATGTGACTACAGGGAGTGGAATATGACTACAGGGAGTGGAGTGTGACTACAGGGAGTGGAATGTGACTACAGGGAGTGGAATATGACTACAGGGAGTGGAGTGTGACTACAGGGAGTGGAATGTGACTACAGGTAGTGGAGTGTGACTACAGGGAGTGGAATGTGACTACAGGGAGTGGAATGTGACTACAGGGAGTGGAATGTGACTACAGGGAGTTGAGTGTGACTACAGGGAGTGGAGTGTGACTACAGGGAGTGGAGTGTGACTACAGGGAGTGGAATGTGACTACAGGGAGTGGAATGTGACTACGGGGAGTGGAATGTGACTACAGGGAGTGGAATGTGACTACAGGGAGTGGAATGTGACTACAGGGAGTGGAGTGTGATTACAGGGAGTGGACTGTGACTACAGGGAGTGGAGTGTGACTGCAGGGAGTGGAATGTGACTACAGGGAGTGGAATGTAACTACAGGGAGTGGAGTGTGACTACAGGGTGTGGAATGTGACTACAGAGAGTGAAGTGTGACTACAAGGAGTGGAGTGTGACTACAGGGAGTGGGGTGTGACTACAGGGAGTGGAGTGTGACTACAAGGAGTGGAGTTTGACTACAGGGAGTGGAGTGTAACTACAGGGAGTGGAATGTGACTACAGGGAGTGGAATGTGACTACAGGGAGTGGAGTGTGACTACAGGGTGTGGAGTGTGACTACAGGGAGTGGAGTGTGACGGCAGGGAGTGGAATGTGACTACAGGGAGTGGAATGTGACTACAGGGAGTGGAGTCTGACTACAGGGAGTGGAGTGTGACTACAGGGAGTGGAATGTGACTACAGGGAGTGAAATGTGACTCCAGGGAGTGGAATGTGACTACAAGGAGTGGAGTGTGACTACAGGGAGTGGAGTGTGACTACAGGGAGTGGAGTGTGACTACAGGGAGTGGAGTGTGACTACAGGGAGTGGAGTGTGACTACAGGGAGTGGAATGTGACTACAGGGAGTGGAGTGTGACTACAAGGAGTGGAGTGTGACTACAGGGAGTGGAATGTGACTACAGGGAGTGGAGTGTGACTACAGGGAGTGGAGTGTGACTACAGGGAGTGGAGTGTGACTACAGGGAGTGGAGTGTGACTACAGGGAGTGGAATGTGACTACAGGGAGTGGAGTGTGACTACAGGGAGTGGAGTGTGACTACAGGGAGTGGAATGTGACTACAGGGAGTGGAGTGTGACTACAGGGAGTGGAGTGTGACTACAGGGAGTGGAGTGGGACTACAGGGAGTGGAATGTGACTACAGGGAGTGGAGTGTGACTACAGGGAGTGGAATGTGACTACAGGGAGTGGAGTGTGACTACAGGGAGTGGAATGTGACTACAGGGAGTGGAATATGACTACAGGGAGTGGAATGTGACTACAGGGAGTGGAATATGATTTCAGGGAGTGGAGTGTGACTACAGGGAGTGGAGTGTGACTACAGGGAGTGGAGTGGGACTACAGGGAGTGGAATGTGACTACAGGGAGTGGAGTGTAACTACAGGGAGTGGAATGTGACTACAGGGAGTGGAATGTGACTACAGGGAGTGGAATGTGACTACAGGGAGTGGAGTGTGACTACAGGGAGTAGAATGTGACTACAGGGAGTGGAATATGACTACAGGGAGTGGAATGTGACTACAGGGAGTGGAATGTGACTACAGGGAGTGGGGTGTGACTACAGGGAGTGGAGTGTGACTACAGGGAGTGGAATGTGACTACAGGGAGTGGAGTGTGACTACAGGGAGTGGAATGTGACTACAGGGAGTGGAATATGACTACAGGGAGTGGAATGTGACTACAGGGAGTGGAATATGACTACAGGGAGTGGAGTGTGACTACAGGGAGTGGAATGTGACTACAGGGAGTGGAATATGACTACAGGGAGTGGAGTGTGACTACATGGAGTGGAATGTGACTACAGGGAGTGAAGTGTGACTACAGGGAGTGGAATTTGACTACAGGGAGTGGAATGTGACTACAGGGAGTGGAATGTGACTACAGGGAGTGGAGTGTGACTACAGGGAGTGGAGTGTGACTACAGGGAGTGGAGTGTGACTACAGGGAGTGGAATGTGACTACAGGGGGTGGAATGTGACTACAGGGAGTGGAATGTGACTACAGGGAGTGGAATGTGACTACAGGGAGTGGAATGTGACTACAGGGAGTGGAGTGTGACTACAGGGAGTTGAATGTGACTACAGGGAGTGGAGTGTGACTGCAGGGAGTGGAATGTGACTACAGGGAGTGGAATGTAACTACAGGGAGTGGAGTGTGACTACAGGGTGTGGAATGTGACTACAGAGAGTGAAGTGTGACTACAAGGAGTGGAGTGTGACTACAGGGAGTGGAATGTGACTACAGGGTGTAGAATGTGACTACAGGGAGTGGAGTTTGACTACAAGGAGTGGAATGTGACTACAGGGAGTGGAGTGTGACTACAGGGAGTGGAATGTGACTACAGGGAGTGGAATGTGACTATAGGGAGTGGAGTGTGACTACAGGGAGTGGAGTGTGACTACAGGGAGAGGAGTGTGACTACAGGGAGTGGAGTGTGACTACAGGGAGTGGAATGTGACTACAGGGAGTGGAATGTGACTACAGGGAGTGGAGTGTGACTACAGGGAGTGGAGTGTGACTACAGGGAGTGGAGTGTGACTACAGGGAGTGGAGTGTGACTACAGGGAGTGGAATGTGACTACAGGGAGTGGAATGTGACTACAGGGAGGGGAATGTGACTACAGGGAGTGGAGTGTGACTACAGGGAGTGGAATGTGACTACAGGGAGTGGGGTGTGACTACAGGGAGTGGAATGTGACTACAGGGAGTGGGGTGTGACTACAGGGAGTGGAGTGTGACTACAAGGAGTGGATTTTGACTACAGGGAGTGGAGTATAACTACAGGGAGTGGAATGTGACTACAGGGAGTGGAATGTGACTACAGGGAGTGGAGTGTGACTACAGGGTGTGGAGTGTGACTACAGGGAGTGGAGTGTGACTGCAGGGAGTGGAATGTGACTACAGGGAGTGGAATGTGACTACAGGGAGTGGAGTCTGACTACAGGGAGTGGAGTGTGACTACAGGGAGTGGAATGTGACTACAGGGAGTGGAATGTGACTTCAGGGAGCGAAGTGTGACTACAGGGAGTGGAATGTGACTAAAGGGAGTGGAATGTGACTACAGGGAGTGGAGTGTGACTACAGGGAGTGGAATGTGACTACAGGGAGTTGTGTGTGACTACAGGGAGTGGAGTGTGACTACAAGGAGTGGAGTGTGACTACAGGGAGTGGAATGTGACTACAGGGAGTGGAGTGTGACTACAGGGAGTGGAGTGTGACTACAGGGAGTGGAGTGTGACTACAGGGAGTGGAATGTGACTACAGGGAGTGGAATGTGACTACAGGGAGTGGAATGTGACTACAGGGAGTGGAGTGTGACTACAGGGAGTGGGGTGTGACTACAGGGAGTGGAGTGTGACTACAAGGAGTGGAGTTTGACTACAGGGAGTGGAGTGTAACTACAGGGAGTGGAATGTGACTACAGGGAGTGGAATGTGACTACAGGGAGTGGAGTGTGACTACAGGGTGTGGAGTGTGACTACAGAGAGTGGAGTGTGACTACAGGGAGTGGAGTGTGACTACAAGGAGTGGAATGTGACTACAGGGAGTGGAATGTGACTACAGGGAGTGGAATGTGACTACAGGGAGTGGAATGTGACTACAGGGAGTGGAGTGTGACTACAGGGAGTGGAATGTGACTACAGGGCGTGGAGTGTGACTACAGGGAGTGGAGTGTGACAACAGGGAGTGGAATGTGACTACAGGGAGTGGAATGTGACCACAGGGAGTGGAGTGTGACTACAGGGAGTGGAATGTGACTACAGGGAGTGGTGTGTGACTACAGGGAGTGGAGTTTGACTCTAAGGAGTGGAGTGTGACTACATGGAGTGGAGTGTGGCTACAGGGAGTGGAATGTGACTTCAGGGAGTGGGGTGTGACTACAGGGAGTGGAGTGTGGCTACAGGGAGTGGAATGTGACTACAAGGAGTGGAGTGTGATTACAGGGAGTGGAGTGTGACTACAGGGAGTGGAGTGTGACTACAAGGAGGGGAGTGTGACTATAGGGAGTGGAGTGTGACTATAGGGAGTGGAATGAGACTACAGGGAGTGGAGTGTGACTACAAGGAGTGGAGTGTGACTACAGGGAGTGGAGTGTGACTACAGGGAGTGGAGTGTGACTACAGGGAGGGGAGTGTGACTACCAGGAGTGGAATGTGACTACAGGGAGTGGAGTGTGACTACAGGGAGTGGAATGTGACTACAGGGAGTGGAATGTGACTACAGAGAGTGGAATGTGACTACAGGGAGTGGAGTGTGACTACAGAGAGTGGAGTGTGACTACAGGGAGTGGAGTGTGACTACAGGGAGTGGAATGTGACTACAGGGAGTGGAGTGTGACTACAGGGAGTGGAGTGTGACTACAGGGAGTGGAGTGTGACTACAGGGAGTGGAGTATGACTACAGGGAGTGGAGTGTGACTACAAGGAGTGGAGTGTGACTACAAGGAGTGGAGTTTGACTACAGGGAGTGGAGTGTGACTACAAGGAGTGGAGTGTGACTACAGGGAGTGGAATGTGACTACAGGGAGTGGGGTGTGACTACAGGGAGTGGAGTGTGACTACAAGGAGTGGAGTTTGACTACAGGGAGTGGAGTGTAACTACAGGGAGTGGAATGTGACTACAGGGAGTGGAATGTGACTACAGGGAGTGGAGTGTGACTACAGGGTGTGGAGTGTGACTACAGGGAGTGGAGTGTGACTACAGGGAGTGGAGTGTGACTACAGGGAGTGGAGTGTGACTGCAGGGAGTGGAATGTGACTACAGGGAGTGGAATGTGACTACAGGGAGTGGAGTCTGACTACAGGAAGTGGAGTGTGACTACAGGGAGTGGAATGTGACTACAGGGAGTGGAATGTGACTTCAGGGAGCGGAGTGTGACTACAGGGAGTGGAGTGTGACTACAGGGAGTGGAGTGTGACTACAAGGAGTGGAGTGTGACTACAGGGAGTGGAGTGTGACTACAGGGAGTGGGGTGTGACTACAAGGAGTGGAGTGTGACTACAGGGAGTGGAGTGTGACTACAGGGAGTGGGGTGTGACTGCAGGGAGTGGAATGTGACTACAGGGAGTGGAATGTGACTACAGGGAGTGGAGTGAGACTACAGGGAGTGGAGTGTGACTACAAGGAGTGGAGTGTGACTACAGGGAGTGGAGTGTGACTACAGGGAGTGGAATGTGACTACAGGGAGTGGAGTGTGACTACAGGGAGTGGAGTGTGACTACAGGGAGTGGGGTGTGACTACAAGGAGTGGAGTGTGATTACCGCGAATTTAAATATGACTAAGCTACTTCTATTGTGAACTTCAAATGATCAAACTTGTCAGCAGGATAAATTTTCGAGCAAGTTAATACGCAACCATCTAGAATTGAGGGGTCCGTACACCCTTTGCCCTCGGTTCTTTATATGTGAACCAATGCTTATGAACTTTGACAGACTGGCAACACCTATAAAAAAATAAGAGTCTCCATATGGGAAATTATCGATTTTTTTCACAGGAAATGATTTACGGCAAAGACAACGGAAAATGGGGGTGAGGGGAGGAGGGAGTATGGCAAACCCTACTCCTACTACAAATTTCAACCTATAGACATGAAACAAGTGTCATTTGAAAAACCAACATTTGGGCAACACCACTGAGGTAGGAATGTTTGAAACTCGTTTAGGTTTCGGAGATATTCTGAATTAAAAAACTAGTTTAGAAAAATTACAAATAAACTTGGTTTTTTACTTCGACGACATGCCATTTTTTAGATAATTTGATGATCTCAAATGGTTACCTCGGGGCTGTGGCCCAGTCGTTCATCTTTCAGAAAGCATTATCTTGATTATTTAAACAAAAAATTATAGGAGTAGCATTTCGGGTGAGGAAAATTTTAGGTTTCTACAAAAGCAGAAAAACAATGACATTTTAACGATGAAACATTTTGTTCGTGAGTAAAAAATTTTTTGATGTTGTTTTGTTTTTGTGATTGAAAAGTTGTAAAAGATTTGTTTTTCAAAGAGAAAAAATGTTTTGTAAAAAAAACATTTTTTACAACAAAAACAGCTCCCCCTTGCCATCAGTTCACCTCCCATAGTGAGCGTTCTATTGCGTGCACGTCTGTAAAATTTATTGTGGATATTCAGCACATGTATAGCCTCAATTTAAAGTTAAACCATTTTTTGTGAACATATGGCCGAAACGGTTGGCTTTAAATCACGAAAATTGGAAAATGATAGGTCGGGACGATAATTATTATCCATAACACTGTAAACTAATATAATTAATGTAAGAAAACCAAAAAACATGCACACCATCAGTGCCTATCGATCTTCAACTTCCAAAAACCTCCAAAATCCACACTGTTAAGAACTTGATTTACCAAATACCACCCAGCAGAAGTGAACACATGCTCGGGTGATGGCGTATGGTCACTTGCCACGAATATTCTACGCTATTCTGGCAGTTTCGCCAAGCCCATTCTATTACCGGCCTGCCATGCAGCAATGTGTACGTCCTGCCATGCAGCAATGTGTACGTCCTGCCATGCAGCAATGTGTACGTCCTGCCATGCAGCAATGTGTACGTCCTGCCATGCAGCAATGTGTACGTCCTGCCATGCAGCAATGTGTACGTCCTGCCATGCAGCAATGTGTACGTCCTGCCATGCAGCAATGTGTACGTCCTGCCATGCAGCAATGTGTACGTCCTGCCATGCAGCAATGTGTACGTTGTCCAGCAGCACAGATACGTGCGGCGACACGCGTGAGGTGACCTCACTGCATGCTGCTGTGTGGTGGTGCGGTGGTGCTGTGCTGCGTTGCTAGACTGTGTTGCTGTGTGGTGGTGCGGTGGTGCTGCGCTGTGTTGCTAGACTGTGTTGCTGTGTGGTGGTGCGGTGGTGCTGCGCTGTGTTGTGTTGCTGTGCTGTGTTGCTGTGATGTGATGTGATGTGTTGTTGTGCTGTGTTACTGTGTGGTGGTGCGGTGGTGCTGTGCTGTGCTGTGATGTGTTGTGTTGTTGTGCTGTGTTGCTGTGCTGTGATGTGATGTGTTGTTGTGCTGTGTTACTGTGTGGTGGTGCGGAGGTGCTGTGCTGTGCTGCTGGGCTGTGCTGTGTTACTGCGTGGTGGTGCGGTGGTGCTGTGCTGTGCTGCTGGACTGTGCTGTGTGGTGGTGCGGTGGTGCTGTGATGTGCTGCTGTGCTGTGCTGCTATGCTATTGTGCTGTGCTGCTGTGCTGCTGTGCTGTTGTGATGCTGTGCTGCTGTGCTGTGCTGCTGTGTTGAGCGGTTGTGCTGCTGTGTTGTGCTGCTGTGTTGTGCTGCTGTGTTGCGCTGCTGTGTTGCGCTGCTGTGTTGTACTGCTGTGCTGTGCTGCTGTGTCGTGCTGCTGTGTTGTGCTGTTGTGTTGTGCTGCTGTGTTGTGCTGTTGTGCTGTTGTGTCGTGCTGCTGTGTTGTGCTGCTGTGTTGTGCTGCTGTGTTGTGCTGATGTGTTGTGCTGCTGTGTTGTGCTGCTGTGTTGTGCTGCTGTGTTGTGCTGTTGTGTTGTGCTGCTGTGTTGTGCTGCTGTGTTGTGCTGATGTTTTGTGCTGCTGTGTTGTGCTGCTGTGGTGTGCTGTTGTGTCGTGCTGCTGTGTTGTGCTGCTGTGTTGTGCTATTGTGTTGTGCTGCTGTGTTGTGTTGTTGTGTTGTGCTGATGTGCTGTGCTGCTGTGTTGTGCTGCTGTGTTGTGCTGTTGTGTTGTGCTGCTGTGTTGTGCTGTTGTGCTGTTGTGTCGTGAGCTGCTGTGTTGTGCTGCTGAGTTGTGCTGCTGTGTTGTGCTGCTGTGTTGTGCTGCTGTGTTGTGCTGCTGTGTTGTGCTGCTGTGTCGTGCTGCTGTGTTGCGCTGCTGTGTTGTGATGCTGTGTTGTGCTGCTGTTTTGTGCTGCTGTATTGTGCTGCTGTGTTGTACTGTTGTGTCGTGCTGCTGTGTTGTGCTGTTGTGCTGCTGTGTTGTGCGGTTGTGCTGTGCTGCTGTGTTGTGCTGCTGTGTTGTGCGGTTGTGCTGTGCTGCTGTGTTGTGCTGCTGTGTTGTGCTGTTGTGCTGTGCTGCTGTGTTGTGCTGTTGTGCTGCTGTGTTGTGCGGTTGTGCTGTGCTGCTGTGTTGTGCTGTCGTGCTGCTGTTTTGTGCTGTTGTGCTGCTGTGTTGTGTTTTTGTGCTGTGCTGCTGTGTTGTGCTGTCGTGCTGCTGTTTTGTGCTGTTGTGCTGCTGTGTTGTGCTGCTGTGTTGTGCTGTTGTGCTGTTGTGTTGTGCTGTTGTGCTGTGCTGCTGTGTTGTGCTGCTGTGTTGTGCTGTTGTGCTGCTGAGTTGTGCTGTTGTGTTGTGCTGTTAAGCTGTGCTGCTGTGTTGTGCTGCTGTGTTGTGCTGCTGTGTTGTACTGCTGTGTTGTGCTGCTGTGTTGTGCTGCTGTGTTGTGCTGCTGTGTTGTGCTGCTGTGTTGTGCTGCTGTGTTGCGCTACTGTGTTGTGCTGCTGTGTTGTGCTGCTGTGTTGTGCTGCTGTGTTGTGCTGCTGTGTTGTGCTGCTGTGTTGTGCTGCTGTGTTTTGCTGCTGTGTTTTGCTGCTGTGTTGTGCTGCTGTGTTGTGCTGCTGTGTTGTGCTGCTGTGTTGTGCTGCTGTGTTGTGCTGCTGTGTTGTGCTGCTGTGTTGTGCTGCTGTGTTGTGCTGCTGTGTTGTGCTGCTGTGTTGTGCTGCTGTGTTTTGCTGCTGTGTTGTGCTGCTGTGTTGTGCTGCTGTGTTGCGCTGCTGTGTTGTGCTGCTGTGTTGTGCTGCTGCGTTGTGCTGCTGTGTTGTGCTGCTGTGTTGTGCTGCTGTGTTGTGCTGCTGTGTTGTGCTGCTGTGTTGTGCTGCTGTGTTGTGCTGCTGTGTTGTGCTGCTGTGTTGTGCTGCTGCGTTGTGCTGCTGTGTTGTGCTGCTGTGTTGTGCTGCTGTGTTGTGCTGCTGTGTTGTGCTGCTGTGTTGTGCTGCTGTGTTGCGCTGCTGTGTTGTGCTGCTGTGTTGTGCTGCTGTGTTGTGCTGCTGTGTTGTGCTACTGTGTTGCGCTGCTGTGTTTTGCTGCTGTGTTGTGCTGCTGTGTTGTGCTGCTGTGTTTTGCTGCTGTGTTGTGCTGTTCTGCTGTTGTGTCGTGCTGCTGTGTTGTGCTGTTGTGCTGTGTTGTGCTGTTGTGTTGTGCTGTTGTGCTGTGTTGTGCTGTTGTGCAGTGCTGCTGTGTTGTGCTGCTGTGTTGTGCTGTTTTGCTGTTGTGCTGTTGTTCTGCTGTGCTGTGCTGCTGTGTTGTGCTGTTGTGCTGCTGTGTTGTGCTGTTATGCTGTTGTGTTGTGTTGTTGTGCTGCTGTGTTGTGCTGCTGTGTTGTGCTGTTGTGCTGTTGTTCTGCTGTGCTGTGCTGTTGTGCTGCTGTACTGTGCTGCTGTGTTGTGCTGCTGTGCTGTGTTGTTGTGCTGCTGTACTGTGCTGCTGTGTTGTGATGCTGTGCTGCTGTGCCGTGTTGTGCTGTTGTGCTGCTGTGTTGGGCTGTTGTGCTGTGCTGCTGTGTTGTGCTGCTGTGTTGTGCTGTTGTTCTGCTGTGCTGTGCTGTTGTGCTGGTGTACTGTGCTGCTGTGTTGTGCTGCTGTGCTGTGCTGCTGTGTTGTGCTGCTGTGCTGTGCTGTTGTGCTGCTGTACTGTGCTGTTGTGTTGTGCTGCTGTGTTGTGCTGTTGTGTTGTGCAGCTGTGCTGTGCTGCTGCTGTGCTGTGTTGTGATGCTGTGCTGCTGTGCTGTGCTGCTGTGCTGTGTTGCTGTGCTGCTGTGTTGTGCCGCTGTGTTGTGCTGTTGTGCTGCTGTGTTGTGTTGTGCTATTGTACTGCTGTGTTTTGCTGTTGTGCTGCTGTGAGCTGTGCTGCTGTGGTGCTGTGCTTCTGTGCTGCTGTGTTGTTGTGCTGTGCTGTTTACTATCCTTGTTTGCAGAGGATTCCCCTGGTCTGCAGGGGGATCCCTTGGTCTGCAAAGGGGTCTTCTGGTCTGCAGCTCACTCCCCTGACCTACAGTGGGCTCTCAAAACCTCGGTAAGTTCCAGTATTCTGCAACAGGTTTCCCTGTCAGCCGCGTGAGAAAGATGCGGCTTCAGGAGCCATCCCACTTCTTGGTTGGGTTCGAAATCTTAATCCTGAACTTTACGGGTTTGCAACCATAAGTCCTTTCTTGAATTCCAAGTGCTTCTGAAACCCCATTTATTTTGCAGCCAAATATTAGTTGTGCAGTTGTGTTGTTGGCAATTTTGACATTTAACTTTACTTAAGCAACTTATTGTTACAGTATATCTTACCTATCATTCTGCAACTGAAAGATTATTACATTAATTTTAATAATCCATAAATTTCGCCTTGTGCGTGTTTGGCTGAGTAACTAAGCAATTTGCTCGTGTGTTCGATGTCTTCAGCAAGGCATTGATTTACTTCTGCAGCCCAGTCTAAATTTACGAGTTTAATTTTGAGCTAAATTAAATTGTTTACTATCTGTGGGTTGTTAAATCGTAGATATTTATTCAATTGGTACAGTGTTTATTTAATATTTTTATATCCGTTTCCGGAAATTCGATCAACCTAAGAGATTTCTAGCAGAATTAATTTAAGATATCAGTTTATCTCAACTAACTAGAAAATTTCGAGCAGAAATAATACCCTGGTCTGAAATAAGAAATAAGAAATGAGGGTTACAAGTAACCCTTATTTCTTAAAATCAATTTACCTTAAACTAACTAAGGAATTTCGAGGAGAAATAATTTAAGAAATCAATTTACCTCAACTAACTAAGGAATTTGGAGCAGAATTAATTTAAGAAATAAATTTATCTCATCGAACGCATGATCAGAAGTGCGCTGACATCACAGAGGTCGGTGCGCTGGAGAGTCCACCGAGCTGTGCAAGAGGGCGGCACCCTCCACTCGGGCTGTGCTGCTGTCGGTGACACTAATTTTGTGTGATAAAGCTTCGAACAATTCCCTTTTTTGCTCAATAGTGATCTAAATATGTTGTGGTCAGGGTAAAAAGTTTTACTCAACACTTATAATCTTTTTGTTGGCTCTAAAGTGTTCTAAATATTTTTTCATTGGGTAAAAACTTGTTATACATTCTGGTCATTTTATGTCCAGAAACATCGTTCATTATTCCGTAGTAAATCCTAGATTACAATGACAAAGAAATGTAATGCATGAAAATTAACTTTAATTACATGAACGTGCCTTAATGAGTCTCAATGCAATAGCTTTAGTCATGTGAAATTTACCCAGCTTAAAAGTACTTTTCAAATTTAAAAAGTATCCTTCATTACTCGATATGATTCAGGGTTCCCAAGAGCTGTGCCACTAATGGAACACCTGTGCCCTGCCAATACACACTCGTGTATTCTCTACATCTTCGAACAGCAACATCAATCAAAATTTTATTGATTGAACAGTTTGGAAGCTGAGGTCTGCAAGATTGAAAGGCCCAAACCGAATTCGGCTGCAATAACCGGAGCTGAATGTGCTGCAGTCTGCTGTAATCCATCTCCCCTCTAAAAACGTTCTAGTCACTTCGCTAGGAAATAGAAAATCTCACATGAAATATGTCTTCGATTGGCTTCGACTTCGAAAATCCTTTTATAAATTCGTTCACGGACTAACTCAAATTTATTGGAAGAAAAATAATGTGTGAAAATCATTCCAAGGGATGAATGAAGTGGACTTACTTGAACGTAATTTTGATGACAAAAATGTCATTTGGTGTGAGATTCATAAGCGTTGTCTGCCAGAAACTATGCACAACCGATCAAAAAATGCATCTAGTCATGCTCTCGGATGCAGTTGCTCCAAAGCAGTTCTTTCTAGGTTATAACTAAACCGCAAAAAATCTGCAGTCGCTTTCAATTTTACCAAGTGAGGTCAATTTCCAACCGTGTTTACGAAGTTAATTCAGGACTGAACTTCAAAACAAAAATGCAATTTCTTATAAAAATGAAATATAATCGACGATTGAGGTATACAAAGTAATCTTATGCTAACCTAAAAGTATCATAAAATTTAGTCCAGGCTGCTCTACCAATACGCCACATAATCAAGTTCTGCATAGCTGATAATAACTGGGACTACTTATATAGCCGCTCTAGTTGAGGTTTACATAAGCTGGGGTTATGTTGAAGAAAGACTACAATGTTCATTTCGTGAAAAGTTTGTGTTATAACGTATAAATTATTCACATAAATATTCATTTGGTGGAATATTTTAGTTTTTTCTAAAATTCACGCTTTAACCGTCTCCCAGCTGTCGAGGCAGCGATGTTTGCCGTCTAAAGTGCACGCGTAAATAAATTACGCACTCCGCCACAGCCAAGGCCGGGCTTTTTCACCAGCTGAGAGGCCAAACTTAAACGTGTGTCGAACATACACTAAGGGTGTAGCATGTTAGACTACTGATAATTTCTAATTAGTATTTAGTCTTTGTAATCAAATGATAGTTGTTGCTTTTATGTTTGACAGGACTTTTCATAATTCCATCAGAAATTTTAAGCTCAGGCCGGATCTTTTCATAATTCTGATCAATAAGATCGGGCCTGAGCCAAACCTCGTCATAGGCTATCGTCTAATAATTAATTAGCTCGTGTATTCTCCATCTTTCAAAAATCAGAACGAAGAAAATCTTGTTAACGGAAATTAAATTTTCCTTAAAAACTGTAATATCTTGAAATGGCTTTTTATGTTGAAATACCTCGCTTGCAACTCATAGTAACTTTGATGTTGATGGAGGTGTAGTTGTATTTTTGGCAGGTCTAAGCAAAAGGACGTTCAATGGAGTTTTATATTTTCTGAATTTAACTCCTTCAGTACTTTTTGTGTACGAACTGGGATAATCAACAGCAATACATGAAATACAGTACAAGCGCATTCGCAGGTTGATAACAGTGGATTATTTAAGCACAAAATTCAATTATTTATAAATTCTGTCAAGTGCTTCTCACCCGAGAAAACTGTTTAAATGAATGTTACTTCTGCACTTTATTCCCTTAGACAATGACTTCATTTCAGAATGTAGGGAGCAACACCATTAAAATGTTGAAAGTTTGGAAAGAATTTTGAAAAACCGTGCTAAAGACTTTGGGATGCGGACATCATTTTCCTTTTTCTCTTCCAAAAACGTGTTAACATTGTTCACTTACCCTGAGTTGAAAAAATAGTTTAAGACAAAGTAATCAGATCATTCATGAAACTTCATTCAGTGATCAAAAAATGGCCTATAGCTTTTTTTCGACATGGCATCCGAAATTTTCCTGACAAGGGCACTAGCGTCTTCAAAAGTGAAGGCTAGGGTACCGTCTCCTCGAGTTTGCGACGCGGACCATTCAATCATGTAGGTCAGTATACAAGGGCTGCATTACTCTCTCATTCCTTGATCAACTATTTTAAAATCGTGTTCTAGGCGCATCTCTGATGTAAGCTTTATTAACTCTCTAATTTTCTTTACATTAATATTCCATGCGGAGACGAGTAAAACTATTTCAAACTCAATGGAACGCAATGTAGAAACACATGCATAATTTCACTATGTAATGTTTGAGCAATCACTCTTCAGTGTGTGAAGTTATTTAGGTAAAGCAGATACATATAGTCATGTATAATACATATTTCCATTAAATTTTACTAGTTGCCAATAATATCTATGTTTATAGAAGTTGTGAAGGTGAAGAACAGTAGGCGAACAGTAAGCTAGTAAACAAGTCTCCAAACAACATACTGCTTGTTATTGCATTAGAAATGTGTTTGTACTGACGGTGTTCCAGATCATCAATTGTTTAATGACTAGAATGAAATTTTCCGAAAATGAGTAGTAGAGCAGGGTCGATTATTTTGGCAAGTAGTATCGTTAAAATATTATGCTCACACGGCTATGAGCAGCTCTGTGAGAGCCTCGCAATGCAGCCTGACCAAGGAAGTTAAATACATTCCATTAAACCTTCTTGAGCCTGACGCACAATACTTCAGAGGAGGGATTCTACAGCGGGAATTCTGATTTCAAAAAATATTTCCTAATTAAATGTGGATTCCACACTCATGTTTTTCGATTTTAAGGTTGAATTTTCCTTCCGACTCCAATTCTATATCTCTAAATCTGAAGTATTACATCCATCTAAGATTTTATAATGTTGAACCCATGACTGTTAGCCTAGATTCCGTAAAGCAAACTCAACTCCTTGGGCTGCAGCGCAGTCGTCACAGACGTATTCTTTAGGCTTCGGACGCAACACTTCACAGGTCCGGCTTGTTTCACTTAATTTCGATCAACAAAGTCAGAACCACGGTGAAGAGAAGGAACACAGAGAACGATTTTTTTTAAAGGGAATACATTCCTTCGATTGCCAAGTTCGGATGCTCGCATGAGAAGAAGGCTCGCTGCCGTCATCGTAAATTATCATTTGGCAATAGCGCACCACATTGATCCAGTCGTAGGGGCTTTGCATTAGGCAGCCCAAAACATGTGCTACAGGCTGACTTTGATGATATGTGTCGCAAAGCATCTCGATGCAATTACGAAAATGGTTTGTTTTGAAATGATTGAAATAAGATGTATCTATAAATCGGAATTATTTGTTCACTACTGTACACGACTCGTCTAAAATGATTCGATGTTGGCTTGAACAAGCATTTGATAATGGTATGAACAAATAAAAAAATGAATATATTTAATACTTGATTTTTTTAAATTCATAGTGACATGGTAACAAATGCTATGTTAGACAGTAAAGAAATAAAAATTACCCCTATTGATGTTCATTGCGTTGAGCTAGAAATACGAGTAACTGTTCGAAAACTTTTAAATAAGCATGAACGGCATTCTTATGCATTTCCCATGCATGTAAATAAGGACAGCTGAAGCTGGAAGAAATTTTCTCATTCTTCGTAATCAAAGAAAAAAAAATTACCAGCTTTAACTTTCATAAAGTTTTTATTTGTTACACTGCCCAGTACTTGTTGGACTACAACGAAAAGAACATTCTTAAGCCACCCATAAAATAACTAAGTGATGTCGTTATGTCCAAGGGTGATGTCCAAGGGTTTTATGTCCCCAGCACTTGTTCCTCCTGAAGGCATCTGAAAGAATTATTATAACCTCACTTCAGAAGAATACTATCATAGCAATTTTTACTCCATTTCCTTGTTGATCAAGAATGAATCTGGAATTCTCAGGCAATCAAGGGAATGAGCTTTCTGAGATCTGACGATGGTTTTAAGAGTGTGGAATGAGAAAACCGAATCCTCTAATTTCAATCAATACACGAATAATGAGATACTGTTTTTGAGGACGCTTAATAAAACATTACAAGTTATGAGCCTGGCTCGGAATAAATTCATGTTTTCTATGTCATGAAAGTTGGTCGCTGCAAGAAAAGCGTCAGCAAACGTGCTGGCTTTGAGCGTTCCAGAGAAAATTTCGTGTGAGGGATGGTGACAATCAACTTGTTTACCGCTGTGGGGGTGAGAAGCTTCGAAGAGTTCCAATAACCTTGTCAGAAGAGCGTCTCTGAATTTTGATCTTTCTCGTAAAGTTGCCTCTGAGAATGCTGTCAGTTTCTCAAAAATAAATCCTTTCAGCCAGTGATAATTTTCAGGTTTCATGCCGTATTTGTAATTCCAGTGCATCTGCCACTGTGGAGTAGATTGGAGAATAAGAAATTGTGTTTTATTTGGCCTTTGAGTATTTTAATACAGGAAGATAATCGTTAGTGTAAAAGAACATGTTGGTTCGGTTGTTTGGTATCGAAAATACATGTTAAACATGCTACCGATGCTAGAAGGTTTTTAGTTTTAAGTTTCATGCTAATTTTAAAAAAGGACGCTCAAATAATCAGCAGAGTGCTTTGACTTTGACATAAAAAGTTATAAAGTACTCAATTTTTAGGCGAAATGCTCGAGTTTCGGCGATAATTGACTTTAAATCAGTTTTTGAACGTATAAAAGGAGAGTAAGCGGAGCTCCATTTTGAGCTTCAATTTTTATCGCGTTTCTCCGAGTGGCTTCATTATTTGGCTTTGACTGAGAGAATGCGTTAATTGAATGTGTTTTTTTCTGGCTCACAGCCATGTTTCAATCTAGACAGGTCTCGACTGCCAGAGAAAAGCTTGGTTTTAGAATGCTTTCGGACGTCAAAATTCGTAAATGAAGTTAGGGGAATTTGAGTTAAAACGATAAAATGAAGGAAAAAAACATAAAAGAAGGCTAAGGTCTAAGTGGAGAAATGTAAGTGAGGGTTAAGGGGGGGGGGGGGGGGTTGGGGTAAATGTGAAGGCTATGGGAAAAGTGTACAAGAGGGCGCAAGTAAAAGTAAGGGCAGAAACGAGGGTTAGAAGTAGGTGAACGAGTAGAAGAGAAAGTGAAATTGAAAGTGAAAGAGAGAAAGAGTAAAGTAAAGGAGAAATTTCGCTTGAAGAAAGTTAATAAATTGAAATAAAATTGCTGTTCAAGAAAGTTCTTAATTGTAAATTTGCCAATTTCAATTTTACACTCTGAATTTTTTCGTTAGGGAATTTGCGAGACGTTAATTTGGGAACCATTTCATACAAAAATGAGTGCTAGTTGTGGATTATTTTTTGGAAAATGTGACTAAATTAAACTAAAATTCCAATAGATTTTTCTTGGTGGTTCCACGCTGATTCTCGAGGGTAGTTTTTCAATACCAATTCTTGAAGTTGTTATCGTGTTCTAACAACCTTTGAACGTGTTCGTTTCTGAATTCTTCACCACAATAATAAAAAGTATAAGCAGTTATATATCGAAGGCAAAAAGTCACTTAAGCATTTAAAGCATATATTTATATATATATATATATATAGGGCAATTAAAGGCCATCGAAAGAAAAATATTGAGAGTTTTTTCGATGCATGATACAGACTGACCCTGACGAGACTTACGAGTTCAACAATACCATATTTCTGAAACCCCTAAAAATAGCTGTATGCACAGTGGAAGACAGCAGCGATTGTAGCATGTTATTTCCAAAATAATGGATCATTAGTTTGAGTAAAAAGAAGTTTTGTGAGAAAATTAAACATGAGTCAACATAACCCCAGTATTACTATTTTTTAACGAAATTCAGGCGTACAGGATCAGTAACTGACGAAGGTTAAACTGGAAGACCGAAGACATTCTGCAGTGAAAAAGCCGTTCAGCGTTGGAGTTTTAACCGGATGTGGTGCAACTTCTGCGAGGAAACATAGTACTACAGCACCACACTACAGATGAAACTAAAACAGAACTTAATGTTATTCATCATGAAAAAATGCACAGTTGTTGATTGCACTTGGTTGGTTCGTCTCTTTGTCACGCTGTTGAAGATGGTTAATGACCGTCTCTGCGAAACGAGTTTCACCAGTGTACATGTACAAAAATATTATCAACGCAGTGATGATTGGGGTGGATATATTTACTTGTTATTTGCATTTTTAAGATTTATAGTAAAAGGGAAATGTTGAATCCCGTCATTTTTGATAGGCTGCGTACGCTAATACCCATGTTCAACTCGGCTGGTACCTCAGCAGCAAGTTACAGACTCTCCGAAATGAACAGAGTTCCTGCATCTATTCATGAACTAGACAAATTAAGACTCATTCATCCCGTACTTAATCATGTCTGATGAATCTCATTTTCGTCTGAATGGACATGTGGACAAGCATAACTTTGAGGAAATTTAAAGAACAAAGCCTTTGTAAATATTCTAAAAACTCTCCAAGGACTGATAGAAAAAATAAGCGAAGAAGTTCATAGCACTCTATCAGATATTCTGAGAAGTGTGATGCAAAATACACAGCTAATAGTTTTTTGTGCCTGAATAGGAACGGAAGGCATTCGAATGAAATTACATGAAATTGGAGATTT
The DNA here is from genome assembly GCA_030386875.1 of Morinoia aosen. Taxonomy (NCBI): domain Eukaryota; kingdom Metazoa; phylum Arthropoda; class Malacostraca; order Amphipoda; family Talitridae; genus Morinoia; species Morinoia aosen. The sequence continues at coordinate 15,327,284 of CM059569.1, read as the reverse complement.
AAAAACTTCATTATTTTTCTTTCTTTTGAACTTAACTAGAACTTTGTATCTTTTATTGTTTTTGCTTAATAAATGTTTAAAATCGTAGACTGGCTTATAGGCCACCCTATATTTCCCATGATTTGCTAGACTAATTTAAGATTTATTAGTATCTCTCATGTGAATAATGTGATGTATCTTAACTCGTCCGCAACTTGCGGAGCTACAACAGGCCAGATCCTCTCGTAAATTTAAGTCAGGGCTTTGTTGCCGCTTAATTTTAACGAATTCGACACCAATCCTGAATCCGTCATTTCGGCCTTTGGAGCACGCCTCATTCGGGTGGGAAACTGCAGCTGTCGCTCCAGAATTTCCGTGTACTTTGTGGAAAACAAAGCGCAGCGTTGGAGGCCAGAGGAAGCAGAGGGAAAGAATCCAATTGGTGGCTGGGCCGAGGACATTGAGGGAGATGGCGAGTGATACGTCGCCGTCGTGAGAGACCTAAAGGCCCTTTGTCACGGTCGCGTCCCGCTCGTAACTTCAACCTCGACGTCGTGCTCGCTTTTTTAGTGCTGATTGCTCGCTGAGTACTGCAGTGTTTCGTAAATAGGTCAGGTTGAATCCAAGTTAATAATCTGAATCTCTATTTCGGACTAAAATTAATGCTTAAAAGCAAAAGTCTGATCGCAAAAGAAAATGCAGCACAGTGGACGATTCAAAAGGAAACAAGGGTGATAGCTTAAGGTAAAATAGTTCGGTAAGGGTAGGGAAGTTTCAACCATAAAGAACGGGAATAATCTGACGTAATGTACATAATCTTACTCGAAAATGTTCCACTGTTTTTATTATAGGACGTGTGAATGAACCTAGTGAGTTAGCTCTGTCTGTTTGTTTTAATTTTATGATTCTTTAAAATGTAAAGGTAACTTATCTCTGATGAATGATTCAAGTAACTCAGTAATGCATGTAACTTTTAGTATGTCTTTAATAACAGTCAAAATACGCAGTAGATGAGAAAATATATTTCCTGGAGAAATTGATTGCCAACGAACCGAATTTGTTTTAGGGAAAAAGAATCAATTGAATTTGGACGATAGATTTATATCCTCGGTTAAATTTCACAAGGCCAGTTTTCTAAGTGCAATATCATATTAAATTCCCCTATCCACATACTAGTATAACTGCGTACTCGAATTCATCATGAAAACCTTGAGCGAGAATTCACGCTTGTTTGCAATAGACCTTGCGACTGTTACCTCAGGTTGTAACTTTTCAGGAATGTGCAGGCAGAGTTTTGGGGAACTCCGGCACATGTGTCACAACAGAGCTGTTTTGAGCGTCCCTTGGAACACAACGCGCAAAAAGCGGCAGAGGCCGACACTCAAGTGAAAGCAAGTGTGTCAGCTTTCAAAAACATGGCATTCTGAGGCCGCGGGTCACCTCTCTCAGCGCAAATACAAAAAACTGCAGACACATTCACTGTTTTTTTTTAAATTTATACTAATAGTTTCATAGTAATTTATGCACTAAATGTAAAATGAAATTCATTATTGCTAAGGAATGTATGCGTGTTTTATTTCGTGCGTTGAAAACTTCAATTTTGAACGTGGAATCTTTTGTTATTTAGAGGGGTTGAGAGCTATTTAAAACATTAATGTTTACTAAAAACTACCGTTGAAACTTATTTTAATGTTCTACTTGGCTCTGTTAATCATATCTCATATCCACGAGGTGCATTAATTATTGAGAATTAGAGCTTGACAATGATTTAAATCTATTTCACCACTTATAACAGAAATACTTAACCTTAGGAGTGAGCAGCGTTCTCAACGTCTGGGTTAAGTGTTGCACCTTCACAAATTGATATTGTTAAGTTCAGCGTATGAAGCCGCTGTTGAGAGGTACTACACTTCAGCACATGAAACCGCTGATGAGAGGTACTACACTTCAGCACATGAAGCCGCTGTTGAGAGGTACTACACTTCAGCACATGAAGCCGCTGTTGAGAGGTACTATACACTTCAGCACATGAACCTGCTGTTGAGAGGTACTACACTTCAGCACATGAAACCGCTGTTGAGAGGTACTACACTTCAGCACATGAAGCCGCTGTTGAGAGGTACTACACTTCAGCACATGAAGCCGCTGTTGAGAGGTACTACACTTCAGCACATGAACCTGCTGTTGAGAGGTACTATACACTTCAGCACATGAACATGCTGTTGAGAGGTACTATACACTTCAGCACATGAACATGCTGTTGAGAGGTACTATACACTTCAGCACATGAACCTGCTGTTGAGAGGTACTACACTTCAGCACGTGAAGCCGCTGTTGAGAGGTACTACACTTCAGCACATGAACCTGCTGTTGAGAGGTACTATACACTTCAGCACATGAACCTGCTGTTGAGAGGTACTACACTTCAGCACATGAACCTGCTGTTGAGAGGTACTACACTTCAGCACATGAACCTGCTGTTGAGAGGTTCTATACACTTCAGCACATGAGCCTGCTGTTGAGAGGTACTACACTTCTGCACATGAACCTGCTTTTGAGAGGTACTACACTTCAGCACATGAACCTGCTCTTGAGAGGTACTACACTTCAGCACACGAACCTGTTGTTGAGAGGTTCTACACTTCAGCACATGAACCTGCTGTTGAGAGGTACTATACACTTCAGCACATGAACCTGTTGTTGAGAGGTACTACACTTCAGCACATGAACCTGCTGTTGAGAGGTACTACACTTCAGCACACGAACCTGCTGTTGAGAGGTACTATACATTTCAGCACATGAACCTGCTGTTGAGAGGTACTACACTTCAGCACATGAACCTGCTGTTGAGAGGACTACACTTCAGCACATGAACCTGCTGTTGAGAGGTACTACACTCCAGCACATGAACCTGCTGTTGAGAGGTACTACACTTCAGCACACGAACCTGCTGTTGAGAGGTACTACACTTCAGCACATGAACCTGCTGTTGAGAGGTACTACCTACACTTCAGCACACGAACCTGCTGTTGAGAGGTACTACACTTCAGCACATGAACCTGCTGTTGAGAGGTAGTACACTTGTGCACATGAACCTGCTGTTGAGAGGTACTACACTCGAGCACATGAACCTGCTGTTGAGAGGTACTACACTTCAGCACATGAACCTGCTGTTGAGAGGTACTACACTTCAGCACATGAACCTGCTGTTGAGAGGTACTACACTCGAGCACATGAACATTCTGTTGAGAGGTACTACACTTCAGCACACGAACCTGCTGTTGAGAGGTACTACACTTCAGCACATGAACCTGCTGTTGAGAGGTACTACACTTCAGCACACGAACCTGCTGTTGAGAGGTACTACACTTCAGCACATGAACCTGCTGTTGAGAGGTACTACACTTCAGCACATGAACCTGCTGTTGAGAGGTACTACACTTCAGCACATGAACCTGCTGTTGAGAGGTACTACACTTCAGCACATGAACCTGCTGTTGAGAGGTACTACACTTCAGCACAAGAACCTGCTGTTGAGAGGTACTACACTTCAGCACATGAACCTGCTGTTGAGAAGTACTACACTTCAGCACATGAACCTGCTGTTGAGAGGTACTACACTTCAGCATATGAACCTGCTGTTGAGAGGTACTACACTTCAGCACATGAACCTGCTGTTGAGAGGTACTACACTTCAGCACATGAACCTGCTGTTGAGAGGTACTACACTTCAGCACATGAACCTGCTGTTGAGAGGTACTACACTTCAGCACATGAACCTGCTGTTGAGAGGTACTACACTTCAGCACATGAACCTGCTGTTGAGAGGTATTTATAGACCGACCGGGGTTGAAAATTTGGCCGGGGCCGGGGTCAACAAATTTGTCATGGCCGGGGCCGGGCCGGGGCCGGGGTCAACAAATTTGTCATGGCCGGGGCCGGGCCGGGGCCGGGGCTATCAAATTTACCACGGCCGGGGCTGGGGCCGGGGCCGGGGTTCAGACCGTGTCAAGAGGTATCACGATGACGTAATGCATAACGCCGGTTAGTGGCTCAATGCATGTTGAATTACGGTTGCGCTTGGGTGTGTATTTATGTCAAGTCAATAAAGTATGTAGACTTGCAGTTGCAGTGCTTGTTGAATTAATTAATATAGAAACAATTATAGTAATTAAATGTACCGGGTGTTCCACAAAAATGTCTCCGATTTTTTAATTGATTCTATCTCCACTTAAAATTAACATATTTGAATTGTCTTTTTTTCACAATGTGGTAAATCTTGTTCCTTTTCGAATAATTTAATAGAATTAAAAGGGCGATTTTTTGGGAAATCTAATTCGTAAAATGAAAAGAAAAACCAAAATAAAAGGGAACATTCTTATAATGGCAAACGTTTCGGAATCTCTGATCCCATCATCAGTGCTGTAAAACAAGGAATAAAAAACGATAATGAACAAATTGCGAAAAAGCTATAAGAAATTAATATCACTATACCTACGTCGAAAAATAGATATGCCCAACCATTAAAAATAAAAACACAATTTCTCTACACGTTCGAAGCCATACATACACATACACCTAAATTCTAGCAATCAAACCAACACACAATAACATCCACACAAAGTAACATTACTGCATATACACACACACACAAAACACACACACAAAACACACACACATTCCAACACACTTATTTACACAGTTGGGGCAATATTAAATTTCATAGCACTTTGATCATTATTTAACTGAGGTCTATGGGTAAAAATGAACAATGATTCTAAAATTCTAAGGTCAAATTCATCTGCAGTTCTACAAAGTATGGAGAAATTGGAACTTTTGAAAGAGTGGTTTGAACTATGGCAATGATCTCTGATGGCTGACTAGGAGGAAGATGAGTATGGACCGCCGATTCCATGGGAGATACCAGAGTGTTGGCTGTGACGAATCAATTGCTTGAGTGTGGTACTTCCAACATAGGACTGTAGGCAGCATCACATTTATACAAGTAGACACAACCATTTCTCAGGCACTCTTCCAAACGCTATTTCCTATTGAAAAATGAACATATTTTAAAACTATTTCTATAAAATGGTAACACGTCAATGAAAGGAAAATGAGAGTGTATCAGAGATAAAAGATCCTTTCTCATCTCCTTGGAAAGGTAGCCCAAGAAAGAGAGCTCGACGACAACTTTTTGCTTTGGTGCAGTCAGAATTGTACACGGAGGGGAAAGTTTTTGTCTAAAAACTTCTTAACCAGATTGTTAATTAAAGATACAGGGTATTTATTTTGTACAAGTAACTTTGTGATATATTTCACTTCGTCATGAAATATTTTATATGAATTTGAAATACGGTATGCTCTATGCAATAATGTAGTGACACTTGTTTTAGTATAACCCATGTAAATGCAACTGAAGAAATTGGTACATAATCTCGTAAATGTAGGTTTTCTATAAACAGAGGTGGTGAACGTTGAATTAGTTTTCTTTACGAGAAAGTCTGAAAATGGCAATTTATCATTCTGCTCAGTTTCCTTAGTGAAATTTATCTTGGCGTGACATCCATTTATGTAGTCAAAGAATTTTAGGGCCTCTTCCTGTGAACGATACATTCACAGTAGGTATTTCACAGTAGGTATTTCACAGTAGGTATTTTATTCCTTGTTTTATGTCACTGATGATGGACTCAGAGATTCCGAAACGTTTGCCATTAAAAGAATGTTCCATTAATTATTTGTTCAAAGGAAAAGTTTTGAAAACAACAGTGGTGATCTTCATTTCTCATTACCTACTGTGAAGGAACGCGTTTTCAAAACATCACCTCCATCATTAATAATTCTTCGACAACGAGTTGAAGTGTTTCAAGAATTAAAAGAAAACGGTGAAATGATCCGCAAAACTCTTCGTTTGATAGTGGTTAGAAGTAATGCTTGCCTTAAGAGAAATGGTGGGTATGTCGAAGGATACTGAATTACTTTTGTATTTAAACTTTACTTAATGTATTGATTTGTTACTCTTTTAAGATTTTGTTTGTTCGGTCTTTTGGAAAGTGCAAAATAAGGAAGAATATCAATATTGTTTTGAAATATTTTCCTTCGAAAAATTAGTTTTTCCATCCGTTTCAGTTAAGCGATCAATGTAAAGTGGTTATTAAACGATTTTCAGAAACATAAATTATTCGAAAATCAAATCAAAATTACTACATTGTGAAAAAATAAAAATTAAAATATGTAAATTTAAAGCGGAAACATAATCAATTAAAACTCAGTGACATTTTTTTGGGACACCCGGTATAATGACTAAAAGTAGTGCGTCAGCAGTATGGGATTACTTTCACAAATCGGTGAAGAGTGTAGAAATTGAAGGGTGCACCCCAATTGAAAATCCAGGACGTATCGCCGGTGGGAACGCGCCGGTTCCTATGCGTTTTTTAGTTGTATTACGCGCGGTTTAAAGGTCAAATGTCCAATTTTTCGGACACAAATTGCACGCGAATCGCCGTTGTTCCGCCCTACCTAACGGCCGTTTACCGCCTCAGGACCAGATTCGAATCGCGGCTGGCCGTCCATGGATTATAGGTTAAAAAATCGCTCCCGGTTTCACGTGCCTCGCCTCATGGGGTGTACAATATTGCACTGGAAGCTTTGGATCTTACAATACATTCACACTTAATGCATTGTGAATGTATTGACTCATTAAGCTAGCTCAGAACAATATTGTACATCCAATGAGATCGAGGCACGTGCAACTGGGAGCTCAGGTACATAAGACAATACATTAGAAAGCACATAGAATCCCGCTCTTTCTTGAACTTTTATTACAAAACTGAAACATTCTCTACATTAAAATTTACATGAATATCTTACTTCCATTAATCACAGCCTTCTCACCAATGAAACGCCAAAATAATATAGGAATTGAAAATGAAATCACAATCCATTTAAAATGCTGCATGTAACAAATATCAACACGTGCACTACATTTTGGGACATATCATATGTGTACCATTAGGTACATTAAATACCGGCATAAATGAATAGCATTTCCATAATTTCACTACCTTTTTTAGAATTGATTCGAACCTACCTGGTAAAAATTATAGTACACTTTTATTTCTCACACCTTTTATAAAGGACAAGAATGGACTTGAGCAGTACAGAGAGTTTCTAAATTCTGCTACTCACAACTTAACCGAACCAACCGTAGCAATCGCACAAACGGAGTCAACGTTTTAAGGGAACGCGGAATCTGTGCAGAAAGGGTATAAAAACAGTAAGTTGAGAAAAAAGTTCATGAAACCAGATCAAAGTTGAAGAAGAAAGTAGTAGGCGCTAAAAAACAGGACAGCAGTGAACTGAAAATATGTGGTCCTTTAACATAACAAAAAATTTTATTTCAGCAAAAAGAAGGCCTACCTAACTCATAGCTCGGGCCCTCACATTTTCCTCCCTGGGAGCGCTAGCTCCCATAGATACAATAGTTGTATCCCTCTGAGGAGTGTCTACATTATATCGCGTGTCCCACAAAAATGTCTCGGAGTTTTTAAATGATTATATCTCCGCTTTAAATTAACATTTTTAAAATGTATTTTTTCACAATGAAATAAATTTTGTTTCCGTTTCGAATAGTCTAATTTTTTGAAAATAGTTTAATAACCACTTTACAGTGTTCGATTTAGTGAAAGAGGTAGAAAATATAATTGCTCTAAGGAAATGTTTTAAAAACAACAACACTTGTGTTCTTCATTTCTCAATACTTACTGTTTATAATAATTTCACAATGATGTATCCTACATACCACCAAGTATTTAAACGCTCTGAGAAGTTTTTTACTCCCTTTTTTCATTGTTTGAAGACACCTAAAATGCAGTTCACTAACGAACAAATAATTTTCATCGTATTGGAATATGAGGCAACGAAAAACTGTGAAAAAGTTCGAAGAGCATTAATGAAAAATTTCCGGGAAGATACACGTCGAATAAGAAAACTGTGTATCGTACAGTTAGAAGATTAGAAAGAAAATTAAATGCTCCTCTTACTTGTTCACAGTTTACCGTTGCTTCATATTCTAACACGAGGAAAATTCTTTGATCGTGAGTGAGCTGCATTTTAGGTGTCTTCAAATGATGAAATAAGGAAGTAAGTAATGTATTGAGAAATGAAGAACACCAGTGTTGTTTTGAGAACTTTTCCTATGAGCAATTAGTTGTTCTACCGGTTTCAGCAAATCGATCACTGTAAAGTGGTTAGTTAACGATTCTCAAAAACTTAAATTATCCGAAAAGGGAACAAAATTCATTGCATTGTGAAAAAAGACCTTTCAGATATATTAATTTAAAGCGGATATATAATCAATTGAAAAGTCGGGGACATTTTTGTGGGACACCCGGTATTTACAGGGTGTTGTGTGATGCGATGCGGATTTTAACCATAGGCAGAAAAACGCAAAATAAAACGATTTTCAGGAGTGACAAAACCTCACAACTTCTTTGTTTTCGAGAAATGATGATCTGAAATAATTATAGATTCCTGTAAGAATAGCCTGAAGCGTGTGCCAAAGAAGTTTCGTTTTTACTCGTTGGCTGCATGTCAAGCCCATTCTTACGGGAATCTGAAATTATGTCAGGTCATTTCTCGAAAACAAAGCAGTTTCGAGGTTTTGTCACTCATTAAAATCGTTTTATTTCGCGTTTTTCTGCATTTGGTTAAAATCTGTGCATCGAATTACATAACACCGTTTAGATATATATATATATATATGTTTCATTAAAAATAATGCCACATTGATTATTAATAATGGTTTTGTTCAATTTTTCTAGTTTTCGGAAGAGTTTACTTTGATCGAAATTTATTGAATTTAAAAGCTCCCCTAACGTTTTGTGTTTAAAATTTTGCGACGCGTTTCGTCCTGTGTCCACGGACATCCTCAGGCTAAAAATAGTTTGAGATGTGCAGCTAATAGAATTGAGAACGGAGAATGTACCTTCCACTACGGAACCTAGGTCGCCTAGCCCTCCTCACTTCGCAGACCAACTGTACACCTTCTAACTTGCATCAAATGCACATTTCTACATTCGGGTAACCGCAGCCACTCTGCCCACTTCTCCATTCTATTAGCTGCACAACTCAAACTATTTTTAGCCTGATGATGTCCGTGGACACAGGACGAAACGCGTGGCAAAATTTTAATCACAAAACGTTAGGGGAGCTTTTAAATTCAATAAATTTCGATCAAAGTAAACTCTTCCGAAAACTAGAAAATTTGAACAAAACTATTATTAATAATCACTATGGCATTATTTTTAATGAAACCTGTATCAAGGAAGGGTTACTACCAAAATATACTGAATATATATATATATATATTCTTGATATTCTATACATCAAGAAATAAACAAATAAAATATATCATATTGTATTTTTTCCTAATATAAAGTTATATCAACTCAAGTGTAAAGAGAGCCATTTCAACGCTCATGTACATTATATATGCATAGTATTCTCGATAGATCTCTCACATTTTTGTTCATTATGGAAATGATTTGCCTGGAGGGAACATTTTGAATATTAGATTAAATTATAAGTTAGTTTAGGCCTCCTCATCCGCTACGAAAATAGAACGTATCAAAAAGAGGACGGAGGAAGGCACCATTTAGTATGGAGATAAGAAAATGAGGAATCTATGCTGAAGGGTCATATAAACAGTAAGATGGGAAAGAAGTTCATGAAACAAGATCAAAGTTTAAGAAGAAAGTAGTAGGTGCTGAAAAAACAGGACAGCAGTGAACCGAAAAAATATGGTCCGTAACAAAGCAAAAACCTATGTTATTTTAACAAAAAGGCCTACCTTAACTTTAGCTCGGGCCCTCATATTGTCCCCCACGGAGCGCTACTTCCCATAGATACAATAGTTGTATCCCCCTGAGGGAGGGGAACATTTTGAATATCATTAAAGAACATAACGGATGAAATTAGAGTTACAACGTAAATTTTCAATACCCTGCATCAGCTGGATGACCAATGAACCAGCAAAAAAAAATTTTGCAAAAGAAATGCATCATTCATAAATTACATACGTAGGCACTTAAAGTTGATTGAATGTGCTTGTTTATTGGCTGAATGCTGAACAGCATTTCAAATAACAAGTTCAAAGACTGAAAATTATTTCATTAGAGCACCAAATGGAAAGCAAAGGCAAAGAATAGCACAAAAGAATTTCCTTGCGTTACTAATGCGGTTTTAGAGAAAAAATTAGAGCACAATTAGCTAGCGCAATTAACTACCAAAAAAGTATTTGCAATAAACCATAACCACAAATGATAGGGTGCACTGTTGCGCAGGACTCAATGCACAGAATTACAAATAATGAAAAACAAATTAAACAAGAGAATAGTTGAAGACGACATAGCATGGACAGTAAGAAAATGAATGAAAAATGTCTATCATGACAAGGCAAAACGATAATTACAATATAAAATGACCCAAATTCACATCTCTCGGACCCTGTAGGAGTGCTAAGTCCCAAAAGTGCAAGAGTCATACAACGTTGTGCTATTTTTTGGCCATGAGACATATTTAGAGCAATCGATTTTTCATTATAAACTCACAGTTTTGGTTTATCACCAGCGTTTTCCTCTATTCTTGTTGGCACTGATACAAAGCACTGTGAAAAGCACATTGGTTTAATTTATTGTTCAATGTCAGCATTTGCACTTATTAATATCGTGAAAATAAGTAACTAATTGTGACATCATTACACATTTGAAAAAAAAGTCTTTATAGCCACTCTGTGAAAAACTTGCAAATGAATCAAGTGAATGTGAACTGTTCTGTAATCCTGCTCAGTAAACTATCCAGAGTACTTTGATATGAATACCACTGTTCTAGTTTCAAAACAGTTGGACGAACAACACTTCACATAACTATGTTTAAAAATTGAACTCAGCTTGAGCTCGAGAAGTGACAAGGAAAATCTGAGGATGAGCATAACGGTTGATCGCCGCAACATCCCAGAAAACAATCAATATAATATCAATAAACATGTTTTGGGCATCTGATGCAATACTACTTCACAATTTGCATAACGCAATGATTGTGAAGAACACAGTCGAAACACCAAACGCAACCTTTGCAGAGGCAGTAACCGCCAGTACGCTCACGATGACACGCTGTCATTAACTGACAGATCGAGTCATGCCGCTTTCAAATGTTACGGCCGTTAATCAACTGAAAATTTTGCGCCTTCGAACCACCCGAGGCCAACTATGAATTTCACGTCCGAGCTTGACCGCGCTTAGTTCGGGGCGCGTAGAGGCAGTGTTAAAGCAGAGCAGGCCGACTAGCCTATAAATCGTGCATAATCGACCCTCACGTCCTTAATACACCGGCGATAAGTCCTTGATTTTCAATTGGGACCATTTGTGAAGCAAATATACGACGAGGAGCGGCTGGTGCATCCCAGAAAACTTTCTCAACTAAATATTTATGGGGCCATCTAAAATCGACACAAAATGACCAATTCCTGGAAGCTAAAGAAAAACCAAACAACGAAAAAAAATTGAAAAATAGAAACAAAACGAACAAGAAGAAAAGCCAAATGTCTATGTATTGAAAACAAACAAAGACAGTTTAGGCTTCAGCAGTGACAAAACTGCCGATTGTAGCAAGTCGTCTTCGTCTACTGGCAAACAGCTGACGTTAAAAGAAACATTTACTCAATCTAAAACCTGGGAGCCGAATAATACTGACTAAATCCATAGAGAGAAATTGTTAATTTACTGGCTTTGTGACGCGTTCAATCCTTACGACCCTATGGAAAAGGAAACTTTTTTAATTTTGTAGGGTTTTTGAATAAGAAGTTTCAAGTTCCATCAGAAAAGGTAATTACAACAAGACTAATTCCGGACCCCAGTATCCAAATTCAGTTTGCTATTTCAGAGGAAATATAAAAGCATGTTAACAAAAATTGCGTCTTCTCAATAACTACTGATATTAGGTCCTTTTCAAGTCGAGATTCTTTAATGTCAATAACTGCGCACTGGATTATAATTACACTGGATGGTAGCATACATACTGCTTTTTCTTCTCAGTGACTGCAAGTTCTTCAGGATTGCAATGAACTCGCAAATCTCTTGATAAATCGTTTTAAATTTGTTTAAAAGACACGTGAATTTTTCACGTGCGGGTAGCCAGGCACACTACGCTTTATTCACTTCAAACTCTTAGTCCAAGTCAAGTTCAAGTTAATCCAAATCAACTTCAATTTAATCCAAGTCAAGTTCAAATTAATTCAAATCAAATTCATATCAATCCAAGTCAAGTTCAAATTAGTTCAAGTCAAGTTCAAATTAATCCAAGTCAGGTTTAAATTAATCGAAATCAAGTTCCAATTAATTCAGCTCCAAGTTGAGTTAAGAATCGACATAAATCTCTCGTTAATTTGAGCTTTTTTTGTATTAAAAATGTATCTGTTGGCTGTGATGAGCAAGAAAACGTTTTTTCTGCAGTGTTAAAACAAGCTGTCGTAAAATGTACTAAGTATCCAGCATCAGGAGGCAGAGTGTGATTCAGATCTTTGAGCGGAGTAACAGCTAGAAGTCAATTATAAAAACTTCATATTATACTACACATTAAAGTTGTTTTAAAATTTTAAATTAATGGCAGTATGCATCTATTCAAATAATTATTTTCAAAGGTACTTTTATGTTACAGATACACATAGTATCGAGGATTTATTTACACTCATTTGAAGATTTACATGCCTGAAATTCCACTTTATCACATTTATGAAATCAAATGTGCATGCAATTACAAATGATTGCCACTGGACTATGTGTAGATTTAACCTTTAAAAGAAATGACCGAATGCGATTCACTGAGTACTTATGTACGATACCATTTGATTACAATTTATATGAGTACATAACTACACAGATACAATCCTGCAATAGCAATCAAAATTGTGCCATCCCTTCAAATGAATAGGCCTAGGCAAATATATCATCTCGATCGATGAAAAAATTGAAACTTGTTTTTACAAAAAATCTTTCGAACAAGCAAAAACAGACTTCGTTGCTATTTTTCTATTAAAGGTTAAATCTACACATCATCCAATGGTAATCTTTCGTAGTTGCATGCATATATGACTTTATATATGTGATAAAACGAAATTTCACGCATATAAATCTCTAAATGAGTAATTAAATCCTCGATACTACTATGTGTATGTACATGTGTAACAAAAAATTGTCTTAGAACATAAATATTTGAATGGATGCACACTGCCATTAATGTAGAATTGAAAAACAACTTTAATGTACAGTTAATACGAAGGTTTTTATAATTGATATCTATATGTTACTCCGTTCAAAGATCTGAATCACACTCTGCCTCCTGATGCTGGATACTTAGCACGTTTAATTTGAATTTTACTTGCGTTAATTCGAACTTGACACGGATTAATTTGAACTTGACTCGGATTAATTTGAATCTGACTTGGATTAAATTGACCTTGACTTGGATTAATTTGAAGTGAAAAAGGTGTAGTAATAACTAAAAACCCCGGTAAATAGTGCCCCGGCTTAGGGCACTATTTTACCGGGGCCGGGGCCGGGGTCAGCCAAAATGGCCGGGGTTGGCCGGGGCCGGGGCCGGGGCCCCGGTCGGTCTGTAGAGGTACTACACTTCAGCACATGAACCTGCTGTTGAGAGGTACTACACTTCAGCACATGAACCTGCTGTTGAGATGTACTACACTTCAGCACATGAACCTGCTGTTGAGAGGTACTACACTTCAGCACATGAACCTGCTGTTGAGAGGTACTACACTTCAGCACATGAACCTGCTGTTGAGAGGTACTACACTTCAGCACACGAACCTGCTGTTGAGAGGTACTACACTTCAGCACATGAACCTGCTGTTGAGAGGTACTACACTTCAGCACATGAACCTGCTGTTGAGAGGTACTATACACTTCAGCACACGAACCTGCTGTTGAGAGGTACTACACTTCAGCACATGAACCTGCTATTGAGAGGTACTACACTTCAGCACATGCAGCTGCTGTTGAGAGGTACTACACTTCAGCACATGCAGCTGCTGTCGAGAGGCATTACATTCAGCACATGAACATGCTCTTGATAGGTACCACACTTCAGCACATGCAGCTGCTGTTGAGAGGTACTACACTTCAGCACGTGAACCTGCTGTTGAGAGGCACCACACACCACGCAGCCCCGCACCAGGCATTGCTGTCAAGAATGAGGTGAGGAACGGGTTTCCTAGCGTTACCTTGGCTGAGGTCATCACATTTCTTTTCCTGAATCTTTTATTAATATCAAAACTATTAAGTAATTAGTTCTCGGTTGTTTCGTACAACGATATGAAAACACTAAGTATAGAATAGCATCAGAGTTGTCAGGTTTCGCAGAACATTAATGCAAGTTTGCTCATCGTAGATTCATGTTTGGTTGCGTTGTCATTTTATCTGTTCCAACATGGTGAGGTGTGGCTTTTTTAGTGTAATAATGATCGATTTCGTTGAGCTTTCATTTCATTTAGCGTATTGGCAGAATGTATGCGGCATAAGTTAGCTTTATGGGATAGTAAATTCACTTCACTTCTCATTTGAAATACCTTGCAATTGTAGCGATATATTTTACATCGCAATTCTTAAATTTTAGAACAAATAAATTGACTCTTCATGAACTATTTTGCAATTTAACGTTGCAGATAGAAGTAGAATACCTCAGCTAAGCTCGAGAATTGCAACCCGTAGTAGTTATGTATTTCAAGTTTTCGATTACGCTACTCGTAGGGAATTTCAATCGTTAACCTTTTTGTATCAGTAAAAATGTTCGGCCCAAAATACTGTCGAGCAGGAAATGATCGCACCACCTTACAAGAGTAATTCTATAGCAGCTGCTGCAAATTTGCTGTCAGTAATCGCACATCGGTTGAGGTTATTGACATTTTTATTTTCTTAGGAATTTAATATGACTATGCTATGTAGAACTGTAAATTTAAGTGAAACATAATTTGTAATGCCAATTTTGTATAGGAATTTTCGATCTATAAATGTGAAAAAGTTGTATTTCATGTAAATCATCGCATTAATTAGGAGTCAAAACAGCACCCCAGGAAACCTGCACCCAAAACACGCCGCGCGCAGGAATACCACAAGTTGAGGTCCTACACTTCATGAAAGCTGCCTGTGATATTGCATTTAATTCAACATAAAACTAAAAATGGTGTTCCGGTAGCTTGATATAGAATATCTTAGGACACTCGTGCGTCACGTAGAATATTTGGAAGGTCCCCCTTTGTATTGAAATTTTTTATTGTTTTATGCAGATGCTAAAATAGCAACATTTGTGGCAGAGAATGGAAATAGAGTATACTGCCTTTTTGTTCACCTATATATTGATCTTTTGTTATTCTTTATTATCATGCAAAATGAAAGTCTTGTTTTTTATTGGAAAATTTAATAACTCAACATACACATGTGCTCAATAATATCAGATAACGTAAGTTCTGATCTATACATATCATTACTTGAATAACAGCCCAAAAATTCTCTAGTGCAATAATATCACAAAGTTAAAAAGAATTTGCACGAACAATATTATAAATTGCCTCTGAAGGGCACATTTACTCTCTTGATATTCTGGAGACTTGCTTAATTCATGTACCTTGTAGGACCTTGAACCTTGGCTGTTGAAAACGCTGTTCTCTAGTAGATTTTTCTATAATATTTTAGTCCATATTACTGTTTGTTTCAAACATCATTCTGCAGGATATTCGGAAACTAATTGTGCACACATGTGACATAAACAAAACTTTTTTAATGAAAACTTACAGTGAAGACAGAACTTCAAGTGCCTACTTTATTACAGTGTTTGCGAAGAAAATTCGACTCCAATTCTATAACCTCAGAATTTAAATCTCCAGTCAAGTCCCAGAGGCGACTTATTTAAAGTGCAGCGAAAGCAAAGGAAATATCAACCTCCTAACCCATATCAATGTACAAGACATGATGGCCTAGTTCCTCATATAGTTGAAGAAACAACCAAAGATATCTGTAAGCCTTAACGAACATTTGCCATCGATTCCGCAAAAAATTTTGCTGAATTTGAACAAGGTGAATGACTCTTCTTTAAAGAAATGGAACCGAGAAAAAAAAACAATAACTATTACCTATCATTTTAACATCAATATATAATCAGTAGAGCAGTAGAAAAATTACTCAAAGATCGAATGACAAAATATCTCCAAATCCAAATTTGATTCGTGGGTGCTCAGCAGGTGTTCCGAGAAAAAAGTAGCTGTCTTAAAACATGTGCGACTTCTTTGCTTTGGGTAAGTTAACTGAATTTGCGATCAAAAGAAAGCTGTGCACCTTTCATGACCTGACTTTGTGGAAGCCTTCGATAAAGTTTCCCAAAAGAGGCTCATGACCGAAATGGAAGCTTATGGTATACAGAAAAAGTACCCTCTGGAGATACGAAACTACACTTCACCGGTCGCACTCGAAAAGTAACGATTCACGAGCAATTTAGAGACCGGGCAGTAGTAAGACCAGGAATTTAACAATGGACCGTTTCAAGTCTACTCTGCTCTATCAAAAATATTGACCACCTGGCCCACGAAATCGTCAGTAAAATCAATGAGTTCGCAGATGACACGACACAGGACGTTTTCCTAACCAGAATGAGACTTCAACGAGATAAGGACACCATTTAAATAAACACCGACCGACTTTCTCAATGGAGCTAAATCTAGGAAATGAACTTCAGCATCGGAATGTTCAGCAATGCACATTAGGACTGGTATCCAGAATTTCCCGCGGTTTATGAGATATTGAATGGAGCTGCCACTGAAGCAGTTAAACAAAAAAGAGCCTCGGAGTCACATTATTACCTACGCCTTTAAACAAGAGGAGCAATTGGAAAAACCTTGTAGATACGTGTAGAATTATACGTTTCACAGCGAGGATCATTGACTACTTGACAAAGAATATACATACGTAATACCAATTCTTTATACAGCACTTGCTCGACAACATCTGAAATACACGGAGTCCACAACCACAAATAGGTTCCACAGCCTTCGTCTAGGTATAGAGAAATTTGAAAGAATTCAGACTAATGCAACGAAAATCTTTTTCGAATTTCAGAATCTCAGCCACAAATCGCATCTCCAACAGCTTGAACTCATTTCCCTCAAACAAAGACGACTGAGTGGTAGACAGATACAGACCTGCAAGTATACGTGTATATTCAATGGCTTCAGTTATATGAGCCTTCACAAATTGTTCGATATTGACAAACGTATGTACAGAATAATTGATGTAAATAATAAAAAACGGTCTAAACTCCTCAGGCCAAAAGCATTTTTTCGGTTGAAATTTTCAGAATCTGGTACCAGCTACCAGAAAATATCGTTGCAGTTGCCGCAATAAGTACGTTATGAAATAGGTTTCAGCCAAAACTGTGGTTAAAATAACCTAGTCTCTTAAAATACCAAATTGAAAGGTGACCAAAATTCTACAGATTTTTAAAAAACTATACGTGATTTATTGGGTATTATCGGAAGCAACCAGTTAATGGTACTCTTGGTAGTCTGAAATCCTGAATAATTCTCAACGGACTACAAAAAACACACGTAACGGAAGTAATAATACCGGAAATTCAGCTATATGGGACCGCACGTGGGTGAAATAGTTACTTCTTGTCATTTATACGAAATTCAGGCTGATAATTACTTCTGTATTCCTACTCTGGTGTACGTGCGTGACTGGTGACTACCGGCATGGGACTTAAATGTAGTGACCCAAGAATGGACATCGCGACTTGTTCCTGCTTTATTCTGTCTAGCTCGCTAAAACGTATGGGCTACCGAGCACAGCTCCCGAACACAGGACTTAACATACTTGCTGGACTGCGTTGGACTGTTTTCTTACAGGTACTACGTTTAATATATATGCACATACTTTTCGTATCCGATTATCTACAAACACGTACAGCTCGGCTATGTTGTTAGTCACTTCAATTATTGCGCGAGAAGGGCTGAGGCGATAGCGCCAGCAGCACATTACAGTGTTGGCGCTCCTCTTGCTCCGAACGGTAACTTATGTGCAATTTGTTGTGAGGCTTAACGATTGACTTGATTGTCAATATTCGTCGTAGGTTTTTCATACGACATTATTACGACTTGAAATGCTCGAATATCCATATGCGGCATCTCCGCACATGTTATCTGTAGTAGCTTTGTCTGTATCTGGAAGACACCAATAAGAAGCCGCTCTGTCGAGGCCAGGTGCTCAATCTACCGATTCCCATCCTGCTGTCAACACCTAGTGGAATAAACTCGCCAAGCTCACCATACTTGTTTCTCTGACCGCACATTAAGTGGTGGCCAACGTATGTTGCGAGTCGAACTCACATTCGCATAAGTGTTACCCGAAGATCAAGTTCTCCGTGAAGATAGTTTTGAACAGTGTAAAATCCAAATGTGTTCCAGCGAAAACAACCAGCTCTGGCAACCTGAAGAAACAGTCATTGTGTTTGGAATCATCGTCTCTAAAGAATTGTTGACGGAAGCTTACTGTAGATTTACAGTATTTCTTAATTTATCCTCACCCCTGCGTACCAAAATTTTGGTCTACGAGTGTGAAAACGACACTATCGAATTGGTTTTTCAAGTCAAAATTGCAGCGTTCCCAGCGTCAACAATTGAGTGAATTTTACATCTACAAGAAGTGAATTCAAATCTACAAGTAATAAGAACAATTTAATTTGTGTGAGATAAATTCCTACGATCGCACCAAAAACAGTAACAGTGACTGTAGCAGTGAAGTGACACGTACTTTCAGTTTACAAGTGTAAATTCTTCAACGTGGTGCACAGTATAAACGCAGTAAAATCTTGCTGTACCAGCCGACAACATTGTCTACAAAGCACAGCATCACAGCGTCCCATCATTGCCTGCAAGAGACGTGTTCAGCTGTCTTCAATTTTTTACACAGTTAAGTCTTTTGTGGAAAATTTTTTTTTCTCTTCGTTTAGTGCTACCTCGCTCTGTCCCGGGCAGCTAGTCTTTTTTTGTTGCACTTATTGCCGTGGTTTTTTTTTACCACGCCCGCTTCCTGAATAGCTGTACAATTGCTGAGCCGCAGTAGGGATCAGTGGCACTCTGAACGTTGTGTGAGAGACACGTAGGTCCAACGAATCTGGAACGTAGCTGGTTACCAACTTTTAACGAAATTTGCATCGTAAGTTTCAAATTCTATTTGCCATTCGAATAGGAGTGTTAGTAGAAGTGTGTGAATCACCTCGATTTCAATTTTTGAAGCTTTAATGTGATAGAATTTGACGTTCTTTGCTGTGGAGGAGCAATATTTTTTTTTAACGCCTTGTCGTAAGCCTCAGCATTCACGAGCACTCTGCACGTTTTATTGAGAAGTCACACAGATTTGCACTGATTGTGGTGTTTGAAAGTGCCACTATTTACTGAATTTAATTGGAAGTATTGGTTACGTAATTTTATTAGCGTTATTGATGACTAGAGATTAACGCTAGTTCATTTTCTATGTAGTTTGTACGTATTAGAAGCTACTATATTCCTAGCTACTAATTGTGATTATTGATTCAAGTGGGATTATTAATTTTTTTTGTGGTTCTTCAAGGTGTGTCTTTAATTAATTTTTGGGTGTTGTAAATGCATTTACGGTGTTTATTATCATTTTAACTGGTTTTAGGGTGTTTATTATCATTCTCGGTGTACGATATTAATTTTTAAACGAATTTTAAGTGAATTTTGGTAGTGAATTGTTAATTTTTAGTAGAATAGGATATTTTTCGATGAAAAACGACACATGTCGGATTTCTCTGATTCTCTGGACAGTGAGGACGAAGTAGTTAGAACTAAACCTACTGTAACTAAGTACGGACGAGTCAGTACTCCAAGGGTGACTACGGAGCCAGTAATTAGCAAAATGACGACTCCTACGGCAGCGACAGCTGGACCTAGTGCTAGTGCTGGACCTAGTAACGTTGACGCGTCACAACTTGCACGTGACATTGCTGCAAATCTAAATGTTCCCTCTGTCGGTACAATAATGACTAATGCAGAGCTTCCAACCTTCCGTGGAAGACGCCGTTTGCATGATGGGGAGTTCCTAGAGAATAAGACATTCTCGACACATATCCAAAATCTTAAGGCTTATTTGAGTCTGTTGCCAGATGCTACTAGTGATGATCGTAAGAAGGAATTTTTGGTACGATCTGCAAACAAGAACATCGGCGATTTCAATAGTGTAGTAACTAAGTTAGTAAATACCGATTTACATTATTCTTTCGATCAGGTCGTTCAGATACTAGAGGACATTTACGTCTCGAAAGGAGAGAAGAGTATCCATGCATTAGCTTGCGATCTAAATGAGTTGAAGTTAGTTAAAAACAATGCACTTGCTGCTCAGATCGTGAACGCATTTTCAAAAATAAGGAAGCTAACAGAGAGTATTCTTAGTTCAAACTCACTCGGGTGGCAGCGCCACGCTTATTTCCAGAACTGCACCACGCAGGCTGAGTTAAAAAAATTCGTAGGCGACAGCATGTCGTACAGTCTGGCGTTGGGGGTTCTAGGTCCTTTATTTGATGAGACGTTCGCTAGAAAAATTTTTGAAACACAATTTTCGACTGCAGAGGAGCTGTTGGCCAAGTTAATTTCCGCGGTGCGAAGCCAGAGCGAGTCTAAGAAAATACTAGCGCAAAAGTATCCTGTCAGACAGGAGAGCGAGAGTTACGTAGGTGAAGTAATTAGTGAATTCGAGGAAGTTTTGGAGGAGCCAGATCAATTCCAAGAGAACGAAGTGTACTACGGAAGTATAGGAAATTACCGTAGGAATTTCCGATCAGGGGCACGTAGGATTGTACCTAGGCCCTGGCTCGCACGGAATCCTCGCTCAAGAGGTAGAGAGTTTAACAGTTATGTAGGAGATAGAGGAAATGGATACCTAGAGTGTAATATGATGAAATCAGATAGTAGTAGTTCTGGTTCTGTACAATTCGCAGGAAATTCAGGAAATTCAGGAGGAAATTCAGGAACGAAAAAACCAGGATTCCCGTACTGTAGCAGTTGTTCGACAGTAGGGCACTTCGAGTGCAGATCTCAAAGAGGATCTCAAATGCCGAGGGGATGTTTTGCCTGTGGTGGAACTCATGTAGTAAAAAATTGTAGAGCGAGCGGTTCGGAAGTCCGTAACTATAGGGCGTATTTACGCAGTAGGGGTAGCACGAACCGTGGGCAAAGTGAAGTTCATTGGGCGGAGTGCAAGTCAAGCGATTTTTTAAACTAGGTGAAGGTAGTAAGGGGGAGTTGAAACAGATTGAGCCCGAGGTATTTAACGGTACTAACCTCGTAAAACTAGAGACCGTGGCAAAGGTTCCAGATGCAACCGAGATAACCAAGTCGTATGTTGACCCCTTATTTCAATGTAAAAATCGATATCATTTGTTGCAAGAAAAAGAGCTTGAGAATGATCATTATCAAGACAAGACTGTGGAATCATATTTTTCGGTATCCGTTGTACAAAATGTTAACAAAAATGATGCTGGTTTAATATCATTCAAGGATTCCAACAAACCGACCATTATTCTCAAAAATAATGACCAGTATTTAAGCGCTTTGCTCGACAGCGGATCAGACAAGTGTCTTCTGAGTTTCAGACAGGTTAAAAATCTAAGTGAGGAAGTAAAGCCGAGTAAATTAAGAGTGAAAGGCGTGAACGGAAAAAGTGACGTCACTGGTGAGGTGGAGTTAGCTATTAAAATCCCGGGCACAAGTAAAGTAATTAAAACAAGTGCACTTATTGTTCGTGAAGCCAAATTTAATTATGATTTAATTCTAGGTCGTGACGTCTTAAAAGACGCCATAATAAACTTCAGAGAGAAGGAACTTCTTTGGAATAACGTTGCAATTCCTTTTCAAGATCTAAATGTGGAACCTCTGTTAAGCAGAGAAGCTGTAATGCAAAAAATAGTGAAGAGTGATTGTCTATTATCAGAGATTGCGGTCGCCAGAAAGACCAAGAGTCAATTAAAAAATGATGGCTGCGGCAGAAACAATGCTGACTGCAGGAGAAAAAATGCTGACTGCGAGACAATGAGAGCTGCGGTAGCTCAGGCACAGACAATGAGTACGAAGCAATTAATCGTTCATTGCAATCAGGCTGAAGTGCCTGGGAATTCACTTAATGTCATTTATGGCTTCCTTAAGAAACCAATTGTAGGAGAATACGTCATTCAGAAAAGATGTCTTGATAATGGTGCTCTTATAGCTGACTCAATTGTTCAAATAAATGAAGACGGTGTGGTACCGATTATGGTTTTGAATCCAAGTGATGAAACAGTGTATCTCTCTGAGAATTCTATGCTATGTCATGCGGAATTAATAGGAGCTAATGAGATTGAGAGCGAAGTATTTTTAACCAATGAGGAAAAAGCGCTCAGAGATGCTAGTGATGTTGAAGTAAATGCTGTCGCGGGGTCGGGTACGACTAAGGTTGTTTCGTCAGGTGGTGGAATTAATGCCATAGTCGATAGTAAACTTGAGTTGGATGCTGATACTCGTGGCAGAGGAGAAATTCTTGCTGATGACAAGAAGTTAGATGTTAATACAGAAGTAAATGTAAATTTATTAAGTGGAGAAAGTGGAGAAAAGGAGTTACGACGTGAGTTAACAGTAAATGATATTTCATGTACGGAAGAAGACATTCAATTACCTTTAGTTAATTTGTTAAATAAATTTAGAGATGTGGTGACTTTAGAAAACGAACAAATAGGAGTAACGAATATTTTGAAGCATCATATTCAGTTGAAGACTGACGCACCTGTGTTAAATTTAGCTCCCTACCGCATACCTCATAAGTACCAAGAAGAGGTAATGAGAATAACCAACGATATGCTCGATCAGGGAATAATAGAGGAGTCGTCCTCTGACTTCAATTTCCCTGTCATTGTAGTTAAAAAGAAATCGGGAGATTTACGGCCCGTTATCGACTTCCGTGCTTTGAATAAAGTTTTGATTAAACATTCTTACCCAATTCCCCGCATTGACGATATCCTAGCAACGTTAGGAGGTAACACGTGGTTCTCTAACCTTGATTTGCGCAGTGCATTCCATCAAATTGAATTGGAAAAAGAAAGTAGGAAGTATACTGCTTTTAGCGTCAATTACCGTAAGTACCAGTTCTGTAGGGTACCGTTCGGACTCTCAACGAGTCCGGGAATATTTCAAAAACTCATGATATCAGCGCTCTCACCCATTTTGGGAAAGCTCGCGTTTGTATTCCTCGATGACATCTTGGTATTTTCTAAAAATAAAACTCAACATTTAACTGATATAGAAATGGTGCTTAAATTGCTGCGAGACGGTAAATTATCCTTAAAGCTTGAGAAATGCCATTTCTTTAAAAAAGAACTCGAGTATTTGGGCCATATCATTGCCGCAGATGGAATTAAATGTAAATATTCAAAAAAATTGCAAGAATGCCGAGCGCCAACCAATGTTAAGGAATTACAACAGTTTTTAGGTTTGGCGAATTATTTTCGCAGCTTTTCGCTATAGAAACCTTAAGCGGCGCAATAAGGATATTCAAGTTGGTGACAGAGTCCTATTAAGGAATCATACCAAGACCCATAAATTGGAATTAACTTGGATTGGGCCTGCGGTCGTCCAAAAGGTTAAACGTAATTACGCTGATATTAAAATTGGATCTAAAATCGTTAGAAGTAACCTTAATCATCTTTTACCGCTCAAAAAGGTAAAATCTGTGAGTTAAAAAGACGAATTCATTGGACTATGTGACGTGCTAACTAATCGACGAGTAATATTACCGTTTTACCATTTTTTAACCTTTTACCGTTGTTTTACCGTTGTTTATAAATAATGTTAAGAGATATAATCATAATTTTAGAAGCGTTTTCTTGGCTATATGCAATATGCTTGCATTCATATTAATCTCAGTAATCAATGCGTTGTGTTTTAATATGTTAATCTTAATGTTGCTTTATGCTCAAGTAACTTGATGTAAATGTTAGACATTTACCCCAGACGAATTTGTACTGTCTCGTCTAGCTGTCGCTAAGACGTTTCATTAAATTTTTAATTGAATTCACTCAGACATCCGTTTTGCTAAATTGACAGTTTTAATCATGAACGATGCGCCGACGGCGAATTGCAAATCGCTGAGGGTGCTGTTCACCTTGCGAGATGGGTTGTTTTGACACTGCGGACGTGTACCGGAGTGCTATTTTTGTTCCGTCGGAATGTCCGGCGATCAGCAAATTTAGATTGCATTCGTGAGGAAGGTGTCTCGTCACCGGATATAATTTTTTTCAATACGATCAGCGTTATTCTCTTTATGCGAGGTTTATCGTGGTTGTTTAATGACTGTTGTCAGGCAACCGAGATCTGATACCAAATTATATGTTGTATTTATTTTTATTTTTGTAACGGCCATGCTAATATTTTCTGTATCTGTTCCTTGCAGCGCATGCGCGGGACGAATCATCGATGGCTGAAGCGTTCGAGGGCGAGGCTGTCGCGGGTGCGGCGACGACTTTCGCTGGAAATGACGATTTTCTGGTCATCTGTACAACAATGGCGTTTGACCAAAAGTTTAAACAAGATGGAGATCGCGCTGATAGCGATCCTCATCCTATTGTCGACATTAGGACTCGCCATGATCCTTCATAGACTTCATAGGAGACCAACGATTTTACTTAGTCTGCGAGATGAACACTAATGAGCTGGGGGATAAGCTTGCCAACGTGAAAATGATTTATTTCAAATTATTTAGGATGAAAAAATTTAATTGAAATACGTGAAAATTTATTAATTGAAAAAGTGGTTGAATTTGAAAATTGGCTTGAAAATTTTGAAATCTGGCGCGCAGTGGTTAAATGAAACGCAAATCGCATGAAACACGCGATAAAATATGCGCGCGGTGTTCTCGTTAATCTATTTTTGAATCTATTTAACCCAAGTGTTTAATTTAAGTATGCTATTTTTAATATTGACGCAAAAATTTTAAATTAGCACATGCTTTATTGTTTTGGTGTTAGAGGTGACATTTCTAAGTTGAATATGTTGTGTTTTGATTACATTTTTTTTAATTGTGTGACAGTTCGAAATTCGAACATGGCGGATTTTTAAAAAATGATTCATTGCGACTTTTTATTTTTGTTTGGTTTAAATTTTTCTAGTAGAAATATTATGCGAAAAACACAAAAGGTATTTGCGATGATGCAACGGGTGAATTTTTTTAATTGATTTGTGGTAGGTTGTTTTAAAAATATTAAAATGGCGTTTCAATATGACCCTTTTTACACCGTTCTTCACGGCTGTCGGCGTGCTGATTATATTTAAGCACGGTAAGTTAGTTGCTTTGCTTCTTTGCATATTTTTCATTGCTTTGCTTTTTGCTTTTAGTTATTAAGTTTTTTTATGATGACATGTTTTAAATTTTGTGTTGAAGTACTAAACGTGGTTGAATCCTTTTCTTAAAGGGTGATTGAGGTAATGAGTTCCGAATTCTAATGGGTTGAAAAAAGTTTTAACATTTTAGTTGAATGCGGTTTTGCTAAAATATTATTTTTCTGCGGTGAATTAATTTTATTTTTTTAGTGTTCTAAAAAAAAAATTTTTTTTTTGGCTTGTTCCTTAAGCGGGTTTTAGCGTTCCGTTATTTTTATCATATGGATAACCTAACTGATTCGGCAGGGGGAGAATTGGTAAAAAGCATTTGAATTTAGCATTTGAATTTATTTAGCATGCGTTTTACCGTGTTCTAGTTTAGAGCTTTGGTTCTAGCTTTAGTTGTGCGTTTTATTAATCAACGTGTTTGTTGCGTCACCTTATAATCATTTCTTGGTAATGCAACAGTTTAGTTCCGTAGTGTAGTAACCGTAAATGCTTATTTTCTACGGTTTATTTTGTTTCCGTTGGAGCTACTGGCATTTTTCTCTTCCTCCTCCGCGTTCTAGTTTTAATGCGTTGAAGGCGTTACCTATAATCTAGCTGCTTGCGTTTATTCTATATCTTTTCGGTGATGTAATCGGTTCTTGTGTTTTACTATGCGTTTAATGATGTAGCGAAGTTTTTTTTTTACGACAGGGTACGTATATGATGTTCGCTCGAGTTACCCTCGTGATTGCTTGTTTTGTTTGAAACTAAGGCTTGGCGTGATAACATTTGTTAATTTCTTTTACTTTTTGATGATATAAATTGCGATACGGTTAACGTAAATTAATGTACAACGGTTACGAGCGATGTCATAATAGTTCTTTTGCGTTTAGAATTATAGTAAAATACATTATTGTCAATTCATGACTTGATTGCTATAATTCTTTTCTTTTGTTCTTTCATTGATTGCTTCCATTCTGCGAATATTGAATTTCGTGTAACCGTTTTATTTTTTGTGGTATTCTAACAACTGTCGGGGGGGGGACATATATGCGGCATCTCCGCACATGTTATCTGTAGTAGCTTTGTCTGTATCTGGAAGACACCAATAAGAAGCCGCTCTGTCGAGGCCAGGTGCTCAATCTACCGATTCCCATCCTGCTGTCAACACCTAGTGGAATAAACTCGCCAAGCTCACCATACTTGTTTCTCTGACCGCACATCCACTTATACGCCGCATTATTGAGTTGTTAAATTTGCGTCGCAATTGGACCATTCGCTTTGGATGGTGTTTAATTTAAAATGGCGGACTTCTTCAAAACTTGATTCTGACAGTTTTCATATCTCCTTAAGTTTTCGTTAAGATTTAGTTGAATTTACTGCAATAATAAAAGATGAAAACAACAACGTCCAAACAAATGATAGGCTGTAAAATAGAGAAACGCCGATTTCATTTGAAGTATTGCACCGTAGGTGTGGTGACATATTTTTCATATATTGCAGCATAATTAAAAGCTTTTTTGACCTTAATTAATTTCCTGCAGAGGCGTAAAAGTTAGCACACGTGAGCTCCATGAATATATGTCCCGTAGGCGTGGCATGCAATTTTACAATTCTATAGGTAAGAATGTGTTCAGTTTCGTACTAACAATGCCCTGTCATCGTGATCGATTGAAACTTTGTTTCTCAAAATATGCGTACCTTAACAACAACTTTCAGTGATGATGTAAAACTGAAAAGATCCAACAATACACTCCCGATCAAAAGTTTAAGACCACATGAAAATTTAGAAAAATGCCAACTTTTCAGTGATCAGTGATAAATAATTATATGCATTCAACTAGGGATCGGTAATTACTAAAGGTAAAAAGTGAGAAAGGCAAAAAATAATGATTGTAACAATTTATTAAGAAATTAACACTTATAATGAATAATGACTTTATCAGTCGATCCAAATGATAAGACCACCTACAAAAATCATAGGAAATGTTTCTCCCACGACGTTGAGGTGAGCAAACATTGGACTTAGTAATGAGTACTGCCTCCATTCTTGTTAATAACCTCAAAAATTCTTCGTGGCATACTAGAAACGAGAGCTTCCATGAGGGCAAGAGGAATATTGCCTCAGCTCCTGTTGATAGCAGCACGAAGTTCGTTTACTGACGCAAATTGTTTACCATTTCCACAAACATCTCTCGCCATCCACCCCCAAACATTTTCTATTGGGTTCAAGTCCGGCGAACATGCTGGATGACGCAAAACAGTGACCCCATTTTCTTGAAAGAAAGTTGTAGTCTGGCGGGCGGTGTGAACTGCTACATTATTCTGCTGAAAAATCCATCCATTACCACACAGACGAGGACCCTCTGCTGACAAAAATTATCTTTGCAGCATTCCGACGCAACCAGCAGCTGTTTGATGACCCTACACCTCCTGAAGCCCCATGGTTCCTGTAGGAAAATGCGCCCCATACCTAACGGAGCCTCCACCACTATGGCGCGTGGAAAACATTTCAGGAGGGATTTCTTTGTCATGCCAGTACCGTTGGAAGCAATCAGGGCCATCAATATTGAATTTTGTCTCTTCAGATAACAAAACTTGAGACCACTTCTCAACGTCCCATGTTTGGTGCTCACGAGCAAACTGTAAACGGGCCAGTTTGTGACGTTGAAGCAGCCGAGGACCTCGTAGACGCTTTTTGTCTATCATGCCGTTTTGTCGTAAGTACCGCCTGATCGTTACTGCTTTGCAATCAGCATCTGTGGGGGCCTTAATTTGCTTGGAAGACCGTCCTCGGTCTTAAGAAACCACCCGTTTTATTCTCCTACCCAATGTAGGTGAAATTTTTTTCGGTCTACCACTATATTTTGCTGTTTCATAATTCTCTAAGTCCTTCAGGAAGTTGCAAATTACAGTTTTACTGCGGTACATCTCAGCTGCGATTGCGCGTTGCGACAATCCTTGCTTATGCAGTCCGACAATTCGACCACGTTCAAATTCTGAAAGTTTGCTTGCTTTGGGCATGGTGAAACCTTTACGCTATCAGTGCTAACCTGTAACTAATCTAAAGTGCCGGAAATTACCCTTACACTAAACTTTTCTACCATGGTCATATAATTATGATCAACTGAAAAAGTCATTATTCATTAAAAGTGTTGATTTCCTAATAAATTGTTACAATTGTTATTTTTTGTCTTTCTCACCTTTTACCTTTAGTAATTACCGATCCCTAGTTGAATACATTAAATTATTTATCACTGCAAAATTGGCATTTTTCTAAATTTTCACGGGGTCTTAAACTTTTGATCAGGAGTGTACTTGCTGTTTTTTTTCGCCAAATTCCTGCTTTTTGAAAGCCGTAAAACATTTGCAGGCCAAGGCAGGCAGTTTTAGAGGTTCAGTTCAAAATAAATTGAGATCAGAGTTGAGCTCACTTGAGCACTTGATTTTTGAATGTTTTTCGTTCCATTTATATATGATATGTGATGTTTACTGAGCCTTACGTATTTCAAGATTTTCTTGGGGCAAAAGGAAAACATCTAGAATTTCTGAAGAAGCTATTTGAAATATCTAAAGCAGGGCATGTACGATTGAAACATTACTTACAATACCGTAAATTTTGCGTATTGTACTCTACATAAAGCAGAAAATAACAGTTTTTTGTATATATATGCAATTATTGCACTTATTGTTTTATTTTCTTTATTTTTACGCAAAAGGTAATTCAATGGAAAATAATGAACAGGAGATATTAGATTCTTTGTAATCTTAACTGGTGTCGTGTGTTTGGACTTAGTGAAGAGGCTTAAGTCTTGAGAATGTTTTTTTTTTCCTACACGCTTGGAACGCCGCAGTTCTCTCCATTATGAACCAGCGTCGGGCGATATATGCCGCACAACAGTTACAAAAAAGTGACAGTCGTTTCAGAACTAATGAAACTATTATCAGCAAGAAGTTACAGTATTTAGTGTCATTGTTTAATAACTCTGGTTTCGTGAGCTGGATTTTTTTTGTACTTCGTGTACGGTTTTACGTAAATACTTGGAACTGTGTTAGCATTTACATAATAGCCCCACGGCTATTGAGAAGACACAGTGGTATACTTCTATATATGAAAATGTAATTTCAAGTCCACACGTATAAAAAATGGAACCTTCTCCCTTCTAACATTTTGGAGCCTTAGCAAAATCCTCATAGCTAAAATTGATTAGCACAATACCCAGCAAGATGGAGTAATTTTGGTGCTGTATTTTTTGCATTTTTTTGGTACGATCGCAGCTTAGGGTTTCCGGGTTGCAGGCCGCGATAACCCAACTTCCGCGGCCAAACTTTGCCTCCGCGCTGCAGCGTATCCCTGGGGAATACATTCGCCGCTACATCTCCGAGCGAACAAAACTTTACTGGTCTATAAATGACTCCCATAATATATTCGAACAAAATTTTTCAGCGAAAAGATGAGACCATAGTTTTACATCTCGGTGGGCCTAGAAGAATACACCCTGGGCGAATGAAGGAAGGAACTTTTGCGACCAGAATTACCTTTGAGGAAAAGGGCAGTTGATGATATAGTATGCTCATATGAAATGGCAAAGAAATAACGTAATGTTTTAACGTAGTGAACGTAATTGAAACTAACATTGAATCCAGTAAAAGAATTATTGCCTCTTAAAACAATATCATGTTATACATCTAGTTATTAACAACGCATGACTCTAATTTACGGCACTCTATAACAATACTGCAATCTAGAGCAATCAGTAAAAGGAGCATGATCTCATTGTGTTACATTTGCAAACAATATCAAAATCTATTACATTTAGTTGATAATGCGTGACAGCAAATTTATTCTTTGCTGAAGTTTAAATATGAGTCTGAATTGACCTTGGCAGAGTTGTTAAAATTCGCCCAACTTTTGATAACGAGGTATATGCGTAGTCCATTATCCAACCATCAGGTTTATGTCGCAGTATGAATAACTCGCTTGGTATTTGAAATACCAACATTTAAATGAGTTTTTGTAAGGAAAAAGTAGTTTGAAATCGCTTTCAAAAAATTTATTTTTCCATCGTGCTGGTTTTCTTCAAGTATCGTATCGATAAAACCCTCACTAGGACCGTTTGTTTCGTAGGGTGCATTTTTAATACGAAAGCTTGTGACCGAAATTCCATTAATAAAATAAAGCCGTTATGCCTTCGAAATAAAAGCATTATTCAGCTGCAGTGTACGGGTTTATGGCAGCTCGAGGAAAAACATGCAATATAACATGAAATAAAATATGAACAAAGGCAATGGTGTTGTTCATTAATTTAGACTATTTTGATTTATCAAATGCACCAATTGCAAAAAAATTGCATCAACAATCACAGAATACTTTTGGCTTGTCCCTCTGAGGAAATACATGTGGAATTACTCAAATGTTTTCATGAGGCGGCAGTTGTAATGAAAATGAAATTGTCGATATCGCACTTGTGAGAAACTTCGTTTTTCGACTTCGATGTTATAGGAGGTGCTTGATAATAATTTTTTGGCCAAATTCTACATAAATGAATAATTACCTTTTCAACCTGGTAAATTAAAAATCGTAGTAAAAAAAGGAATACCATTCAGTTTAAAGTTCCTACTTTTTGATGTCTAGCTTTTCAAAGTGACTGGCTTCCGCATTACGATACCTGAATATTAA
Organism: Morinoia aosen; assembly: GCA_030386875.1. NCBI lineage: Eukaryota > Metazoa > Arthropoda > Malacostraca > Amphipoda > Talitridae > Morinoia > Morinoia aosen. The sequence goes on along the minus strand of CM059569.1, from coordinate 15,296,160 downwards.
CTCCCTCTTACATCACCCTCACAACGCTATAGCTTCTTAATGATTTTCAAATTTTTCTGAACGAAGTCGCGCCCAAAAACGCAAATATTTTTGACGTTGCTATTCTGTCGAGTTCATCGAAGTTTCTCAAGATAAAATGACGACAAGAGTCCCCAGTCGTGTGATTCAAGCGAAAATGAGTTTCCGTTACTGAAGTAATTAAGCGCAGAAAATATGCAAAAATGAATATTCAAGTGACAGATCCTACTCATATTCCACAAAAGATGATAACTGTAATCCACAAGAGTAGCTGATATGCCTCGATGTCAATTATTGCAGTGCAGGATCATGTAATGGAATTTTGAGAGCGTTACGGCATGTTCGTTTCGATGGTGTTGTGTGTTCACCTCGATCATAAAAGCATGATGGCACCACGCCCATCAGGCGGCCGCGTTTACACAGGCCCCTTACGAGCACACGCCGCTCTGCCAGCCTCGTAAAACCAGACTCCGTCGCCTAAAACTTTGAAGCAACGTGGAAAAAGAGACACCCAACATTGTACACAAGCCTTATTGCATTAACGTCAACTTGGGACGCTTGGAAACTCTTCAAAACACTTGGGACGGTTTGAAACGTGCTCTGACTTTGTGCAGCTAGGCCTATTTCCTCAAGAAAGTCGATTCTTAATACCAGCGTTCATCCCCATGACTGGTAACAAATAACTTCGTCGACAGCACGTGTAAGATATTTTGTTTAGGCTCATAATTTGATTTGTACTTCGCATGGAATATTGTGTTGTTAGCAACAAACAAAACAATGCGTGAAATTTATCACTATTAAGATGCACAAGCTAATAAAACACCAATTGTTTATATCTACTCAGACATGTATTCATGCAAGAAATAACGTTTACGATGTTTGCTCCTAATTTCCAAATTACATCTGTTTTGTCTCCGCTCCTGTAATCAAGCGTACGGATTTTTCGTAGATTCCTTTGAATAATAATTCTACATATTCAAGCCAACGCATCATGCGTGATGTTATAGGGACTTCCTCAGCCCAGTCCTGGCTCAGTGTTCCAGTGTGCTATGCCGATGGATGCCGTGTAATTCTAATTGTAAATTTTGAGGGTTTGAATACAGGAAGAAAAACGCGGAATCAATGAAAGTTTTACAATTAGACGAAGAAAGATTCAAAAGTTACAAAGAAAAATTTTTCTGATACTCAAACTATATTTCAGAAAACATGGCCTTATTTCAATTAAATGCTTAATATATACACTTCTGTTTTGAAATCAACTCGCCTGTTTTCAATTTGTGTCAAATTAATTTAATTCTGCATCAAAGTCTAAAATGTTTTACCGTCCTCTTGATGAAGTTTTCGTAAAAGATGTTCGCCAACTGGCAACCTGCCAAATAGCGCCGTCATTTTCCCTTGAGTGACAGAATTAAGAAAATACACCTAACATTTTTAAAGATTTTCAGGGGGGCGCGTAAACGGAAGTCCAGGTTGGCTATCATGGGATTTCTCGGTTCTTAGGCGCTCAATTGGTTCGATAAAAACTTTCATGGCAGAGCATCTCCTGTGGTGAGGCGCAGATAATATTAAGAGATTGTCGCACGAACATTTGGCCTCTTTCGCCGACAGAAGAAAGGCTTGGGAACGATTTACGAAGAATGAGGGCGGCAATGCTGACTGTGCAATTTTTCCATTTTATCGCCAAAGACATTTTCGAGCAGCCTGGGTACGTTGGGGTATTCAGCGCTGTATTTAACGCATGCAGCAACACAACTCGCAGCACTCATGATGTTGCACGTTCAGGTTTAGAATGAAGTAGTAATGACGAAATTGTAATCGCATAATTAGTATCAAAGCGTCATCAAATGTTAGTTGAAATGTTTAAATTGATTCAAAACCTATCATTAATAGACTGGTCAAACTATACCTAGGGAATTTTAAGCATTGATGAGATAAAGCAAATAATTACAGCAAGAGATATAAGAAACGAATGACTCGAAACATCCTCAGAAATGTCACTGCCAAAATATCAGCATAGAATTGAAAATTGTTATCAGCAATGCATTCTCAGATCTTAACGTATCATTTGAGCAGTTATGGTTGGAAAAATTTCTGCGAGTCGTTAAAACCAAGCAAAAAATTCTAAAGAAATGGGAACAGGTTATGATTGAGCGTCTAAATCCAAATAGATGTACTCATTCGTTTAAGGGAATTTGATGACAGTGCAGTGTCAAAACTTGCGGAAAATGCAAGTTTACTGAAATATTTTGGCTCGTTTTGTCGAACATTTGAGTACAAGGCATATTTAGATGGTCTCATATCTCAACGAATGTTATGCGTCTAATGGAATGCGCTCAATGCAGCTGTGCAGAGGTTCACGCACGGTACATAATACATTTCGAATGTTAGGTTATTGTTATGTTATTCAAACGCTAACAAATTTTAATATTCCCAGTTGTATTTTGCTGAACAGAAGTTTACTTTTCATGAGTAGAATTTCAACCAAATATTTCATTAATCTATCTGTTATAATTCAGAATGGTAGAACAAATTAGGAATAAAATAACATTTCCTAAAATTTAGGAGTGAACCTCTTGCACGGATGACGCAATGGTATACAGGAAACGCATAGATTTATGAAAGCCCGGACTTTCATTTATTCAATAAACATTACTCAGGTTGAAAGAAATGTACATTCAAAGCTGAGGTTTTGTTTGAGCGTTTCAGCAATTTTCGCATGAATATCTCACCATATGCTTTAGTAGAATGCTGATCAGAGGTAGACTTTATTATGCTTCCATGCCTCCATTGTTCGGGCAAATTTTTGAATTATGAAATAGAACTGCCAACGTACATGGATCTCTTTAAAAGTGCACGTATGAGTTGAATAACCAGAGCTCAAATACAAAATGGTGAAATTAATTGAGCTATACGAGGGAAACACTTCCATATGAGACTTGAATGCGGTCAATGTGGGACTTGAGATTATACCTGCATAATCATCAATCACTTTCGAATGAAATACCGCTTATCATTTCGTAACCCAAATGAAGTTACTCAAGAACTCATATATGCGCTGTTATGTTAAATTATGTTGAGAAATGGCCACTGAATTATGTGTTTTACCGTTTATTTAAATACATGGTAACGTGTTTTTCTAAATAAGAAAAGAGATGTAGCATCAAGCTGAGAATTAGGTTTTTGAAAACTGAAATTCCTGCTGCATTATACAAAAAATATTGGAACCCTCAATTTTGACTTCTTAAAGTGAGGAACTATCAAACACTTTGACTGCTACATGAGCCACCGGTGGTACACGGGTGGAATTTTTATAATGATGCTGACCTACCCAGTTGTCAAAAACTAACTTTTCAAAATACTTAATAACACTAAATGAAGGCATGATCCAGTTAATGCTCTCTAATTTCAACATTATTACAACATTTTTTCTAAATTTGGGTTGAATATTGAACTTCCATTTTATCTGCCGCAGTCAAAGTGTTAAGCGCTTCAGATTTTGGCATAACCTGCACAAATTTTACTGTCAGAAACGCAGAAACATCAAAAACTTCCTTACTTAGTCAGCTTAAACCACACAAAAATCAATTCACATAAAAACAACAAAACAATACCACCAAAAATTACTAAAATTATTTTCCTAAAATATCATGTTAGAATCTTCCATGCTGCTACGTAAAGGACTTAGGCAGCGAGTAGATTTTAAGACTTAGGCTCTTGGGTTTTGTTGCGCTGCACCTCATAGCAAGGGTTTATTTGAGTAGAGATATTTGAAGTAAAAGTTTGATGACCTGAAGCGCGAGAGAAATTTACTATCTGCAGCGCGAAGGCTAAGCCGCACAATGGCTGCGCATCACACGCTCCATTACGCAGGACTGATCACTCCTCTGTCCAGTCCTTGCAGGAAGTGGGGCATTTTTTACAAGATCTGCTCAAGTTTGGCCAGGAAAATGCTCTGGGAATGGCTGCAAATAAACATTTCTCGACCACAAATATCGGGAGCACATCAATTATTTGGCAACCGGAAATTTATTGGGCATTTGGAAATCGGCACGAGGTACCGTTGCTCGAATTTGTGGGGGAGGCTGCACAAAAATATTCGAATGCTGGTCATGGTTCAGTACTGAAAACTGCACTCTATATCAATTACACTGACATTTTGAATTATCCGAGATAAATATCCTGAGTTAAATTTTATCTGATTTAGCGCATAACTGGAGTTAAAGGCGATTCACATCATTTGGTAAACAGTGAAAGAAGTTAATTGAAGCATGCAAAATTTTTTGTGTAATTTTTTCACAATCACCCGTATGTGAGTTTTCCACCATTAAATCAAGCGACTAAACAATTGCCGTATCACAATGAATATTTTATGCGTTGACAACAGAAATAGACTACAAACTTTGATGTACATACATGACAACTTTGCTGAGTAGCATTAAAATATATTCCACAATCCTAGGGGATATCTTTGTCCTACAACTTCACGTTTTATCAATATAGATCGCTTATAGGCTTGAGCTTTGTTTTTTTTATTATTTATTTACACAAAAACGGTTTCATCGATAGGAAATGCCATGACTGGAAGGATTCCTTGTGCTCACCTTGGGACTCCTCTAAAGGGCCGCGTGTATGAGTTGTAGTGTTGTAATGTAGTGTTGTGGTGTTGTACTGTAGTGTTGCGGTGTTGTACTGTAGTGTTGCGGTGTTGTACTGTAGTGTTGCGGTGTTGTACTGTAGTGTTGTGGTGTTGTACTGTAGTATTGTGGTGTTGTACTGTAGTGTTGTGGTGTTGTACTGTAGTGTTGCGGTGTTACGGAACGTAGCTCGGTCAGAGCACGTAACGCAGGGGGACTCGAAACCCCCGACAGCAAGAGAGAGAAAAATAAAGATATGAAATACACAGTCTGAGAGTTGGACAGAAAGGTAGGAAATTAACAGTGTTTAATTGGTGTGTACTCCGCGAATACCGAGTTGACAAGCATGGGGAGAATAACAAACTTTGAAAGATTAAAACACATTTATTTTTGAGATGAACACGTGGGTATGTGAACAAGGCATTTAGACAGAATTGACATGAGAGAGCACAACTGCGTTAATGACAGGTACGCACATTTCTACCGCCATAAAACTTTAAATACGACATGATATAAATGTGATGCTTACCGAGAATTCAAGTTACCAATACTCCATCGCCGACAACAATTTACGCATCCACAAAATTGCAGGTTCCACAAGCAACACAAAGCACAATATTTGCGAGAATAACATATCACGATTTAACCTGGACTTGTAACAAGGTCTCGAATTATATGAAGCGCCGCACCATTCACAACGTGGATTCGAACCTCGACTAAATAAACACAGGAGACCGATTGCCTATAATTTAGATGATTTTGCGCGATACTTTGAAAAGCACTTTTCTGGGTGCTGTTCTACATTTTGAAATTGAACTGCTATCACCACCTTAAAGAGCTCTCACAACCATAAAACACTCGCCCTTTTAATAATAAGTGATTCACTGATAGATATTCACTGCCGATGTGCTATCGTTCACTGCTGATCTCCTTCGTCGTTGCTTAGAATTCGCAGCTGCCCTGGTGCCTGGAATTTCTTAAGAGTTTCGTTCAGCCCAGGATTCCTTGAAGCGTTGGTGAGCCAATTCACTGTGTTTTGTGCGTTGATCTTCGCATTGTTGGTGAACGAACTTAACTGTTGACATTCGCAATGTTAGCGATTGCGTGGCTCCAAATCTTGATGCTGAAGTTGCCTGTGAGTTCGGCCCCGATGCAAAGATATTTGAATGCTCTCGGTTGAATCTCTGACGCGTTTACACATGACGACCACCGATGCGAGGCTGGTTTGCTTCGATCAGGTTTCTTTTGTAAGACGGTGCTTCCACGGTTGCCGACGTCCAACGTTGTTTCTTGTACTTCGAATTGTTAACTTTGCTCCAACATTCAGATTGCAGTTTGGCAGAAGGCAAGCCGGCGCTTGCCGACCTGCTGTGTGGTGCACCCTCAGACCTCGTGCGCCTCCTCTCACGTGCGTCCAAAAAAAAACTCTCGAGGCTTCATCTTCCCTCCTTATAAGTGTTTCGCTTCGTTCCTTCGAGATGGATCCAGATCATTCCATTCTACAGAGTCAGCATCTGCATCCTGATTGGCGGAATCCTTGTTTGTTCTGACGTCTGGGACTCCCATTGGTGTGTGCTCAGACACACCTTCTCGCGTCATTCCTTTCACGAGCGGTTATTCGCTCAGGTCGTGTGGGCCTCTGTTCCTACGTCACGTCATCCTCTTGCTCTCCGTAGCCTCGCCTGGTGTGCGCTTTGTGTTGAGTGTGTGCCTGTGTGTGTGTTGATGTGCGTCGTGTGTTTTGTGCTTTCCTTGTGTGTGTGAGTCGTTTACGATGCCTGCGCTCGCAGTTCTGGTGGTGTGCTGGTCGCAACACTGTTGGCATTGATTAATGTTGGCTCTTGAGCCCGGGAAATATGATACACACCACCCAGCTCAGCTTTTCTTATGTCGAGCTAGCCCTTGCGATATCGCTAAAACAAACGCTGCTTGTTTTCGACAGAACAGTGAAGAATTGACCTTACACACACGGGTTAACTTTGGTTGCTATATTCTCACGCTCAAGAATACCAGTGATAACGGTTTTTGACTTTTCCTAGAGTGAAGTATTTTCCCAAAAACATTTTACGAGCATGTTTCCCAAAAAAAGATCTTTTACGAGAGTATTTATTAATAATTCCCAAAAAAATTTTATGAGAGTAGTATTTCCTGACAGCGGTGTTGTACTGTAGTGCTGTGGTGTTGTACTGTAGTGTTGCTGTGTTGTACTGTAGTGTTGTGGTGTTGTACTGTAGTGTTGTGGTGTTGTACTGTAATGTTGTGGTGTTGTACTGTAGTGTTGTGGTGTTGTACTGTAGTGTTGTGGTGTTGTACTGTAGTGTTGTGGTGTTGTACTGTAGTGTTGTGGTGTTGTACTGTAGTGTTGCGGTGTTGTACTGTAGTGCTGTGGTGTTGTACTGTACATAATGATATAATGTAGTTTTGTAGGTGCATGTAAGAGCGTTTTAGTGAGTAGTGTCCGTCCTCGTCAGGATTTTTTCTTTCATTAATATATTTACGTGACTCAAGGAGTGGGTATAGTTTGTTGTATTTTTTTTAAGTTGAATGTGTAGTCGGTCTTGTTGCTAAATTCAGTGCCCCTACGCCTTATGATATTACACGGCAGTTTTCATGTGGCACAGAAATCTATGCCTAATACTATCTTAAGGGTCACCGCCTTTGAGAGTGTCTTCAAATTACTAGATTCATGTGTTTATTTTGTAAAACTGACTTACAATTGAGATAATGACATCGGGTGGAAAATATCCGGTTTTATTACGCTAAAAGTCCCCAGAAGTCACTTACTTCAAAAATTTATCAGTCAGCGATTGAAACGTCAAAAGCTCGAATTAAAGTTTTCATTCTACTTCACATTATATCCCCGGATTCTGAATTTTCTGCAGCTTTATTTTTGGTCATAATTGGAGTAACTTTTCCCCAAAGTAGTCAATGTTGACGGTAGGGGCGATCAGTAACGCCGGTTCTTCTGAAGCTTATCTCATAAACTTGCAATACAAGGGCTAAAATCGTGAGATTGTGATGGCCAGGCCGAATGCTCAAATTTTTCCTCGTTTGCAATAAACCAATTTAAAATAGTTCTAGCCTTGTAGGGTGGGTGCATATTCATCCTTTTGCATCTAAATGTAATAATGAAAATAAAATTAGGAATGTATAAGCGGTGTTTTGAAAGTATTTGTAAACAATCCTGTGAGTTAATTTTTACTGCATACAGCAGTGTCAGATCGATGTCATCACAGCAGGTACTGCTCCAGAGCATTACACTGCCTCCAGATGTCTGAACAGTTAAAGCCGATGCATTGTAGATCCACAGCTTCATGTGGTTGTCTCTGTGGCCCAACTCACCCATCGTTCTGAGAGGGTGACTCCGGGCTCATCTGACCACGCAATATGCTCCCAATCCTTAACAGTTCAGTCGGGGGATTCTCGGGCAAATATCGAATGGTTTTTCAAATTAATTCGTGACACTAATGGTTTTTCGACGGCTCCACATTTGCCTAAATTCGTTTTCTTCAACTCTCGACCAACAGTCAATTGAAAAATTGCTTTTGGACCTTCACAAGATTTGGTTCGATCCGATTATTCTTAATCAGTTTTCTTAAAACTCTGTCTCTTTCTTCTAGAACATCGAACCTTCTACAATTTCCAAGCGATGAATTGGATTTACCATTTTATTTCCTGAGTGCTATTATTCCTGCATCGTTTTAATAGTTATACCGGATACGGTACGTACGTCCCAGATAAATTTCATATTTTGATGAAACCTAATGATGCTTCCATGATCAAATGCTGACTAGTCCTTTCCACAGATTTTTAAATCTTTGATGCGGATTTATATTTTTATTCTGCTTGTCCCTCCATTAGTAAGTTACTTAGTTACTATGACACTGATGCTTGTAAACTACGTTAAATTAGTTATACATATTTAATGCAGGAATTCAACCTCCACAAACAAGAAGCCAATCACTTAACAGCCTGCGCGAACGACTGTGACTCAGACATTCTCAGGACTATATATTTCCAGTTGATTCAATCACTTCTTCATTCAGCGGTCAACTCTTTGGTACTAAGAGCTATTCATCCACTGTGAAATTCATATCTTCCTGCTGGGGAGACCTGAAAATTATTAAATGAAGTATCTTTAAAATTATCGAATTAAATACCAAAATAATATATTACAAGCTATCCACTGTGGCAGCATTTTAGGCAGTACAGACTCAGCGTAAGAGTGAGAGCAGCTGAAGATCAGCGGAAATTTGCAGAGTGGATGCTTAGAGTTGGTAGTGAACGGCTGCTGCAGAACAACTCGCAGAGGATGATACTAAAGTGCCTCATGAAACACGAGCTCAAGGTTCACTTGTTGACAAAATTTTAACGGCGCTACAGGAGAACGTCGAGGTCGAGTGATATTTTCTCTACAATAAAGCATTCTTTGATATTCCATGAGGTGGCATTAAATTTGACACCATCAGATGAGAGGATGAACTACAGCACTGGCAGGATGCTAACCTACGACCCTACCGAAGCAGAGCGCTACCCACCACTGACCTACACTCACTGACGCCCTCTGGAATGCCTTCTCATAATCTCAACGCCAAAACTGGTGCAATTGTTAGTTACTTAGGAACATATCTATACAGAATGGCTTAAGTAAAGAAAGGTGAATAGAGCTTAAAGCTATGTGCGAGCATTGTATCCAGCCATCCCTGATAGTCGGTCCTCTAGCTGGCAGGCAGGCTCCCATCCCTGAACCAAAGCTGGCACCGAGCGACCCAAGCCTTCCTTTTACCCAGGAGAAAAACCAATTTCCTCCAGGACTGGCTTTCGCTATGACAATTAACAAGGTGCAGGGACAGATTTTCAGCCAGATAAAAACTTTCCTACCAGAACTACACCTTTTTCACTTCAAATTGATCCAAGTGAAGTTCAAATTAAGGAGATCATCCCCAGCCCAATTGGGCCCCACCGGCTCCGGTTGAAAATTTTTTTTTTGTTGAAAAAGGATCCTTAGGGGATGGGTTATTGTGCCATGAAATTTTATGGCCCTACGGAGACTAGAACCCCCCCTCCCCCCAGGGGGGTGAAAAGGGGACCGAAAATGACGATTTTTAGGCCCATTTTTTTTATGTTGAAAAAGGATCCTTAGGGGATGGGTTATTACGCCATGAAATTTTATGGCCCTACGGACACTAGAACCCCCCAGGGGAGTGAAAAGGGGACCGAAAATGACGATTTTGAGGGCAAATTTTTTACATTCAAAACGGGACTCGTCCTCGAGTTTTGATGCTAGAACAAATCCAAAGACAGTTTTAGAATCCTTGGAACATTTCTAACAAACTCAAGTCCCGCTTTTTAAATTCAAATTTTTTCTATTTTTTCAAAAATTTTTGAAAATTCAAAAATCAACCAAAAATTTTTTGGGTTCAGGGCTATATATTTCATCAAAGAATTCGAATTTGAAGAAAAGCAAACTTGAGTTTGTTAGAAATGTTTCAAGGATTCTAAACCTGGTTTTTGTTTTGTTTGTTCTAGCATCAAAACTCGATGACGAGTCTCGTTTTGAAATATCCAAAAAAATATACCGAAATACTCTTTTTTCGTCAAAAAAATAAAAACTAAGGCATAAATCGAAAAAGTGACACGAATAAAAAAGGTTTCCTTTCACGAAATACATATACTGGCCAATTTTCAAAGAAATCGGACGGAAAAAATTGCTAAATTCTCATCATTGTGATTACTGAAATAAAATGTATTATTTTTATTTACTCATAACTACGATATTTCTTAGATCTTTACTTGAAATTCACAAGGAAAATGATGCTCATTGTTCGTACATCGAAATAGATCATCGAAACTGCATTCATTTACAAAAAAATTTTGTTATAATCAAATCCAATAGACATAGTTCGATTTAGGGCTGTAGTGAAAAATTTTCCTTTTATACCATTCAAAACGGAACTTGTCCTCGAGTTTTGATGCTAGAACAAATCGAAAGACAGTTTTAGAATCCTTCAAACAATTCTAACAAACTCAAGTTCGCTTTTTTTCAAATTCGAATTCTTTGAAGAAATATATAGCTCTAAACCCCAAAAAATTGTTGCTGATTTTTGAAATTTCAGAATTTTTTGAAAAAATAGAAAAAATTTGAATTTGCAAAAAACCCGAACTTGAGTTTGTTAGAAATGTTCCAAGGGTTCTAAAACTGTCTTTGTTTTTGTACTAGCATCAAAACTGAAGGAGTTCCAATCTTAAATATCAATAAAAATATACCAAAAAAACACATTTTTCGTCAAAAAAAAAATAATAAGGCCTAAAACGAAAAAATGACATGAGTAAAAAAGGTTTACTTTCACAAAAGACATATACTGGCGAATTTTCAAACGAATCGGACGAAAAAAGGTCTCAAACTGGGATGATCCCCTTAATCCAAGTCAAGTTCAAATTAATCCAAGTCAAGTTCAAATTAATCCAAGTCAAATTCAAATTAGTCCAAGTCATATTCAAATAAATCCAAGTCAAGTTCAAATTAATGCAAGTCAAATTCAAATTAATTCATTACTCAGTTGAGTTAAAAAATGACACAATTAATCACTGGTAAATTTGAACCTTTTTGTGTTAAATATGAATCTATTGGATGTGATGAGCAATACACGTTTCGAGGATTTATTTACACTCAAATATATTTGTATACGTGAAATTCCACTTTATCACATATATGAAATCATATACATGCAAATACAAAAAATTATCTTTGTAAGAGATGTAGATTTGATCTTATAAGAAATATACGAAATTCACTGAGTGCTAATGTACGATTCCGTTTAGTTACAATTTATAGGAGTACATTACTACCCAGATACATTCCTGTATTAGCAATGAAAATGTTGCCATCTGTTCTAATTCCGTGTTAGTCGATGTGAAAAAATGTAGCATCCACTTACAATACACAATAATAATACAAGAAACAATATTTCTAACTTAATACTGATTTTATTTGTGTGTGTTTACAATTCAGTATATAGTACTTTAAGGACTAAAATAACTTTTATGATAATCATTTAATGAATATATAAATCTTGAAAGTATTATATATTGAATTGTAAACATACACAAATAAAATCAGTATTAAGTTGAAAACATTGTTTCTAGAATTATTATTGTGTATTGTAGGTGGATCCCACATTTCTTCACATCGACTAACGCGGAATTAGAATGGATGGCAACATTTTCATTGATAATACAGGGATGTATCTGGGTATTTATGTACAAATATAAATTGTAATCAAAAGGAATCGTACATTAGTACTCAGTGAATCGCATTTGTACATTCCTGTTAAACATTAAATCTACATATCATCGAGTGATAATCTTTTGTATTTGCATGTATCTGATTTCAAATATGTGATAAAGTGGAATTTCACGTATATAAATATATATGAGTACAAATAAATCCTCAAAACTAATATGTGCATGTGTAACATAAAATTACCCTTTGAATATAAATATTTGAATGAATAAACACTGCCATCAATGAAGAATTTTAAAACCGGATACTTGGCACAATTGACAGCTTGTCTTTAGATTGCAACACCGGCGGAAATTTTATGTTTTCCTTGCAGAGAGGAAAAACGACTGCCTTGCTCATCACATCCAATAAATACATAATGAACGCAAAAAAGCTCAAATTGACAAGTGATTATGTCAATTTTTAGCTCAACTTAGGGCTGGATTTAATTGAACTTTACTCGGATTAATTTGAAGTTGACTTGGATTAATTTGTACTTGACTTGGATTAATTTGAACTTAACTTAGATTAAATTGAACTTGACTTGGATCAAATTGAAGTGGAAAAGGTATAGTGTTTGGTCTCGGTGACCTATAGATATAAAGGGTGCTTGCTAAAAATGTATGCCATTTGAAATTACTATAACCTTTTTTACCGACGAGGAAGTGAAATATAAGCAATATATTAGGAAAGAATAAGAGGTAATTTTTCATGTTTATTTTACTTTGCTGGTCCTACGGTTCAAAATGCCCGCCACGAGCTGCGATACATTTCTCAATGCGGCCAGCGAAATTTCCGATGAAGCTCTCAAAAACCGCTCTGTGATTGTGCTCACCACTTCCAGAACTGCTCTCTTGAGGTCTTCTCGAGTTGCTGGATTTGAACGCAATACGTGGTCTTTGCTATGACCCCTTTAATACGTAGTAATCTAACGGGGATTACTTTAATAAGTAATCTAACGGAGAAAGGTCTGGTGATCGTGCCGGCCAGGGAAACGAGCTCTTTTGAAAAATTAACCTGTTGAGAAATGGTTGATTTAAGCACTCGATCGAAGAACCAGATGTGTGCGTTGGAGCTTCATCCTGCTGAAACTACAGTTCTTCTGTATCTTCATCTTCAAAAATTTCTGCCAACATGTCTAGATATTTTTCGCTGGACATCGTTGCTGCGTTGTTGGTGTACTCATTTTCAAAAATGAATGGGCCATAAATTTTTGTGACGTTCATGCCACATTACACCATCACTTTTGGGGGTGTAATGGCTTCTCCCCATTAAATTCTGGTCTTATCTCGACCACTTTCGATAGTTTTGTTTATTTAGAGTTCCATTAAAAAAATTGGGGATTTATCGCTAAAAATAATCTTAGTAATTTGGATGCTATGATCTGCCTGCATATTTTTTATTTTTCGGTTAAATTTCATTCTTTCGGCCGAATCATCGATTGATATTGACTCGCTTATTTTCGGTTTGTAAGACTTTAGGTCCATATCTTACTTCAAGATGGTCATCTCATTGTTTCTGTTAATTCCAGTTTGGAACGCTAATTTCAAAGTCGAATTCGTGTCTTCATCTTAAATTATACAAGTTCTCAGTCTTTCGACATTTTATGCTATGCGCTCAGAATTTTTTCTGCCAGATCTTTTTTATTAATGTTTCTCTCAATAAACTGGGATTGTCACTTCTGGACGTTCCTCTGAATCGATAGTTTGTTATGCTTATAGGCCTAATAGCAAATATTCCAAGAAAAATTTCCTCTGAGCCCTGACGATGGATCCAATTTTCGTTCTTTCTTCGATGAATGAACTTGCGTTGTTGAAGAGTCAGTAATTGTGCCATGTTTGCTGATTACAATAATCTTCTCTCCTGCACCCTTGATGCTTATGCTTATTTGGAGGGTATACCAGATACGTAAGAAAACATTGAGCACTGTCGTTCCGGATGTTCTATGATGTATAGTCTCCTATTTCATATATTTAAAGAGTTATTGCAATTTCAAAAGGTATAAATTCTAGCAACCACCCTGTATATGGGGCATTTTCAAGAGTAAGGCTACTCTCAGATGTAAGCGTTAAAGTTTTACCCACTGCCAAACGAGTTGTACGAAGAGACCAACCTCTAACCGAAAATATTGTGTATAAAGAAGTTTTATGTGCTGTCCACTGCATGGAGATTTTTTTAGTATCAATATAGTGTCCAAACAAGTTAAGTTTGGCCATAGTTTGTATACACAGTTTAATTAATTGGAAATGGAGCCAGATGTTCTTTTCCAGATGATATTCATTCCACTAAAATATAAAAGCCGCGCAAAGCCACAGCCCATTTCATTATTTCAGTACACTAAGCCGTGAAAATAATCATTCGTCGGGTCTCGCTAACGAGATTTTTATTCTATATGCTCTCAAAACATGTGTTTATCACTCGATGAACACTTCCAAAATATTTTAATATATACAGGGTGTTTTTTTGTGTGGATAAATTTTAAACATACGTAGAAAAACTAAAAATAAATCGATTTTCATGATTAATAAACTGCTCAAAAAACTTCTTTGCTTTCGAGTTATGAGGACTTGAAGAAACTTTAAAACTTAAAGTAGGTTTCTACGTGCGCGCCTAGGTTAGCGCAAGTCTTGATGGTTCCGACCCCACTAGAGCAGGTTTTTGCTATTTTTACAATAAAACCCGCAAGCATTTTACAGTTACGAAAGATATCTGCAATTTGAATGTTCGTTAGAAAATTAACACCAAGCCATCAATGATAAACTTTAGTACTTATGTCATAAAGATAGCAAAAGCCTTATTTTTACAATTTGTAATCAATTTTTCGTCAGAGGTATTGTAGGATTTTAATAACAAACCATAAATTAATGCTCAACTTTTATTCAAGCAACTAGTCTTATTACACAACATGTTGAAAACGGAATAGGCGTTGTACCTGTGAAACTTCAAGGTTGAATGCTCCACTAAAACAGTGACTAAAAAAAGCTGCTCTCTTGCTCTCTACATGAAAAACTTAACCCTTTCTAAATGTTTCGCATTGCTTCATTTCAAAGTTAATTTGTTTCAGTAAAACGATACATATACCTAGGCTTTTTTTTGTGTAGACGAATTGCAACTATACAGTAGTGGAAAACTCAAAATAAATTGATTTGCCCGAATGATAAAATGCCAAAAACTCTTTAGTTTTCGAGTTATAAGGACTTGAAGAAACTTTAAAACTTGAAGTAGGCGACTACGTACATGCCAATGTTAGCGCTAGTCATAATAGTTCCGACATCATTAAACCAGGTTTTTGTTTTTTTACATTAAAACCTGCAAGCATTATACGGTTAGGAATAATATCTACAGTTTCAAGCTATTAAGCATTTGATAATGTTTGTAATGGTGGCGCTCACTCAATGATAGATGTTCTGAGTGAGTCGAGGATAATGGATTATACTGGATGTAGCTGACTGCTCATAACGAAGCACCTTCTGCACCTCAGTTGCAGATGGGGACTTGGACTTTAATGAACGAAGTGTTCAAGTCCCTTCGGCCACGTTAAAGACACTGAATACAGATTTCGTTTGTCTGACACCTTCAAACAATAAACAAGTTGTTAGCCTGATGAGATGGAGAAATACTATATAGAAAAACATTATTATACACCGGTAGGCAAAGAGTCCATTGTCTGAATGCGTCATCAGGCAGCAGGGCCTAACATCCATATCTTCAATTCGATACAGAAATAACTTTAAAATGCTTGATTACAAATTTTTTACGCATAGAAACGAGGAACGATTACTACAAATTTTCCCTCATCATAAAGTGAGGTAGGTTAGTATGTTCTGTAGTTTTTTCAGAAAATCAAATTACAAATTTGAGTTCGGAGTAATTATCGAACTCAGAGAGAGATCAAAGTCCTTTTGATTGGGTCATTATCCCCACGAGAGCGAGCCAGGAACGCTTGTTGCAATTTAAAACGAAGTCATTCTGGCGCAGACATGAAAAATGAAATCAAAATGTTCAGATACCGTAATGAAAATAACGCTGTAGCACGGCAGTGATTGCTCAGTGCACCTTCAGTTCCAAAATCCCTGGGCTTCAGCGTTTAATTTCCCAACCCTTTATAACTGAAGAGAATCATGCATAAATTGAGCACCAAAATCTTAATAAGGCGGTGTTTATATTTTGCTCCATTCATGGCTATTAAATGCACAAGTCAACAACGTATGTCGAAATAATTCACTGATGCTTAGAGAAGATCAGTCAAATTCCTTGCCGGAAATTGCCAAAGAACGATGTAGTTTGATACAACGTTCGTACTTTATCTAACGCTGTTTACGTATGTTTGGCGTAAGCAAACTCCCCAAATAAATCGTCACAAATCAAAATCAAACGTCACTTTATTTTATGAAAATATTTTGTAACTCAGGGATGCCGACAAAATATTTCAGACCAAACCATTATCGGTAACGAATAACACTGCTGAAGTTCAAAGAGCTTTATTACGATTCCCTGGAATCAGTGTTGAGCCGCTGCATTCATGGACGTAGATTTATGAATGCAAATGCGCTTTGATTTTCAGGCCACGACAACATAAATATAATCGCATTGTCTCTGGATGATTTATATGATATTTGTCCTTATTTCATTAGTTAAACCGGATATCTTTGCGTGCATTCATTACACTACTGTATTTGCATACGATGCGTTTCACCGGTAAGATGTTCGTTTTTGCTTAGAATTAATCCGGCATATGCTTGAACCTGATTTTCTCACCTCTGTGTTCCGATAACATCTAAAATAAATAAATATCGGAGATGCAATGTTTCTGATTTGGAATGCAACTTTCTGGTATCACTATAGTTTCTTTTCTGAACTCTCATAACGTTATTTTCCTCCGTTGACGAAGAGTTTTACGCAAGTGCGTTCATTAAATATCACGTTTTAGAATTTGTGTTCCAGTAGTAAGATCTTTGGTGAATAAATTCACACGAAATAACCTTTTCTGAATGAATGATGAAGAATTTTTGACAGATGAATAATGTCGTACATCAATTATCGTTGTTTAGGTGCATCCAAGCAATAATTAGAATATTGTATATATCACCTACAGGAGATTAATTTAGCGTGGTACAGGTTTCGCTCATTTTTAGTAGCTTCATAAATAGTATGAAAGCTTAGGACGTCTAACTGTCAAATATTCAGCATTAATTTAAGTGTATGGAATATTGCGGTATCTCAGCTCTTTAAGTGTTACTACTGGACAGTGTCGTATAACTTCACCCTTGAATACCTATGTCTGAAAAGACTGCTTTGGGAATTCATTGAACAGAAATATTGAAAACTACTATACAGATAAAGTAGAATTTTCTTCGAAATGCCTGTCCTGAGAAGATGGCGTTCTGCCATTTGAGAAAAAATAATTCCAAAGCATAAATTAGAAAGATTCCTGGCTTTCTGAAAAAAGTGTAACAATTTCGCAAGATATTCTGAGTGTTAACTTTTGTTCTACATTCCACACAGTTGAAGTTTAGATCACCTTCAACAGTGCAAAAGAGAGTGCTGAAAAAATTGACAATTTTTCTCAGCTCATGACAGTCAGCGACCCAGTGTAAAAACGTTAATTCCGTTAATTCTTGTGAAACATTTTTGGGTGTATTTCATTTCATGTCCAGCTGCTTTGCACCCACAGACCCACAACTGAGTTTATGATTTTATGTATCATAAAAGCAGCAAGCTACATGAAAACAAAATGAAATGAAATGAGTTGGAATAGAAAGTTCAAGCCTCCGTTGCATTGTTTGCGATTCGCGAACAGTGAAGCATCTGGAGACGTGCCTAATCTAGGCGCAGTTGCTCCAAGTAGCACCTGGACTCATTACTTCGGACCCCGCGGCCCTCATTAGCGTTACGTTCTTCTGAGGCAGCAACGAGCGCCGCTCTGAGGCCAGGATTACATGGTATCAACACCAGCTCTCGCCGCATTATCGCGCGCATTAAAACGAGATCAGTGTGGAACAGGAAATTTTGTGTATATAAAGCTGATGCCTTCATGGTGGAACTTTCCTTGGTCATTATGATGAATCGATTGGAGCGTGTGTTAAAGAGACTGAGGTTTGAACTTTATGAGTAGGAATACTGCAGGTTTTGGGAGGAAGAAATGTCTTATTTGGGATTACGCGGATGTCGAAAATGAGCTCTTTTATGAAGCTATTACGATCATCGCTGAACAAATGTTTTGTTCCAATGAAAAAAGGCATTCAAAAAATGTGATACGATGTTGTTAACATAAAAACAATTCAAAATAATTGAAAATCTACAAATTAGGTAATGAACGCTTTTAAAGTTATTACGTTCAAAAGATACAAAATCGAATGTAAAATTTTATAAGTACTTCGTTTTAAATTTCGTTTTTTTTTTTCTTAATTAAGAATCCTGGTTACGACCAGCACGACCATCATTTGAAGGCTTAGCACGAACATCAGCTGAAGGTTTATCTCGCACAACACCTGAAGCTTGAGCATGAATATCAGCTGAAGATTTACCAGGAATATGACGTGAAGGTTTAGCGTGAACATAACCTGATGCGATAGCACAATCATCGAGTGAAAGTTTTTTCTTCAAAGCGGTGATTGGATGCGTCGACTTTAGATTGGTTTGATGAACGTTTTTGCTCATCGAGAAACAGAAGTGCATAGGAGCGAAGACATGCTTTAGAGCCCTCCTTCTCCACGCGAATTGAAATAATTAAAACTGCACATCGTACGTGGAGCAACGTGTGACTCAAGTTTGTCAAGCTATTTGTTATTAGGGTTGGAAGCACTTTTTCCCGATTTATTTCTGTAAGTTAATGACAGCACTAAATGGGGCGTGGAAATACTAGATGTGGCTGGAATGTTGGATGATGAGGAAATGTGACAAGGTGAGGAAATGTAAGATGATGAGAGATTGTAAGATGGTAAGGGAATGTAGGATGGTGAGAGAATGCAGAACTATGAGAGAGTATTGGATAATTAAGGATTGTAGGATAGAGATAATTTCTTTCTGCAAAGTGTCTGGTAATAAATATGTTAGTGAAAATGATGTGAAGATTCCAATACCAGTGCTTAAATCAAGTAAGATGGCACTTGATATTAATGCCATACGCTCGGCAATTTTATGTTTTAGACATTAAAGATTTTTCTCCCGCAGCTCTCAAGACCCAATCCTAATCAAAGCTGCCTGCGCATTAAGTTTACCTGCTTTGCAAACATTTGGAAGAATAAAAGGAGTGGAGACGAAATTGAGCGATCCCTGAAACCAGAACTTGGAAATTTAAATCGTTGACAGTCACTCATAATTAATGGAGGTGTTGTGCTCTCGATGTTTTTATTTTACATAGCGAACAGTAATGATTTAGCTGTGCTGCAGTGCGGCGCTGCACACTTGCAATTCAGTTGTTCAATTACGCTTATGCAGCGTCGAGCAAATTGGCTTCCAGTTGACGGAAAATAACTGCGAAGCATGAACCCGTAATTTATAATTTACGGGTTCATGCTCAAGAGAGAATAACAATGCAATTTGAGAAACGTAGCTGTAGTAATGAGCTGCAGCGACGCTCTATGTTGTTATAAAGGTGTTTCAAAAACATTAACTCACCCCATGATTGTCTAATACTCTTGAATTTTGTTTTGATGTTGGTGTTTATTGAAATGTATAAATTCAAAATGATTCAAATTGAATAAAATAATATCATATCTTAGAATATTTAATGTAACAGAAAAAATCTCAGTAGCACCGAAAAATGCGTGGGTCAGTCAAAGAAAGAGTACATGTTTTTTACACCCGGCTTAAGCATCACAATTGAGTTTAAAATATGACAGGGAATGGTTGAAACAACAGGGAGTGTAGAAAGTCCCTGAGTAAAATAAAATGAGCTATTTTTTAACTAGTAAAATAAAATGAGTAAAATTTATGAGTCTCATAAAAATTTGGGGTTAGTTATTTATACCTTGGAAAGATTTGGAATATCATCTTTCAAAACGTGATCCCTCTGTCGGAACACCCGGTCGGATTTTGGTCTGTAGTCTTGCACTGAGACACCACGTTTTTTTGTGGCATTCCATAGGCATTTTCTTACTGAAGAGACTTCTTCAGAGAATTCACTTCGGGGTTGTTCCTAGAAATAAAAATAACGGTGAAGAAAGCAGATGTTTAAAAATGTTGTTTAATGAATTCCAATATTCCAGCATATGCTAAAGCCTTCATCATCAGATGTTAATCGTGGTAAAGAGAACAATGAAATGTACTATTTCAAATTTAATCTTTTGTCGTACCCAACTCGTTATACCCGCTCATAATGCGATAGACAATTAATTTAGGAAGTTTTAGTGGTTTGCAAATATAATGATTCGACATTCCTGCTGAGTGGAGTTCAATTCAAAGATATAAATAGATACATATAGATCGGCTGTAATTTTTAACATCTTAACAGTGTAGAAAAAACTTGCTGAGCATTAAAAATACCCAGAACTTTCTGAGCACCTTGTAAAATTTTCGATATTATAGTACTGTCGTCGTTTGTTCATGCGACTTTGTACTTAACATGTGAAGTTTACCTATTCAGGGCATGAACGCGTCAAGTCGATCGTTATCATAGTTGGAAATGAACAGTGACGCAAGTAAATCCGGAATGTCTTATTTGTAGTAATAAAACTCCTATTACAATCATTTTCTCATTCTGCATTTCAGCTCAGTTGCGAGTATATATAACAAGTTGCTCAGATAAAGTAGATTTAATATTTGATGACGTGCGTGCATACTGTTTAACTTTCAGTTCTTCAGAAAATTGCCTACTTTGAAATTATTATCTACGCAAATGACAAGCTGTGAAAAAAATTTCAGCATTCAGGAGGTTTCTGATTTTACTGATTTAGGCGTTCAAATACTTCAAACAGTGCCATAATTATGTTTTACACACGAAATTATGCTAAAAATTAACATAACTTTTTTAGAAAATGCCCTCATTTAAACCTAAAGAACCACTCCAGAGCGGGCTGCGTTTCGAGGGGAAGAAGCGACAAGGCGCAGTTCCTGAATGCAACTCTGCTTCAATTTTTCCAAGAGTGACATCCTGTAACAGGTCTGACACAATTTGGTCAATATCTGTGGCGTTCAATATCTCTCGTGCCATCCAGTTCCTGGGACACGGTTTGTTTCTTATTTGTGGTGAAGAACGGCGTTGATTGTAAATTCAATTTAATAATTAGGGGGAGTGTCAGGATGCGAAATATTTACATGGATTCCGTAAATGAGCAGCCTGCTAGCGGTCGTAATTGCGAGAAGCACCGCGCTGAAGTGCGCTGTGGAGGCGAGCTTTGCACTGACTACAGGGAGAAGGAAAGAAGAACGTTTATCACCTTAGCACAGGGCAATTGGTGTTGATCTCCTCATCAGCTGTTTAAAACATCCGCTATGCCAAAATTTACTGTTTTTGGCGTCGTCCAGAGCCGAGGAGGGGCTGAAACCCAATACCGAAATATATCTTTGAATTAAGGCTATCCGCGCGTGTGGCGGAAAATGAAATCTTTGCACTTTGTGATTGTTTTAACCTTCCGGATTTTTTCCAAAGTTATTTTCAATTCAGAAACATTATTTTAGATCAAGAACACAACACGCCGAAGCTGAAAAATAAAAATTGAATTTTAAATTTACACTAATTAAATGCTAATAAAAGAAAATAGTGTCCGAATTTATCCGAAATTATACGTCAAAACTTAGCGGGATAAAATACGGCCAATTTAACTTTCTCAACATTAAGATACGAGTTGAAGAGACAAACACGGGAAAGTCCAAAAGCACTAGGCAATTGGCGAACGGATATTTTCGTGTTAAACCTGCTAAAGGTTTAAGTCTGAACGGACAGAATAGGTTCAAATTGAGTTTAGTTAGATTAGGATACGTAAAATAAGATAGATTTCAGTACATTCAAATTAAATGTAATCCGCATCCCTCTGTAATCTTCGGACATAAAATAAAAGTTTTTCAATACAATTCAGGTTTAACATCCGTTTGCGCGTGGTTAAGTAATAGTCCCAGGGATACTAAGTAGAGTTGTAAGCTCAAGTGGTGCTACGAGGGGACAAAATTTGAGAATCTCAGTAGGCACAGCTACTTACACTCGCCAAAGAAGGCGTAATCATCTTAATGAGGCGAAAATGCGTAATGAAAATACAGAACATAGGACAAAGATACTCACGCAGGAGGTCTGTGTCACGAGTCACCGCCGTCTCCGGCGAGAGACGCAGAGAAGTGATGAATGAAAGTTAGGGTACACTCAACTTGAAGTGCAACCCCATGAAAACTTCTAAAACAAATGTTGCTGATTCCGCATTGGGTAGCCTGTGAGGTTGGTAGGAGCCATATTTAGTACGAAGTTTCACTCAAAACAGCTACAGTGAACAAAAAGTTTGCGAAAGACTTGACGATATCCAATGCATTAGGCTCGACAAAGCCGTCGGCAGCGCTCGGATGGCCTCAAAGCTAATTTGAGGGCCGCGTTAGCGAGGGGAGATGCGTGACGCATTGAAGAAGCCTGAACATGAGAGTGCTCTAATTTCAAGGAGAGAAAAATGAAAAGAAGGAAAGTGCCAAGGGGCGTGTGTTTCTCTTGAGAGAATAAGAGAGATACGCCACGAAGAAGGAATTTAAACTTCCCAGGGAAGGTAGAGCAACAGCGAAGAAGAAATGAAAAGATGAAAACATTTAATGTTGATGCGAATGCTAAGTAATTACCACTTTCATACTCAAACATACAAATTGCTTTGGGGCCTGGTGTTCACATTAAATGCCATGCATTTTTCTGTCAGCGAGTTCATTATTACGCTGAGTTAGGCTTCGTCAACGACATTGGTATGCGAGACTGAAATAGTTCTATTAAATAATGATTACTTCAAGAAGCAGCTCAACATCAGTAATGGTTCAAACTGAAACATTGAAAGTCGTTGTTCCTTTTGGTGCTGTAAGATTATATTTATCCCTCTGTTTTCCTAGATAAACTAAAATATACTTATGCCTTCACAGACAGTTAATAATATTGCGTACCTATCCCACTAAACGTTCACATTCACCCTACATTTCATACAATTTTGCTCTCAAGCTATTTTTTGTTCGTTGTATACGTTGCATTCCTGATCTGCTTCTCTTGGAAGAACACTTTTTTCTTTGATGCTATGTCGTTATTTAGCCAAATCGATCATACATATTACTGAGTTTATATTAGCCTTCTTCTGAGCACAATTTTCATTTCCTCTTCGCTGTTCCTCCATATTTGGGAGGTTCAAACTCGTCCTGAGTGGCTTTTCTCTCTTATTCTCTCAAGAGAGATGCAAGTCTCATGACGAAAGGAACAGAAAATGTGACCAAGCCTTCATAAATGAAGAAACTTTTCTTTTACCAGCACACCAGCAATGTGAATTTTGCCAAGAGAATTTACGTTAACAAAATGTATTCATTTGAGATGACGTGATAACATGGCCGCCAATTTGCCATGATTAAATTCTTGCGTCGACTGCGAGACGCAAATGTCGTGACGGTATTTCATAACATTTTTTAGTTTTCGTAGCATTTCATGTTAACAAATTGTTCAAATTTTCCTTCAACAGTTCACCCCATTTTGATATTGTGTTAGAGGTAACCGAAAGTTGAAAAATCCCAGAAATAAAACTACCCCCGAAAGGAAAAATCCATTTTTTCAGAGTTTAGGCGAAACACTTAAAAGTGAAACTGGTGAATTGACTTTTCATTGAAGAAATAGTGTTTTGATTGTTGCTGATGTTTCTTACATGCATGCGATAGTTTTTGTAGAGTTTCTTGCAGCTAATGCTTTTCGTAGCCGATGTTTTTTATAGCAAGTGTTTTGTGTGTCTAATATTTCTTGCAGGTACTGTTTCTCGCGGCGGTTTCTTTGTAGCTGAAGTTTCTTGCAGCTGGTGCTTCTTGCAGCTATTTTTTGCAGCTGAAGTTTCTTGCAGCTGGTGTTTCTTGCCGCTGTTTTTTGCAGCTGAAGTTTCTGGCAGCTGGTGCTTCCTGCAGCTGGTGTTTCTTGCAGCTGTTTTTTGCAGCTGAAGTTTCTTGCAGCTTGTCTTTCTTGCCGCTATTTTTTGCAGCTGAAGTTTCTGGCAGCTGGTGCTTCTTGCAGCTGGTGTTTTTACGGGTGTTTCTTGCAGCTGGTGTTTCTTGCTTCTGGTGCTTCTTGCAACTGGTGTTTCTTGCAGCTGGTGTTTCTTACAGCTGGTGCTTCTTATGAATTTTGTTTTAGTTTGTTGGCAATAAATTAAAATTGCATGCCAACTGTCATAATTTCGTGGGGCTGTCACATTAGCATGTTAGGTCTCGTAATATAATATTCTCTACAGGTTTCGCGTACTGTCAAGGCTCAAATCCAAATCGCGAGAAAACTTTTGCTGCTTTTCTTATAAACCTATTGCATTATGCATTAGTTTAGTTTACTGAACAGCTAAGCTAAGTTGATCCAAAGTCATGATGATCAGTATTGTTATCGATTCTCAAAAGTCCTGCAAGTACAGCTAAGTTTGCCGTGCAACCATGTAGCCCATTTAATCTCTAAATTAATTTATGGATCGATATACAGACGTTCTGTTATTAGTCATATTTTACGGAAGATGGTGGCGACAGATTGCTATAGCCCGATCCTCCCTCCTAATCTCACGTGTGGCACAGCGGCCACACTTCGTACGGTGCATGTGCCTTGCTTGTGGCAGGGAAGCATTTATGCCTCCTCAGCTTGAGGTGCTCACTTGAGCAGAGCGCGAGTGGCAAGGGGAGATCGCTCGCTAACTAGCACGGCTCTATAAACTCGGGCGAGCCCTCCATCTTGTCCAATATCGACAGCCCTTCAGGCCATCTGGGAAATTTTCCACAAGCAAAATCGAATTTGTCCCACCACAAGCTCGATCGATGCAGGATGAATGAAAATCTTTGATTTTAAACCCAATTTCAAAACATAATCCAGTCTGGTATCGCAAACTTTCACGCGCAGTAACTTTAAAAAATTATTTCGCAAGGTAACTATGATAAGTTTTCAAAAACTAAGTAAAATGATGCTATACCTTGCAAAATTAATTTGGAAACACTGGTAGATACATGTTAGTTTTCCTAAAAAGTAAATCACGTCATTGAATCGAGTATTTTCTTTCGCCTGATCATCCGCTGCCAAACTGCAGGTTACATCACTCGATGTGTTGTGTACAGACTACTTCACAATTGTCTTAAAGTACTTTATACGTATCACTGAGTGTTTTTGCAAATTATTTAACAGGTTATAGCTTACTTTTAACTACGTTGGCCCAGATTTTTAGCATTTCACGTTGTCATAGC
The DNA here is from genome assembly GCA_030386875.1 of Morinoia aosen. Lineage (NCBI taxonomy): Eukaryota > Metazoa > Arthropoda > Malacostraca > Amphipoda > Talitridae > Morinoia > Morinoia aosen. Next base: position 15,270,867 of record CM059569.1, on the reverse strand, counting down.
AGTGCCGCTCGCAGTAAAAGTTCATCTGTAGACTTGTCTACTCTTTTGTTCAGTTGTTTCTGACCGAAATCTTCAAATTTGAGCTTTTTGGACAAAATTGGCGCACACAGCACCAGACAACACTGCAATGTTGTCAGATGTTGTGAGCTCACAGAAAAAAACATTGCTTGAGGATTTCAGCCCGCAATACCAACTTGGAGGGGAGACAAGTCGGTAGACAAACATTTACGCCCGGCTGTAGTGCAACGAAGACTGAAAATGCATGTAAATCCGACCCAAGGTTGGAAGAAATATTTGCATAGTTCGAAGTATCGAGCTTTGCGGGGTTGAGAGCTACGCACAATGAGTACGAACGACGTCCACACAAGAAAAATGTAAAAAATTCTGTATCATTAATTCTGCTCATTTTGAAAGGTTTTATCAATTACAGATGATTTTTGGATTTGATGTTTCGAAAACTGAAGTTGTATTACCTTAATCTTTAGCTTTGTTTGAAAACTGAAGCTTATGTTTGTTCTAAATTTAGGCTGACGCTAAATCGAATAAAACTGATATCCGACAGCTCCTGTTATTTCTCACCAGCGGATTCCAAATTTATTATTGGTGCCAGTCTACCGATATGCGACAGGCTTCCTTCCTGCACACAAAATTTCTTAGTATTCAGAGCATAATTCCTGGTACGTTTGGTGCAAAAGGAAGTCGTTTGTTTAGCGACGCATTAAAAGTTATAATTTCTTAGATGTATTGGGGAAACTGATAGAAAGTGTTTTAGTCTGTAGGGTACTCCGAACGAAGTTTCATTTCATGTCAGCGAAATGCGGCTTCGTTTTGAGCAACCCACTTTCATATTAACGCGATATTCTTCATGTTTATTCAAATAAGGCATGAACAATTTCAAGAAAAACGATGGTGCTGTAGTGCCAGACAAATATTAATCGAAGCTTTTCTTTGATGAGGCACCTTAGGCGCTGTTTCACTTTTCATTTTCGCTCCTCTGAACATTATAAGAAATTTTTTAGTAACTCAAAGAGAAGTAAGCTCATTTGCGGACAGAATAATTCAAAATTTAGCGAACGCAAAATGAATCGTGGTTACAAACTACAATATTAATTGTTAAATGATGGAATTATCAATTCACCGGAGGCGATTTTAAGCCCGAAGTCTTTAAAATGAGACCATTAGAGAAATAAATCCTGCATAGCACTCAAATGAATAAACTGGATAGGCAAGAGTAACAGCAAGGTTCTTTCAGCTCGTCAAAGCATTCAACAATTATCATCGACCGCCTTCACAAATTCGTAATCCAAACTCTGAGCCGCATTCTGTGACTGTTCCATACAGTCGCAACGTCCCAGATTGTGTTTGGGTCTGGGACGAGGTTCTGATTCATTTTCGATTGAAAATTATGAGAAAGAGTACACGCTAAATCTTAAATTGAAAACCTTCAATCATAACAGATTTCGCAGGTATGTGTGCAATGCGCGTATTTGTTCAGAACTCATGGTGAGAAATCTGAGATAGGAGGTTTGGCCATCAAGTGGTTGTTGCAATCTGGAATTCTTTCTAAAATGCTCGCTCATTCCTGTTTGTATTCCTGTGAGAATTTTGCGCTGTCTTCTTCGTCTATTTTGTTCCTCATAAATTAAGAATCTATGTGTCGTAGCATCCGATCAAGCTTGGTAAAACCGTCGCAAAATGTACGCCTAGATACAATCTCCAACTGGCGGCATCAGAACATTCTAACGAAAGTGAGAATTTCTTCCTTGAGGTCATCGCCTTTGCGTCCACAATGAACTGTTCGTCTTCCATATCTTACACTCAGACTACCAGCCTATTGAGGGCACCCATTAAGAAATGTGATGTTCAGATTACCCACCTGAAAGGAAAATGTTCACTCGGACATCAGACGCACTGAGCTGAACGCCATCAACAACTAGCTGCTGGGTTTGCGAACTCGCGCATCGAAAAGAAAAGATCGAAATTTCAACGAGAGCTGTCGCACCCATAGATTAAAGTGATATTTTACAAACACGGAGACCGCGAGAGAGGTTCTGTTTTAGTTTGTAGTTTGTTAAAATTATTGTCCCAGGATTATTCTGCGACGCTAGCTGTACTCGCTTCCGAAAGAATCCAGGGTCCTCCGAACTAGGGAAGAACATTTGTGGATTTTCAGACAGACAATTGAGCAAATCTAACGTAACAGTTTTGTGGCTACTGTTCGCTAGCTGTGAGGCAGTTAAGATACGAACGCGAGACAGTTGCGTGATAGTTTTTTTGGGCAGTAGTGGAGGAGTTGAAGCAGTTTCTACTTGGAGCAGTTGTGAATCAGTTAATGGGTGATTGTGGAATAGTTCTGAGACAGTTGTGTGTCAGGTGAGACAGCAGGGTGACAGTTGCAAGAAAGTTACTCGACTGTTTTCAGAAACGTGTGAGGCACTTGATATTATAGTTGATGAGCAAGTCTGAGTAGAAATGGAAGAAAAATGTAAAAGTTGATACTTGAAAGCAGGGTTGCGGAGTCGGAGGAATAAATTTGCGGCACCGACTCCGACTCCACCTAATCACAATTTTGTGACTCCAACTCCACCTATTCACAATTAATAAGATGAATATTACTGCTTGCAGGTGTTGCAGCCTGTACATATGGTTATTATGATCTTTATTTACGAACGACTTCTAAATTGGCAATAGAATGTTGAAAATCAAGTTTAACTGATACAAACCTACTAGTGTATATGATTCTTCAAAAATGAGAATATTCGATAGTTTCCTTAAAAAAAGTCCCAAGGTATAGATGAGAAACAAATATATCCACCCTAATAGTAGCCGCGATTAAGATATTCGTGTACTTGTGCACTGGTGAAACTCGTATCACAAATACGGTTAATAAGCACCCTTATGAACGTCACAGACGCACACACCAACCAAGCAAGCAACAACTGTGTATTATATTTCAAATTATTATTAGCAAAGAAGTTTTCAACAAATTTGCCATTCCTTTTCCATGATGAGCTGCATTTTCTCAACAGTTGGTTTTTGTTAGGTGAGCAGATGTTAGGTTTTTCACATCATGTGAATGGTATTTGTGATACCATCCAATCAAGCTGATTCCTATTGTAATAACATAGGGGAAATTATACACAAAATCAAATATTTATTTATAAATTGATGAAGACGCCTAGCGTTTAAATATATACATATATATAGGTTTTTTGTGCTGAGAAATTTCCTTCCACGATAGGTTGAAAAACTCAAAATAAATAAATCAATTTTCACGGATGATAAAATGACCAAAACTCCTTAGTTTTGGAATTATAAGGACTTGAGGAACTTTGAAACCTATAAAGTATGATACCACGTTTGCGCCAATTTTAGCGCTACCTTTTTCACTTCAATTCAATCAAAGTCAAGTTCGAATTAATCCAAGACAAGTTCAATGCAATCTAAGTCAAATGCAATTTAATCGTACTCAAATTTAAATTAATCCAACTCTAAGTTGAGTTAAGAATTGACCCAATCACTCGTTAATTAGAGCGTTTTTGCGTTAAATATGTTTCTATTGGATGTGATGAGCAAGACAATCGTTTTTCCTTTCAGCAAGGAATACATAAAACTTTCGCCGGTGTTACAATCTAAAGACAAGCTGTCGTAAAATGTGCTAAGTATCCAGCATCAGGAGGCCGAGTGTGATTCAGATCTTTGACCGGCGTAAGAGATACCAGTCAAATATAAAATATAACCAGTTCACTTTGTATTGTACTACTCATTGAAGTTATTTTAAAATTCTACATTAATGTTAGTATGCATCCATTCAAATACTTATGTTCAAAAGGTAATTATATGTTACACATAGCAGTAGTGTGGATTTATTTACTCTCATTGAGAGATTTACATAAGTGAAATTTCATTTTATCACATGTATGAAATCATATACATGCGAATACATAAAATTACTATTGGACGTTATGTAGATTTAATCTTTAAGAGAAATATACAAATGCGATTCAAAGAGTACTTACGTACGATTCCGTTTGAATACAATTTATAGGAGTACATTAGTACACTCATACATTCCTGCATTAGCAATAAAAGTGTTGCCATCCCTTCAAATTAATAGGCCATGCAAATATATCATCTATGTCGATGAAACAAATTGTAACTTCTTTTTACGAAAATCGTTTGGACGAGCGAGAAAAGAACTTCATTGCTATTTTTCTATGGATTAAATCTCCATATCGTCCAATGATTATCTCATTTAGTAGCATGTTAATATGATTTCATTTATGTGATGAAGTGAAATTTCACGCATATAAATCTCTATTTGAGTGTAAATAATTCCTCGATACTTCTATATGTGTATGTAACATAAAATTACATTTCGAACATGAATATTTGAATGGAGGCAAACTGCCATAAATTTAGAATTTCTAAACAACTTTATTGAGTAGAATAATAAAAAGTTTAAAATTTTTTACAATTAACTTGTATCTTTTACGCCGCTCAAAGATCTGAATCAAACTCTGCCTCCTGATGTTGGATATTTAGCACATTTTACGATGGCCTATCTTCAGCTTGCAACACCAGACACCGGCGGAAATTTTGTGTATTCCTTGCTGAAAAGTAAAACGACTATCTTCCTTATTACATAAAATAAAGGCATGTTTAATAGGAAAAGGGTCAAACTAACGAGTGATTACGTCAATTCTTAACTCAACTTAGGATTAGTTTAGTTTGAATTTGACTGGGATTAAATTGATCTTGACTTAGATAAAAGTGACCTTGACTTGGATTAATTTGAAGTAAAAAAGGAGAAGTCTTGATGGATGAAAAGGTGAAAAAGGTGAAGTCTTGAAGTTCCTACCCCACTAACACAGGTTTTTGACGTTTTTACAATAACTGGTATTTTACGGTTAGGAAAAGTATCTGCAGTTTCCAACTATTTAGCATTAAACAATGTTTGTACGTTTTATTAATTTAATAATATAGATACTGAAGTTTATCATTGATGACTTAGTGTTAATATCCTAACGAACGTTTATATTGCAAATTTTCCGTAATTGTCAAACGCTTGTAGGTTTATTCGTAAAAATAACAAAAAATTGCTTTAGTGCGGCCGGAACTATCAAGACTAGCGTTAACATTGGCGCGCACGAGGTATCCTTCGAATTTTAAAGTTTCTTCAAGTCCTTATAACTCATAAACTAAGGCATTTTGACATTTTATCATTCGGGAAAATCGGTTTATTTTGAGTTTTTGTACCTATGATTGACACTTGTCCGCACAAAAAAATACCCTATATAGTGTTGATTATTTTTATTAAATAAAATATCAAGTGCCGCCCTAAACAAATAAATGAATAAATACATTTGGGTATTTCCTGTGCATAACTTCTAGGTTATTACAATGTTCAATTCAGTATTGAACAAATAAAATTGGTTGGTCCGTCGTGGTTGGTTGGTCTGCCTCTTTCACGCTCTGAAAGGATGCTTAATGTAAATGTATCTGTGATACGAGTTTCATCAGTGCACAAGCAAAAAAATATTTTAATCATGGCTACTATTAGGATGGATTCATTTATTTGTCATCCACATCTGAAAGATTAGTTGAACGGCAATATCGAATCCCTCATTTATGACAGGTCGTGTACACTATTACATATATATATATATATATATATATTACTGACAGGTGTTTTCTTAGTAGGCAGTGTATCCCCTGATAAGCAAACGAAAGTGTCAACAGTTTTTTCTATTCCTAAGTATGCTCCGATTCAACTAAATTACAATAGCTGATTCAATATCTGTGCTCAAAATCTCCAAAATCATGCTATATCTGACATACATAAATTATGCTATATCTTTATGGTAGATTAGGTAGGCAAGATTTGCACACCGCCTTTTATTCTCTGTATCTAAACTATGCAAGGTAAAAATGCAGAAAAGGTGACATATTATTGCTCAACGCTATTTTATATCTCAGTTATAATAGGCAAAAGTTGTTCTGCTTTCTTCGCAGGGGCCTGACGTTTACAGAACGTTTTGTTTACGAATAAAAGCCACTTTTACCATCTTTGTGTGTAATATGATACTGTCTTTTATTCCCGTTTGGCTTTTTACTCTACATTTGACACTTTCTTATTTTAATAAACGTTCACGTTATTTTCATTTTGTATTTTTGGTGAAATTTGGTACGTTTTCAGCAAGAAAATTTGTACTATCGCATAAATGTAACAATCGTTGCAGCAGAGATAGTGTATTGCTTTCAGTTACAATATGGGTGTGACTAAGTGAAGTATTTGCTAGTGTTGTGATATTTTCTTCATTGCAACTCTTTCGCATTGTATTTTATTTTTTTTCCAGTGTCCCAATACAAATTTTGATTACCTTACAACATTTCCAAAACTTTCTTTAGAAAAAGTCATTAATTATATAATGCTGAGAAACAGACACTAATTTCAGTTTTTAAAATTGTGAAAACATAATTATAAAAATCTTCATTTCAGCGTATGCTTAGTTAGAAACTGGCGTGATCAAAAGATAACAATTAAACATGAAAATGAAATGGTAAAATGCAATATAAATCTTGAAGAACCAAACAAATATCCAATGAATAACTTTAAAAATGAGCAGAAATTTTCATAATTAATGCATGTTAACTTGAACTAAAGACAAGGAAGTAAACAAAACAAAGAAATAAATTTAAAGTACATAGGTACTACATATTGCTGAAAAAATCAACTAATATTACAGTTATTAACATCAAAATAAGATAATTGAATTTTCATTATCAATAGCGATTAAGTAACCTGAAAACTAGACTCTTTATGTATCAGACCATAGCTTCAAGTTTTGACAAAGACTGGTCATTATCAATATATCACTACCTAGAAACTAGAAATATTTATGACCACAACATTACTTTTGGTTACTGCAAAGACTAGTCATTATCAATCAATACACCCAAGCATAACCAAAAGAAAGACAAGAAAAAATCGTTATAAGGAACCACTAGTATAGAATATAGACACAGCAAGAGTGCACAGAGTTACCACTCTTAATGTAAGTATTACATTAACTGAGCTGTTCTGCAAGTAACTTGCAGCACATTAACTACTAGTTTCTAGATCCTATGTATTAATTGAAGGGGGAATGAGAGAAACAGAAACCAACAGAATGAATTTGCGATGCTGTCAGGTACTAATTCTGGAACTTTCACTGTAATATATGCATTATTGCTCGGTACAAAAATTTTTTTGAACCCACAATGACTAGATATATCAATGACCATTGACCGTATTAGGTGATAGGTATAAATACGCTGTTTCAAATCTCAAACATAATAAGCAATAAAAACATTGTTTATTTATGGTAGCTTTTCAGTAAAGTATTTTAACTCTGTTTTGTTTATTTTCTGTTTAAAATAATTATGAATAATTTTTTTGCAAAAATTGGAATCGAAGGCACCAAAAAATAGCGACTCCAACCTCGATTCCACCACATCCGAATGAACGACTCCGACTCCACCACATTCGGAAAAGCGACTCCGACTCCACCACATTCGGAAAAGCGACTCCGACTCCACCCTAAAACATGCGCCTCCGGCGACTCCGACTCCCGACTCTGATTCCGACTCCGCAACCCTGGTTGAAAGACAGTTCTTGTACGGGTAAGTGTAGGTGAGGAAAATTTATCCAAGAGAGAAACATTCCACCCACAGACGTGTTATTTTGGGTGTGCAATTCAGGGTGTCGGTGTCGGAGGAATAAATTTGGGACTCCAACTCCGACTCCACCTTTTAAGACTTTGGCGACTCCGACTCCTCCTTTACTGAATTTTGAGACTCCAACTCCACCTATTCACAATATATAAGATGAGTATTTTATTCCATAATGGTTGCAAGTGTTGTAACCGGTAGATATGTTTAGTATATTTTCTAATAACGATCTACTTTTAAATTGACTACAGAATGTTAAAATTAAGTTTCGCTATTATATAAATCTACTAGTGTACATGACCCGTTAAAAATGACGGGATTCGATAGTTTTCTTTAAAGAAGTCTCAAGATATAGATGATAAACCAATATATTTATACTGATAGTACAGTCGATTAAAATATTCTTGTACTTGTGCCCTGGTGAAACTCTAATCACAGATACGGTCATTGAGCATCCTTATAAGCGTCACAGACGCATACCCACCGACCAACCAAGCAACAACTTTGTACATATTATAATTCAAATCATCATTTGTCAAGAAGTTTTTAAAAAATTTGCCTTACCTTTTTACCACGATAAGCTGTGTTTTTTAACAATAGATTAAATTTTCACGCAATTATTTTTTACTTATAAGCAAGAGTGAGCAGATCCCAGGTATTTCATATTAATTAAATGGTATTTATGCGACCATCCAATCAAGCTGATCGTTGGTATAACATAGGAGAAATTACGCACAGTAACATATATTTTTTATTTATTAATTCATGGAGACACCCGGTGCCTAATTATGCAGGGTAGCCCAGAAGTAACTGACCCTTTTAATTTGCTAATAAAAAGAAAACTATGAACGCTAGAAAGTTGTAACTTGTTTTATTGGAAAAAATAAAAATTTCATAGTTTATTGACACTATGTTTTGAATATAATATCCTTTAAATGGCCGCCACGGTTGTTTTGGCAAATTAGGGCTCATTTCCCTGTTGCTTCCATAACGCTCCTCAGTGTATCTGGCCAGAGTTGAACTATTTAAGAAGAAATGTTGTTTTTAAGTTCTTGTAAATTAAATTTGGTGGATTTGTTCCATAAACTCGTGACTTGAGGTAGCCCCACAAGAAGAAGTCGCATATGGGGTCAAATCTGGAGAACGAGTGGGCCACTGGATATTTCCAAATCGTGAAATTAAATGATTGGGAAAGCAATCTCTTAACAATGTTATTCTCTTCTTGTGTTTTTCTTCTTGTGCAATTGTGTTTTTAGAAGGACTGATCCTTGTTTGAAAACGGATTCTGTGGTCACGTTGCACTTCTGTTATTGACGTCGTCTTAATGAAGGATTGCAGAATTCTGATGCTTTCTTCTTTGCTGCAGCGAACCATTATGAAAATTTGAGGTTATGAAATGCAGCAAAATTTCTTCAGTTTGTATGCTAGCTGAGTATATAGGATACCATGTAATAAACTATAAAAATGTTATTCTTACAAATAAAACAAGTTTCAACTTTCTAGCGTTCATAGTTTTCTTTTTATTAGCAAATTTAAAGGGTCAGTTACTCCGAGGCCACCCTGTGTATACTAGTGTTCACGGCCCGCCAAAAATGACGGGATTCAATTCCTTTTTTGAACAAATTTTTCAGATATGGATGACTAACAAATATATCCATCCTAACAGTACTCGTGATTAAAAATGTTTTTGTACTTGTGCTCTGGCGGAACTACTCGTATCAAAGATACAGTCATTATGACTATCCTTATTAGCGTGACAGAGAAATGGAAGAAGCGGAATTCTAACCAATAAACCAAAAGTATCATTAGGTAGTAGCAGGACCCATGGAAATTCCACGGACAACGTCATCGTTAAAGCAAGGCGAAATCGTGAAAAAATTACCTAACCCATGCTAGCCTATTCTATTCTAACCCTACATATCCTAACCATTCCTACCCTAGCCTAACCGAACCTATCTTAATAAAATGTCAATCATATCAATGCATTTAAAGGTCATCTTTTAATGTTACACTGAGGAATTCTGCATCCGTGATACCGCAAACTCAGAAGAACGCGTAACGTATACCGATAAGAAGCGTACACCAGACAAATATTTAAATAAATAACTAAATAAACACACAACGGCTATTATTAAGTTAGATAGGGTGTTATATATCAATATACCGTTATACAACGTTTTATAACAAGTCAATTATAAAAAAATCTAATTAAACTACCCATTGAAGGTATTTCAAAATTCTATATTAATGGTAGTACGCATCCATTCAAATACTCTGTTTAAAAGATAATTTTATGTTACACTCAGTAGTATCAAGGACTTATTTACATGCATGAAGCGGTTTATATGCGTGAAATTCCACTTCATCACATATTTATATATGAAATTATAAATATAAACAGCTACATAAGATCCCTATTGCACGATACGTAGATTTATTCTATAAAAGGATATTTCTTTCAAAGAATAAATCTGTTCCTTTCAAAGAATTCCTTTGATATTCCTATCAAAGAATACAAATGCGATTCACAGAGTACTTATGTACGATTCCGTTTGAAGACAATTTATAGGAGTACATTACTACACTCATACATTCCTGCATTAGCAATTAAAGTGTTGCCATCCCTTGAAAATGATAGCCCAAGGAAAATATATCATCTATGTCGATGAAATAAATTGTAACTTCTTTTTGCGGAAATGGTTTGAACGAGCGAGAAAAGGATTTCGTTGTTATATTTAAGGATTAAATATACATATCGTTCAATGATAATCTTGTGTAGTTGCATGTGTGTATGATTTCTTACATATAAATATATATATGGGTTTCATTTAAAATAATGCCATATTGATTATTAATAACAACTTTGTCCAACTTTTCTAGTTTGCGGAAGAGTTTACTTTGATCGGAATTTATTGAATTTAAAAGTTCCCCTAACGTTTTAAAATTAAAATTTTGCGTGCAGCTAATAGAAAAGAGATGTGGGCAGGGTGGCTGCGGTTACACGATTGTGGAGTATGTGTATGTGCATTTGATGCAAGTTAGAAGGTGTACAGTTGGTCTGCGAAGTGAGGAGGGCTTGGTGACATAGGTTCCGTAGTGGAAGGAAGGTACAGCTAGACGGAATTATTTGTGTGACTACGTTGTGAAGCAGGAATCAGACTGTTGTTTGGACGTGGATGAAATGGTTTGATACTAGGGACAGTACCGTCCCTAGGAGTAGAGTTTCAAGATGCGTTGTGTTCCTGTTGATTGGTGGTTGATGGTTGGTTTGCGCGTTTGAATAAGGAGTGATTCCATTATTTGCAGCCGTTGTAATCTATTTGTTTCTTTATTATTTTAGTGTTGTTAACTAGATTTTCGCATGTTAGGATGGTATTGTGGTTGTCTTTAGCAGGTTTTTTTGGTCCGCCGGAAGCTAGGTGCATTGTTAAGCGTCTTGATAAGGTGGTTGTTGTCATGCCGATATACACAGATTGCAGGGGCTCGCACTCCCCTTGGGTACAATTATACTGGTATATGACATTACATTGTCTTAGATGCGACTGTATAGGGCATTGGTTGTTACGACAGACTAAACTAGCGATGGTGCGGCATTTGTATTAAATTATTAATTGCAGGTTTCCGTCTTGGTTTGTACATTTTGTGTTTGTTTTGAGAATTAGCTTGAGTATCCTCTCATCTGTTTTGTATGCATTGGAGTATTGGTTTTGATAATAGATTTTGTGTATCTTGCTTTTGTTTATGTTCCTCGGACCTATCTTATTAAAATATTTGTTTAATGTGGTATCGAAAAGGAAGTTTGAATAGCCGTTATTGATGAATGATTGCTTGAGTTTGGAAACATTTTCATGAAAATGTTCCCATGTTGAAGCTATTTTATATGTCCTGTGGATGAGAGCTTGTATGGTGCTATCTTTGTACCTTTGGGGGCATTCACTGTTCGCGTTGAGGTATATCTCAGAGTTTGTTGGTTTTGTGTGGACGGATGTTAGGAACCTGTGGACGGATGTTATGACACAGGACGAAACGCGTCGCAAAATTTCAATCGTAAAACGTTAGGGGAACTTTTAATTTCAATAAATTTTGATCAAAGTAAACTCTTCCGCAAACTAGAAAAATTGAACAAAGTTATTATTAATAATCAACTAGTATTACCGGTTCAACCCGACTATCGGGTTGTCCGACTTGCCTAAAAATAAAAAAAAATAAAAAAAATATAGTCTATATACTTAATTCAGTAACTCAAAATTTGTCCGAGTCCGTTTAGAAAATTGGCTGAGTCTATATGGTCAAGTGAGGTATTAAATTGAAGCCACTGGTGTCTATATTTGCAGAAAAGCATTTATTTATTTTTTTTTCTCCTTTTTTTATTTTTTTTTATTTTTTCATTTTTATTTTTTTTCTTTATTATTTTATTTTTATTTTTTTTATTTTTTTTTATTTTTTTTATTTATTTTTTTTTATTTTTAGGCAAGTCGGACAACCCGATAAATTTAATCAATCAATCAATCAGCACGTTTACGGCAAAACATGTGCATAAAAAACTGAGGAGACGCACCCTTGACTTGTTTTGTTTTTTTGCCATTCAGTTTTAATGGCAATTTTTAATCACAATTTGTAGTCGCCGTGGTCAATATTTTTCAAATCTGATAGTAGTAAGCACCATACCAATCAGGGCACAATTCACCCCAATTAGCTTAAAATGGAAATTATTTAAAGAACAATTTCAAAAAGATTCATTCTTCGACGAATTTTTGAGTTTCATAAGCCAAAATGAGTTACCCAAACGACTAAGTCACTTTTAGATATAAATTTCAATTTTCTTAATCTAACCACAAGGGTTTCATCAATAAAAACTACTTCCGTTTTATCATTTTCCTTATTTGCAAAAATTGTTCGAAATTAATTTTAGTTTCCCGTTCAACTATTTTTTTTAAAGCGTACATAGAAAATAAACTGATATTTCGTGGTAGACTTGTAAAATTTCAATCATATATCATTACGTCTGAACTATTACATAAGAAACTATTGAAAACAAACAAAATTGAATTTAAAATTATAAATAGAATCTTGAACAGAGATGTTAAAACGATATAATTTATATAAGGAAGACACATTTAAAATGTATACACAACAATTTCACGCAACTTTCACATGTTGTTGTAGCTTAGTGGTCTGAGGCGCAGCAGCAAAATCGTAAGGGAAAGACATCACGGGTTCGAATCTCGTTTAACGTGAAAGTTTTCTAAGTTAACAAAACGTTATAAAAGATACTTATCGATGGTAAATGGTAAATCATAAGTAGGACTGATGCCTAATTTAAGTATTTTCTCTTTTATTCTTTACTAAATGAAAGTAATTAAAGTTTTAACATGACTGTGAATTGTGAAAATCGAAGCATTTTTTCTTCCGTATTGAGAAAAAGTTTGTTTAAATAGTCCAAAATTCTCAATTTAAACTTGGCGATCTTTAGCTCAGTGGTAACGTGTCGGGTTAGCGTTATGAAAACCATTGCAGTTGAGGGTTCGATTCCTGAGACTTCCGGAAGGGTTTTTCACGGTTTTGGAGATATGTAACAGTACTCGTACTGCTCTGATATCATGCCTTCCACGCGTGGCTCTTAAACGAACCGTGTCTGTGCAATTCAACGAGTGGCCATAGTTGGATTGTGAACGATGCGTTAAGTTGAAGAGAGACAACCCCAAATATATCACATGGAATCAGAAGTCTGTATGAATGGTGTGAAATGCGTCGGCTGACGTGAAAATCAGATTACGACGCCAATACACTGTTTTATGGACTAAAGAGACCATGTAATAGAGCTCATCGATCTTCACCAAGTGTGAAGACGTGATGAGATCTGATGAAGGACCGGTACTTCGGGGTTGTTTTGCGTTTTTTTACCCTATTTCAGTTGTAAACTTAATTTTTTTGTATAATAAACAAAAACAATAAATAGTATGTTTAGGAATAATTCCATTCTCTGAAGTATTTTTCAGGAATATATAATTTATCAAAGTTTTGAAAGTACCTACCTTGAAGTGGATGTCTGTCTTTATTAATAAAGATAAAATTATATGGTTCTTTGTATGTGTTTGAACAAAACTCTTTAAATTCATCAAAGGGCATGTCCTGAGATATGATATCTGTGTAAATGTTCTTCATATCAGTTGAGTCTAAATCAAAAAGAATTAGAACGTTAGCATTTGTTCTAATTGTTTGTCTCGGTAATAAATAATAATTTTGTGATAAGTAGATTGAACAGCAGTTGTTGTGTCTACCTCTAGTGTAAAAGCTATCAGCTGGACTTTGATCTCTTTCAGTTGCTATATCGTCGAAAATAAAAAGATTTTTCTTTTTTGAATCTACGTCACTTGGGTCAGGAATAGTTGTCATATCTTGAAAATATTCAATTTTAGATTTTGAGTTTCTTTTAATAGGTAAATTCTCAAGGAAATCGTCAATATTACCATTGCCCTCTTCAAATAATTCAATTATTTCAGATTGGTTATAGCCTTTATCAAAAACATTCTTTAACAATTTATATTCTGGTTGATGTATTGATTTACTGTACAGAAAAAGATGATTAAAATCGACAAATTTTTCTAGCAGAAGCTTTATTAATAAAGAAGTTTTACCACAGTTTGATCTCCCTACGATGAGACATCTCAAGCCAGGAGAAGGAAAAATGAAATGATTCTTTTGATTATTTCTTTTACTGTCTTTCCACATATACACCATTTTATATAACTAATAAACTACAACTCATTTTCCAAAATTTATTTTCTTTTTCTAGCAATTGTAAACATTGTTTTTTTAAAATTTGCTACTTCATTAAGTTCAATTCTTCAATGTTTTTTCTTTCTTATTGGTTGTCTCGTTGGGCAATAACGAGAGAAAAAGCTACATTTGGTGTCATAAGAATCGTTAATGATTAATGTTTGAAGATGAATGATATTTGACTCTAATTGAGTTATAACTTCCCTATTTAATTCGACATCATTTTGAATTTGATTAACATCTAATTGCAATTGATTTATGTTTGCAGTATTGCGAACAACTTCTCTTTGAATGTCTGTAATAATATCTTCCATTTTATTAAGTTTAATTCTTCAATGTGTTTTTCTTTTTATGGTTGTCTCATTAGTCAATAACGAGGGAAGGAGCTACCTTTGATTGTAAATAAAGTAAATACATCGAGTTTGCAAATTTTTGAGCACCTATTACTTCATATGGAATATTGCTTTTCATTTTGATTAATATAAATTTTAGAATACTTCAAAATTTACATTGGAAAAAAACATTGAAATTTTTAAAATATACTGAGAAAATAATTTATTAAAAATAGAATCATTTAATGTATCACATCTATCTAATACTAAGAATACAAAAAGGCATAATAATTTAAAGAAAATTTCAGTAAAGATAACTTCAAGTAACAATTTTTGTAATATATGTAATATTTACATCATCAACTTGAGAAGACATGAGAAAAGCATGAAACACAATAAAAACGTGAGTAAACTATTAATCTCGGATCTGTATTTTGATAAAAACAAAGATTTCTGTAATATATGTAATATAAATGTCTCTAATCTAAAAACACATCTAAAATCTACTAGGCATATTAAAAACATGAATCAAGAATTAATTTCCGATTCATATTTTGAGAAAAAGGTGTGTAAAATATGTAAAGTAGAAGTAAAAAATCTAGAACAGCATAAGAAATCAAAGAAGCATTTTAGAAACGTTTATGGCTGTAAATTCAGAGGAAATAAATGTGCTATAAATGTAAAATGCCTGGAATATATGTTCTCTGATATATCAGTTATAGATCCGACAGTTTTCATGAGGAATATGACCCCGGTTGTGAAATCAATTTTGAGAGAGCAAAAGTTTGATAATATGAAGATACAATTGGCAATTTTAGTTCAATTTTATAAATACAAAGAAAAAAATGAAAAAGTATATTCAACAGCATGAATGAATACAGGTAAGTTTGTGGACATATCGAAAAACTTTACAAACATTGATGATCTGTATAAAGAAGCTATTAGAAAGGTTGAAGAATATACAAAAAACTCCTCGGGCTGGATAACAGATAAATTTTTAGACTTCAATGTAAAAATTATTGAATACAAGCCTATCAAAGGTTCTAGTTATATAGAATTACCTGAAAAGTTTCATAAGTCGACTTATAAACTAATTAATATTAAAAATACCGATAATAAATGCTTTATGTGGAGTGTTGCGAGATATTATTGCCGAGATGAAAAAAAACGGCAATAGAATATCTAAAAGGTTAAAAACTGAAGCTGAAAAGTTAAATTTCAGAGACATAACATTCCTAGTAAAACTTAAAGATATCGATAAATTTGAGAGAAACAATAATGTGTCAGTAAATGTTTACAACTTTAATTACTTGAAAGAATTATGTCCTCTGAGAATAACAAAGGTAAAAAATGAAGATGTTATATCACTTTTATTGTAAACGAATGAAAATAAAAGTCATTATGTATTGATGAAGTCATTAAGTCCATTTATGCAAACTAAAGATGGTCATAAAAAACATGTCTGTCCATATTGTTTATGGCCATTCACAAAAGAATGTTTATTAACAAGCCACATTAATGATTGTTCAGTTCACACTCCAACAAAGTAGGTTCTTGAAGGAGGTAAATTGAAATTTAAACATTACCAAAAAACAATTAGACATCCTTTCACAATTTATGCTGACTTCGAATCAACATTGACAAAAATAGATACGTGTCAACCAAATCAAAACTCGAGTTACACCATGAACATTCAGAAGCACAATCCTAATTCATTCTGTTGCTATACAAAATCTGAAGCAGATGAATATTCCCGTTTAGAAATATATAATGGTAAAGATGCTTCCCAAAAGTTTGTAGAATCTTTAGAAAAAGAAACCAAGAGAATTTATAGTCTGTTGAAAATAAATAAGAAAATCTATTTACCATCAGATGAATTCGAAAAATATAAAGAAGCCACAAGATGCTATGTATGTGGCGGAGAATTTACGGAAGATAACTATAAAGTTAGAGACCACAATCATTTGACAGGTCATTATAGAGGTCCAGCTCATTTAAAATGTAATTTAAAAATTAGGAATCCTAATTTTATACCTGTGTTTCTACACAATCTGTCTAATTACGATGCTCATTTGTTCGTGAAAGACTTGGGAAATATATCCGGAAAGTTGAACGTTATTCCACAAACAGATGAAGAATATATTAGTTTTACACAAACCATAAAAGTAGATTCCTATGTATGTATATATACAGGAAAAATTAAAGATATCACCAGAGACTTACGGTTCTTAGACAGCTACAGGTTTTTACCTTCATCTCTTGATAAACTTTCGAAGAATTTATCTGAGCACAAAGAATTGTCGAAGTTCTTTCTCAATGAACAACAATTAGAGTTGATCAACAAAAAAGGTATTTATCCGTATGAATATGTAAATAGTTATGAAAAAATGAACGTTAATAGTTTACCAGCTAAAAGTGAATTCTACAGTAGATTAAATAATAAAAATATTTCAGAAGATGAATATCAGCATGCACTCAAAGTGTGGAGCGCTTTTAATTGTACAACATTCAAAGATTACCATAATTTATATCTAAAAGTGGATACATTATTATTAGCAGAAGTATTTGAAGAATTTAGACTAACATGCATGAAAACTTATTCTCTAGATCCAGCACATTATTTTACAGCTCCCGGATTGTCTTTCGATGCTCTACTGAAACATACAAAAATAGAATTGGACTTGTTTGAAGATCCTGATATGCTTCTATTCATCGAAAAAGCAATAAGAGGTGGGATTTCTACAATATCAACACGATATGCAAAAGCAAACAATCTATATATTCCAGAAACATTTGATAAAGGAAAACCAAATAGTTTTATCACATACATGGTTGCAAATAATCTTTACGGATGGGCTATGTGTCGATCATTACCTACTGGAAACTTTAAATGGAAAGATCCAAAGTCGAAACTCATAGCAGATAAAGGTTATATATTAGAAGTTGATTTAAGTTATCCGAAAGACTTACATGCTCTCCATAATGATTTACCATTAGCTCCAGAAAATATCAAAGTAAACGATATATATAAATTAATTCCACATCTTGGAAAACGAGAAAAATATGTTGTACATCTTAAATCTCTAACACAATATCTAGATCTAGGTTTGAAGATAGAGAAAATTCATAGAATATTAGAGTTTGATGAAAGTCCATGGATGAAATCATATATTGATATCAACACAAAAATGCGTCAGCAAGCTAAATCTGAATTTGAAAAAGACTTCTACAAGCTGATGAACAATTCAGTATTTGGTAAAACAATGGAAAATATTAGAAATAGAGTAGATGTGTGTTTGGTAAAGTCAGAGAAAGAATTATTTAAATTAGCAAATAAACCAAACTTTACCAGTTTTAAAATATTCTCAGAAAATTTGATAGCATGTCATATGCAAAAACAAAGACTGAAATTTGATAAACCAATCTACGTAGGGTTATCTGTATTAGATATAAGTAAAACATTAATGTATGATTTCCATTATAATCATATTAAAAAGAAATATGGTAATAAGGCAAAGTTGTTGTTTACAGATACAGATTCATTATGTTATGATATCGAAACAAAAGATTCGTACAAAGATATGGAAAGAAATAAAGACTTGTATGATACATCAAACTATTCTAAAGAACACTTCCTATATTCAACTAAAAATATGAAAGTGATTGGGAAAGTGAAAGACGAAACGTGTGGAATACCAATTGAAGAATTCGTCGGTCTCAGAGCAAAACTATATTGTTACAAGATGAAAAATTCCGTGAGTAAGAAAGCAAAAGGTGTAAGTAAGAACATAACTGAGCACAATATCACAATGGATGAATATAAAAGAGCATTGAATAATGAAACAATATACAAAACGATGTATAATATCCAAAGTGTTAACCATGAATTATATATTAAAGAAATAAATAAGGTTGCATTAAATGGTAATGATGACAAGCGACATATATTACCAGATGGTATCAACACACTAGCATTAAATCACTATAAAATATATTAATTAAATAAAGTATAAAAAATGATTATCTACAACAAAAATGATTTCTATAACCAAGATTTATTATCTGTTGAAAATGAACAGTATTTGAGTGATTTAAAATCAATAGTTAATGAAGAAAAAACTGGGAAGGGTATTGTAAATACATTGCTTAGAAAGCTTCCATTACCTGAAATGCATTTGAAATTACCCTCTAATATTCAATCTGAACAAGTCCCGAACGGTTCATTCAACAATAAACATACCTACTCATTTTGCGGTCCAGGAACTAAGGTGCAGAAGCGAATTCAAGAAGGTTATCGAGGAGTTAACTCACTCGATCAGGCTTGTAAGAATCATGACATATTTTATTCACAACATCCAACAACGAAAGACAGAAATTATGCCGATGATATTCTAGCAAAAAGAGCCGCTGAAATTGCAACTGATCCAAATGAATCAGAATACGTTCGACAAGATGCTAAATTAGTTAACGCAATTATGGCAGGTAAGAGCTGGGCAGGAATGGGCCTCTCGTCGACAAAAAACTTTTAAACACGCTCACTGATGGGAGCGATAAAATCTTGAATGACTTATATTATAATCCAAAGACTGGTTATACTGGAATGAATTAACTTGTTAAAAAATCCGGCTTATCTTCAACTCTCGTACGAAATTGGTTAGAAACTCAAAAAACTCACACTCTACATAAACCAATAAAACATAATTTCAAAACGAGAAGGGTGAAGGTATCAAAAATTGATGATCAATGGCAAGCTGATTTGGTTGAAATGTAAGACTATAAAGATCAAGGAAAAAACTACATTTTAACAGTGATTGACATTTTCAGTAAATATGCATGGGCGATTCCAATAAGTAAGAAGACAGGTGAAGAAATCAAAACTTCATTTCAAAAACTATTTAAAATACGAATTCCTTCTAAAGTTCAGACAGATAAAGGCTTAGAGTTTACAAATAAATCCACTCAAGAACTATTCAAGAAACATAACATTCAGTGGTTTAGTTCAGAAAATGAAACCAAAGCTCAAGTTGTGGAACGCTTCAACAGGACGTTAAAAACTAAAATGTGGAAATATTTTACACACATGAAAGCTAAAAAATTGGTGAATATTTTACAAGATTTAATGCAAAATTACAATAATAGCTATCATAGAACAATTAAAATGACACCTAACCAAGCATCAATGGAAAAGAACAGTAAAAAGGTTTATGATAACTTATTCCCTCCAACCGAACCAACTTTCACATCACCGAAACTCAAAATTGGGGATAGAGTAAGAATAAGCAAGAAACGGGTTATATTTGGGTTATATTTGGTTATTTGGGTTATTTGCCAAATTTCACTAATGAGTTATTCATTGTATCCGAAATACTGTCTACTGAACCAATTACTCATAGATTAAAAGATATGGATGGTGAAGAAATAAAAGGAAGTTTTTATGAACAAGAACTATCAAAATATACTAGTGATGTTTATGCAATTGAGAAAATTCTCAAGAAGAGTAAAGGAAAACTTCTGGTCAAGTGGAAAGGTTATGATGAACCTTCATGCATCTCAGCAACTGAACTTAATGTCAGTTCAGAGTGAACTTATATTAAGTTAAAGTCTTTTTGAATTTTTCTCTTTAAAAAATGGCGTTGATTGATATCAAAACTAAATCAGATTTACTGAACTTAGCAAAGAGTTTGAAAAAGCAATTCACAAATGATAGAATAATCGAACAAGATTTATACCATGATGTTAAAAAAGTTTACAAACCATTGATTGAACCTTTATCTAAAATTGTTGACGAAACTAAACAAACTAGGTTGGCAATAAAAGATATACCTCATGAAAAACTTGAATCTATCCAAGGAAAACCTGTTGAGAAACTAGCTTTGCCCTCTTCTGGATCCAACACTGTAGTTGGGCCTATCGCATTGGATTTCTTGCGTTTTGCATGGAAACATGGAAATGAGTATGACAAAGCTTATGGCATTCGTTGTGATGGAAGTAAAGTTATGCTAGGAAATAAAAAGGTAGATATTTTGGGTAATGATTTGAAAATTGGAGATAGAATATACGAAGGCACAACTGGATTATGGGAATTATTAACAAAGCAAAATCCTATTGACTTTAGGGACGAAGAGAAAAATAATTATTATGATATGTTGTATTCAACTGATGCTTATTTGAAGGAAGACGGTATCATAAAAGCAAATAGGGGTGAGAAATATTCTAAATTTATCAAACCCTTCTATCGAATAGTTCAACGAAAAAAAGCTCAAGATGCAGTTGAAACAATTAGATCAGCAAGTCCATCAAGTCGTGAATCAAGTTGTGAATCAAGCCCTGAACCAAGTCCTTTCAGCTCAAGAGTAGTAGAATCCTCAATTTTTAGTCGACACAAAATTCCTTCAACAAGTCAGAGACCAATTTTCGACCCGTCACTAAGGTCTACTTTTAGACCAACTCCTACTCCTATACCTTCTCCTACATCTTCTCCTATACCTCCTCGTCATCCTCACAGAGAGGATTCAGACGTTTCAGGATCAGGTATTATTGTATTACCATCTAACATCAATGATCTTGTAAAAAGACACCAGTTATTGTTCGGTTCGTTTACCGCTGGAAATACAGGAGTTTTTAATGAACTGCAAATACTTACGCATGAACTTTTAAAGCAAGGTCTATTAAATACTGCTGAAGTAAAGGTGTTTGATGATTTATTGCTTAAAAATAGAATCTCAAAGCATTGTTATTAGTGAAAGAAAAAGTGACATAGGTATAAACTTTAGTCCAGCAATAGAATTGAACAAAAATGAATTTCACGAAATGGCACTGGTTGGGTTAGACATGTATCATTCTATTCCTAACATTGATGAAAATAATAATAAATTTCATTATGAATTAAATGGTGTTGAAAATGTAATTACACTTCCAACAGGATGTTATGAAATAGAAAGTATAAACGAATTCATTCAAAAAACATTGGCAGGCTTTATTGAAATCAAAGCAAATACTAATACTTTGAAATGCGTTATAGTTCTCCGTTCATCTACGTTAAAAGTATTTTTCAATAAAGAAAAATCTTTAAATACAATGTTAGGATTTGGAGAAATTATCTTAGAAGGTGTTGGAGAACATGAAAGTATAAATATAGTGAACATAATGTCTGTTAACGCAATACTCGTTCATTGTAGCGCAATTAACGGCTCATACCTCAACGGTTCTTTGCAAAATATTTTATATTCCTTTTTCCCATACGTCCCACCAGGATATAAAATTGTAGAAAATCCAAATAAACCAATTTATCTACCGATATATCAACCTTTACTCTATGATTTGAGAATTTGGCTTACTGATCAAAATGGACATGCTCTGAATACTAGAGGTGAAGAAGTAACTGTTCGATTACACCTAAAATCTAGAAATTAAAATAATTTGATAAAATTATCTTTAAAAAATGGATTCTTTAAGATGGAATGAAAATATTAAAGTTGATGAATCAATTGAAAAAATTGAAACGCATAACTATGAACCACAAATAGGTACTGATTTGAATCGTGAACATAATGATATCAAGATCATTATCCAGAATCAAGATCAGTTTGTATTACCTAGTAAAAGTTTTATATATATAGAAGGAGCTTTGAATAAAGAAGATGGAAGTGATTATAATTTTAAAGATGAAAAAATAACAATAATCAACAATGGATTAATGCATTTGTATGATAGAGTTTCTTACAGAATTGGAGATGAAGAAATTGAAGGTTATAGTTACCCTGGAATTACAACAACTCTAAAAGGATTAGTTAGCTATCCCCGAAATGTTAAAGAAAACATGATATTTTTCTGGAGCGTCGATACTAAGATGAATGAAAAATCAAACGAAGGATATAGCGATCGAAATGACTACTCAAGTTCAGCTAATGGGAAATTCAGCGCTGCTATCCCACTTGAACATGTGTTTGGATTTGGTGAAAATTATAAGAAGGTAATTTATGGAGTGAAACATGCTCTGACTTTAAGAAGAGGTGATAATTCTAATGCTATATTCAAATCAGATGAGAAAGATGCAAACCAGCAAGATAAAGTAGTTGATGGTAAAATTACTATTACAAAATTAATTTGGAAAATGCCAGCTTACAAACTGTCTGATGAGTATAAAATAAAGCTATATCGTCAAATTAAGGATAAAATAACATTACCTATTCCTTATTTGAATAGACAATTGGAACAAACAATTGTAAACTCTCAACAGAAATTCTTAGATTGGACTTTAACTCCAAATTCAGGAACTCAAAGACCTCGATATATAATTTTAGCGTTCCAAACTAAGAAAGCTAATTCACAAGCTGTAAACAATGCAATTTTCGGTCATTGTAACTTGACGAATGCATATGTTCAGCTGAATAATGAACGATACCCTGATCACAATTTACAGATTGATTTCGATTCTAACAATTATGCTACAGCTTATAAGATGTTAATAGATTATGTACCTAATGAAAATTGTGCTATCGAATACAGACACTTTAAATATTTGTATCCCATCTATGTGTTTGATATCAGCAGACAAAATGAACGTATCAAGGAAACTACAATTGATATTAAAATTAAAGCAGAATTTAAAACCAATATTCCTGATGATACACATGCACATGCTCTGACAGAGTAATTCGATTGCAATCTGACGGTGATAAAATGAGTTTAAACTACTAAAAATTAAAATATATTCACATAATAATGTTTAAAAAATGTATTGTGTAAAGTGTAAGAAGAAAACTGATACTGATAATCCTCAATATTTAATTACAAAGAACAATAAGATACTGGTCAAAGGTATGTGTATTATTTGTAAAAAGACAAAGACTTCTTTTGTTTCTAAAGATACTGCGACGAAAGGGGGTTTTATATTTACAATTCCAGCTTTATTAGCTGGCCTTGGGGCTGCTGGCTCTTTGGCTGGAGGTGCTGCTGCAATAGCATCCGCAGTTAATAAGAAAAAAGCTGACGATAAACTCTTGTCAGAAACTAAAAGGCACAATGAAGCAATGGAAAGTAAAAAAGGTTCAGGTATACGGATAACTCCGAGAAAAAAAAACCTTGTGGAAAGGGTCTCTACTTGAAACCACCAAAGAAGTAATACCTAACCAACCATTATCTAAACATGATTTGGAATACTACATAAATATATTGAAAATTCCGAATTTTCGAGGTATTTACATGAGAGATACTTTACCTAAACACCCTCTAGAAACGGAATGCGGAATCCTAAACTTAGACACTGAAAAAGGATTAGGAACGCATTGGACTTGTTGGTATAAGAAAGATAACATATGTTATTACTTTGACAGTTATGGTTTGATTTATCCAATTGAATTTAAAGACTACTCAACAGATTGTGTTGATATAATTTTCTCTACTTACAAAATCCAGAAAATAGGTGATGTAATTTGTGGACATTTATGCCTAGAAATGCTGAAGCGTTTAGAAAATGAAAGCTTTCATGCAATTCTTTTAGATCTGTATAAAACCCCAACTAGTTTTTAGAAAATAAACTACAGTTAATTTTTTTTCTTTAAAAAATGTCTTGTGGAAATATTTATGCAGCAAAGTTGGTCTTTTTACCTTCCTGTAAAGAAAATCATGAACATGAAAATAGTGAAAATAATTCTGAAGGACTTTTGCAGAATATAGAGCAAATAAAAAGTTTACTTGAAGATTCTAATATAGAGTCTTTGAAAGACACAATTGAAGCTCTCAAAAATGAAAGAACTGAATTGGAATCAATTATAAACGAGTATGATGAGAAATATGTAACTCTGAAAACAGATTTACAAGTGAAATTTTCTGATGTAGACTCAATCGTTAAATTCTTAGAGACGTTAATTTATGATTTATCTGAAAAGTTCGTTGCTCTTGAACCAAAATTGTTTCAAATGATGAACGGCTATCAAGCATAGACTCAACATTGATGAAGAAAATTGATGAAATTGATGCTAAATTTGAAAACATTGATTAAAACATAACCAACCTAGCAAACGTAAAAATTCCAGAGATTGGGGACAAATTGAAGAGTCTAGAGTCAGGTATTGAAACTAGAATTGATGAAAAGCTGTTAGCTAAAAAGTCAGCATTAACCGATCAGATTAAAGGAGTTGAAGCTAAATTTGAGGTTGTGGACTCTAAGATAACCAATTTGATTGATGTTAAAATTCCTGAGATTCAAGAGAATTTCAAGAATCAAGAGTCAGTTATAGAAAATCAAACGGATGAAAAACTGAAGACTTTAGAAACTAAAATTAATGATCAAATTAATTCAAAGAACAAATTAATAAGTAATGAAGTTGAAGAACAAGAAATTAGTATAATTAATGTTGTGAATGAAAAAGAAATGAGCTTGCAGACATCACTTAATGATCAAATTGAAGAAAAGCTGAAGAGTTTAGAATCAACACTGAACAATACTGTTGAAGAAAAAAGTAAAAGCTTAGAGGCACATCTAACTGATTTAAGTGATAGAAACCTTTTTGTTATGGAAAGAACAGTAGCCTCAGCACCCTCGTTTGTTGAAGTTGACAATAAGCTGAAAAATTCAGAGTCAACCATAACCTCATCCAGCGAAGAAAAATTCAATGGTCTTAACAAAATTGTAATGGAATTACGAGCAGAGTCAGTCCCATTAAGAAAAATAGAAGAACTAGCTAAGAACTTGAGTGATGTAGAAAGTCTTTTCCAGGAGTTTTCAAGAGACATTATTTCAAATCAGAATGAAATCAGTCAGTTCAAATTAATACTTCAGAATGAAACTGATAAAAATGTAAAATTAAACCAGGAAGTGGAAAGTTTGAGTGACCGAGTAAACAATTTGATATCTATGAGAGTTAGAGAAAATTTAGAGAATTGAAAATTCTATGTATAAAAAATGATAGGCGTAAATATTTTTGGACAACAAGGAAAAAAATCATTTTTATCTTCACAACCAGGACCTCCTGGAATAGGTTTTAAATATCTTGATGAAGATCAAAATTTCGATTTAAATAATAGAAGACTTGCAAATATTTCTTTTCCAATCGAAAAATTTGATGCTACGAATAAAAAATATGTTGACGAAGTTTTGGAAAATTTGAGGCTTCATCTCAGGAAATACATAGAGGTAAGAGAAAATCTTATCAATGAAAATTATCAGTTCAGAAGTGATTCCATCCCAACATCTATTGATGAGAATACTACAGGTTTTCAAGAAAAACTCAGGGAAATTATGACAAATCTCGATGAACATAGTAGAATATCTGAGGAAAAAATAGAGGTGATTCGAACAGGTACTTTAGAACATACAGACTTTTTGAAAAATGAGATAAAGAGGTTGGAAGAAGAGGAAATAAAAAAGGTGAAATTGGACTATGCAAATCTCGAGAGAGTATTCAACGATATGAGTTCATACATTGAAACTTTCAGAAATAATCTTCATGAACAGGATAGAGAAACTATCATAAATATAAATGAAATAGAAAAATTGAAACAGTCATCGCAGAAATTGGAGGATGATTATGCTGATATAAAAAACAGATTAATATCGTTAGAGAATACTTTGAGACGAGAAACCGTTGAACCGTTGAACTAAAAAAAACATGGATTTCTGAAGTACCCATGAACAGAGTACAATTAATTTCGTTTGTTAAAATACAGGTAGATTAAGAAAATTGAAATTTATATCTAAAAGTGACTTAGTCGTTTGTATAACTCATTCTGGCTTATGAAACTCAAAAATTCGTCGAAGAACGAATCTTTTCGAAATTGTTCTTTAAATAATTTCCATTTTAAGCTAATTGGGGTGAATTGTGCCCTGATTGGTATTGTGCTTACCACTTCTGATAATTTTCTGCAAATATAGACACCAGTGGCTTCAATTTAATACCTCACTTGACCATATGGACTCAGCCAATTTTCTAAACGAACTCGGACAAATTTTGAGTTACTGAATTAAGTATATAGATATGGCATTATTTTTAATGAAACCTGTATCAAAGAAGGGTCACTACCAAAATATACTGAATGTATATTTCACTTGTATAAATCTCTATTTAAATGTAAATAAAGTCTCTACACTACTACGTGCAGCATAAAATTACCTTTTGAACATAAATGTTTGAATGGATGCACACTATATTAATTTAAAATTTTAAAATAACTTCAATGAGTTGTACAATACGAAGTTTTTATGATTGACTGGTATCTTTTACGCTGGTCAAAAACCTGATTCAATCTCTGCCTCCTGATGCTGGGGACTTGTATCTAGGAAAAACTATTGTGTTGCTTCACATCCAATAGAAACATATTTAACAAAAAAATACCCAAATTAAAGAGTGTTATGTCAATACTTAACTCAATTTAGGGCTTCATGTTAGTTATTTACCATTCTACAAGATGATATGTATCAGGCGCGCATTAATTAAAAATAAAGCATCCTTAGATACCGATGTTTGTTCGTTTATTTATTTTGGATTAATTTGAATTTCACTTGGATTAATTTGAACTTGACCTGGATTAAATAATGAACTTGACTCGGATTAAATTGAACTTGACTTAGATTAATTTGAAGTGAAAAGGTTTAGTCTTGATAGTTCAACCCCACGAAATCAGATGTTTGAAATTTTTTACACGAAAAACTGCAAGCATTTTACAGCTAGGAAAAAATTTGCAGTTTCAAGCCATGAAGCATTTAATAATGTTTGTACGTTTTATTAATATAATGAAATAACTACTAAAGTTTACCATTGATGGCTTAGAGTTAATTTTCTATCGAAAACTCAAATTTCAAATTTTTCGTAACTGTAAAATACTTGTAGGTAGGTTTTAGTGTAAAAATTGCAATAAACTACTTTACTGGGGCCGGAACTATCAAGACTAGCGCTAACATTGGGGTGCACGTGGTATGGTATTTCCAGTTTTGAAGTTTATATAGATCCTTATAATTTAACTCGAAAACTAAGGAGTTTTTGGCATTTTATCATTCGTGAAAATCGATTTAATTTGAGTTTTTGTATCTATGGATGAAATTTATCCACACAAAAAATTACCCTATATAGTGTTGATTATTCTTAAACAGTAAAATGTCAAGTGTCTCCTTAAACCAAATAAATAGATTTGGATATTGCCTGTGCGTAATTTCTCTTATATTATTACAATGTTCAATTCAGTGTTGAAGAAATGAAATTGGTTGGTCCGTCTTGGTTTGTTGGTCTGTCTCCCTTTCACGCTCATATTGGATGCTTAATGATCGTATCTGTGATGCGAGTTTCACAAGTGCACAAGTTCATGAATATTTTAATCGAGGGTACTGTTAGGATGTATTTATTTCTTTATGATCCCCATTTTTAAGATTTATATATAGACAATATCGAATCCCGTCATTTATCACGCGTCGTCTATATAATATATAAAATATGCATAATATATTTAATATATATAATTCACATAATATATATAATATATATAATATACATAATATATATAATATATACATACAATATGATATCATATATAAGCTATACAGTATGTCTCACAAAAACTAGAACCGGATGTTTTTTCCCGTATCAGCGATACCATCATAAGAATACCATACGCATTTAGTTTTTAGGGAAATTATCCTTCAAATTCACTTAAATGCGTATGGTATTCTATTGATGGTGTAACTGATACGGAAAAATAAATACTCGGTTCGGGTTTTCGTAGGACACACTGTAATTTACTGACAGCTCAATCCCAATTGAAATTCTGAGCCTTTTACAGATCGTTTTCAGGCAGTTTTAAGCCAAGAGTTTAGTCGTTTTCGAGCAGTAAATTAGCCTTTTTCGGAGCAAATGTCTAGTATTTTTAGCCCATTTAAACGGCTATTTCTGGGCATCGAAACGGCTAATGCAACGGCCATTTTGGGCTTCTCTACTACCTGAACGAGGCTATTCACGACCATTTTTGGCTTTTCCATTGCTTGAACTAGCCTCGTCCTGGCCTTTTTGGGCTTCCTTACTGCTTGATCAAGGCTAATACCGGCCCTTTTGGGCTTCCTTACTGCTTGATCAAGGCTAATACCGGCCCTTTTGGGCTTCCTTACTGCTTGATCAAGGCTAATACCGGCCCTTTTGGGCTTCCTTACGCCCGGCCTTAAAAACAAAAAGACATATGGAATCAAAAGTCCCAAATTGAAACATTATACCAATGAAAATGTAAATTTTCATTTATTAACGAAATAAATATGAAAATTACTTAGTATTGATTTACACCAGTGGCATAATGGAGCAGATCAGATCGCTCCAACATTAGATTTTCTATACGATTTAAAGAGTTTGTAAGGCCGGGTCTTGTGGCTGCTTCGCCTAGTGAGTTCCGATTTGAGGCGAGTGAAGCAGCGGCCTTATACTTTCACACTTCTCCGGCTGTAGGTATCGGTGATACGCGGCGGAGAAGTGGGAGCTTTCTCTTGATTAAATTTACATTGGGATATATTAAGATTACTGAACATAGAAGGACTAGAATTGAGGTTTGAGGGGTAACTAGGGTAAAGCACTACAAGTTGAATGCTCAGCGATGAAGTAGTGAGACAGAGAGAATTAAAAGAAAATTATCTAGTATCTAGATACTTTTGGAGAAGTATCTAGTATCTAGATACATTTTGAAGTATCTATGACCAGCTCTGGATATCTACATGAGCATAATATTTTTTTAACTACTAAACCGAAATTTATAGTAATAATTAATTGATGAAACTAATCGAAACTAATTTTGGCCACCCTTACCTAATCTAACTTAACTAAGTTAGGTTAGTTGAAATTCATTTAGTTCTTTACATTTACTGAAGTAATACGATTTGTACAACATTTACGATTACGAGTCTTTTTACAATCTATTACGCGTCCAAATACACTGAGAGAAATTTTGACACACCTAGGTGTGTCAGACGGTTATTCAGAAATATTTTGATAAACATTGAAGTATTTCTTTTGACCACATATTAAAGCGGTAGAGAGACTTGAAACACTTATTCACGTTTCAAATGGCTCAATATTTTTTGTAGAAAACCGAACTGTGTTTAAATTTTGTAATTGGAGTAAAATTCAACCCCAAAAAACTTTACATCTTCGCTAATTTTTCTTCTAATTCATGGACATTGTCCGTACATCAGTGTAATTAGTTGTTGGTCTAAGAAAGTGAAATATTTATGAGAAATAAAATCGACTTTCGTTAAGTGTGTCATGTTTGGCACACTTAAGTGTGTCGTAAAACCCCATGACTCACATAAGTGTGTCAAAATTCATAGGCTAATCAAGTATTTTGTTGACACACTTTTGTGTGCCGGTTTTGCGACAACTTGACACACAAAAGTGTGCCGCTTTTGCGACAAAATTTTTCTCAGTGTAGAGGTCGTCGAAAAGGCTTGAAAACGACTTTAAACGACCCGAATGAGCCCGCAAACAGCCATTGACTAGACCTATAAAAGGCCAGTTGAATGAAGAGCCCTTTTCAAGCCCTAATAGGCCAAGTATAGGTAGGAGTCGGTTTGAAGTCGTGATTTTTGGCCCTTTTGGGCCGTTTTCGACCTTTTACGACTAATTTACTACCTGAAAAGGGCGATAATTTTCAATTGGGATGTTTTCTGAGTAGGCAAAGTAGGCAGTGCCAACCCTGAGAAGCATAAACAAGCTTCAACGGTTTTTTCTATTCCTACGTAGTGCTAAGTTTTTTCTATTCCTAAGTTACAATAGATGATTCAATTACTATGCTCAAAATCCTAAAAATCCTAATATACATGTAGATAAGGTACGCAAGATTTGCACACTGGCTTTTCTTCTCTGTATCTACACTATGCAGGGTAACAATGCATAAAAAATGTCATGTTATTGCTCAACTCTATGTTATATCTCGGCTACAATAGGCAAAAGTTGTTCTGCTTTCGTCGCAGGGGCCTTATGTTTTCGGGACGTTTTGTTTACGAATAAAAGCCACTTATAGCTTCTTTGTGTGTAATATGGTACTGTTTTTTATTCTCGTTTGATTTTTTACTATGCATTTGACACTTTCTTATTTTAATAAACGTCCACGTTCTTTTTATTTTGTAGTTTTGGTGCAATTGGGAGCGTTTTCAGCAAGAAAATTTGTACTATCGCTAAATTCAACAATCACTGCAGCTGAGATAGTGCGTTGCTCTCAGTTACAACGTGTGTGTGACGAAGTGAAGTTTTTGCTAGTGTTGTGTTTTTATTTTCACTGCAGCTCATTTACATTGTATTTTATTTTTTCATGTGTCCTATAACCGATATTGATTACCTTAAAACATTTCCAAATCTTCTTTAAAGAAGAAGTAATTAATCATATAATGCCTAGAAGCAAATACTATTCCAGTTTTTGAAAATATAGAAGTAATTAAATAGTAGTATTAAATATAGTACTATTATATAGTAATATTAGTAGTATTAATTAGTAATTATATAAAATTATAGAGGTAAATTATATAAAGAAATGTATAGACTTACTGTTCTGCAAGCCGCCATGCATGGATCAAATGCTTATTGCTAAAAACTTAAGTCCATAACAAAACTTGTTTAAATTTTAGCTGCTCTTTTAGTTGCTCATGCTATGTGGAGTCCATATGCACTTACATATGGACTCGTTGTTGGTACACTTGAGTTATTTAAGCCTTACAAAAGCGTTTTTCCGTCCGTTTTACATAATATAAATTTCAAGGAAATAAATTACTTCAATTGCCTAAATAACTGCATTGGTTTATACAATGAAGTGGCAATAAATACCCAAACACGCAATTTTACGTTTTTTAAGCTGTTAGTATGCTATCTTACACAAAACTCTGAGAGAAAAGAGTTCTTCGGAAAAATTAAAAACGCACAATGAAAATTCGATTTTTTAGATGTGTGGATCAATTTGAATGAAAAAGATGCATGATACATGTCAAAAGAAATTCTCCATTCAATTTAGATTTGATGTTCACTTACAAAGCCATTCCTGTTCTGAGAACGGTTCTATTTAATAAAAATTAGCTTTTGCAAGCAAAGCGTATTGCTTTTTGCAATAACTCTTGTTGGTACCTTCGCCTATTCTTCAGAACACATTTTTTGAACTCGGCAAGATTCTTCGGATTCTTAGCTCGATCTGATTCTCGAGCGTTCTCCAAAGATTTTCAAAAAACATGTGGTTCGGTGATTGACTTGGCAACTGGGAAACGATTTTGTAATTATTTAACCATTTGCGCGTTAAATTTACCGTGAGGTGCATAGGGTCATTGTCATGTTGGAATGTCCCCTTTACAATATTTGAATAGATGCTGCATTTTACTCGGAATGATCCTTTCCTCCAAAATGCAACGATGAATGACACTCTCCATGTTTCCTTCAATGATAAGATGTGCACCAGCGCCATCCGAGGTCCTCGGAGTAACCGCAAACCTTGTGCAACCACCTCCGTTCGTTATAGTTAGTGTGGTATTTTTAGGTTTATTAATAGTCTGCTTTCTTCGTCCTACAAACATAGCAAATATCCTCTCATCCAAACAATTCCATTTTCGTTTGATCAGTCTTCCAAAATCCATTTCCATTACACGTCCCTCCGAAAACTTTAGTCGACTAGTAATATGCCTTCTCGCTTTCAACGCCTGATACTTTTGACGATGTTCCTGCGTAGTTACCTAGAGATGGTTTTGTCACTTTAGTACTAGAGGCTTTAATATAAATTTTTTACTGCTTCTCAAGGAATGATCTATTTATTTATAGCTTTCCTCATAATGTTTTGTTAATCACGAACACTGATCTTCCGTGGTGCATGCGAGTGCCAAGTTCTTGGCTGTGCCATGTGCGTTAAGTTTTAGAATAATTGAACTAATTGTAGAATATGGAACATTCAATTGGGCAGAAGTCTTTCTGTATGAACTACCTTTCAAAGAAGGGAAATGATTTGCATCCGATTAGAATCTGGAGTCTCTTTCACTGCAAGTATGATTTGGTTATTTGTTTTAAGTGATTCTCTGCATTGAGGGGCTTATATGTAGTAATCATGTAATATTTCACCGAATCGTCGCGTAGATCCGTGTCCTACGAGCTTTTCGAATGGCAAAGCATTTGTTTAAATGAAATAATATTTTGGCTAAATTAATAATTATTTTGAAATCATTTCAATGACATGATACAATACTTTTGTCACGTGTCATGTTTTGTTGTTTCTTGATTTATGTCTTCCCCAATATCATCTTCCCCAATAATTACCTCGCCTTGGGCTTTCATAGACCTTCAGTTAATATTAACAGAAGTATTTTAAAATTTTTACTATATATTCTAATAAAAAATTGAGTAAGAAGAAATTGAACACCCAACTGAAAAGCAAAATTTTCAGCACCTTTCATGGCGCAAAAGTTATTATTCATATAAATAACTTGACCCGGCAGGTTATGAGTGACCTTGTACACTCAAAAACTCTGGTGATAATATTTTTTGCATGCCTGGCAGTTTGCTAGCTCATCACAGTTCAAGTTTGTCTTTCGGTAGCATCATACGGAAAAATTCCCCTCCCTACTCTCTTTAATGAGATAAGAGGAACCTGAAGAATGTGCTTTTCGAAATAAGACGAGGGATATTGATCTTTATTATTCCATACTGGGTATATTTCAAATCTTTTACTGATACGTGAGAAGCAATTCATGTTCATCTCGTTTCAACTCATAACTTCAACTTGGTTTCTTGGTTAAGTCAACTGTCGGTTGTTAATGATCATTTTATGAACGATATTTCTTATTTGCTCTTCAGCAAGTTTTACGCATAGTGGAATGTCCTTTTTTGTTTGATTGATGTTACGCTCGTGAAAAGCAGGAAAATAATTTTATTTTTAGATTAGTAAATTAGACTTGTAAACCACCTGACCCAACGAGTCAAGGCGGCAGGGGGGGGGGGGGGGAAGGGGGATGGGGGCCTAGTATCCTCACTAAAATAGTTTACTTAACCACTTAATATGCAGGGTGGGCCAGAAGTAAGTAACCCTTTCAGATGGGAATAAAAAGAAGATTTTGTTTTATTTGAAGGAATAACATTTTTATGGTACATTTCTGTATCCTATTAACTCGACTAGCAAATTAAAAGCGTGAGTTACTTCCGGCCCACCGTGTACATGATTCCAACTCTCCTGTATGCAACATTTCCAATAACTCATATATTTATTGAAATGTGGTATCATAGACACTAATCAAATGATATAAAGAACTTGAGATCTGCTCACTTTTGTTTACAAGCCAAGAAATATTGTAGCCGAGAAAGTTTAATCTATTGTTCAAGAAAATGTGATTTATCGCGAGGAAAATGATATAGCAAATTTTTTCAGCGACTTCTTGGCTAATCAACACTGTATAATGAAACGACAGGTGTCTTCAAAAATGTATCGATATATTTTTTGTGCGTAATTTCTCCTATTTTATTTCAATGGGAATCTGTTAGCTTGGTTGGTGTCATACACACCATTCAATTGATGCATATAAATAACCTGGCCTCTGCTCCTTTTATTTATTAGTCAAAAGAATTGGTAAAAAATTGAATCTATTATTAAGAAAAGGCAGTTTATCGCGAAAAAAAGACATACCAATTTTTTCACAAACTTCTTAGCTAATAATAGTTAAATGATACTACATAGTTGTTACTTGCTTGGTCAGTGCGTGTGTCTGTGACACCCTTAAGGATACTCAATCATCGGATCTGTGATACGAGTTTCACCAGGGCAAAAGTACAAGAATATTTCAATCGAGGGTAGTATTAGGATGGATACATTTGTTGTTCATCTACATCTGGAAGATTCATTCAAGGATAATTTCGAATCCAATCATTTTGACTGTCCGTCCATACTGCATAGTATATCTGTAAAACTCTAATAATGTTGCTGGTTTAATTTATTGCTTGTTTGCTAGGGGGCTTGGTTGTCACTGTCAACGTTCTACTTTTATTAATAACAGAGGAGGAACATCAGCCGCATGTTTTCAGTTATGATACGAGATGAAACTCCTCACCGTACCTTAGGGACTATATTCATAATGTAGGAAAGCATAAACATTCTCCCGTAACCTTGGGTAGACACGAGGTTACGAGGACGCATTCGGTAATAATTGTTCGAATAAAAAAAGGAAAAAATAATTCAGAAAATGGATGCCAAGATTTGAATGGTCAATAAAAACAAGAATTTAATGATGGATTAAAACATTTTTTGCAAGTGCATGCTGTATTTCGATAGGTAAAGAAAATCTTGTTATTAAATTATTGACTGCAAATGTTCAAGCAATGTCAAACACGGATATCCACCATACATGGTCATTTAAATAGTTTTCAGTGAGCCGCATTGATTTTGTGTGTTTATCGCCGTAATAAAAATTCTGAAATTTTGACTGAGCCAGTAGAAAAATTTTGAAGAACGTATTGTGATTCATATTTCACTCTTTCGTGAGTATGAATTCAAAATCATGTATATAAGTCTGTATTGTTTGTAGGACAATGTTGCTATCAGCCTTGAAGTATTTGTCTTGTGTTCGTACACGAAGGATTAATATAACGGAATTTATGAATCTGTGAAGTCTGCATTCCAGATATTCTCATCATACATTTTTGTTGTTCAAGAAGCGAGAGAATGATGTTATTCAATGTAACACCGACCCTGTTGAATGATTTACTTGTTTTATCAAATATCATCGAATGACGACTGTGCTGATGGGTTGTATGTGCTAGTTAAGAATAACTTGGCCGTATAAACTTGCCTAATTTATGTTTTTTTCACCTGGAATAATTTAAGAGAAATCATTCTACGTATCTTATCATATCCTAACCCAACCAATAACGACACATTCAAACCTATCCTAACTTATTATATTGCACGCTTCTTATCTTATCTTCTATCGCGGGCTATTCCTTTTAAATACTTAAATACTGTCCTATCCTATCCCGTCCCATTTCGTTTCATCCCATCAATCCCGTCCCATCTATTCCCGTGCTATTCCATGTCATTGCATCTCATTCTATCTCAATTTAATATAACATATATGATTAGAATAAAAAGAAGAACCAGAGTAAAAACGAACATTCCGTTTATTGCGTACGTTTCGAAATTTTTAAAATTCCATCATCAGTGCTGAAACAGGAGAAAAAAGAAAAATTCCTTAAGATCCTGGTAAAATCAAGTAAATATCTTCCACAAAATTTTTCCTAATGTAAGAACCCTAATTTGTATTCATTCATACACAAACAGTTGCACACTCATGATTCACGTAAGCACACATATACACGCTACTCCAGATACACCCAGTGAACACATACTATACTTACACACGCAGAACACACATACACACATACAAACACACAGAGAATTACGTCAGTAGGTGGGGGCAATTGATAACTTAACGGCACTAATGTCTTTGTTGAGGTTAGGTTTATGAGTAAATATGAAAAGGGTCTCTAAAATTCTGAGGTCATGCTCACTGTTAGCTCGGCATAAAGTTGAAAAATTTGTGTTTTTAAATGAATGGTTTAAATTATCGCAGTGATCTCTAATTGCTGATTGGGGTGGAACGGTTAGTGCACGGCCGGTTCTATGAGATATTCCTGCGTGTTGGCTATGTCTGATGAATTGTTGGAGTTTGGTACTACCAACGTAAGACTGCATGCAGCAGTCACACTTATAAAAATAGACACAGCCACTCCACAGGCACTCATCCAATCGTTCTTTTCTGCTAAAGAAGGATGCAATCTTAAAACTATTTTTATAAAACACTCTGACGTCGACCGTTGTAAATAACCTACTAACCAAAGACACTACCTCCCTCTTCAGCTCTGCGTTCAAATAACCCATGAATGGTAACTCGACGTACAAGGTCTGCTTTGGTACGCTCAAGGTTGCAGGAGAGGGGCAAATTTTGCGGTCTAAAAATTTTCTAACACAATTCAAAATAAGTGATTTCGGATATTTGTTGTTAATCAGTAATTTTACAATGTATTCTATTTCAAGATGGAATAATTCATACGCGCTGGATATGCGGTATGCACGATGAAGCAAACTGTAAATACACGATTTTATATATCCTCCATACTATGAACTATTTCAGCTGTGTGTATGGAGGAGATGTAAAATCGTGTATTTAGAGTTTGCTTCATCGTGCATACCGCATATCCAGCACGTATGAATTATTCCATCTTGAAATAGAATACATTGTAGAATTACTGATTAACAACAAATATCCGAAATCACTTATTATGAATTGTGTTAGAAAATTTTTAGACCGCAAAATTTGCCCCTCTCCTGCGTGCGGAGCTTCCATGCACTAAAACGTTTTTAAAGTGTGAGGGACGGACTAACAGACGCAGCTTTATCGATGAATAAGTTGATTTACTAACGCACGACAAAAATATGAGACTAAGTTTTCAAGTTTTTGTACGCAGCGACTCAAATAAAAAGATTTTGATCTCCATGGTGCAGTACCATCAAAGTAGTCAATCTTTCACTGAAAAAATTGTATTTTTGATTTTAAGGAAACCCTCTGAGGCGGGCGAGAGACGCAGGAGGTCTCCGCCTCACTGTTTGCTGGCAACAAACATAAACGAGGAGCCGGTGCAGGTTGGTGTCCAATTTAGCGGAAATAGAGCTGCTTTTTTAGTTAAACTGACTAGAATGACGCTTGTAGCTCGGCTTACTCTGCAGTTTATATTTTTAGCGATGGATGACTTGCGAAATAACTAGCTGAGGTTGTTGAGGAGTTTGCTTTTAAATATATTGATATTGCTGAAATTAAAGCTACGAAATCAATGGCAAGAGCACAATATGAGTCATTGCGTTCACGTCTTCTTTTATGAGTAAATTTTGACCGAACTTTTACTTTCAGGACCCTTTTTGTCTTCATGAGAAGTTTTTTCTTCATCGGCACAAAACACTCAAGCTACTCATTAGAATAGGCTTCATGCGCTGGACGATAATGCCTCGTACGTGACATTTAAATCTGCCTTCTGCCAGGCAGGTTCGAGATCATGTTGGGTCGCCGAGCAGGTCGAAATGCTTCATGTTCAGCCAAGGAAAATCAAAAGACGTCCGCTTTTCCATACTTTAAAATTCAACTTTGATGATGATCGCATTAGAAAGAAGTAAGTCATATAGATTCAGAGTTTGTTGTGATGAGGTATTTAAAGTTCCTTTCAGTTTCGAAATTTTGGCAAATTTTCGATTAGACGAACAGATATTCCTTGTCATTGGGACGTGTACATGGCGGACATGTAGAATAGAGTACGTAATTAGATTCATTAATTAACTCCATGAGAGTATTCGTCATCATAGGAAAATATTTCCATCAGCATGTGCAAAACACATTTGAAACCAGTTGTGATAGCTAAATGGAACAATAGTTTTAATCACTTGCTTTATTGGAAAAATTACGTATAAGTAAAGTGTGAAAGAATTAATTTCCAGCACGCTGTGAAGAAATTGGCGGTTTCAATGAATGAAAGTTTTTTCACGTACGAGATGTACACAAATAGTAGTAAATGTGACAAACTAGACGACTTCTGTAATGTTGCCTCGGGTTGTGTATACAACTTATGTTTAACCTACAAATTCGTCGATAGCGATACTTTCTCGAACCTGGCTTTTATGTTTTGAAAATAAATCATCAATAAAATGGATACTGAAGCAGTGGAAACATCAATGCGGTCTGGTACGGGGTTGCTGAGACGATCCAAAAAACGTGAATTTCTCTTTACGTATCAGTGAAAGACTCAAATTTTCTGAAGTATGAGAAAAAGGTTTTATTCCCCCTATGCCATATAGGTGGAATGATGTATCTTTAGAATGATGCATCTTATTAATGAAAGCAGGGTGTTAAATTTTGTTTTATACTATTTCTTGCAACAGCGCGTAGATAATGACAAGCAGTCAAGAACAAAGCACGCAAATAAATAACATCAAAACTTTTTAGACTTCTGCCTAAGAAGCGAATCACGCAATTTGTTTCTTCAGTAGTCCACTCGTTGACTCCTATTCTAATTTTTTTAGTCCTCTCAGCGCGACGAATTATTTCACTGTAAGTAAATTGTTTTCTTATTACTCCTCTATATTTTCCTTATAAAAGTTGGAGGTCGAGGAAAACATCGATAACTTGGCTGTGCGAATAAATACAATCACGCATAAGGAGCATTTACCTTCAATATTTATGGCTCTTCATGAAGGATATTTTATAATACATCATTACTGCAGGCTCAGTATACTTCATTAGTATACACTCAGTATACTTCATAATACTTCATTTCATTTCGTTATTGTAAATTTGTTGCACGATCACCCACATATGATAAATAAGACGCTTATCATCCAATGATCTTTTCGCTACAATATTTAATTAAACATCGCTTCGATATTTCCTTAGAAATTGTAAGCAGCAACACCTACTGAAAAAGTTGTCACGAACTTCCTTTGGTCATTATCTTATACTTCAGTACATCGCACAGCATTTTTGGAGAACGCATATGTATTGCGATTGCCTGGATGCATGTACTTATGTATCTGTGCGTGTTAGGCGCGTATGTATATGCGTAGGTATGTGCATGCATATGTGTATATATTTACATGTACATGTGCACTTATGTGTGTACCGCGCTGACAACTGGCATTTTAACTTAAGATACTGGTCCTTTTTTCTGTTTCACTCTCAACTCGTGGCAATACCTAAATCCTCATCCCTTTTTTATTGTAACGCATCCATTTAAAAAAACTATAAATTCGTTGTGTGATCATCCATTTACACTTAAATAAAATGCTTATCAACTAATGACCACCATGTTAAAAACTTTTAATTAGAAATAAAAAACTCGTAATTTCCGTGGTCCTCGATCATGCTTATGTTTATATTTTTTCATGCTTCCTTGAAATGACATTTTTAAACATCTGCTGCAGGGGAGAGTACCCATTTAAAAAATTTTCATTGTTATTGAACCTAAAGCAATGAAAATTTGTACACTGATATGAAATGCAATTAGGAATCATTTGTCATTCATAAAAAAATGCGATTTTCCTCATAGAAAACGAGATATTCATAGAAAACGAGATTTTTTTTTTTTTTTCAAAATCTATCTCCTCCTACAGTTTTTGAGCTACAGTGATGACTTTGGGGTCATTGGATGCGGAAATACTTGTAGATTCCAAAAACTAACTATGTATTCGCTATACTTTTAGTTCAAAATGGAAAATCAAAAGAAATTCCAAGGCAGGTCCTATTTCGTCAAATTCCGTTAATTATGACGTCACAACTTTTGAACACAAATGAAAATCGAAAAAAAATTAGGTTTTGGAAAGCCCTTGTTATTCCGCATCCAATGATATTAAAATCATTACTGTAGCTCAAAAAACTGTATGTAAATATGCATTTTGAAACCCCCACATTCCGAGCCTCCAAAATAAGGCAAAACAGGTAAACAAAGAAACATAAACAATCTCAATTTTATTATTATTTTTTATTGGGTCAGCTAGGACCCTTGAAATCATTATACAGTGATAAAGAGACATAGAAAATGACATAGGAACGTCATGCCGTGAAGAAAGTGCCAAGGGGGAGGTGTAGCATGAGAAAATGTCATTTCCCCCTCCCCTCCCCCCCATAATTCAAGCCCCCGTAGCGAACGAACCAATGAACGTACGAGCTTCATTTTTTCACAGGATGTACCTGACATCTTACCCCTTCTTATGGCAGCTAAAAGCCAATATCTCAAGAAAATTCGGAATTCTGGGGGTACTCTTCCCTCGAATTTCAAAGTTTTATATCATGTACGTGTAAACTGTCAAAAGTGTTTCCACCCCACAATGAAAATGCATCGTCTGCTAAATTGTGTTCTCTCTTATAATTATAATTACATCTATCATCAGATGTAGATTAAGCAAAATTAGGAGTATATTACCCTCAATCATTTCTTTTCGACTAGTGATATGGTTATTACAATACTCATGTGTGTGTATCATCTAAGTGTATTAACTTTAAAATATTTTATAAACCAACGATGGTACTTTTGTACAATGTCTATTGGAAATAAACTGTTTTTCTTTTTCTTTTTTTCTTTCAGTGGCACAATGTTGGACGTTCTGCCGTGCTCGATGTCCTTCGCAGCCTGTTGTTGTGGTGAACTCTTTTCATTGCAGTCGTCGCATTCTTTAATTGAGGCTCCAATTGCTTGTGTTTATAGCATAAATAGAAACTGAGCTTACCGAGCGCAGGAGGAATATCTGAAATATTTACTACATACATACATGTACCAGTCTTCTCTCCAACTCATCCGTGGTCTACCTCGCGCTCTAATACCACTCACTTCCGACATATAAATCTTTTTCACCAGGCGCTCAATATTCATTCTTTCAACATGCCCAAACCATCCAAGCACTCTTTCATCCACTCGCCTGCTCAATTTTTTATTAACACCCGTCTGCCCCCTAACCAACTTATTCCTGATCCTATCTCTTCTTGTTACTTCATACATGCTCCTCAAACACTTCATCTCAAATACATCCAACTTCCTCCTCTCAGCTGCTCTCAAACCCCATGGACTCTGCTCTATACAACAAAACTGGCACGATCATGATTTCATACAGTCCCCTCTTAGCATTCATACTCAAACTCCTGCTTTCAAAAATTTTCCCAATTGCACCCAATGTCTTACAGCCTTCACTCACTCGATACCTCACTTCTACTTCCACACTATCCTTCACAGCTACGTCCGACCCGAGGTACCTAAAAGGCTCTACCTTCTCTAACACTTCACCATTCCTCCTCACATCCAAAGTTACAATCATTCCACCTCTTGAACATCTCATCACCTTACTTTAATTCACATTTACCCTCAATTTCCGCCTTTCGAACACTCTACCAAACTCTGCAACCAGTCTCCTCAGGTTTTCCTCTCTATCAGCCACAAGCGCTGTATCATCTGCAAACAACAGCTGACACACTTCCCAATACATACCATTCTGTCCCACCAACTGCGCACCTTTTCCCAACACTCTGGCATTCACTTCTCTCACCACACCATCCATAAACAAATTAAACAACCACGGCGACATCACACATCCATGTCTCACACCTGTCACTACTGGGAACCACTCACTCACCTCATTCCCTACTCTCACACATTCTCTGCTATCAATGTAGAAACTCTTTATCGCATTCAACAGTCTCCCACCCAATCCATACACGCTTACAACTTGCCATAGAGCCTCACGGTCCAATCCGTCTTACGCCTTCTCTATATCCATAAATGCCCAATATACATCTTTTCCTTCTGCTAAGTATTTCTCATTTACCTGCCTCACAGCAAACATTTGATCTACACAACCTCTACCACTTCTAAAACCATATTGTTTTTCAGCAAGCACACGATCCGTCATCACTCTCACTCTTCCAAATAAAACTCTTCCATACAGCTTTCCAACGACACTCAGTAGACTTATACCTCTAGAATTACTGCACTCATACCTGTCATCTCTCACAAATATTTACTACCTCTCATAAATAAATCAATTGGAAAGTTGAATGACGATGACTGAAAAAACTAACTCACACATGTCGCATAAGAAGTTTTGAGCGTCAGCCAAAGTCAGGCTGTTAATAAGATGATCAAAATATTGTATCAAGGGGGTAGAAAAGATTGAAGCATACTCTGAAATGATGGATTGTCGATGATGGTGTTTTAGAGTTACATTTGAAGCATGCAGTCATTTGGGATTGTCGTGTACTTCTCATGTAATCGTATTTATCATAAAATTGATTCACACATAGCATAGATTAAACTGGAAATTCCA
The DNA here is from genome assembly GCA_030386875.1 of Morinoia aosen. Classification (NCBI taxonomy): domain Eukaryota; kingdom Metazoa; phylum Arthropoda; class Malacostraca; order Amphipoda; family Talitridae; genus Morinoia; species Morinoia aosen. The sequence continues at coordinate 15,228,211 of CM059569.1, read as the reverse complement.
ATTGACCGATAGTTTGCTCACCTGAAACTACAGGCATTCAGGCCTAATTCGGTGAGAATCTTTTTTACGCAAAACCAAGCTTTGGCTAACACGAAATCATGAACAACTTTCGAGTTATTTTTGCGAAATCGACCTTTTCATCCAGAAATGAGCTCTTCCGTTGCTTTTACCCTCTCGTTTGAGCTCCAATACAATACCGAGGCTGCACCTATAAGAGCAGAGGCCAAAAATTACCCAGAAAGTCTGGACACATTCTGCACGGGTGGGCCCAGGCTCGGTCTCTAGCAGAAAGTTGCCTAACTCTTCCTTACGAGCGGCGGCGGAGTCGTGCGAGCCCTGGGGGAGCCCGGTGGTAACGCGCAAATGCGCCTCAAAACAATTTTTGTCTTTGGATAACGCACATGTTTGAGCAGGCAAAAATGGAGGTTCAGGTACTGTTTTTTGTAAGCATCATGGTCGAAGAATCTTTATTTCTAGTATTAGAATTTACTGCGTTCTGTCGGACTGCACTTGTCTTTGAAGATTTGTAGACAAGTGCTGTGGGAAATTGTAGCGTAGTCTTGCTAGGAAATGATCGAGTTCTCAATTGCTCGAACTTTGCTGCTCGTGAGGCGTTAGCGCGAACTTTGTTGTTGTTCGAACTTCTTGTACAACTTGGTAATTAATTGACGCAATTTCGCAAGTGAGAAAGAGCCTCGAAGGATCCCCATAATGGAATCAAACTCACTGATTTGCATCAACTACATCATTTAAAGTCTGAAAATACTCGGTCACAGAAGACAAACGATGAGCTCCTATAACGTTCTGCGATGTTTGGAAAGTCAATGAATTTATGCTCATTAAAATAATATTTGAATGTTTTTTACCAAGTTCTACAGGAAACTCTGGTATTATGCAGCGATAACCCCCGGGCTATCGAAAAGAGTTTCATTCGAAAACATGAACGCGAGTTGCGTCGCTTCGGGTTGCTTTGATTTTGATCCATTACATCAGGGTTGCGGAGTCGGAGGAATAAATTAACGACTACGACTCCGACTCCACCTTTTCAGAATTTGGCGACTCTGACTCCGATTCCGGCTCCGACCTCATCCTAAAACACGCGAATCTGGCGACTCCGACTCCCGATTCCGACTCCGACTCCGAAGCCCTGCTTCACATGGACCATAAGGATGACAACGCACTTCAATGTTTGGCTTAGTCTCTCATGTAATTAGTTTACACTCTATGTGGAGTCAATCCGACAAATAGTGGAATAAAATCTATGCTGGATAAATTCTATTTTTCAAAGCGACTTATCGATGACTAAGGCTAAGTTTAAATGAACTAAATACGTATAAAAAGAAGCAATATATGAACAAGCTGATCATTCACATTATTAAGCAGGTCCACAACGGGGTTCAAGGAAACGAGTTTATAGGTAGCGAAACGTTGTGAGATCAACGCAAGTTTCCGGGAGATGAGACACAGAGAAATCAAAGACAGAGAGGCACGTGGATGAGCGCGCACGACATACCGACGGCACGGGAACACAATACGTGTGTATTGCCTTCAGAACAGGCTGACGCACTTGGTCAGCTTATTAATGAACGTGTCAGGCAACGAAAGCAAACAGTTGGAAAGTGTTAGATGTTTACTTCTAACCCGTATTTCCTTTGTTTTCAAAATTTAACTTGTATTTTTTTAGTTTGAAGAATTGAAACCGTATTTCTTTAGTATACATAACTGTTCAAATATTTTAAATTGTGCCTGTATATGTGGGATTTCCTGAAGAGATGCCTCGTCGATTCATTTAGCATCAAATGATTAATCGAAGCATCGTCATTAAATTATTCTGCTCCCATCAATCTTTTCTAGGAATAAATCACGTGGTACGAATATTGTCCCAACTTTAATGGGGCGTACAACTGTGCAGTTAACTTAGTTTACCTCAAAACATTTTTCATTTCCTTGTAATATGAGTTACTTTGATCAGCGCAGTTGAGCTTACAAGCCCTCAGAGACCATTATCGCATGTCAACAACAGCTGTTCCTCAGAATTCAAAATAAATTCGAAGGAACATTGCAGGAAAAATCTTGCTATCTATTCATCCGTTTTTCCAGAAGTTAAATCCTGTAAAATGCTACTTTGATTTGGTTTGAGTTTGTAAATACTAGCCCTGACGATGCCTTGCTGGAGACATTCACAAGGCGACTCCCAATGTCCAACTGCTGCTCAAAGAAGTGTTGTGCGCACTGGGAAGCCCATCTCCACGGCAGTACAAGTTTTATTTAGGAACTTGAGCTCTGATAAGACGATTAAGTTGCAAAGTTACTCCCTAGAGGGTAATGTGCAGTCATCAGGGCTGCCTGCTTTCTAAGGAAAGTTCGTAGAAATGGAAAGTTTTGTTATTGCAGCCATTTAGACCTGACCCGAGTAGAAAAATGCTCTCCTTTTCACTCTTTATGAACACTAAGGTGCCTCCTATGGTTGTGAAATTATTATTTCATTAAACCTTCTAGCGAAAGCACTTTTCTTTTTTTAGTGCAGTGAAATACGCGTTATGTACCGAAATTTGGTTTTAATTAACTCTTCCATTTTCGCTACGCCGCGAAAGTCGCAGTGATGTAAATTAATTCTGAGAATATTAATAAGTATCGTTGACTTGAAGGTTGCATGGGCACTATTTGATAGATGAGATATGTATTTGCCGTTTCTGACTTATTTGTGATGTATAATAGATCATCAAATTCCTGTGACTCCTCGGAACTACACGTCACCCAGGAGATGCATCAATCAAACGTGAATTTGTGTTGATGGCTTCTGTTGATAATTCTACGTGACTCGAAGCAACCATTGTGCCCTGTAATCACGGGGAAAACTCCATTAAGCAAAGTCATTGTTACTAGTTTCCAATCCACCTCAGGTGACACGTCTCAGCTAATGATAATAGTCAGATGATCTACAGTTTTAACTGCACGGGAATTAAAGCATTACATTTTATTGCGCAGCTTCAACTTCTTTATCTCAGTCTGTAATGGCTTTTAACTTTTGTTCCAGTTTAGTTGGACCTGACGCTGCACAGTCACGAATCACCGCCACAATCTGCGCAAATTAGCGCAGTCCCGCGCACAGACGATGCCCAGAAGGCAGGCAACTGCAGTGTCTCAAATAGCGGTCGAGGCTTGAATGTGGTTGCGTAAAATTGCGTAATTTCAAGCAGTATGTTTACACTAATAGCAGCTACAGAGATATAATGGACACTTTTGAGCAGTCACGACAAAATGCCGGCGCAGCCTGACTCGTGAATGTCGTTCAATGTCACGGTTCGCCTCAAACAGGGGGACTTTAAGATTGAAGATGTTTATTTTTGAGCTGGGTACTCACTTCTCAACTTGACTTCCATTTTGGGATAGTACTCCCAGATGCTGCTGTCTGGGTTTTAACTAAACCCATAAGTCATGGCTTAGTGCACACCTATAATATTATCAACGACAAGCATGCTGGAGGAGAATATAAGTGTTGGTTTCAGGCAGAATTTTAGACCATATTCTTATTTGGGGTCAGAATCTCTTCATACTCCTTCGAATACTTCCAAATTTTTGTTAAAAAACGTAGTTGGTACCAAATTTAGAATATTATCAAAATTTAATGTTCTCGTTTTGAGTGAAGTGGTTAATTTCCTTAGAGTCGCATGGTTATTTTAATTTTTTAATGCTCCCCAGCCTGTGTTACAAAACTCCCCACTTCATATCGCATCACACATTGACCACTCGAGTGTTTTGCTTTATCGAAGTTTGAAGATATCAAATATATTGATGGGCATTAACTAACTCCCACCTACATTTTACTCGTACTTAATATATAACAGAATGTAATCATTGTGTTGAATACAAACTCTTCGTACTGGCTCCTTGATCAGTTTTGACGATGGCCCTTTCTACCTCTTCGTTGCCTGTATAATTGCCCAGCATTTCTGTCATACTGCGAATGTTCCTTAAACGTGCTGCTTGTTGTGTAAGCTTCTTATATTAATTGCCAATCAATGGGCCCTTTTGCTATTCACTGATCATAAAATACATCACTAGGTATTTTCGATCATAGTATTATGCTAATAACTGTTATTGGACTTCCTCTGTTGCAAGTTCTGCCAAAATTATACTATTTATTTAGAGCTGGTGGTATGGACACGCTTCTTTGATCAGTACATAACTTTTCTTCTCACTGTGTGAAAGTAGAAGCACTAATCCAAAGCGATCTCGTTAGATCATTACAACCCTTCTTAGCGTCAGTAGATCGAAAGCCTCCTGTACCAGCAGCCCTCATGGTTAATATCGAATAAACACTTTTCATAGCACCTGTTTTAATAACATTCCCATCTCCACTCACAGCGATCAACCACCATTGGATCGCTTTACTCATCGCGGCGCCAATTTTATCGTGACGCGGCCTCTTTAATCACCACTGGGCCTTTGGCTCATCACAAGAGGCTGAGGGGGCACACTAAGAGGCCATAGACCCACAAGTGGTCAACAGTGACAGTTGGGCAAATATTGGTTGGCGTGTGGGTCCCCAATATTGACATGCGCAGTTAAGCCAATGAGAGTCCATCTCGCCTCCCAGCCAATCATGTTCGCTATAATGGACCAATAATTGTCTCGAGGGAGGCAGCGGCACTAATTAATTGTTCCGAAAAAATTGAGAGCTTGCTTAAAAATTACTTAAAAAATGCTGCTAGGTCAATAATGATTTTATTGGCTCTTGATGAAGAGCCTAGCAACTGTGTAGCACGGACTCGCAAGACGTTCCAGTAAGAGCGCGTAGTTAAAGTTCAAGGAACAAAACTAAAACAGCGCCAAAAATAAAAAAAAGAAAATTATACAGTTTGATTTTTAAAATTGTATATGTATATAGTCCACGTTAAAATTTGTAGCGCTATTTAGCATAAAATTCTGTCTTTCTCTTATTCAAAAATGATAGCGGACTTTCGAAAGCTTATTCTTCTGCTATCTTATGTTGAAAAAAGTAAGCCTTTCAATCTTAAATTTACACAATGCAAACTTAACGTTCATGCCTTAATCTACTTTTTTCACAATTGCAAATTGCTTTCCAAAAATTTTGATAAATCTACTCCTTTTAGTTTAAAATTAGATGCCGTTGTTATAGATACGTTGACAATAATATTTCTACTCGCTTATAAACATATTCTATTAGGTAAAGGAAATGATGAAGGTAATGTAGTTCATGAAAATAATGGTAATTTATTGGTTTTCAGTGCAACCTATCATCCAAAAAAAGGAAGTAAAGTTTAGGCTACGAAGCCGTTACAGTTAGGGAGGTAGAATTGCGTGTCAGGATGACTAGTTACAGGTGTCCCACTTGAAATATGTTCTGGTTCCTGGAGGTCTAGTGCAATTTGGATTAACGTTTCGAAATATTTCATTATTTTGGTGAAATTGGAAAACTGTTAAGACAGAAAACACTTGATTGAAATTATGCTGGTATAGGGCAAGTCTTATTGAAAATATTTGAAGTTTATGTGTAGTACTTCAGCAGGAGCTCACTCTGAATATTCTTCAACGGCTTTTGCACACCAATTTCAGGATTTTAGAATTGGATGTCAAGATCTCATGCTTGAATTCTCATGCTTTTAAAGTTATCACATGACACAAATTAGAAATATGTGATCATATTCCGGCAATTTGATTTGTTCAAAAATAAAGGAATAAAATGAATGAGCGTGGTACTTCGCGATACTCCAAATTAATCGTGAAAAGTTACTGTAACTATACACAGGGGTGAAGTCAGCGTGTCCAATGTCATCCGTGTGTTGTCAACATATCTCCAAGTTAGCAGCAAATTGATCATATACGAAAAGCAGGGTGCCAAATGCTGAACGAATTCCGTGTACGCTGTATGAATTTCTCAAGTAAGTTGTAGCCTGTTGTAATAATGATAACTATGTATGACACTCTCATGAAAGAAAGTTCAAGCACCGTGCTCATTTTTAACCATTTTGAAAGACATTCTTTAATCATTCTCTTCTTTTTGTAAGTTCGATCACCCTTCATAACATTTGGGAGGATTAAAATAAAAGATGAAACATTAATTAAGCTATGCGATTTCGAGCTGCGTGTGGATAGATAGATGAAAGAAGCACCGTTTTGAAGCAAGAAATATTCGGTGAGATTCATTTTCACTTACTCCAAACGAATCACGCCACCCACCAAAATGATCTTAAATCATACCAGCGGACATAAGACTTAAGATAGCTTTTTTAACGGAGTTACTATAGGAAATTACTAATTATTAAGCAGCTTTTTATAATTCATCGCACCTAACAAATATCCTGTTCTGTTGCTACCATTATTGCTACATTTGAGTAGATGTGTTTGATGAATCAAAGCTGGTGATGCCGTCTTCGGAGTACTGCGCCCTTCCTGTGGTGCTTGCTGTTCTCTGGTACAAAGGAGTGAGCCATATAACTCAATTCGGATTTGATGTAACCTTCCATCGAATTCTCAATAATGCTGTGTTAATTCTATATGCAGTATTAGCATTCGTCCTATTAACTTTCCTTCCGTCCAACATGCTTGCTGATCTCGGCCTGCAATCCTCTTCAGAGTCGCGCTTGTCACCACGCATCTACTCCAGTAAAACGAGGCTTGCGTGACGAGGAACTTCATCTGCCGACTACGAGTTTGCATTCAAAGGAGGTCCATACCTACCTTTAGAGATTAGTTACTGGTAAGCCTAGCACTAGTTTATATGTCATGCTAAAATCGATGATGAGTACACTATACCGTGCCCACACATGACCGGTTAAAACTATGACTGTAAAATCAATTATCTGTAGAGCTTAATAAGACTGTTATAACCTATTGCCCACCATTATTATTAGCGCCCTAGTCCAACTTTTCCTTTTAGTCCCAAGTGGATGTTAAAGCTTTCACTTGCCTAGTGAACAGTAAAAGCTTTTCTCTTGTCTAATACATTTAACATTTTCATTCAATGCGTTCAAAAGCATAGGGCACATGAAAAACTTATACTTGCCATGAGCATGCCACTTGCCTAGTGCTCATTAAAAAATCTTACGCATGCACAAAGTGTGGCGGTGAAATTATAATCTTAACATTTTTGCTTGCACTCCCTAATTAGCTCTCTCTAGAGCTGTATTTTACCAGCAAGACAACAGTAGATGAAGAAGTGGTGGCATTTTTCCTCCACAGTGCATTAGATATTTTAACACGTTTCTCATATTTCTTAGGACTCATCAGGTAACATGAAATGAGAAATTTCGTATCATAATTTATTCATCTATTTTCAATATTTAATGAATTGATATGGTGTTAAGACATAACTTAATAATTTCCTTCACAATATTTTTCGCAAAATGATGACGTTGGTATCAGTAATATGTCGTAGCCGCAAGATAGATCACGCATCGAAAATTTTCATCATGCAGGAAAATTTTTTTATCCCTTGGTGGAAAACATGACAGAAGAGTGGTTTTAACGAGGATGTGAAAATATGACCAACAAGACCGAGACACTGCACCGATGGTGGTGGGACGGTTGACACTAATGAGAGAACTGGACACCGCACGACCGAGAATGTGTGGGGTGACGTCGACAAATGTGGTCGTTGCGCAATTTTACAAAAAGAAATTATCGGTACTCAACCGTCATGAGAGACCAATAGTAATGAAATAATAGTGTGCACACATCGAACTCCTAAGAAAATGCTTGCTGTATGCACAGGAGTGAGCCTCAGTCGGTTTGACTTTCGGTTCGATGGCAACACGGCAGGTAAAAATAAATTCCAGGATAAATTATATAGTGATAATAGATCTTAAAGTGTTGGCCTGTGGAAGGGCTGAGCTAAATTATTGTGAGAATATTTTCAGAATTTTCTGTTCAATTTAGGGCTATAACTCTTCGTTCTATGAAGATGAAGTTTCTCTCCTCCACTGCGCTCATGGAACGAGATTCCTGGAAGATTCATGCGAGAGGCCGGCCCGAATGGCCGAGGCTCTGCATGACGCTCCGAGCTCCTGAGTTGCAAGACTTCGCGGCGGTGTGCCTGTAACTATACCCCTACATGCCAGTCCTGCGTTCATATGTTCTTTTCGTGCCTAGAAACCATTAATTTGTTTGCGTTTCTTGTTTGATAATTGGTTGTCGATACTGTTTTTTCGACTTCTATAGGCCGGATTTATGAATTCTTCACAATGAATTTCTTGAAATGAAAAATAAATCAATTGTCATCGGACCGCTTATCAAGTCCGTAGAATCAGGTCACTGGACTGCCCATCACTCCATCACACCGCCTGTCACGCCATTAGACCGCCTATCACGTCATTAGACCGCTTATCCAGTCATTAGACCGCCTGTCAGTAGGCAACGTGTGGACCACTCCCCAGCTATTCTCAAAGTGGTTGCAATGCCATCAGGTGTTTAGCATATCAGCCCTGTCTCAGAATTTGACAGTTATTTTGAGCTTTCAACTAGTAACAACTCTTGTGTGCAAAACCGAGTTCTGGCTGCCTTCGAAATCACTAGTTTCTTTTGCAACATATGTAGGAGTTAGTTTTTAGTATTTTTGAAAGTACATCTCCAGCGAAAATGTTAGCATTACCCGCAGGCATGTGATGCAGGTTGGGAGAGTTGGCCGCGTGCCACATGTGGCGCATGGTGCGGGTCAAATGCTACAAAAATTTCTGGGCGGTCTAATTCTTCGGGTACGCTTTCCCTTAGAAGAAATCTCTGGCCATTCTGCTTGTATTCCTCCGAGCTCAGGTGACTCTTGCTGAATCTGTTCTAATTTCCTTTATTTTGCCTAACCCAGCTAACCCAGCTTCAGTGCGCAACAGAATTTGAAGCTTAGTTGGTGATAAGATAATACTATTTGAACTTGATTTAAACTCTAAAAATCAGTGCATATGAACGTGAAAACTTTTATTAAGATTACTTTTTAGTGTATCCTACCACCGTCTTCAGAGTATTTACTGCTGCTGGGAATGTTGGTGTGGCGGTTCATGCTGCTGCCGTCATGTGCTGTTGCTGCCGTCATGTGCTGTTGCTGCCGTCATGCGCTGCTGCTGCTGCTGCTGCTGCCGTCATGCGCTGTGGCTGTCGTCATGCGCTGCTACTGTGACCGTCATGCGCTGCTACAGCAGTCATGCGCTGCTGCTGCCGTCATGCGCTGCTGCTGCTGCCGTCATGCGCTGCTGCTGCTGCCGTCTTGCGCTGCTGCTGCTGCAGTCATGCGCTGCTGCTGCCGTCATGTGCTGCTGCTGCTGCTGCTGCCGTCATGCGCTGCTGCTGCTGCTGTCTTGCGCTGCTGCTGCCGTCATGCGCTGCTGCTGCTGCCGTCATGCGCCGCTGCTGCCGTCATGCGCAGCTGCTGCCGTCATGCGCTGCTGCTGCCGTCGTGCGCTGCTGCTGCTGCCGTCATGCGCTCCTGCTGCAGTCATGCGCTGCTGCACATATCGTCCTTTGGTTGTGCAAGCAGCCCAAACGGTTTCGAGGACATACGAATGCACTCCACTGATGAGTTACTTTCATGTGTGTACATACGAAACAGAGTTGTCGGTGACCAGTTCAATCTGGGGTTATTTGAAGAACTCGGGTACTGTATAATAATAATATTTTAATCTGACACCCTGTTTAATACTTAAAAAAGCCTTTAAAATTGACAGTTGCTGATAAGTGGAGAAATAAAACTGTGTGGGTCACTTTAAACTCTAAATCGTTTATTTTTCATTCAGAGCTAACCAAAAATTTTGAATTCGACATAAAATGTTTCACTCATCTTCTTATGAACATCTAATTTACTTATATATAATGCTGATAACCTTCCTCGGTTGCTGGTTTGTATGTGTGTTTGTTTGGCTGTTACCAGACTGGCCACGTCAATGCCAATTGTCAATGTCAATTTTTATGCCAATTGTCTGGTAAAATACTGCAATGTTTACGTTTCTTAAAGTTTTCTGTGTTATTTAGTTCAAAGCAACCCTATGCCATTCTCCTCTCAGCAATTATGTTTCCCTCTTGCGATTGTTTTCTTTTGGGTCTAACGACTGTTCTATATTTTGACCGAACATAAATGATATTATAACCCTATACAGTGCATGGCTGCAGCATGCGTTCATCAGGCCGCGAAATTTTTACAACAAAACACCACCGGACCCAAATTTGGTTTCGCAATCTTCAATCAGGATTTTAAATTGCGCTTCTTCAGTAATGAGGTCATGCGATTGGATCGGGATTTGAATTATTGCCATTGTCTGAAGTTCATTACTAATTGTTCTCTTAGAGACATGTGTTGCATGCAGCTCTACGGTCTTTTTAAAGTTTATCTTTTGTCTCAAATGGACTAGTTCACTCTTACGTGTTATGTTTCGTGAACTTCTTTTTGAATTCTTTCGGGATGCATCAGGTCTTAGAAATTTTTGTGGTCTCAGTCATCTTCTTTTTTTATAGAGTGAAATCTACCGCACTTGATGAAAGTTGAGGTTCTTAAAACCTTTCAGCTCATTCATTGTAGAATTGTACTCAAAAAAATTGAACGAACTCCCACATTTTCTGCAACCTTTTTGACTTGACGTCTTGAAGTGCTTTTGCAAAGGTTTTCAACTCTCGACCGCCAGAATTTGGATTCATATTACCGTTATTACTACCGTTGTCATTAGGCGGGCTCTGACATAAGCTACTCACCGACGCCAGAATGAAGATGGGACTGCCACTCGGGAGTGTAACTAAAAAAATTCATTAAGGTTCAGATTCGAGGAGAAATAAGATTTATGTACATTTTTATTTTGTGTGTCGTTTATGGTCGTTGATCAATTGAAAATTAATATACAAATGGCCCTAAAATTTCCTAGTATTCAAATCTCATTACCCATATATGTTTTTTTTCAGGTTTCTAGGTAGTTTAGCTCTCAAAACAATATCCAATGGATATCACTGCAGTGTTTGTACGAAAATGCGTCGCTTCACTATTTGTATTTTGATAGGTAAACGTGGTATTATTTGAGTACAGCTTTACTTTGCTAAAAACACTGCAGCTGATCCATGAAAATTCATTTATAAAATAAGAGTCAATTCATTTTTTTATTTTCTGCGGGTTCGGACGATTAAGTTGACGGCGTAACAAAGAGATGCAGAATTTCCTTTAGTTGGAATAAAATTTGCAAAACTACTCTGCTAAAGCAAAGCATATTAGTTTTGTCCAGCCCCCAACAAGTTCATGTCATCTTATTGGAGTATGTGAAGGTCAATTCACGCAATCATTTGGACACAACGAAAGGCACAGGCATTGACATGGAGCATCATTTTACTGCTGCTACCTCCTTGGCATTTGCACTGGATCGTTCCCACTGAACATTGGGCAGGATCAAAAGAGGTTTTTGGGCTGACATTTTGAGATTCAGTGGTCGTGACGAGCAGAAATGAATTTCAATTATAGGATCGATTAATGGAAGAAATTGGTCAGTCGAACCAATTTGGGAAGATAATCTGCTTGATGTCTTTTTGCTCGAGAAGATTTGATTGACTCTAGTGGGCTGATCGGATTAACGATCATTGAGTCCAAAGTTTCCTGGAAGAGGAGTAACGTCCGTTACCGTTATGCATTTACAAATATGGAGCTATAACCTTATCTGCGCCTAAAAGTTTCTATGGAGTTCATCTGCGCTTAAAAATGTCTTTGGATTTCATTTGCACCGAAAAATGTTTTTGTAATAATATTCATCGGGAGCGAAAAATGTTTTTGGGTCATCGAACTGTGAGCTAGTTCAACTTTAGCAGGACGATACAGCGGCTGCCTTATTTTTCTCTCATAGATGTCCTTGAAGTGGTTCTACTGTGCGTTGCAGTTTGCACTCGGGATGTGCAACCGATGATAGTGACATCTTTGCTACTGTACACCCGCGGTCTCGCGCTAGTGCTTTCGGTGGTTTCACGTTACTCGCAAAAGCCTCGTACACAAAAATATCACTTCCTTTAGTTCCTTTACGGTACAGGCACTCGACGAGAGCCTCAACAACAGCGGTGAGGGGAGAAAAGGCGACAATTTTCAGCAGTCACCAATTTTAACCTCGGTAATGAGTCATGCTAAGATTCCATGCATTGTAAGTGAAGATTCTGATGTAAATTTTCGATAATTGTATATGACAACTGCAAACTCACGCCCTTCCCTCCTTAACATCACGCCCCCCCTCCTAAAAAACACCGATATGTCTCATGAAACTCGAAAAGCTCACAAAGTTTGACTAACTTTCATTGAATTTATGAAATTTATGAAAGCGAGCGTAGTCTTACCTTAAAATCGAAAAATCTCATATCTTCTGATCAGTGGACTATAGTATTATTATTAGAATGATTTTGAAACATCCATTTCAATTTATTCTTGGAAACTCTTATAAAATAAATGTGCAATCATAATGTATTGGAGTTAAAGCTGAAAATTCAGAACAAATAAGCTCTGTAACGTCCACTGGTGACCGCACTTAAGCTGAGCAGTTTTCCGAACAGAATTTTTTGCAGTGCAATATTCTGAGAATAAAAGGGCAAAGACTGTAGACCGTCGAAGCAAAGCTCTGTTTGAAATAAAGGCGTTACGGACATCAGGAAATCATTAGCCGAGTAAATTTTCTGATAATGAAAAAAACCTTGAAATTAACAATGCCAAAGCAGTTAGTAACTAGGCCTACTTAATAAAAACAAAACTAAAAAATTGCACTCTAGCCTAAAATCGTTTGGGGAACAACACTTTAGTAGTAAGTAAAAGATAGACTGCACTTAACAATGTAGGTAGATGTCGATACCGTCGTGCGGTCGACGTGAGGGTTCGTGGAAACGGGGCTGTCTTTTGTGCAGCTACCTTTTTCCGGGGCGCTAGATTTTTCCGCGCAGCTGCCCTTCCTGAGGTTCGTGTGGGTACCGCCTACGCCGTAATTAGTCCGCTAAGGCAACAGAAGTAATTTCTGTATGTTCCGAACTACGGCGGTACCGTTAGAGAGAGGCTTGTATGGGTACCGCCTGCGCCGTGATTAGTCCGCTAGGGCAACAGAGTAAATTCTGTTTGTGCCGAACTACGGCGGTACCGCTAGAGAGAGGTTTGTGTGGGTACCGCCTGCGCCGTAATTAGTCCACTAGGGCAACAGAAGTAAATTCTATTTCTGCCGAACTACGGCGGTACTGTTAGGTGGACAAGCAACTGTCTTCACCGCAATCAGTCCGTTAGGGCTCCTCAGCAAATTCCTGATTCGACGAACTGCGACAGCGTCTTCCTCTACGGCAAACTATGCGGAACAGTTTATCCTCCCAAGGTGGTCCTTAATCCTCCTTTTAAGTGAGGTGTCGTAATAGACTTAAGCCTGTATCATCAGGAGAAAGGAAACTCTTTTTACCTCAGGATGTGAATTGTTTATTGCAGAATCTCTTGGCAGCACCTATTACATACACAGATACATTTAAGCATGAACAGTGATTTATTTCCTTTTGCAAAAATAGTGTGTACAAACATGAGCTACCGCATAACATGGTACAACACGCAAAATTACATTTAAAATAGTTATGCTATTTAGCTTGGTTATCAGACTAATGCAAGAATACTGAAATACAATACAAATGACACTTTAGGGCTTACTAAAGTAAATGCACAGACGCGCCATCGTTGTAGGGCAACAGACCTGTGTACAGGGAACGAAACACATAAGGAAAATACTTAAGATTTTGGGTTACTATAACAAACTGGACTCGACACCACCTGCTGCCTGACAGTAGATTTTGCAGTGAGGAGGTCGGGGACATAAGAAGTTTAAGCTATAACCTATAACCGCTAATTTTAACTGGAATGTCACGCTTCACTGCATGCAAACGTATGGAGGACTGGGAAGGATGTGTAGATTGTTGCATGTGGTATTATTTTCTATTTCAGGGAATTTACTACGCTGATGGCGGAAACGTTCGTTCTTAAATAGAGCTATATTTTCCGATCTACAGCTTTTACCATCTTTTGTACGAATTTCTATCCTTAGTTCGACGTGCTGCCTTGTTTATTTTATTCTGCCAGTTCGCCTATTAAATTTAAGCTAGATTTAAGAACATTAATTATTGTTTTGTTTCTTTATGTTCATGATAAACAGGGCGGGATGAAGGAAACAATTTCTTGGCCCGGCAGTTTCCGTTCTTCTTAACGACTGGCGATTGGTGGGAAGTTTAGTCTAGCGTGCATTTTCACTGAATAACCAGACTTTTCGCAGACCTCCAACCTTATACAACCGTCGGCTCAACTGCGCATTTCATTTATTTATTATAATTGCCGTAGCAATTATGAAATAGGAAATTTGTTTTCATTTATTCGATACGCGTTTTCGTTCTTTGACTTTATTATATGAACGGTTTCGAATAGTGTATATAATATAGAAACCTGAAACAAAAGATGAACAGATTTAAATTACAAAGCAAAAACAAATCAAAATATAAATTGCATGCCACGAATAAGGTTTCAATATGGGGAACATGGTAGAATATTTAAGCAATCTCCACACAGCCCGGAAACAAAATGAAATAAGCCAGACGCTGAGTCCAACTGAAGTCAAGGTCGTCAGTACAAATTGCGGAGAAAAAGAAACAAAAGCGGACGGCACTTACATTTATTCTGCGGAATCTACTGGGAGCACCATATATATAGGTATTACTTACCCGCAGGAGGCGCTCGACTTCCACGCTGCTCCGTACTTAACTGCTGGAGGCGCTCGACTTCCACGCTGCTCCGTACTTACCTGCTGGAGGCGCTCGACTTCCATGCTGCTCCGTACTTACTTGCTGGAGGCGCTCGACTTCCACACTGCTCCTCTTACTAGAGTGGGGCAGGCAGGCGTAAATCCACTACCAGGGAATCGACACTTCGTGGCGTTCTGCCTTGAGGTGAGGAAGCTTGCCGGACTTGCAAGACCCTTAAAGTTACCAAACCCCTGTCATTTATATTATGGAGATTTCTTCAAGACTCGAACCATTATTATTCATTCTGAGCAATATATTGATGGGTCGCGTTTGATGGTGGCTCTTCAAACAAATTAAAATTAATTACGTTAATTCCTTTTTCAGTAAATTAAGGATCAAGTGCATGTGTGTTCATTATGGTTTTTGGTTTCCAGTGCTTGGAGACTCGAGGAAGGAGCGGCGAGCGGCGGGCCTGGGCAGTGAGGTGGCTGCAAGTGTATCCTATCCCCCAACTCGTATTATTTGCCGCCAAGCGCAAAGCTCCAACTCAATCAATAGTTCTTGATAACTTGCTTGCAGAAGCCAATAGATTTCTGAAACGATCCTTTTCCTTGATCCTTGGTATTTGCGATCCCACTTTATTTGCTATCTTTTTTATTCTTAGTGCAGAGTTACGAATAACTTTCGTGTTCCTGAGATAATACAGCAGCACTAAAATAATAATGAAATTGATCTTGTTAATCGTTGTAATTAATATTCTCAGTACCAAGAATAACATCAGCTAAAAGAAAAGCAGGAAATGGAATAATATGGAAGCAACAGTAAATACTAAAAGGAATGATGAAGAAGAACAAGAATAATAATAAAGATATTGCCATTAATAAAGATAACATAATTTAAAAAGAGAAACAACGGCGGCAATTCTAACATTGACAATAACAGTATTGCTGATATAAATAAGGGTTAACGCAGATGTTAACTAAACTTCCCGATGACATTTGATGTTTCATGGCCGTAGATGTCACAAAAGAAACGTTCCACTCCAACAAATCTAGTCCGTGAGCCCGGCAGCAGTTGCGCTCCTCCGCTCATTGTGCTCATGCTGACACCAACATTCCCCGCAATGTGCGTCAGGCTCAAGTGGCCATTGACCGTCACGCAGTAAATTCCCTCGTATTCTCCCGCGACGGGCCAGCGGGACCCAGGCCAGTGCGGCAATCACGTTATGTGCGCATTATAGTTCGCTGGCACGGAAAATTTGCTGCAGAACGTATTGCACTCTTATCAAAACGCGGCAAACTGCGTCGGACTCGTTTTCATCTTGAAATAAAGGAAGGTTACAATCTTCTTTAAATTTGAAAGCACTGATCGACTAATATGTACACACTTCATTTCTAAACAGGCGTTTCTAAATTATTGCTACAAAACATGAGGTAGTATGAAAACCTTAAACTTTTATTGAGCATCATCGCTGTGAGGTGTCGATGTCTACTATTTTTAACTAGGTATATGAGGTGGGGCAGACTGTTTCCCTCGACAGTGCGAACATACTCGCCGAACTTTTTACAGACAATGAAAGTTCCAAAAATAAACACCCACCCTAAACTTAAGCCTCGCAAGACTGAAAAGTCGTGCACCAGTTGGTCAGAAAAAATCCAAATCGATCTGGAAGTAAAATGGCCAAACATCTTGGCATGAGCTGAAATAAAAAAAGTCTGAAAGGTCAATAGTCAAAACGAGCCTCAAACTTCCTCCCATCAAGCTCAAAAAGCGCCAACAATTATTTGGCTTCAAGAATAGAAACGAGCAGTCAGAGCTCTTCTTCTTCTGAATTTCCTCATTATTCGGGAGGTATGCACGAAATTTCATCTTTTGTGATGAATAGCTGTTCCCAGACGAAGCCAACTTCAATTCTCTGGGGACAAGTTTTGTGAAGACACCCCAGATGGTATGAGAATTATTTATCGGCGTTAAAAGTCTGCCTTCGTCATTGTTTTCTTTATTTTCTTCAAGAGGTGGAAGTCTCTTTTCAAAAGGGCATGCACAACGAGGAATTCAAATTAACTATTCTAAGAAATTTTTGTCGTAGCCTTTTGTAAAAAAGGTCATGAATGTTGATTTCACTGTCTAGCCATAGCGCTCGATGGAGAATATTCAAATATGTTGTTAAAGCAATTTTTAAAGTTCTGAAGTAAGAAAATGGTGCCTTTATTTCCATTCGGTTTGAATCTCTTGCCCTTCATGCAGTGTTCGGTCCATACTTGAAATTGAATTGGCTCCATGCCGCTGTCGACGATTTGAAGTTGTATCTAATAAAAGCATGGGATAGAATTCTGCTTGACTCGCTTAACAGGAACAAGTAGAGAGACACCTCAAAGAGTGCTTTGGACAGAAACTATGCATGTTGAAAAATGGACATTGACTTTATTTCGTGATGCTATTAGACATGCGTAATTCCATTTTCGTGTTCCGCTAACGAAATATTGACATATTTACCAGTCGCAATAGCTCTGAGTGTCATAAAAATTCACGTTTTACTTCAATAGTTCGGTGCTGCTATAGCGTGAGGTCTACCACACTATAACATGAGATCTACCTCTAGCTAGTACTATAGCGTGAGGTTAGGTCACTAATGGATACTATTATTTCCATACATTTAATTTACCCATAAAAGTATAATTTGTACATTTCAAAGTGCACCTGGGTAGGCGATATGGCGTTAGACCTCACGCTGTAGTAACACCTATTGTTCATTGTAACTTGCACTAATTGAAAGCGTTGGAACACAACTGATGCTCGATTAGCAAATAGTAGCTCAATGCACACGATTCCTGTGGACGGAACGCTGTCACAGGCTTTCTAAGGGCTGGAGTCATATACCATTAACATAAAAAGTGTCTCAAAAAATGCACTCATCCTTACTGACGATTACTCAGAACAAATGTCTGAAGATTACACGTGGAGTTTTAGATTGTGTTTCAGGAGCAACTGAGTTTTTTCTAACTTCTTTTCTCTTAAATTTAATGTTCTTTGATTTTGGATTTCATACTCGTATCGATGTCAATACACACCGACATCAAAACAAAATACATGAGTACTGGAGAGTCAAAGAGTGAGTGCAGTTTTTCGGGATACCCTGTATAATTGCGAGTGAGCGCGGTGTTTTCGCGCACAAGATTCGCGTACCATTTTTATAAGTTTTGTCAGTGGCAGCAAATCGCAGCTTGCGCCGGGCCTGCACAAGCCTTTGCCGAAATTCTGCGTTGATGCTCAACAACAGGAATAACAACCGAGCACATTTATGAGAGAGCAGCGTCGGGGAAATAGTTTATCGAAATTAAACAAGAGTTCAATTGTTCATTGAAACAACCCCGTGAATATGAAGCCACTTTATATCAACTGAGTTGCGTAAAATATTGTCTTCGTGCACTTTTACCGAGTGCGTCAGTAATGTTTCTTAATATTTCATGAGTTTGAAGATTAATTTTTTCTCTTAAGGTTTTCAATAAAAATATCGAGTCCATTTCAAGAAACATTAGCATACTTTGTTCAAATATCTAGAAAACGTTATGATCTTAGTAGAATGTTGAGGCAAAAAATTTTGAACCGTTCTCCTGAACCTCGGCAATGTTCATGACACTTCCAGTTTCATACGCGTGTGGAAAATAATGGCCTGTTGAGATATTCGCTGGCATTTCTGTTTATAATTGTGATCAAGATGAATATATTTTTCAAAGCCGTTATGGTTTTTGGACAGGGATCTCGACAAATTGACAGAAGGCTCACATACATTGGATTTTGCGTGAGTTCATCGTAAAATTATGTAAGGTAGACCTTGATTTATTTCTACTTTAAAAATATCCAGGGAGCTTTTTTGTTGTCACAACTATTTAATTTTTTGATTCAGTGTTGAAAGAACTTATGTAATCTAGTTCACAGATTTTCCTTTCGAAACTTGTAGTATACGAAGACATGTGGAGTTTGTGACGTAAACTTCGTAGAGTTTTCAGAAGATGCGACTCAAGTTCGATTAGGTTGAGAGCAGCTGAAGCCATGGGATGAGAGCAACTAAGGCGGCTTGTTAAGTTCGATCTGCATTTGCCTACGCTACAAAAGTTATAATTTAGAAACGAGCGCCCACGTAGCGTCGCAGTGATGACCAATACCTTAAAATTCGCTACTTATTACCAGTCAAAAATGACGGAAACTTTTGTATTTTATAATGCTATATGAGGTCTTTGAGTGAGGAAAAACTAGTACGTTTATTTTTGAAGAAAATCACTGCTACATTTGAGCTCTGTTGGAAGCAAACGTAAAACCTTTAAATGAAAACCATAAAGTCATTTTTTTCTCCAGTTCTGGAAGATAACGCGGAAATGGAATTTGGCTCTTCAATATTTACGCCTAAAAATAAATAGAGATGTTGATGCTTCGCGTTTATACTTCGCATTACTTACTTAACGGAATGGTAGGGGTGCATAAGGTGTCTGAGGACACCTTACGCAGTGTAAAAAACAGAAAATGAAACTGATAATCGCTGAAACTTACTATTTCTTATCAAAAAACAAATAGACATAATATTTATCTACGTTTCATTCTATATATTCTTCTATCACCGACTCAGTTCGAGTCCGAAAGCGACTGCAAGCTTAGATCAGGCAGTCTTTATTTTTGTCCTTCATTGCTCGGACAATTGCTTCAAACAGAGAGGATTTGGTGTTTTGTGCATGTTTATTAACTTCCTTAACTTCCTTTTCAGCGATGCCATACACGAAATAATTTAAAGGATTAAAGTCTGGTGAGTTAGGAAGCCATAAGTTTGGTGTGACATGCATGATCAGGAAAATTCCCTGCCTACCAATGCTGAACTTATTTTTTTGAGAGCTTTATGGGATGGAGCTGAATCTTGTTGGAAGTCATAGGCCTTTTTACTAGCTACGCTGTCTATCCAAGGTTTAAAAATGATTTGAAGAGTCTCGTCATAAGCATCTACATTGACTTTGAGGCACTGTGGAAAAAATGAGGAGGCATGATATGCCCTTCACTTCTAACAACACCTAAAAATATGAGCTCTTCTGACAAACTCAGGCGTTCTGAGTAAGTCAGAGCGTTGACAATGCTGTTTTCTCTTGCTCCTGACCAATTCATCTCCATAGTTTTCATTCCCTTTCTAATTTTGAAATGAAAGTCTGGCGACTTTTAGAAATCTTGCAATTTATAAATTGCTGAGTTTCCCTTTCATAGACACTATTTACAGCGTGTTCTTGTATTTCGTTGGTTTTTTTATGGTAGTAGCTGCCATGGGATCTTCTGAAATGAAAAATACATAAATTATTTTCGGGTTGGAATAAAATACGAAAAGTATAAGTGTCCTTTGATACCTTGGGCACCCTGTATTAAAACGATTAGAATTAATCTCCGAACTCTGACACGAGTGTGGTTAATAGCTAGGGCGCGTCTGCTACTAGATCTGGACCATTCTCGACCTGTGTATTATTGAACATAATTTTGTGATCTTTATTGAAAAATGCTTAATATCAAGCATGGAATTATAAGAAATTAGAGCTTTTGAATTAGAAGAGTGTTTATCAGAACTAAGACAAAATTATAATCTTAGTGTAGGTTTGACTTTTGTAACTTCAAGAGATTCAAGAGCAAAAGTTGCAACGAAAACATCAAATCAAAGATTCTTTTGAGAAGAACTCCGGAAAACATCAAGTTTTACACAAAACTGATGACGTTATTTTCCTCTAACAACCAATAAAAGGTCCGAGGATGAGAGATCATTAGAAAGTTATTGCTCGGAAACTCAGCGGGGAGATGAAAGCTTGTTGCTTTGCCGGGAAATTTTCTGATTTGTTAAGATACTTGGGACATTTGAATTCGTTGAGTTATCTTTTGTGATACAAAAATAGGTTAAAAAAAAATTATCAATGTCAATTTTTTTTCTTTTTGCTACGTTAATTTAACTCGTTCTACGGAGCTATTAACAATGTGTTTTTATCATGTCTTCTTAAATTGGGCCTCCAAACTTCTCCTGATATTTTTTCTATCTCAGTTCATTCATTAATACTGTATTTATTTTGATTTTACCTCTCTCTACACAGAATGTGAGCCAATAAACCGTTCATATTTTTAACAAATTACTCATGATACTGCTCATAAAAATAAATATAAAATTTTATGTGCATTATTCCAAAACCAAGTTCGATGAATCGCTGCCAAACGGTCTGAATATAATTTTAATTATCTCACTTTTCAGTAGCTTATTTTCATCTTTAGATTGAACCATTGAGTGTAAAACTTTTAGAAAGATTTTGCTTTTTGGCTGAACGATCGAAACGAGTTGCCTCTGTGACCAAATGTGCGAATGTAAGTCTATCACACAAGTAACTTAACATTTCATTGAGCAGTTTCTAATTTATTACCACAGATTAGAATTTCTTATGGCGATTTCGTAAAATAGCTCTTATTGTTTCTTAATGACAGCAAATTTCGTTTATTATAACTTTTTCAACAAAATATGGACCAACATGCACATACATGCCCGTCTGAATAAACGCGCAACCAATCACTCTAAAATCTTTACGGCCAAATTTCTGCACGAGAGCGGGCGGCAGAATCAGAGGAAGAGCTCCATTTATTTCGGGACTCACGAGGGCCTAAAGCATTTTCAGTGGAGCGCACATATGTATTGGAACTGCAAATCATTAGGCGACGTTTATGAATGATGGATAAAGATGCTATAGCTGTGTCCCTGTTGATATTTCGACGTATTTCTAGTCTACAACTAAATTTTAGACTCCTTTCTTCAATGGATTGAGAATTTAACAAAACGTGTAGCCGTTGGTTTCTTACTTTCTGTACTCCTTTTCGGCAAAATAAAAAACATACGTATGTTTTAATTCTGCAAATTTTCGCTGACTGTTGGTGTGAAATTTAAAATGCAGTATGCATATTTTTCATGGTTGTAGAGTTTTGGTTAGGTAAGGTGGTATATAATCTTGAGGATCTGTCTCAAGATCCCTTGCAAAATATTTTGTCATGATGCCAAATACCGCAACATATTTTCGCACATATGCTGAAAATACGGTTAGTATAGAAGTAATACTATGCATCGTCAAACTAACAAACAAGAAGGAGGATATTTGGTGGTAAAAATGCAATCATTGGTTGTAGGGCTTCTATATTTTTACCATGCCTTGACAGAAATATCCTCTCTGAACAGTTCAATTTTGAGGATAATTTGCCCCAACAGGATCATTCTTTCTTGCATAAATGTCTAGTTCTCACTGAGAAAGAGTCTGCATTAGTGTTTCAACGAATTAATGAAACCGAGAGAAGTGTTTTCATGAGTCTAGTTTGAACATTTTCCTACCGCAATGAGGCGAACCTTGAGGTGGTCTAACGAAGCTTACAATAATATTCTGACTGAGTTGTGTCCCACTGAAGAGTGAAAAATGCAATTTTCGGAGCTTCACCCAAGAGTTTCCATGGTACAATCGCCGGTTTTCATTAATAATAGAATTGTTTGAAATGGTCATTAGTTTATTTCACTGGTGAAACAATTAATCACGACTCAAATTTTTCTCCTCATTGTATAGTTTTTGTGATGACAACGCACAAATTTACGGTGTTCATTTTCTGTAAAATTTATACAAAGAGTAATTTAGGAACTTAAACACCTGAACTGGCCTCTATAGTTATGCATGGTTCATGTCTTATAATAAAAGTGAGATTTTCTTGAGCGTTTTCAATATTTTATTGTTCGACGTCAGTATGAAATTAGTTCGTGAAGGCGATTTTACAGTTATAGCAAATGAGAACTGTATTCCTGATTCGATTCACGATTTGAGTTCATTTTAGCGAGCATGAAGGCTGTGGGGCACCTCAGGACGGCCAGCTCCGTACTGAATGTTTGATCGAACTGACTTTCCTGTACATGACTCGTTAGGGTAACACTGGGTTTTGTCAATGGCGCAATTCATCAATTGATTAGAGCTTTACAACTCATAACAAACAAGTAAACGTGTGCTCTTTTACGTTAAGTTTCTTAAAGGAATTCAATTTAGGCAGATTCAATGGAATCTGCTTATGTTGTAATTAATTTCACTATATTTTAGACTAGATATTTCGACTTAATGAAAACTAGTTTCAACATTATGACAAATGCTTAAATACATCACAGTGCTCACCACAGGTTACTAAGCGTTACTATTTATTTACAAAGTCTTCACGAATAAAGAATTGCATTTATGCTTTGAGAAAAGAACAATTAGCAAACTAACGTTAATGAATACTGCCAGTCTAATATTTTGATTGATGTTTGCCTTATTTGTAGAATAACTATTGAAGAAAAAATATGCATACAATTTTCAAAAAAATTCGAAAGACATTGCATCTATTTCTTGTTTAATTTCACAGTGTAAATCGAGTCAATTAACTTCTCATTAAATGACTTTTCGGCTTATATGATGCTCGAATGACTCACGCCTAATCCATCGACTCTAAAGTTGTGCGCATTGAGCAGCGTAGAATATTAATCCTTCACACCGGAGATTTTAAGTGAGCATTTGGTGAAAGTGTTGCCGCGGTTATGCGAGGCAGTATTCAAATTGCTCCTCCACAAATCAATTTTCTTTGGTATTGTTCTTGTGTTGCATGTCAATGAAAGACGAACAATTTAACTGAATCTTACTACATTCGACATCATGATATCGATGCCACTTCAAAATATAAAGTTTTAGATTCATATTGGCGAATACCGGCAATCATATTGCAAAATTTAACAACCTACATAATCAAGTGAAGCTTTTTGAAGACTTGTACAATGAACACGCCAACCAAAAGTGCCCAATTGCTACTTTTTATGTATTTCTTCTTTAATTGAGACAAATTTTCAAAATTCGTGAGAATATAATTATATTCTCACGAATTTTGAAAATACTGACTAACAAATTTTTAGAAGTTACTGATATGCTGGTGTCCAACACTTGTTCTAAGACAAGTGACATGTGCTGATTTATGATATGAAAACCATTTATCTCTCCATACCATAAATATTTCACTAAAGCAATTCATCGTTTCATGAATAATAATGAACATGGCATTAACTTAGAAAATATTGAAATTGAGGAACATGACGCATATAATATATAATAATATCTTATTCAACGTATAATACACTCATAAAATCCATGCAGACTGCAAATTCTTCTGTAATCTAAGTTGCGTTTGTGCCGTATAGACGTGCGTTTTTGCTGAGTGTTTGGTACGTCACGCTGATGTGTCCAGCAGCAGTCAGGCAACACTGCTGCACTCCTGCGACCTTGATACAGTGATTCCATCACCGGGATGTCCTGGTGAAAACGTTCACCGTGTTCGTCACTGACTGAACCTACTCGTAGGTGTTAGGGAAGGAAGTCAAGATGTGACTCGAGTTGAGTTTTGGGGGACGCGTGGCACCCAACTGTGCGCACGGATGTAGGTTTTCCCCGCATTAACGTGGTCAGTAGATTTATAATTTCAAAGGAAACTGACTACAACTGATTTGCATGTCACCCATGCATTTCTGTCAGTATCATTCATTTTGTCTTCGAAGTGTGTGTAGGCAATTACCTTCCTTATTTGTGGACCTATTAAAACACTTTCTTTTTTATCATAAATTATGTCCGAAAACTTGTTGCACGGGCATCGAAAAGCATCTGAGTCGTTATATCTAGCGCTTTCATAAAATTATTCATAAGCCCCAGCTTGGTGTGAAGCGGTGGCGTGAGAACTTTATCATGGTCGATCATCGGCACACGAAGGGATTCTTATTTTCTGGCTGCATCCTGTTTATAATTTGCCAACTATTTTTTATGTAGTTTGCTTTCTATCTCTACTGCTCCTCTTGCTGGTAAAACAGCAGTACTTTGCGTACCATGTCCGCATTTCCATGAGAATTGTGATAACTTTTAAATTACCGCAGACACGCCTGTTATGCTCATGATGGCGTATTTTTCCAGGAAGTAGCGACATAGTTTGATATATTACTGGTACTAATGGATATCACCGGTACAGGTGGATATTGTTTTCATTGAGTAATAATACTGCTTTCAATCTTGTTTTAGATGATTCGATTGACAATCGTCATGATTCAATGATGTATTCCACCCCGAGGCTTGCAATTTGACCTTCAACGCCCGAGTAGCAGAAAATAGTGTAACTCTTGGAAAACGTTCAATAGTTCATTGTGTCTACGGCGAAAATGTGAAGTAGTTGTATTAGGTGCTGGCAAATTAAATTCTTTTAGGCTCGTTCTGAGCAGTTCAGCTTGATCTTTTTTTAGGGCCAAGTCTCGTACGAGGTGAGAAAGACCAGCATTGTTCATTGAATGAATACCTTCTCCGGATTTGTAATCAGGGTCGGGTATACATTGCTGAAAGATGGAAGAGAAATTTCTTCTCGCGTTTCTTCATCAACTGAATGAATGTTCTGCGGGAGGCATTGGTATTGGACAACTTTCAGAATCATGTGGAATTGGCTTAGAATCTGAGGAAACGTCTTGATACTTTACAGGTGCACGAGTTTTCAAGAAAAACCAGTGATATTTGCCAAACAAAAATAACAGTCTATGGTGTGGTTACTTACTCATGCCATATCATAAGAACTCCGCATGCCATTTGGCTGTTCTTTGCCTTCCTTATCCAACCGCGCAAGTTGCATGCACAATTGCACATGTCAAACATGAATTGTGGTGCGTAGGATACCAGTCTCTGCCTTTGAATCATACGATAGATCATAAATTTTTTTCACAAATGGAGTAAAAGCCTGTTGGAATAGGATTTTTCTGTTAGATAACCACACACATGGCCATACAGATTTGGTAAATTTCTGCAGTTTCTGGACTCTTTAATTTCGGCATAAGCTGAAAATCAGAATAAAAAAATGAAAAATTAGTAACGTGTTTTGACGCTTTTCTTTAAGTATAACTATTTTCACAAATGACTACGATATTATTCTGCGTTATATTAAAAATTGATGAAAACGGGGGAGGGAGCTAAAAAAAACGTAATGAACTTTTTTTTAAAACTTTTCTCAATATTTTAAAAACCTGACGTGATAGAATAGATCAGAACTGATTTGAGTAAAACATATTTCAGATTTCAACCATTATGAATAACTGCTTTAGACCAAGTTAAAACTATGCCAAATGTCAGTAGCTTGCTTTTCAGTGCAATTATTAAAGTTAGTTTTTTAAACTGCTTTCAATAATCAGGAGAGGCCTTTTCGCAAGAAAATCATTGTTATATCCTTCGCTTTATTTCTAATATTCGTAGGTTGTGTGCATGAGTATTGCGGAAGCATAACAAGCAGCTACTCATAAGTGTTCTTTCAAACTATTTCTAATTATGGTTCTGTGAATGTCCTTCTGCGTACCGCATGACAAAGTGATGAGGAGCAACATGGAAATGCTGTTATTTTGTGTTAATCGTCTCTACCAATTTACGCATTCTCTACTCATGTATGTGATAAGTGATAATCTACGGAAATTAATAACCAATAAAATCTACTTCGCTTCACAATTTTCATCTTGCTGCTCCGCTAAGCAACGCTCGATCACGGTATAGACGACGCGTGTTATTCATAAAGGTGCGAAGTGAACGAGTGCATGACGCTGTATATTACTAAGGGTAACAAAACAAGCGGGACTAGGAGCTGTCATCATACTTGATCGCACAGATTATGAAAAAAAATTTACACCATTATTGGTGATTTTTTTAAATTCACAGAACGTGAAAATTCATAAACATCCTGCGTGGAAGGTTAAATAAATAAGACATCTAACACATTCAAAATGACAAATGAGTCAGAGTATAAGATAAAATGACAGTACAGTACTCAGAAGGTCATTCAAACGGCAAGCCGAGTATTCATCAGGCCGTGGCTTTTGCGGCCTATTATAATTAGTCACACATGTCTCCCAACATTGGCTCAGTTTGAGTAAATCTTATTTGAGCTCTCCGTGATTATGCGTTGTACGGATGTTTTTCTACTGGGCTCAGAAGTCCAGGGTAAAATCGTCTCCAATAGCAGTTTATCATAGCCTTGGAATAACGTCTTTTTAGCAACGTGCCAGTGGAAGATACCTCGACTTCCGTCGTCAATGCGTTGTGCTCCCACTCTGCTTACCCAGCGCCACCCTTTCTTTCAACAGCCTCTCGAGATCTGCATAACGGAAACTCCATTTGTCTTCAAAGGCAACACTCCATCCAACTTAGCGGTTTTTCGATGGGCTCTCCAATGGGCTTCACATTTACAAATTTTTATACATCTAGTATCTGAATTTTAGTTCTCAAGCAGATTTAAAATGAAATCCAATGCTATGTTGATTATATTTTGTCCATCTTCAACTTTAAAGTTCCCATCCGTTATTTTGTCAATAAACTTACGAACAAAGACTTGTTTGAATTTATAGCGGATAAGATAACTTGTAGTTGTTTTCAGTTTCTAGAAGTCAAATTATACATCACCTGTAG
Source organism: Morinoia aosen (assembly GCA_030386875.1). Classification (NCBI taxonomy): domain Eukaryota; kingdom Metazoa; phylum Arthropoda; class Malacostraca; order Amphipoda; family Talitridae; genus Morinoia; species Morinoia aosen. The sequence continues at coordinate 15,200,981 of CM059569.1, read as the reverse complement.
GTTCCGCTAGTAAAAAGTGTGCAGGAAAACTAACAAATCAAGAAGCACACACGTATTTTGATTTTCGTGGTGAAAAGCAGGACGGGAAATTTAACTTTTTGCGCTAGAGCTGAAACATCGCACGCAAATTCTTGCTTATAGTGCAAACCAAGAGAAGCTAGTAAAAAATGTATCTGACAACTTATCTCCATTGCACTTTGAATTAACAGTTGAATTAACAGTTTCTCTGCAGTTTATATATCTATTTGAACTAAGAATCTTCTTCAACGAGCTAGAATGATATTTTTATTTCAGTTTCCTGACTTTCCATCTTCCAACAAAAACAGTAACTATTAAAATATAGCTCCAATGAAGTTCATGAGTCACGAAGACACAATTAATTTCGAACAGTTTTCGTGTCTGTTAAAATGTCTTCGTATTTATCTTATCCAACATAACTCGCGAGGGAGAGAGTGGTGTGCCAGTTCGGTTGTACGGAGGCTACCAGCAGTGCTACCTATATTGGATACACAGCAATTTCAAGATGTGAGCAGCATAGCTGTATTTCAAATGGATTTGCTTTCATTATACTGCAATGATCACTGCCTGAGGATTCCAAAAATCCATACTTCTAAAAAATGTATCAACAACGTAATTAATCGATCTAGACCATTTAGAGATCAATGTTTGGAACTCGGTGGTAAGCGTGAACTGCCATGGGAGCATTAATTTGCATTCATCATTCTAGAGATGGTCTTTCTCTTAGCTGTTATGTTTTGTTGTTGGGTTCTCTTTCTTTGGTATTGTTCGTATACCTCATTCTTTTATAGGAAAACTTATCCCGCCGGCATATTAACAGTCTCTCTTCAGTTTATATTTATATTTGAACTAAGAACCTTCTAATAATCTTTTTCATGATGGCTGAAGTATGTGGCCGAAGTTTGATTATACATTCAGGCAAAAAAGAGTCTTCTTTCTTTCCAAAAATAACGCGTACAAATATCCATGGGATTGTTCTTCATGGGCACTGCTAATTCAAAAAATTTATGAAACATCATTAAAAAGCCTATAATACAAAACAAACTCTTCGATTACAAATAGTTCATCTTCAGTGCTCTTGTATGAAATTTTTAGACTAAAACTATGATACACTAATTACATGTATGAAATATCGGAATACCAATCAATTAAAATTGAAACACACACGAAACACAAAAACAACATTCCTTATTAAAAAATGAGAGTTCACCATCGAGCTTCAATGCTATGTCGACAGAAGTGTCGCTTAAAGCGGGAGAGTATTATGAAAACCATCCGTCAATCAATGAACTCGATTCGGTGGTGGGCCTTTCATTGCTTTTCAGCATTTTCCTTTGTGTTTTTTTTTCGTATGAAAATATAATATTTTCTGGTTTTAAAAATATTACTTAGTTTTGAATACTCTTAACTTGTGAATTTGCATCCCTGAATACTGTACATGATATTTATTATCATCCGAAACGTTGAATTTTTATGTTCTTTTTGGTTTGTTGGTTTTTCATCGCATTTTAAAAAGGAGATTCCCAAGAAATCGATAAAAATATATCACCAAGGATTCCTGGTTAGTTTCATGAAGCGAGTTTCTCATCTACACATGACAAAATGGTAAACCGTTTTGCCTAAGTTATTTATATCGTATCCTTACTTGTTGTCGCCAGTGGTGTAACAGATACTGCAGTTTTTCTGAAGCGTCTATTTATAATAGTTTTTACACAAATAATGGTCAGAATGCTCATGACTTCATAACTCAATTAGAAATTTAGCTCTTAACGTATGAAAGTTCCATCATTTCACGAGCGCATTTAGATGCATCGTTGATACCTCTGTCGGCTTGAGTCTCACAATTCAACCAAATAAATTTTTTGAAGAATTTCTGATTTTTTTACACATGTTCTAAACTGACAAATACTATAGCTTGGATGCAGCAAGTCGCTGCTGAATCGAATGTTAATTGCTTAGACTATTTTTGCTATGATTAGCTAATTATACAAATGTTGTTTTTTTAGAATGCCAAACGTATTTTCCTTCAAACAGCTTCTTTAGAAGTTTTTATTTATAATTCATCTCGTTAAAAACGTGCAATGTAATGAAAGTTCCACAACCATGATTTGAATATAAACGTTGAAGTATCACAACAGAATTCGTTCCGGAGTATACAGACCACGGCTCATTAAAAATTTTCCCCCTCATTTCGAATTTGTGTGCGATAGTCAATTCGCTTTCAATTATTCGCCAACCTCACTTCAATATTTACTTGCATCTTCTTCAGACTTGGGTACATTAAGGCACGAGAGAGAAATTGTGTGTGTGTGTGTTTGTGTGCGTGTGAGAGAGAGAAAGAGAGAGGGAGATCTATTATCTGCAGCAGCTCCCTAAGGATCAAACAATGCACTCGGTGTCCCCATACCCCGAGGGGAGTCTTTGAAGCGGTCCCTCGCGCACGAGGACTTGGTGAATTGCTGTGATTTGCATGCACCAAGACCGTGCTCGATGCCTTCAATGGGAGGCTGAGGCGCAATAGAACGCAATGGTGCGGCTGCCAAAACGACCGTCTTCCAAAACGCGCTTCAGCCTTAGACTCAATAACTGTCATCAACAACGAATGAAATCAGGTTCTGACGAGCATTGTTTACTTGCATTTGCCAGGAGGCGTTAAAAGCGCATCGCATCATACTAGTATATTCCAGACTATGCTTGAGGAATCGACTAGAAATTTTACCATGAGTGATGAAAAACTAATAAAGAGGATCTCCATTAAAAACCACCGTGGTGATTGATACATGAAAGTAAGACATTTGTACAAGTGCACGACGGTTTTTTTCAAAACTGAAGCACTTTAACTGGATGAAAAATGACAAATTACCAGCCGTTTTCTACCAGCGATGATTCATCACCGATCGGACTTCCAGTTTGCAGATACGCAGGAGGGAAGAGGGATCGATGGTCGTCGAGGGTTAGTCACCGCTAAGGTCAAACAGCAGCTACTAAAACATTTGAACACAAGCCCACGTACAAGTAATCGAGCCGCGGCTCATTCACTCAGAATACGCTATATTTGAATGGTACGGCATAACGTAACTCAACTAATCCCATTTCAAAGTGTGTAGGAGCTGCTTCCAGCTGGCTAACCCTCGCTTACGTCTTACCCGTATTTGGTACATAAATAAGATCAATGAAGATAATGAGTTTCTTAGTATCTGCAGTTCATTGATAAAGAGACTTTTGCTCACAGTGGCACGATTAACAAACAATACTTCAATATCTGGCTGAATGGAAACCCTCGCCCTTCGCAGCAGAGCCACCACCAGCATCGGGTCAGCATTAATGTGGAGACCAGTATTATTCTTACCAATTGGGGTAGGCCTTCCAACTCCGTTAAGTAAAGGTCACTGAGATAGTTTATCAAGTATTGTCTAAATTCAAGAAAGATGTGCCTTTAGGTAATCAATGTCAAATGCGGTTTCAACATTACTGCGCTCCAGAGCATCACTCAAGGAATGAGCGACATCTACACGTGACAAAACTTCAAAACTTCAAAATTTTCATATCTTCGAGATCGTACTTTTCCCAACTGATGGACCATAGTCACAGTCATAGTTTCCCGACCAATGCCAGAGTCCGCGAGATTTACAGATTTTACACTTTTGACTTCTGCCTCTGAACCCACGTGAAAGTTTAATTTCTGTATTCCCTGTGGAGAAAGAAGTGAATTTTGTTAGAATTATAGTAAGCGCCGCAGGACTCATTGCTGATGATCCATGAGTGTTTTACCGCTTCCGGGAGTCGCTTCTTGTATTGAACAGACTTGTATTTGTTCGTCGGTCTCTAGTTTTCATCTCGTACGAATCTAGGGACTGCCCCGACCTGAGTTAGATAGACCACCTCAACTTTGGGATCAGTGAACTCGAAAACGATGCATGGTCGGATTTTAATTTATGCATGGAAAATTTTTCTTTTTGAATTTTAAGTATACTGTCAAAGTTTGTACCTATAGTTTTTGAGCACCTTGTATAATATTAACCGCTATTAAGGACTGGTAAAGAAAATACATGCCTGACTGATTCCATGACATTGATATTGTGGAAGGTATCACATTTCTAGTCATAAAGTTCTTATTATTGCTCAACCGTTACTAATTAGTGCTTGAATAATATTCTGAATAACATTCAAAATAAAGAAGTATGAATGAAATGTTATTGTAGAATAGTGTTTTTAGGACACGTATTGCATTATTGTATTCTGTGGCAGTCTGGGAAGGTTGAAGTATTGTCTAAATGCAAGCAGTATCAACATTGGGTTGGGGATTTGAGATACTTTTAATTTATTCATGTTTGGGCATCCATTTACACTTATCAATGTCAGCGCATGAGAACATTAGTCGGCTATTCCTAAAGTGATGATGTTGAACTATAATTATAGTATATTGTTGACTATTTTACATCATAGAGTTTGAGGCCATGTTGGATAATCAATTAAATGGCCACGGATCCATTTGACTATGTTTTGGTTCCATTTTCGGGCCATCGGAAAATTTTCGGCATCAATGAATAATTTTGGTGTGCGAGGAATTTATTTTACTCTTCTATATATTATTCGCAGCTCTAATGATGTATTTTTCCTAAGATTCATTTTCAATGTAGCAAGAATATTTTTTATGCGTAAAATTACACAACCTATTCTCAAAAATGAAAGTGAAAAACTCATCTGAACTTTAGACGTGTATGATATTGCAGAGACACAATTGAAAGCTTTTCATTAACTTGCTAACAGCACACATCAATTCCCCTCAGGAGAATATACTGTTACATTAAGGGAATTATCGCTCCTAGAGGGAAAATGTAAGGTCTCGAGCTGAGAGTTAGGTATGTCCTCTTTTTGTTGCAATAAAATGTTTTTTGTTAATATGACCACCTTTCTTCGTTTAAATGCAGTCATGTTTTTCAGCATCTACAACTTTGTTTTTCAAATTTCATCTTGTTTCTTAGCCTTACTTCTTAACTTACTGTTTCTACGAGCAGGGGATCCTCTGCGGGAACACATATTGTGCATAGGTTCCGCGTTCCCTTTCCTCCATCTTAAATGGTTCCTTCATCTGTCCACTCACTGAACCTCTTTGTATTGGCAAAGGAGGCTAAAATTAACTTATAACCAATCAGTTAACATACAGCAATTTTGGACCTTCCGGTTCGTAAGAAGGTGTTGGCTTCGGATCAAATATTGTTACAGAGGATGAGTCACACTCGAAACGTAGAAACGTAGACGCAATTCGTGAATTATTATGTATATGTAACTTTTGGACCTGATCTACTCATTTCTTCTGTATTCCTCTTTCATTAGAAACTCAAAGGCATTGATTATTTTTCAAATTAGAGAGAAGCTCATAGTAAAGGGTTACTATCATACATCATCATTGGGATACTGTTTCACTTGGTAAAGGTTAGTAGTGGTGGTCAAACAGTTTTAGAATTTTTGCTTGTTGCGCTATTTTCTCTGACAAATAGAAGAGGAAATAAACCAAAATATTTATAAAAAAACATATGTAAGCTTCACAATATCGCAGAATGGAAATGCCTGACAGATTCACAAGTGGCAGGTCCCACACGAATCGAATGTCGATCGTTCTCTAACCTTCCTCAAAGTTCCATCAAAATACTTATGAATTATATGTATCTTAAATTATCAAAAAAGCACAATGGTAGACTAAATAAAGTGGCAAATTTCTCTTCAGAGTTCTAAACAAGCAGCAGCAGCTGACAAAATGTGCCGTTCTGAGGCTTAATAATGAAGCAGGGTTGCAGCTAGAAACCCTACTTTTTTTTATTAATTTTCATTCATTTTTTGTTTCACTTTGTTAACTTGGTTCATTCAGTTCTACTTGTCAGTTTAGCTCTTTCAGTTCCTTTAAGTTTTCGCTGTTATGCTTCTTTGAACACCTTGTCTGTTGTATTTCGCTTTTCCTAAGCTATGTTAACTGGCATGACGAGCTTTGCGCTGTGTTTCGTTTCATTTTATTTAGTTGAATGGGTACTCGTAATTCTCTTTCATTTTCGGGTAACATATCATTATTACAAGTAACTTGTTGCCCCGGGAGAACCTTAATCCTTACCAAAACTTCTGTCGATGGGAACCTTAACCCTTTCGAAAGCTTCTGTTGGTGGCAACCTCTAAGTCATTAAAATATACTTAATTTAAATTTAACACAAACCTGTATTGGTTTAAACTCAAAAGCTAGTTCAATTAGGGGGCCCTACTGTATTGCATGGACCACTCAACCTTAACTAAAACCAACGCTAAATTATTAAAACCTCTTTAACTTAAACCTCTTGAAATAACTCTTTAAAGCTTAACTTTAACTATAAATCAAATATATTTCAAATTCTTGTCGTGCAATTCATCGCTAAAAGCACTTCAGAGTGTACTTATTTAGAAAATAAATATGGTGGGAGAGATGATAACTTGAAGATTTATGCGTATACGATGATGTCAACATAATAAGCCGAGCTCTGTTCATATATACTAGTGCACACGTGCTGGTCGGCATTAGTCTGAAGAATTTCACCCCTTCTTTCTAGAGTTGAATTCTCTCGTGCCACTCGATGTTGTCCAACGATATGCCGAAGAATTTCCTCGCTTCTTTCATGTGTTTAGCTCTCTCTAGCTACTCGGTGTTGCTCTTCATTATTCCGTAGAATTTCCAAACGCCGGTCAAGGGTCAATTTAGCTCTAGCTTCTCGTTGGCGACCAGCATTACTTCGTCTTGCCATTTCGCGTTGCTCAACCGATTGTCTTCAGCGTTTTTCTTGCTGTCGAAGTCTTGCTACTTCTCCCTTGCGGTTGGATACATTTGTATCGACGGTGGCCTCTTTTGCCGGAATTTTATTCTGAAATGTCGTCTATTATCTCTTCGAAGCTTTTCAAGAAAATCACAATGTCGAAATTAATAACTCAAGTTCCAAAATTTTGGGCCTTATACCAAGTGGTTGCCATGTTACTGGTCAAACGAATTTGAAACATTTCTTTTCGCATTATCAATTAGAAGTATCAAAGCGACATGATGAATTTCAACAGAGAAAGCTACATAAAAAATTTCTATTTGTAAAAATAAGCCGATTGCGTATTCTGGATACCATAATCAAGAGGTCACACGGACGGACGGAGGGACGGACGGATGAACGCGGCTCCTTTTATAATAGTGGTGTATAATTGTAAACATATGTTTATACATATTTAATATCTATTTATAAATTTATGTATATATAGATATGTACACAGCTTAACAAAAATCTATACCTCACTTTTAAATGGTATAAAATTTAAAATAGTGAACCTATTTTAATATACATTGGCGCATTGAATGTAGAAATTGATTCTCTTTCACATCATTGTAAACCTTTTCCAAATAAACCAAATGTTTTGTTCTCAAAAAGCAATCAAAACAGTCATGTTTAGTATGTTATTGTTGTAGTTGGGTTATGTGGGGGGGTACAAGTTCAAATACTTTCGGTTGATCCGACCGATGGTGGCACAGAACATACCTAAATCATTTCTGTGGCTCGAACATCTTTGACTATCTTAAATCATCGTCGAAATCGAATTATCATTTTCTTGAATTCTTGCAGTTCCTTTTCTTCCGTTTTTGTCCTTCTTTAAATTGAGCCTAGATCTTTTATTATTAAATTTACGAACATTGCGATGCATGGACAGGCTAGTTGGAGATAATCTGTCATAAAAAGCTTTGTAGCTTTGTAAAGAAAATTTGTAGAATAGCCAACACGGCTCTAGACTCGGAAATACCCGATATTAAATGATTTACTGAACTACGGCTATTAATATTTACTTTTATACTTTTAATAGCTGCCATACTATGCTCCATACTTTTAAAGACTACTGTAATATTACTAGCATACTCGGCTCGTCCAAAATGATTGTGTTAAATGATATTCAATTAAGCACGGAAATTTTAAATTAAGCTCGTCAGTGGTTGCAGGTGCATTCATTATAAACGGGATGTTCCCAACAATTCATATCAAATTTTTAATTTCGTATTTCATTGAACCAACAAATCATCGAGCTTATATGGTTTCGCTGTAGGACTTCTTTCCAAGCATTTAGGAGTGCATGTAGAGGACTGATTAATTGCTCAAAGCGATTGTTAATTTTATACAATTTTTTATTGAAAAATATTCAAATAAAAAGATTTCAGGCTGGGAAATTTTCAGGTCCGTGAATATTACTGCATATCTGTAACTAAAATATTTATTATTTTCCTATCTAATTCTGAAAACGGGCCGCGAGACTTATTTGTGAAGATGAAAGGCTATGGAGCTTTCTCTGTTGAAATTCATCATGTCGCTTTGATATTGTATTCCCATGTAATAATAAATGCTGTGTTTTTTACACAACATTTATTACTACATGGGAATAATTCTTAAAAATTGATGCCCTATAATAATTTAGTATTTCTTATTTCTACACATAAACATAATAAATAATATACAGAAAGTAATTTATTAAATGGTTTTGACTGACGTAAGAACTTCATCATGAAAAGAAATGTGATGGTTTCCGTCATCAGCGGCAGGAAATGAGCTCTGCTTGTCCTTCCTTTATAGTCCTGCCCATCGTTCGCGCACATGTGTATGCATTTTGTTGGCACCCATATAGCTTCTTCCGTCTGGAGGCGGCGAGAGGCTCGTGACGAGCGTATCTGGGAAGCAGCCTTAACTATCTAAATAGAATTAATATACCCCACGGGTCGTAGTATGGTAAGGGTGGATATATTCGTTTGACGTCCGTATCTGGAGGAACAGTATAAGGAAAATTTAGAGGACGAAAATGATGCTTTTACGATCACAAGCTAAATAAATACATTTTGTATTATACTCCATCGAACAACATTAAACCCTGACATTTTTGGCGGGACGATGCGCTGATACATTCAAGAGCGCCGTGATTAATAAATGAATTAGTTAATTACCTTGTAAATAATTTAACATATTTATTTGCAAATATTTTTTTTGCGTTTTGCCGAGAAGGAACATTTAGCAAAAAATCGTCATTTATAATTCACCCGCCGTACCATCTACAATCTTTTACTAAGAATGACCGTCGTATGTCTATACAAATATTTATTTATACATTCATTTACATGTTTCGTGTCACGCCCTTAAGAATAGATAGGAAGAAATTGGCACCGGCGGTCTTGGTTGCAGTTCGCCTGTAAATTAATACATTCATTTTCGCTGTAGAAGTGCACTATAATAGGTCACTTTAAAAAAAATAAGAAATCCAGAGCCATGTATACTCGATTTCGTATCGTTGATACCGAGTTCGGCGGGGTATAACATAACACTATATATTGTATTGCATATTACAAAACACATACATAAACTCGCAGTTGCTTTCAGTAATGCTGAATTTCTGCATCTTGGATATGACATGAATTGCTCTAACTACTTCTATTGCGACTCAAAAATACTGCATTCTATGTATTTATTAATGTCACAATAAATACTGTCTCAATTAAAACGTTTGTCATTTGTAAATATATAAAAAACTAAATATATTGCATTGTGGTCTTACATGTATTTTTACTTAATATCTTTTCGACAGTATTTGCCATCATTTTTGCTGGCACGGGTACATTAGTCACAGTAGAGGAAACTAGGTAGGTTCAAACCAGTCTTTTATTCGTTGACGATATGGTTTTACTGACGTCATGGCAACGAGCCAATAGCAGTGCTCATATTGCATCTGGTCGCACTGCTACCCCCAAAACTAGCTCCGCTATTGGCCTAACGACATAGCGTTTTCGTGACGCCACAAAGTTTGTTTGAAATGAAGCGTTTCTGTTGGCTAGGCTAACAAGAGGAGGTGTATTTTCTCCCTTAGAAATGACCCTACCTTGTTTCCTCTACCATACATTAGTCTAGAAATAACTCGCTAGACTCTATCTTGAGTGCGTGGATAACATCACACCATGTATAGTGGATACCTCAGAACTGCTAATCTCAGTTTTCGATGTGAGATTTTTGTGTAAAAATTCTGTCATCGTTCCGTAAAAAATTATGTTAAACATTATTCGTGATAATTTATTTTTGTCCACTCTCAATCATTGCTGAAGGCCTCAATTTTTGTCAGCTAGGTACGCTAGTGTGCAGTGAATATTCACGTTGATTTTAAAAACTAACGCAAAAAACGCGGCTCACATTTTTGCACTAAGTTGGAACCTGTTGGAACCTCACGAGTTGCGCTCCGAGCACTAACAGAGCGTGCCGTGCTTTGTTGTGGTCACTGATTCTAAGATGAAATTTCCTCTTCGAGTTTCAGCTTTTTCGTCGAGCTTGAGCATATAATTTTGCAAAAGTTTTCCAGCTTCCCATGCAGTAAGGGCAGCTTCTATCTTCCACGATACTCTTGCTAAAACTAGGTACAAAAAATTTGGGTGGAATCTTTCCGTGCTCAGTTAGAATTTTATGGCAACATATTTTATTAGGTAAACTTCTCTCATTAAATCAGAAGTCGTTCAGCCCATCGAGAAAAAAGTCGTTTTGTGAAGCATAGTTCGGCGGAGTCGAGCGTCGAGAAATTCTGATTTTCGCTGACGCTGTGGAAAAAAGGAAGAACGCTCGCAGGACATTTGCATTCGATGGTCTTGGATTTTCGCTAAAGGCCCAAGATTGAATGTTGAATGTGTTAGTTAGCCTGTCATTCATGTCAACAGCAACAAGGAACGTCCATTTCATGACGAAAAGTCTTATTCGACACAGCGCATAATGAAGAACTCCGAAGAATGCAATTTCATGACTCATATGGAACAGTTTAACATTCGTAGATATTTTTGAGTTTCTTTGCATTGGGCTTACTATTTTAAGTATTATTTCTGATTGAACGTTGCGTGGGTAATAATCTGGCAATTTTTCATGCCATGAACATTTTGTGATTTATTTTACTCATTATATGACTTTTTGTCGGTTGTACTCAGAGCACATGGTGCCGAACTCAATATTTAATCAGGAACTGCTACTCACACGGGAGCATGGGATACACACTTATTTTAGGTCCTTTAAGGAAGCGTATCCTATGCCATGGGACTGGCACTACTCCGCGGTAGAAACTGTTAAGTTTCCTCAGCTGTAGATGGGCTTTTGGGACTTCCATCTCCCGTGCCCACATTGTACCTCTCAGTTTTCATGCCTTTTGCACTATCTCTGCTGTGTCTCTTCTTCCAGACCTTTCCTAGCACACCGTTTTTGTGCTCGAGGTATCATGTGTGAGACTTCGCATTGTGCATAAATTCCACATTTTCCTTACACCAAGTATATGGTTCCCTCTCTTTCCTCGTCGGAAACATCTTCGCTACGGAAACGGAGCCTCGAACTAACTTCTGTACTGCTATAAGGCACTGTTGAAATTTTAATACCGTGCTTGAATTTTCAAGATTTTTGTTGCGTTGAGAGTAGTGATAAGATTTGAAGACATTTGCAAATGATATTGTATACAAATACGATCAGCGAGCCCTGACTGTCGAGTATTGGTACAGTCATACGAGCAGCGAGCCCTGACTGTCGAGTATTGCTACAGCCATACGAGCTGCGGGCCCTGACTGTCGAGTATTGGTACAGCCATACGAGCAGCGGGCCCTGACTGTCGAGTATTGGTACAGTCATACGAGCAGCGGGCCCTGACTGTCGAGTATTGGTACAGCCATATGAGCAGCGAGCCCTGACTGTCGAGTATTGGTACAGTCATACGAGCAGCGGGTCCTGACTGTCGAGTATTGGTACAGCCATACGAGCAGCGGGCCCTGACTGTCGAATATTGGTACAGTCATACGAGCAGCACGTCCTGACTGTCGAGTATTGGTACAGTCATACGAGCAGCTGGTCCAGACTGTCGGGTATTGGTACAGTCATACGAGCAGCGGGTCTTGACTGTCGAATGCCAGGTATTAAGCATCGCAAATTGCATGATGTTGCAAATTATGATCCTCAAATATTACTTGATCAAGATTAGTGAAACCGTGTAGGTGAATGAAATGTGTTTAGAATAGATTCTTTTATTCGTAAAGGATAGCTACATCTGCACAAGATAGACGCAGCTAAGCATATATTTTCCACACAACTGCCGCCAGAAGCTCGCTTACAGAAGCCATGTATTACTCTGCAGCTCTCACTGCAGAAACAAAGTAAACTAACACTCTATAAGTGAGACCAACTTGCCATTCCTTTGCCAGAGCAAAATAATTGTCCATATTGTTGAAAAATCACCTTTTATTATAAGTATTTCCAAATTTTAGAGTATTCATCTAAAAATATACCGGAATATCGGTTCAATGAATATTTGATTATAAGAATTAGTCATAGAACAATAGTAATAGCAAACAATCTGCTTACATATTATTGTATGGTTTGGTAGCTCTAATCTATTGATGTAAGGAATACACTAGAAGTAAGCGTAAGTCATTCAATCAAAGGTTAGTTTTAGTTTGAACCAATTGTAAGCGTGGATCTTGGACCCTGAAATCGCATATGTTAGCGCCTCCACAACTATTCAACATCGGCAAACGTTTAACGTGCCAAGAAAAGGTAGGAAAAAATAAGAGATCATTCATTTTTAAGAACAGAAGTTATTACTATCCTTATTCCAACCTCATGCATTTTACTGTCCTCTATTACGAAAAAACATACTTCTTGTTTGCAGAGCTAAAAGAGCTTTGTTTTTTTTGTAGTGTAGTTCTTAGTGAAATGGAAACTTCGTATTATTTTTCTTCATCTTAATATCGGTCTTGGAATGTTGTGCAAAACACCGCACTTTTTTCCCATGACAGCAAGGAGATCATCTTACTTTCCTTGTTCATCTTTTTTTATTTCACTTAACGAATGGCTTGTGCCAAAATAAATGTCTCGGGAAGTTTTCGCCACTCATGTTTAGTTGGAATAAACAAAAGAATTGAATCTGTGCAAAAAAATTTTGCCGGAGCATATCTGAACTCATTAAAAAAGGAATTCGGACTTCTCAAGCACATTGAGGAAACTGGAAAACTGACTATGATTGGAAAGGATAGTTATCATACTGTAGTCTAGGCGATCTATTTCGTAGTAATTCATATTTTCCAATTCGCTCAAGACGATACAGCGTAGAGTAATATACATAGAAAAAAACAGAAGGCTCTGGAACAATTGCATATTACAAAATATGGTATATTATTCAGTTTAGTTGCTAACAAACAAAAAGAATGAACGCGAATGTCTTTCAGTCGTGCGCATTATTGTCTCATGCCGAATTCAAGAATAAATAGTTTCTCGAGGTTGATATCATATCTTATCGTCTACAGCCCAAGGCATCAAAAGAAGCTACAATTCTGTAATTTCTAAGGTTAACTAAACTCTCTGTGAGTCCCTGTATTAACATCTCACAAAATCATTAACATCAATAAAATACTACATCAAGGTTCATCGTAGTTACAGACACAGCTTTACAATCTTTACAATGCATATCATAATTCTACTGCGAATTGGCATAAGAATATTACTATATTTGTGCTTAGAGATTCGTATGACAACAGAAATTCTACTATTATTTATTTCACCGTACGTGAATACCTACAACTACAATACTTCTAGAGCCGCGTAGTCAGAGTTTCGACTTATGCCTTCCAGCAGAATATATTGCTGATGGCGCTGAGGCTGTGCTCGCTCTCTCTGGCGCACATGTGGGCCACCGGCGTGCTGGCACTGCTTCAGCGCGCGCCGGCCACTCACCAGCGCCACGCGCGCCTGCGTCATGTGAGATGTTCAGCATTTACTGAGACCGCTCAAGTAACTTAGTCTGCATACAAACTTTTGGATTCCCATTTAAAAATCTAACATTTAATTTAATTTTCTGAAATTTTCAGTATTAGAAGCATTTCTTCTTGTCATTTATAAGATATTACTTAATACTTTCATTCAATTCACACCTGCGTATTGCCTCGACAGTCTTGGTTCATTCAATAATGACTCGCGTTCTTTTCGCCACACTGAAGGTCATGCCTTCCATTTTTTCCTTGCTGTATGTGCACAAAATATTCGGATCCGTAATGAAATGGTCTTCATAGAGCTGAAGGAAGCGACGAAACAAGGATTTATAACTGTTGCTAACTAGTTTGGGTTTAAACCTCATTGGTTTTTAGGGATGGAAAAAATCTTTCGCTAGAAAACAAGTTTTTTGTATTCACAATACTTCCTGTCTTGATAAGCTATTTGTTAATAATGTGCAAAATATTGCTAATTGCAGTATGAAAATTGTCACGTCGAAGAAAAAAAAAGTAATTCAAGTATATTCGAAAAATCAGGGATTTATAAATATACATCAACATTTACTTCCAACGTTTTTCTTGTGAACTTGACAAATCGAAAAAATGTGACTGGTTTGAAAAATTATACTTTTGGACTCTATTCTATGTAGTTAGAAAGGGCTTGACATCAGCTGAATTAAATGGTCGGCTGAGGCAGGAGAGCCCGCTCTCACACAAGAAGACGCGCTCTAACAAAAGCCCCTGGTCACACCTCTCCCTGCTCCGCCACGTGATATTCTCTGTCATAGGACACTGAGCAACCAACACTATAAGACAGCTTAGTCATTCGAGATACACTGAAACCTAAAACACAAAATTTAAATTTGGCAGTCTAGTCTCTGCATTGTTGCACATCAATACTTGAATGAAGTATGACTGACCACGTTTTTTAGAGTTAGTTTAATTAATTACTGGCACGAGTTTTTTATAATGAATGTCATTTTAGTTCAGTTTTTTCGGGTTTCACTAAACAGGACTGTATATTGGAATTTCAACACTCGCCACAATAACTTCTTTGGATGGCAAATCATCCATCATTCACGAGAATGTTCGAAAGAATTCTCTCATGAATTAGCAGTAGCACAACCCAAAACTTTCCTCTCTCCGAATTGCGCGTAGAATAAGGTAAAAAGGGTGATTAATCACTTCAAAAATTTTCTTTCAAATTAGCTTCTAAAGAAATTAAATCATATGACTTACAGTATAAACAGGAAATGCAATAAACCCACATCACTGAGCGTAGAGAAAATAATATTTTATAAATAACGTAGTTGATAAATAAAGGAAAAATCCATAGCGAAAACAAGAAATGACTCAACTTTTGAAACAGGTTTTGAATAAGTGGTTTCTATAATTTTCATCAGGGGAATAACCATGAAATAACTATGAAACAAGTACGTCACATTGTGAAGAAATTGGAGAATTAAGGCTGGATCATGGAAAATTTTCTACGATGTGATGCACCACAGAAAGTTCCGACAGTAAGCTCAAGAAAAATGATACATGAGGTTGAAATTTATCCGTTTGTCATTATTTATGAACTTCAAAAATATCTTGGTCCTCCCGTAGCACATGTCTGTAGGATGGCAATTTGTCATGAGTTTCAGCTACAAAAACTCGAATCAAACTCTTCTCGCGAGACTGCTCCGGGAAAAACACCATTTAAAATCCAGATTGCAGTTTTCAGAAGCAAATATGGAGCACGTTGATCATTTTTTAAGTAAATTTTGCAGTCTTATGAAAGAAAAGTAGAACTTTATGACCATAGTGCAGGTAATCATGCTTCGATGACAGATGGAGCCGCTTAATTATTCCTAGATTTAACACCATTTCCGCTGTGATGTAAGGCATAACAGTATTGGTTGGCTTTGCATTCAACGTTACACGAAAATTTGGAAGATTATAAGGAACTATAGATAACACAAAATACCGTAAGAATTTCGTGACCAATTGCAGAAACCTGCTGAGGAACTGGATTATGGATGTGAATGCCTGTTTCAACAGGATAATCATCCTTATCTTATCGCCAAAATGATTCGTGACTGATAATAAAGTAAAGATATCCAGGTACAGAAATGGCCTAGTAAATCACCGAATTTAATACTGATCAAAACATGAGAGAGAAAACTCCAAGTCTGAGCCACGTAAGACTACAGACCAGCCTCGTTGAATTGAAGTTTTTGTCAAAAATATTGAGCCAATATTCCAGCCAAATCTTGCCTGGGTCTGGTAAAAACATACCGGAACCGCGTGAAAGCAGTAGTTGGCAGTAGAGGGGCAACAACTAAGTATTAAACAAACTTCTCTGAAAAGTCCAAATGATTTTCCACTATATTTTCTTAGAGATTCTTCTGTATTCTATGCACGCGTCATGTATTCTATTTTTCTCCCTCTGTTATGTTTGGTAGTGATAATCGATTACTTTGTATGGCTCCCGTGGTGATGTGTCTTCAATAAACGCTTTTAAATAAAAGCTTATTTCCGCACAAGAACTTGTTTTTGCTCGTATTCATATCTTTACAGCGAACGAAATTTACACGAACTCGATAGGTACAGTTTTTCATTCATCCTGCAACTCCTTTCTGTATTCGAACGAAGTGCTTTAAAAAAAAACGATTTCCATACTTGTTTCATTTATCATTGGAAGTGAATATCTTACACTCATCTAAAACTATTAAGTAAGCTTTCCTCGGACTAACGTCAGATTAACTTAGTTTTGGCGGCACGAACCGTTTATAACACAGCTTTTAACTTTCATTCAAAAATCATTTTTGGCGACTTGCATCCCTGCATAATCAGCAATTTTAAGTAGTCGCATGAGCGGATATTTGTAGGAACGCAACGAAAACTGCAATACTTGTTCGTTTCAGTCGAGCATCCAAATTTCACAGTATTCAATTTTTATGCCGCTGAATAAGTGATTATAATTATATTCAGTCAACTCTACAATAGTGAGTAATTGCTCGAATGAAATAGATGTTTGACAGAAGATAACAAGCATTAGAGATGTCAGTGGCATGACGAGGCATCTCCTTCCCTTGTAGTCAATTTTTGAGACACTGAACTAATCAACAAAAATGGTAAAGCTTTGTTGTACGTATTTTTACTCGACGTAGCAGCGCTGACTTTCTTTATAATTTTTGAAGAGAATTATTCCACAGCTCGTTATAAAGCTTCTGCCTTTTCGACTTTTTGTTTCGCTTCTCATGAGCTCTCATTTACGCAATAACCTAAAGTAATGGTGTCAGAAAGTCGCTAAGTCTTACAATGTCATCAAAAGCATCATAAAGTTGAGGGACAGGACGCCCTTAGTTAGCGAGCGCGCCTGAGAGCGAGAGCGCTGAGGCGAGGAGCTTGTGATGTGAAGTGGCCGGGCGAGGTGTACACCGGCCACCTCAGACATGCGTGCAGCGAGCAGCTGAATATAATGGGCAACCCTGCCAACCGTGAGGCAAACTCAAGTTTAACTACACAGCAAAAGGTAAACATAAGAAAGCCCATTCATTCTTCAGGTGTGGAGGCATGCGGACGTAAATTCAGTTAACTGTGAGGCCAAACGGGAAAAATAGGCTAATTGAGCGCACATCAAAGCAGGTAAGAAAGTTAAACATGAAAAAATTGATCGATTTAGTACAAAATAAAGAAAGAAATTTGAATTGCTAGCCGAGCGAACCGAACAGCGAGATCGTGAACGGGACGAAGTGAAGTTAATCGTGAAATAAGCTCCGCAACAAGCGAAGGCTCAAGTGAGTGACTGTGCTCTGTCGTCATCGCTGAGAATCGGTGTGAAATAATTTGTCGTCCGCTTGTATTGGCTTTTTATAACGCTGCCTAAAGGACACTTCAAAGCAATAAATTGTAGGAGAATGCAGATGAAAATTCTGATGAACAGAAATATTTTCATAAAATCGAACTGATAAGGCAGCAAAACATATTTTGAAATACCAATTTCAATTCACCAATAATGCAACTCAGAATTAATTCTATGTATAAATCGTGAGTATTCCAGAGTCTGTGGAGAGCTTACATTGACCGAGGAAATAAAATGCACTGTACAGGATTTTATCGCAGAGAAGCTTTTTGCGTATACGAAGGAAAAGATTTCATCAACTCAATCAATGAGCATTTTGGTATTTTTATGCTCAAACTGAATCGTTCAAACTTTGATTGAAAGAGATCATTGAAAGGAAGAGATGAAAATTATCATCTACATATACTCTGAATGCAAATTAGAGTCCAATTCAATTTACGGAACGCGTGATTGCAACACTACTAATTTATTACGCCAGCTTTCATTTGTTCTTATTTATTTTCCTTATGATTAAGCTTGAACATCCGTTTGCGTCTCCACCATGCATCAAATTTCCCAACAGTTACTTGCATATTTAATTACTTCAGCATGCAGGTGATAGCGTAACCTCTTTTATGAAATCTTGGCTTCATTTCCTAGTATCACTTTAATGGAAAAGGAGTTTTTTTCCAAGGGGGAGACATATTTTGAAGATTGTGTAGAACAAGTATTAATTTAGATTGGTGTTCATCTAGCAATAGAGGTCGATGAAGTGTTACAATGCGGTTAAATTATACCGCAGTATACACGTATCGATTCTATACTGCCAAAACTTATCAATTCTACACCACTCACGAGCGACTAAGTTTAAAAATTTCATCTGCAGTTTACTGTTTAAACAATTTCTGAAATCGGCTCTAGCGTACTCACAATGTAATATCTATTTCTTGGAATCTTGTTTGTTATATTTGAAATCATAATCAATAAAATGCTTCCCTGCACATGTGCACCACTCGGCTGTTTGTATCTTATGAACTCTATAAGCACCACATGTAATTTACAGGAACACCTCGTATCTTGCTGAACTTCAGACAGGACGTTCGCCGGCTACTTACAATGATGGTTGACCATAAATGCCAGTTATTTTTCAAAATTTCTTTAGTATTTTGATCATTAAACTAGTCGTACATTTTTCTGATTCAAAAAATTATCCCAGTCTGATATGAGAGATTATCCTAGTCTGACAAACTAGTCCTATATTTTTCTGATATATATATCTCTTTCAGAAAATTATAGGACTAGTATAATGATATACAAGACCAACATTTTTCTGATATAAGAGATGAGGGTTGTTCATCCTGCATGCCAAGTTATTGTTCTCCGTTTGAACGTCTGTGTGAGTCAATGAATGGATGAAAATTGTGAGGCTAAGGTTGTTCTCTGTTTTGATCATTACGACGATACAGTCAATGAAATTAAGTTAAACTTTGCAATAAATTTAATTACTTTTTATTGATTGCAAAAATTAATGTACTATATGCACATCCGATGTATTAAATAGGAAAGCGAATCCCTCAGCTGCAGTCGGTAGTTGATGGATGACAGGTTCGATATTACGTTGCTGTATATCCTGAACTGAAAAAAAAACGGTCGAAGGAAAATGGAACTTTTTCAAGTGATAGTATGATGTATGAGTGATAAGCTTCACTTAAAAGTTATTAGAATTTTGAATGCTAACCGGGAATGCTAGTCCTAAATCGTTAAACAGTTCGGAATATTATGCAGTAGTGCAGGATTAAGATTATGCACTCTGACACTACAAACAATATTCGTTATTTGACGAACTATAATACATTGCTATTTTTGGCAGACAAGGCATCGGCAAAAGACTTACAGCTTTATTCGTCGTATATACAGAGTGAAACAATGCTTCAGCAGAGATAATGAATGTGGGAGTTCAGATCTGCTCATGAATCATCAAATGATTTTAATTAGTCTCTCATGTTACGCTTCAGTGGCGTCATTGACCAGGCGTGGTGCCTTCTTCCCCTGCGTGGTACCCTCTCCCATCCTGCATGGTACCCTCTCCCATCCTGCATGGTACCCTCTCCCTTCTGTATGGTACCCTCTCCCATTCTGCATGGTACCCTCTCCCCCTGCATGGTACCCTCTCCCCCCCCTGCATGGTAACCTCTTCCCCTGCATGGTACCCTCTCCCCTTGCATGGTACCCTCTCCCCCCTGCATGGTACCATCTCCCCCTGCATGGTACCCTCTCCCCCCTGCACGATACCCGCCTCAAGCGAGAACCGTGTACCTACCGCAGTTAATTAACATCAGACCGTTCGTAACTTTGATTCTCAAATAACATTTGAGCCTATAAAAGGCATCAATGATATTGCTCAGAAGTGAATTAATTCAATTCAAAGAGCACGAACATAAAGCTTTATTATGTTTCAAATTGAAAAACAACTCCGAGGCTTTCCTTTTGATCATGATTGCCTCGAAGTTCATAATGAGACTGGCAAGTGAAAAAGTATAAATAGTTCTATGGACTAATATTATTAATATGTCAGAAGCGCACAAATTGTGAGTTAACTGCAGCAGTTTTCAAATATTCAAATAACTGACTCATGTATACAACATTTTTTATCAACAGATTGCAAACACAGTTCTGTATAGTTTTCATGTTCCAGACTGACTGTAATATTTATATATTAATATAACACAAACTGATGAAATATTTCTCAATCAAACTCATTATGGCGTCTAAGCAAATGTGATATTTGAACCAATAAAGCTAGAAAAGAGGGGCCAAATCAATTGGTGGGTTTTTTACATCAGTTGCAACACAACTGATGCACTGAGCCGCAGCCAACGCTGTCCTTCCTAGCTCGACATCCTGTGATGTCAACATTGCTGAGCTACATCGCACGCCTGGAAGCGGGAATAGATTCGTCTTAATTAACGATGAGAATGTAATCATTTAACTTGAAAAGTACAAAATTAACACAAAGAACTGCAGAAAACATTGCAGTTGCAAAATCTGAATACAAGTAGATAATTGTTGAATTTTTTATAAAGGGGCGACAGAAAAGAATCGTCGGGAACAAGTTTGTGATTTTGATGTCCAGCGCCATGGCTGGTAAATTTATTGTGGGTCGCAAGAGATCAGAGAGATGTACGTTGCACTGCTACGAGACTTCGAAATCGAGGTATGTTCTCTGCCCTCATGTATTTCGCTCCTCACACCTGGAATCGTACAAGTGAATATCGCCTGCGGTCACAGATAGAAATAGCTGTATATTTTAGTGCTAAAGTAATTTCTTTTTTATGATATAAATTGTTTCACTCGTTCCTACGTACCTAACTTGCATTAATTAAAAAATTAAAAATAAAGAGAGGAGTAAAATTATTTTTTATTTTGCGAACTTTTCACTTAGCATGGGTAAATTTAGGATGAGCTTCGAGTGTTTTTAGAGACCTTATGAATGATAATAGGGCTAGAGTAGATTTTTTTCCTAACTTGAAAAAGTTCTTGCGCATACCGCATAAGCGGTTCGTTAATAGACAAGAAGAGTTAATAATTCAAACAATAAGTTTTAATCATTTTGAAATAATACTTTCCTAAGTTATTGCAGCCAAAAAAAGCTGAAGATTTCTTCATCTTCAAAATGAGTTCGTTATTTATGTGCCCCGATATCCTTCATTTTGCAGTCCTCCTCATTTACGTAACTGAAAGCTTCTTCCGGTACCTGGAGTCGTCAGGGCTCACGAATGCGACTCACTCCCAGAATATCAAAATGGCCTGGCAGCGCGGGGGCGCTAGGAAAAATTGACCGCATAAAGAAAATTAGGATTTTCATAATTTAGTAATCCACGATATTTTCAACGGTGAAGCTTTGGTATTTTCTTACTTTGGGTGGCGTGATCAGTCATTCCATACGCATGAGAAAATATACATGAGGAAATTCCTGGCAACAATCAAAATTATATTTCCATTAGGGCGATTCTTCGAGAATCTTATTCGCAGAATAAAAAGAAGAACCAGAGTAAAAACGAACATTACATTTATTGCAAACGTTTCGGAATTAAAATTCCATCATCAGTGCTGGAACAGGAGAGAAAAAAAATAAATTGTCTATTCTAAACACATAAATCATATTATTCCACATAATTCTCTAAATGACTAAAAAACCTAATTTGTTCATTCATACTCAAACAATAGCATACTCCTAATTCACACAAAAACAGATGTACACGCTAATTCAGAAACAACAACGAAACACTATGCATTCACTTACACACACACACACACACACACACACATACATACAGAATTACGTCAGTAGGTTATTGATAACTTTGCGGCACTAATGTCTTTGTTGAGGTTAGGTTTATGAGTGAATATGAAAAGGGACTCTAGAATTCTTAGGTCATGCTCACTATTAGCTCGGCATAAAGTTGAAAAATTAATAGTTTTGAATGAATGGTTCGAATTTTCACAGTGATCCCTAATTGCTGATTGGGGTGGAGTGGTTAGTGCACGACCGGTTCTATGAGATATTCCTGCGTGTTGGCTATGTCTGATGAATTGTTGGAGTTTGGTACTACCAACGTAAGACTGCATGCAGCAGTCACACTTATAAAAATAGACACAGCCACTCCACAGGCACTCATCCAATCGTTCCTTCCTGCTAAAAAAGGATGCAATCTTAAAACTATTTCTATAAAACACTCTGACGTCGACCGTTGTAAAAAACCTACTAACCAACGATACTACCTCCTTCTTCAGCTCTGCGTTCAAATAACCCATGAATGGTAACTCGACGTACAAGGTCTGCTTTGGTACAAGGTCTGCAAGGTCTTTGGTAGGTTGCAGGAGAGGGGCAAATTTTACGATCTAAAATTTTTTTACACAATTCTGAATTAGTGATTTCGGATATTTGTTGTTGACCAATAATTTTACAATGTACTCAACTTCAAGATGGAATATTTCATACGTATTGAATATGCGGTATGCACGATGAAGTAAGCAGTCAATACATGATTTTATATACCCTTTATATACACAACTAAAATATTTCATAGCAAGTCCAGTGAATGTTGGCTTCCTATAGACAGAAGTAATGAGTTTTGAATTTGACTTTTTTATGAGAACGTCTAGGAATGGGATCTGATCATTTTGTTCTACCTCCATCGTAAATGTAATATTGGGATGAGATGTGTTAATATACTGAAAGAAACTATTGGCTGCGATTTCAGAGCGAAACAAAACAAATGTATCGTCCAGATACCTTCGGTAAAATAATTGCTTAAACTCCGGAGGACATTGGTTCAAAAAATGTTTTTCCAGGTGGGCTAGAAAGGAGTTCGCTATTTAAAGGAGAGAGGTTAGATCCCATTGCAAGTCCGTCAATTTGCTTGTACGTTTTACCATTAAATACAAAATACGAATCTTTCAGCGCTACTTCAAGCAAACGTTTGAATTGGGGTCTGTCGTAACTCAGGATGGTTCGGTTATCTTGAAAAATGCGGTCCAACAAAACATTAATTGCCTCATCCAGTGGAACATTAGTGTACATAGACTCCACATCATAACTACACATGAAGAAATTATCTATGTTGCCAACAGTCGACAAATCGCGAACAAATTCATACGAATTTTCTACTGTATATTCACTATTACAAAATGGGGATAGAATAGGAACTAAGTTCGCACACAGTTTAGAGTTGTGGGTATTGCATGCAGATAAAATAGGTCTCAGCGGTACATCAGGCTTATGAATTTTGGGCAAACCATACAACACTCCAAGTTGAGTTCCTACAGAGCGACAAGTTTTATAAAAATCATCCGTTAAAATTCCTAAATCTTTATCTTTTTTAAGTTTGTAGTTGACCTCATTTTCCAGTTTCAACAATAAGTGTGTGTGTGTTTGTGTGTGTGTGTGTGTGTAAGTGAATGCATAGTGTTTCGTTGTTGTTTCTGAATTAGCGTGTACATCTCTTTGTGTGTGAATTAGGAGTATGCTATTGTTTTAGTATGAATGAACAAATTAGGTTTTTTAGTCATTTAGAGAATTATGTGGAATAATATGATTTTTGTGTTTAGAATAGACAATTTATTTATTTTCCTCTCCTGTTCCAGCACTGATGATGGAATTTTAATTCCGAAACGTTTGCAATAAATGTAATGTTCGTTTTTACTCTGGTTCTTCTTTTTATTCTACGAATAAGATTCTCGAAGAATCGCCCTATTGGAAATATAATTTCTAATCGCTATGGAGATTCAGTGTTAAGAGTGTTTCGTGGACTGGAGAAAAACCTGCAAAAGAAAGATAAACTGGTGTGTGATATAGAGTTTTTGAGTGCATGTTATCACTATGAAGTCGTACCGAAATTCCTCCGAGTTCGTCTCTACCGCCGTCAATTGGAGACTTCGGACCTGTGGCGTTCCTTGCAGCGTAAGCTACTCCGGAACGAACTGAGGTTCAAGCAACGGACACTCAAGACCGTGGAAAGACGCCATGAAGATTTCCTTCACAACCTGAAATCACTGGTATCCTCTATAGACTTCGCCTGTCTAAAATTATGGCTTTATCGCAAACAAGTGCAATATGTGAACCGCATCCGAGCAGTACAAAAGAACAAACTAGTCAGGTTAAGAGTTTCACCCCTGTGCAATAATATTGATCCGTCTAATGTTATTTTTAATTTTTCGTCAAAGATTCTGTCTTCAGACGAAAAACGGGTTTTATGCTTAGGTCTAGACTTTGACTTACCAATTACCAAGCTGAATTTCTACAGATATTTTTTAGTATTTGAGCGGCTGTACGACAAATTGTCAAAGTTTGAAATTTCTCCATTAATTCACAATAGTAGAGCAACTTTCACCAACGACCTGAAAACACCTGCTCATAAATTCTATAACAAATTTGATCGCCATCGTAACGCTTGTGCTATGTTTAAAATCAAAGATTTTTCGATTCCTAAGAAATTATATACTGATGATTTAATTTACGTCACCAAACCCGATAAAGGGAATGGTGTTGTTATTCTTAACAAACGGGATTATATTTCAAAAATGGAATCAATTCTATCAGACAGAGATAAATTTTGTGAAGACCTTAGTGACACAAAAACCTTATTGTTGAAACTGGAAAATAAGGTCAACTACAAACTTAAAAAAGATAAAGATTTAGGAATTTTAACGGATGATTTGTATAAAACTTGTCGCTCTGTAGGAACTCAACTTGGAGTGTTGTATGGTTTGCCCAAAATTCATAAGCCTGATGTACTGCTGAGACCTATTTTATCTGCATGCAATACCCACAACTCTAAACTGTGTGCGAACTTAGTTCCTATTCTATCCCCATTTTGTAATAGTGAATATACAGTAGAAAATTCGTTTGAATTTGTTCGTGATTTGTCGACTGTTGGCAACATAGATCATTTCTTCATGTGTAGTTATGATGTGGAGTCTATGTACACTAATGTTCCACTGGATGAGGCAATTAATGTTTTGTTGGACCGCATTTTTCAAGATAACCGAACCATCCTGAGTTACGACAGACCCCAATTCAAACGTTTACTTGAAGTAGCGCTGAAAGATTCGTATTTTGTATTTAATGGTAAAACGTACAAGCAAATTGACGGAATTGCAATGGGATCTAACCTCTCTCCTTTAATAGCGAACTCCTTTCTAGCCCACCTGGAAAAACATTTTTTGAACCAATGTCCTCCGGAGTTTAAGCCATTATTTTACCGAAGGTATCTGGACGATACATTTGTTTTGTTTCGCTCTGAAATCGCAGCCAATAGTTTCTTTCAGTATATTAACACATCTCATCCTAATATTACATTTACGATGGAGGTAGAACAAAATGATCAGATCACATTCCCAGACGTTCTCATAAAAAAGTCAAATTCAAAACTCATTACTTCTGTCTATAGGAAGCCAACATTCACTGGACTTGCTATGAACTATTTTAGTTGTGTATATAAAGGGTATATAAAATCATGTATTGACTGCTTACTTCATCGTGCATACCGCATATCCAATACGTATGAAATATTCCATCTTGAAGTTGAGTACATTGTAAAATTATTGGTCAACAACAAATATCCGAAATCACTAATTCAGAATTGTGTAAAAAAATTTTTAGATCGTAAAATTTGCCCCTCTCCTGCAACCTTGAGCGTACCAAAGCAGGCCTTGTACGTCGAGTTACCATTCATGGGTTATTTGAACGCAGAGCTGAAGAAGGAGGTAGTATCGTTAGTTAGTAGGTTTTTTACAACGGTCGACGTCAGAGTGTTTTATAGAAATAGTTTTAAGATTGCATCCTTTTTTAGCAGGAAGGAACGATTGGATGAGTGCCTGTGGAGTGGCTGTGTCTATTTAATAAGTGTGACTGCTGCATGCAGTCTTACGTTGGTAGTACCAAACTCCAACAATTCATCAGACATAGCCAACATGCAGGAAAATCTCATAGAACCGGTCGTGCACTAAACACTCCACCCCAATCAGCAATTAGGGATCACTGTGAAAATTCGAACCATTCATTCAAAACTATTAATTTTTCAACTTTATTTCGAGCTAATAGTGAGCATGACCTAAGAATTCTAGAGTCCCTTTTCATATTCACTCATAAACCTAACCTCAACAAAGACATTAGTGCCGTAAAGTTATCAATTGACCCCACCTACTGACTTAATTCTGTATGTATGTGTGTGTGTGTGAGTAAGTGAATGCATAGTGTTTCGCTGTTGTTTCTGAATTAGCGTGTACATCTGTTTTTGTGTGAATTAGGAGTATGCTATTGTTTGAGTATGAATGAACAAATTAGGTTTTTTAGTCATATAGAGAATTATGTGGAATAATATGATTTTTGTGTTTAGAATAGACAATTTTTTTATTTTTCTCTCCTGTTCCAGCACTGACGATGGAATTTTAATTCCGAAACGTTTGCAATAAATGTAATGTTCGTTTTTACTCTGGTTCTTTTTTTTATTCTACAATCAAAATTATAACTGCAATCACTGGGACTCATTTCTACAACAATCATTGGAAGCAATTTGTGGCAAAAATCACACGAACCAATCACCGAACCTTTGTTTTGATAACACTCTCTGCGTTTACCCCAATGATCCACAGCAATCGCAATCATTTACAACAATCCTGCATATGCAAAACTCATTATTAAGAATCATTGCAACCGCTTCAATAATTGGAAACGATCTGTGCGTACGGATCAATCAATGACAACAGTCACTGCGTGTAGAACTATCATAGACAACAGTCACTGCGTGTGGAACTATCAACGACAACAGTCACTGCGTGTAGAACTATCATAGACAACAGTCACTGCGTGTGGAACTATCAACGACAACAGTCACTGCGTCTGGAACTATCAACGACAACCCTTGCATCCACAGCGATCGTAGTTAATATTCAAATCAGGCACAGCAATCATTGATTACATTCATTGCAAGCACAACATTCATATTTAACATTCACTGCAGGCACAACATTCATTGTTAACATTCACTGCAGGCACAACATTCATTGAGAACATTCACTGCAAGCAAAACATTCATTGTTTACATTCACTGCAGGTACAACATTCATTGTTTTCATTTACTGCAGGCACAACATTCATTGTTAAAATTCATTGCAAGCACAAAATTGATTGTTAAAATTCACTGCAGGTACAACATTCATTGTTAACATTCACTGCAGGTACTACATTCATCGTTTTCATATACTGCAGGCACAACATTCATTGTTAACATTAACTGCAGGTACAACATTCATAGTTTCCATATACTGCAGCCACATCATTCATTGTTAACATTCACTGCAGGCACAACATTCATTGAGAGCATTCATTGCAGACGCAACAAACACTGGTGACATTCATAGCAGCCACTACATTCATTGGGAACATTCACTGCAGGCGCAACATTCAATGAGACCATTCACTGCAGACACAACAATCATTGAGAGCATTCACTGCAGGCACAACATTCATTGAGAGCATTCGCTGCAGGCACAAAATTCATTGAGAACATTCACTGCAGACACAACATTCATTGAGAACATTCACTGCAGGCACAACATTCATTGAGAACATTCACTGCAGACACAGCATTCATTGAGAACATTCACTGCAGACACAACATTCATTGAGAACATTCACTGCAGACACAACATTCATTGAGAACATTCACTGAAGGCACGCCATTCATTGAGAACATTCACTGCAGACACAGCATTCATTGGGAACATTCACTGCAGACACAACAATCATTGAGAACATTCACTGCAGACACAACAATCATTGAGAACATTCACTGCAGGCACAACATTCATTGAGAGCATTCACTGCAGGCACAACATTCATTGAGAACATACACTGCAGACACAACATTCATTGAGAACATTCACTGCAGGCGCAACATTCATTGAGAACATTCACTGCAGACACAACATTCATTGAGAACATTCACTGCAGGCACAACATTCATTGAGAACATTCACTGCAAACACAACATTCATTAAGAACATTCACTGCAGGCACAATATTCATTGAGAACATTCACTGCAGACACAACATTCATTGAGAACATTCACTGCAGACACAACATTCATTGAGAACATTCACTGCAGACACAACATTCATTGAGAACATTCACTACAGACACAACATTCATTGAGAACATTCACTGCAGGCACAACATTCATTGAGAACATTCACTGCATGCAGACACAACATTCGTTGAGAACATATTCGCTACAGGCCCGCCAGTCGTTGGCGACAATCCCTCGACACAGCTGTGTTAGCAATGACACCAGGAGAGTCTCCACTCTAAGGAAACGTTGGTGACCTGGGAAAGCATACACCGTTTGAATTATTTGATGTCATGTACGCAGATAGCGGCTATGAGAGGAATCTTGACTCACAAAATCATTACTACGCCCTACTCTGGAATGGCCTACATTTATTAATTTTCGCTTTGACCTTCACCTATTCAAGTATAAAGGAAGGCAGCCTTTGTACCACCAAAATAAAGTTGAGTAACAGCTGTGGATACGGATTTTCTTGTTTGTTTTACCACGAAAATCTAGTGATCATCACTTTTCGACACATTTGAGGTACGTGAAATGAATAGAAGTGTGAATTAAAAAGATCCATACGGGAATTAAACCTTTGTAATTCTTAAGTGAATTGATGGCCGTTCTGACCGGTGTTACTCTCAGGCGATGTTGGGAAAAGTTGAGGTTGTGGAATTGCTGGCATAAGCAAAGTATTAGCTTTGGGGAAATCATTGCGTTAAAAAATATAAGTTTCAATGAAATGTAAAATATTGGAAAATATTAGAGCTAGCACACTGATCGAGTTGCGAATATGATGGTGTGGAAAACATGTTGGTGATTGGAAACTTCTGACGTTGATTTGATATATTTATGTTTCAGGAAATGTAAGATGGGACTCTTGACTAGGCTAATTTAGCACTGATGAACTGATGAAAAACATCGAGTTCTGCTCCATTCATTTTGCTTTATGATTCACGAACATTTTTTGCAGCACGTGCCACAATATGTGTTTTTTAAACCGTATTGCATTAGCGACAAGGAAATCGCTCAAATGGGAATTATAATTTCCAGGCTGAGCTTCTAACTGTTTACGGAAAATAATGCAGAAGTGCGACGGCTTAAATTATAGCCATCATCTTGCTGTATTTCGCTCTGAAACGCCTCTTTTAACTCCGTTTATTTCGTTGATGAAAAATGCACAAAATTTCCGCTGTCTTCCAACTGAGAGCTGCGGGTTTCTTTTATTTTTATTTTATTTTATTTTGTGAAGCTAAAGTCCCTATTTTGGCCGCTGGAAATTAAGGCCATTTACATCATTTATTTTTGCTCGCGTCTGTGCCGGCTGGATGGCGCGGCTGCTAAAATTATAATTGCACCTGTCGCGTCCATTTCCTAGCAAAATTAAACTTAACGCTGTCTAGCACAACAATTTTATTCTATGCTGTTTTCCGAATAATGAGTTCGTTAGTCTTAACGCAGCAAAAATAAAAATAAATATCATTGTGAAATAAATTTTTGAAGTTAAGCTGAAGTACGTCCATAGAAGTTTGCTAATTTAGGTTCCAAAGTTTGAAGAAACTCCAGTAAAATGTGCTTTGAGACGTGTCGAAAAAAGACGCATGCTTACCAATGCAATAAACATGTTAAACAATAAACACGAACTTGGGATGACAATTGCGTTTTTCGAGCGTTTATCCCAATGTTGAATTCCGGACTAATTACAATATTCATGCTCTATCTAGCCACGAAAAAAATTTCGCCATGAAGGATTTCAAGGTAAGAGCTCTCTGCACAACCTCCTTCAGCGCCATGAATCGCTGCTGTGTGATACACCGCGCCTGCACCTGAGGGTTGTGTTTCGGATAAACAAGTTTCCGATTCATTTTTATAACACCATAACCTCAAGAGATGGCCATGCAATACCTTGCATTCTAGGTTATACAATCTGAGGGCATGGACGTCATAGAATTCAAGCACTGAACGTCAAGCTTTAAAATCTAAATTCCAAGTCTTTTACATGAAAATGGGTTGGATTCTATGTCAAGAAAAAGCACTCAATTTCAAATATTAAGATGAGCTTGACCCGTTTCTGTTGCTGCTTTATGAGTTATTTATATTTTTATCCTTTACCAGCTGCGACTAATGTATAGGCCCATATTCTAGCCCGAATACTGGCTGGAGTCAGAGAGCAAGCCCGTATACCGAGCCGGACGTACAGTACATGCTCAAATGTTCACTAAGCTATTTCACAAAGTAATTGGCACAAGTTACTAGCCTGCAGCTATTAATTTTCTACAGTCATTCTAAAGTACTCAATACCAAATTTTTTATTCTAGCGAAAGGCAGACTTTCATCTCGTCATTTTTATCCTGCCTGCTATGTGAGTAGGAGTTCCCTTCTTTCATTCAGTGGTGTACAATTGCTCATTTAAAAAGCATTTATTTTACTTCCTCAGAACTCCGTCTTCAACCTTCACTGCATGTAATAAAATTTCAAGAAGGCTTAAATTTAGTGCATTCCTAGTTTAATGCGTGGGTGCAACTCAATATAAATTTCAGGCCGCCAAAACTATTATATCCTAAAATTGACCTTATCAGTTATGAGCATCAAATTAAATAAAAAACACGTAATCACTCAGACGAGTAAATACGTGACTTACTTGGTCAGTGTTTATTCACTTTACGAAAAAACTGCTACCTCGAGCATAGAATCTTGAAGCCACCTAAAAATTAACGATAATCCCTGGAAGAAATCAAAGATCGTTCTTATCCATCTATGAAGTCTTTGAATGTCTTATAAAACTCCAACATTGGCTGAAATTGGAACGAATTTTTGAATTCAACATTTTAAATACTCACCACTGTAACCTGGTGTTACTTTAAAGCAGCTTTACAAACAGTTTGCGCTGTTTGCATTCACTGCGAACTATAATTTCACAATTCGATTAAAATTATTTTCAATGTAAGAAAACTCTTTTTTGAATCAACCACCGAGTTCCAAAAACATTCCGTTCCGATTAACTAAGTTCGATTCATACCAGGAACTTTTCACCTTTTCAAAACCAGAACATTTCACTCTGCGCTCGTCATACACATGAGCAGCTTCTCTCTGGGTCTGATAGGTGCCGTTTTTTCAATGTTCTAGCGTTAACACCTAAATGCACACTTATTTTCCGAGCTGATTGAGACTCATTTTGTTCAGCTCGGAACAAAAGAAGCTCAGCTTCAGCTTTTTGGGTTTGTCGACTCCTTTTTCCGTGTTTTCTTTTCCCCGTGTTCTAGGAGACATCTTGTAGCACTCGCTGGTCTTCGGGCTGCACAGTTCATCACATCGGGTCATCACTGCAGTGTGGCAGAGCGTCTAATTCGCTTTAATGCTGACATATCGGACGCCACACTTCAGCTTCTCATGCATGACTTTCCTTAGTTAGCAAGCAGTCAACGGTCAAAC
The DNA here is from genome assembly GCA_030386875.1 of Morinoia aosen. NCBI lineage: Eukaryota > Metazoa > Arthropoda > Malacostraca > Amphipoda > Talitridae > Morinoia > Morinoia aosen. Next base: position 15,169,287 of record CM059569.1, on the reverse strand, counting down.
AGGCGAAACAAAAATTAGTGCCTTTGCTCGACGTTCAATACCTGTAAGATAATGGTTTAAGCTGACGTAAATTGTGTTCACATCAGTGTGTCTAGTTTACAAGGTAAAGTTTTTTCCTGTCCTGCTCTTGACCACAAACGTATACATTTTGATGGCTCTTCAGTTCCTCAAAAAAAGCCATGGCTTGCGTGCTGCTGTATTAATTTGCACGATTTGCTTCAGAGAGCGCTAAATGCAAATTTAAATTTAAGTTTAAATTTAAATTTACATTTCCATGAAAGATAATGGATACTCCCTATTGATCTTGAGTGTGATTATATTATTTAATTTTGTTTCGTTTTACTAGCTGGGGAATCCAGATAGTGAGATTTGTGAACTATTCACGCACAATAGTATTAACACCTAATTCTACTAAAAACCTCTTTATCTTCTCTAACATCTAATTTTAAAAGCATTTATTGTGTCTCTAGATATTTTATTTGTAACGGACTCACGGTTAGTTTGTTTGTTGAAGCCTTTGCTCGATACCGTGAAACTCAAGCGCGAGAAAAAAAGGATTAAAGCTGGAAAACTTTGGTTTATACCCTCTCGTTCTACCTTATACAACTATAATTCAAAATCTGGTGCATCAAATGTTACAAACTTTCAAGAGAAAACAAACTTTTTTCTCCTGCAGTGCATCACAATTAAACATTTCAATTTCCATTGTATTCGATTCCAGAATAATAATTCTCTCTTCACTTGTCATCAAGCCTTCGGCAAACGAACTGACGGTTACTACGTTGTGCCGCAACCCTTGTAGTGTTGGCGAATAATCTTGGTCTAAATCTCGTCTCGTTGGCCGAGGACGTCCTGCAGGCCGCGCTCGATGTGCTGCGACACGGGGTACGCCGGGTCCACCTTCGGGTGCCTGCGTGGGGAGACCGGGACGGCATTAGGCATCGTCTTTGTTGGACACGCGCGCCTCTTGACGACTAAGGTCTACTTACTAAATCTTGCGAGCAATATCTAGTCTAAGTATTCTACATAACATTTCTGCTTACTATAATATCTTCTCGCAATTAATATTCAAATTCAAATTTCACTCTGAGTAGGAGTGATCGAATTGAAATGAATTTAGTCACGTTAGAAAAAATGTACGCTTAATTACCGAAACGGTGCAAAGAGAAGTTCTTAAAATGCACTTGCATTGAGGTTTGAGACATTTTATGTACTTTTTCCAATTGACGAGAGAGTCTTAGGAGTTCTGGGAGAAAAAAAACATCAGTAAAAACATTTAGTGTGAAATGAAAAATTCTTGCAAATTTCCCTGCGAAAAAATATTCAGTTTCCTTTACAAGATGAAAATCGCAACAGTATTGAAAAGATTTATGTTTTCTATTAATTATAGAAAATCAGCGATCATCTTTACATTAGGTTCATGATGGCAGACTTTTTATCATTGAGCTAAACCCGTTTCATTATGCAGTTCTATATCTTACGCTCAGCGTAAAAATCACTACGCAGGATTTAAAATCCAGCGCACATGTGAAGCGAAGGGCTCGGAAATGAAAGATGGCCCAATTAATCATCTAAGGACAAGCCGAGATAAAAAATGTGATGCTAATTTAAAAGTGCTGACGTCGTTTGTCATTTCATTGTGAAATAGTTGAATGTTTTTGACGGAAGTGTTCACGTTAGGTAAACGAGCCATCGTCTCGCTAACGCTTCCAAGCACAACATCTTAGTTTCAGATGTGACTTGGTTTTGTATAATTTTGGTCTTGAAGAATTCTCTCAATGATGCGAGTAATTAAATTGTGTGCTCTCAAATGTTGTCTAGATAACTCAAAACGAGAGTTCTATGAGAATTCAAATACGCATTGGGCAAATTTGAATTTAATTTTCAGATTGCGATTAAGTTGTCTTTGCCCTTCAGTTAAAAGGTGAGATTGGCCTGTGAAGAATGAGCTTAATAGCGTTCACTTACCAAGCAGTCAACGGTCAACTTCTACAATGGAACCCTTCGCCAGCTAGATTCAGTGTCAAATCTACATTGTATCATAATTCTGCTTGGATTTCGTCTATGCCTGTGTTCGCTGGTCCGTACATTTCGGTTTGAGCTGCAAGCTGGTATTATGGCTACGGCGGTCGTTAGGTAATTTGAAAATTCAAAGTGGGATACGTTTGATAAGTCAAATTTGCGTAGGTTTGGCAAAGATAAGCTACGATACCTTATTGAAGCATTAATTAAAAATGGTTAGGGTAGGTTAGGATAGTTCGGGCTCGTGTTTGTTATTGTTGGATAACCAGCTTAGAACATCAGGCTTAGCTAAGGCATAGGGTTAGGTTAGGATAGGTAACGATAAATGAGGATTGGTTACGCTAGGGTTGCTTTGTTCAAGATATTAGGTTAGATTAGTATCAATTGATACACTAGGTTTAGTTAATATTTATGAAAGGGTAGGTCAGGTTTGGATGGGTTAGGATGTTAGGTTACGTTGGGATGTTAGGCTAGGTGAGGAAAAGTTCAGGTTTTTGAAAAAAAGTAACTAGATTTTTTTAAAGGTCCAGCTAGTCACGCAATCGTATTGGCCGTATAATTTCAACGGACCCAGATGGTATTTTTAAATTGAGTGTGAGATTGTCGCTCACAGGCTTATCAGGGGGCAAAGAAAAGCAGTAGGTTTTGGTTAGTTAGGTTTGTTGTTAGATTACCTCAGCTATAGATAGGCATTCGAAACTTTTTTCAAGCTCACTGTTCTTCTTTCAGCTTCCTCACCTTCTTCGCTATCTTTTTTAGTTTTTCCATCCTCTTCTTTCCTAACTTGTTGTTTTTATGTTCGGGTATCCTGTGTGGGAACACATCTTGTGTATAGATTCCATGTTTTTGCCAGCCCATGTTTAATGGTTTCCTCTCTTTTCTCCGCGAAAATATCTTTGTAAGGGAAATGAATCCTCAAATCAACTTCTACAACTGCGTGCGTGTTGCTGTCGGGCAGCGCAAGAAAGACCTAATGGTATTTAAAACCTATTTTGAATAGAAGTTGGGAGCCAAAATTAGTTTGATCCCAAGGCGTATTATTGCCAGAAAAGATATCGACCGACTCATGATACCCTACAAATGAAAATAAGATGTTCTCGCATTCAAGTAAACTTTTTGCCGTCGAAGAATTTGCTTTTGGCCCCGTAGTACTTATTAGATGAAAAGAAACGAGTTGAAAGTGTCGATACAAATGAACGTTGCATACAGCTTTCCTGTTTTTTTATTAACTCAGGAAGTTCTGTGGCAATCTGACTCAAATGTTGGTATATTTTGTATTTCACACCGCCCGGTGATTTCTCCCTGCTGGGGAAAGGGAGAAAACCACAATTCCCCACTCACCAAGGTGTCGGAGTAGGGAACCGGCTTGACCGGGGGTGACCGTCATTGCGTCCTGGTGTTAGTTATAAGGCATTTGAAAACCTATAGGTACAAGATGATATGTATCAGGCTTGATTGACTGGAATAAAGCATCCTTTCCATTTTATTTCATTCAACGAGCGGAACGCTCCTACTTACTTTTGAAGTGGTCATGTGTATTTACGTACAGTATATGAAAAGAATTAATTCCAGCTCTATGCGATTGAAAACTAAAAATGTGTACGAGAATTTTGGAAAGCTTGAAATCGGTGGTTGAATTATATTTCAGATCTTACAACATGTTTGAGTTAGGGTAGAAATGTATTTTAAACACATTTGGGCGATTTAACTAATTAAAGATGAAGCCATTAAAGCGACTTTGAACAAAATGCGCATAGCAGTAGACATGGAACAAGATAACCGCATATATGCGTTATTGAAAACAAAAATTTGCATAATAAAAAAATTTTCAAGACCATAAATTCAAAATCACAGAGTATCGCATACCTTACAGATAATATCACAAGGCATCATTTTTGCTAGAGAAGTGTGGGTCGGGAACTTAATCATTACGTGGGAATCACGAGACGTAGAATCGCACGCTGAATTGTTTACAATCCGTCGCGTCATGAAACAGCTATGCTAAGACTTTTTGCAGCTAAACACGATGCTAATTTGATATCATTCATGCTATTCATGCTGAGCTCATTGAATTTTAGTTTCTTTGTTGCGCTGCTGACATGAGCGTCCGCGTAGAACAACAGTCTACGAGCGTGTACTGCTTAATTGGACATGGCAGACTCGCACACAACTTCTATTGGAAAACAAGCTCGATGATTAAGCTGCTGTAGGATCACATTGGCATCTTAATTGGAGCTCGACCCTTCATATCAACTCTACATAAGAAAGACTCTCTCAATAGTGGAGGGCGCAAGACCGTTGTTCAATAGCGCTGCATAGGTTGTTCTATTATGGTAATTAGATTTTGATAAATTGGAACCGTCAGTATTGAGGAAGCCAACGAGATGACTAAAATAAAAAATTTGCTTGTCAAATGAACAATGCAATCAAAGCGTACAACTCGCTGCTCACTTTCTGCAACTCCAAAAAAACACCGGAAAATAAACTTAGAATTTTTCAAACTCATCTTTCATCCGAAAATAAATAACTATTCCTCTTCTTGGATTTGACAGAGTAATGGTGAGCCGACTTGACCGTCACTCCTAAATTCAATGGAAAGGATGTGATAAAAATTGAATGGTGAGGAGAACTTAAACTTGCAAGGGATTTTTTCAAATTTGTCTATGCATATAAGTCCTAATTATAGATTTCATACATGTATGTGCCTACGCAAGGTTTTTCTAATTCGATTGAAACCAAAGTGATTGGGAAAGCCCCCATCTTAATCATCAACTTAATTGAGCATTTTTTAATATTAAGGAATAGTTTTTAAAATCATTCTTTTCACGTGATTGCAAAAAATGTTCATGTAAAAAATTGGGAAGCTGATTGAAAGCTGATGTCATTTTACGTACCCCTCTGGGTAAGCTACTGTAACCTTCATAATGAACAACAAACCAACCAACTTCAACTATTACAGTCAGTCTGGGATTTAGCAATGGTAGTCAGTCTGGGAAGAGGGACAACCCAGGGATCCTCGGGCCCACTTTGTCATTTTTTTCTTTGTTAAAAAAAGATCCTTAGATGGTGGGCTATTGCGTTATAAAATTTTATCGGACTACTGGCACTACACCCCCCAGAGATTCCCTTTCAAGGGTGGAAGGGAATCCAAAATCATGAATTTTTGACCCAATATAAAAAAACTGAAAGGAAAGTGAAACATCTGTCTTTTTTAGTTTGTTAGCATTGTTTTAAAGATTATAAAACTGCAGGTCTTTAATGTTGTTGTAGCATGAAAACTCATTGACTTGTATTCATTTGAAGTATCAGATAAAATGACATAAAAATAAATATTTCTCATTTTCTGAAAGACTAAGGCCAAAAATTCGAGGTAAAATTTATGTTTTTTGCCTCTTACGAAAAATCTTCATTTTCACCATTCAATAAAATAGAATTCAATGAGTATTCATACTAAGAAAAAAAATTGAAATCCTTGGGACATTTCTAACGAACTAACAGATCCCGATTTAGCAATTTGTACATTCAATTTTTTTATCACAGTTGAAAACAAATAATTTGGTATATTTTAGTTAGTGACCGTAAATCTCATATCAAAAGATAACACGAGGAAAATAGAAAATTCGAATCTTTTAGTTTGTTTGAAATGTTACAAGGATTTCAAAACTGTTTTTGAATTTGTTCTAGTACATAAGCTCATTGACTTCTATTCCTTTGTAATTTCCCTATAAATGAACTAAAAAACAAATATTTCAATTTATTCAAAACAAAGGCCTAAATTGAAAAAATTACACGAGGAAATAAGTTTCTTTTCAAAAAATACATATAGTGGTCAAATTTGAAATCAATCAGATCAAAATTTAAAAATCGCTGCGTTGATGATGATCTCCTCCGTTGATGATAATGCAGAAAACATTTCACCAAGGTAATATTTTGTTGTTGATTCCTGCAACAGTTTTTCTTGGAATATTTTAATGAGAAAGATTGTCACGGGGCTGGGATGAATGATACGAGTGTACAATCTTTAATAATGCGTAGCTAATTCTCAAATAGTGTTCTTCTCCTGGTCAGTAGCTATCATTCAAAAATGAACCCCTATTTTCGCCGATGGTCAGAACAATGGCTGGATTACTTACGAAATCATTTATTCAATATTTCTGCTTCCTCAAGAGTATAATTGTTTGTGCATGAGAATGCTTGCTCGAACACAGACCTGTACGAGTCGATGAAGTAAGGGATGCCAGGGATGTCCTCAGGGAACGTCTTGGGCAGGTCCGAGCGCGAGCGCGGGGAGAAGGTAAATTCGGGCGAGTGCTTCAGGAGCCTGCGGGGAAATGAGGATGATGAATATTAACGCAAGTCAAATCTCGGTTCGAAAGTTAATATTGACTTTGAATTTTTGTAGTAGATTTGATACTGAGAAGAACTACATTCAATTAGAATTCTTGCTAGCTGCTGATGCACTAGCACTTCCATCTTACACGACGAAACTTTCTCGTCTTTTGTTGGAAAAGTCACCATTCTTATTTAAGAGAACAACAGTTTTCGTTTGATGCCCAGCGGTTGGTGCTGCTCAATAATTTAGATTCTGTAGACTAATACTCTAGAATAGCGGCTGAAATAGGTATATTTGCCAACAAAAAGGTAGAAATTGCAAACAGATTCAAAGGTGTTCAGCTTAAATACTTGAATAAGCCCATTAAAATATTTTTTTTAGCTGCGTTACGAGTTTATTGTGCTAATTTAAAATTTCAGCTTTGAATACATCTCATGCCCCAATTGAAAATAGATTAATTTTCTTTCACAACAAATACATATTTTTTTGTCAGATGTTTAACATATGAGTTGCTTAATGTGTTCTATGCTTTCAGTAAACTCCTAGAGATCTATGCCGACTAGAAATTGAGGCATGCCAATCTGTCTGATGCTTGTAAAATTTAACGTACATAGGACATGAAAAATAAGTACTTGGAAGAATGGTGTGAAGTGTTTCACTCTAAGTACAAATAGATCTCATTTAGTGTCGCTATTCAATATTTATTACTGATGTTCAAGTTCATAGCAGCAGTACAAAACTGTGATCACTCTGAAGGAACATCTTCTAACACCTTCAATATTGGTGATTCAGGTGAGGGCAATTTTTGTAACGTCAGCACACTTAGCGAAATTTTCTTGAGGCAATACTTGTTAGTCACCCTCATTGGTCTAAAGGCAATACTTGTTATATAGTCACCCTCATTGGTCTAAAGGCAATACTTGTTATATAGTCACCCTCAGTGGTCTAAAGGTAATACTTGTTAGTCATCCTCATTGGTCTGAAGGCAATACTTATTATATAGTCACCCTCAGTGGTCTACAGGTAATACTTGTTAGTCACCCTCATTGGTCTGAAGGCAATACTTGTTATATATAGTCACCCTCAGTGATCTGCAGGCAATACTTGTTAGTCACCCTCATTGGTCAGAAGGCAATGCTTGTTATATAGTCACCCTCAGTGGTCTGCAGGCAATACTTGTTAGTCACCCTCGTTGGTCTGAAGGCAACGCTTGTTATATAGTCACCCTCAGTGGTCTGAAGGCAATGCTTGTTAGTCACCCTCATTGGTCTGAAGGCAATACTTGTTATATAGTCACCCTCAGTGGTTTGAAGGCAATACTTGTTATATAGTCACCCTCATTGGTCTGAAGGCAATGCTTGTTCGTCACCCTCATTGGTCTGAAGGCAATACTTATTAGTCACCCTCATTGGTCTGAAGGCAATACTTGTTATATAGTCACCCTCAGTGGTTTGAAGGCAATACTTGTTATATAGTCACCCTCATTGGTCTGAAGGCAATGCTTGTTGGTCACCCTTATTGGTCTGAAGGCAATACTTGTTATATAGTCACCCTCAGTGGTTTGAAGGCAATACTTGTTATATAGTCATCCTCATTGGTCTGAAGGCAATGCTTGTTAGTCACCCTCATTGGTCTGAAGGCAATACTTGTTAGTCACCCTCATTGGTCTGAAGGCAATGCTTGTTAGTCACCCTCATTGGTCTGAAGGCAATGCTTGTTATATAGTCACCCTCATTGGTGTGAAGACAATACTTGTTAGTCACCCTCTTTGGTCTGAAGGCAATACTTGTTAGTCACCCTCATTGGTCTGAAGGCAATGCTTGTTAGTCACCCTCATTGGTCTGAAGGCAATACTTGTTATATAGTCACCCTCATTGGTGTGAAGACAATACTTGTTAGTCACCTCTTTGGTCTGAAGGCAATGCTTGTTAGTCACCCTCATTGGTCTGAAGGCAATGCTTGTTAGTCACCCTCAGTGGTTTGAAGGCAATACTTGTTATATAGTCACCCTCATTGGTGTGAAGACAATACTTGTTAGTCACCCTCATTGGTCTGAAGGCAATGCTTGTTAGTCACCCTCATTGGTCTAAAGGCAATGCTTGTTAGTCACCCTCATTGGTCTGAAGGCAATACTTGTTAGTCACCCTCATTGGTCTGAAGGCAATGCTTGTTAGTCACCCTCATTGGTCTGAAGGCAATGCTTGTTAGTCACCCTCATTGGTCTGAAGGCAATACTTGTTAGTCACCCTCATTGGTCTGAAAGCAATGCTTGTTAGTCACCCTCATTGGTCTGAAGGCAATGCTTGTTAGTCACCCTCATTGGTCTGAAGGCAATGCTTGTTAGTCACCCTCATTGGTCTGAAGGCAATACTTGTTAGTCACCCTCATTGGTCTGAAGGCAATGCTTGTTAGTCACCCTCATTGGTCTGAAGGCAATACTTGTTAGTCACCCTCATTGGTCCGAAGGTAATACTTGTTAGTCACCCTCATTGGTCTGAAGGCAATACTTGTTAGTCACCCTCATTGGTCTGAAGGCAATGCTTGTTAGTCACCCTCATTGGTCTGAAGGCAATACTTGTTAGTCACCCTCATTGGTCTGAAGGCAATACTTGTTAGTCACCCTCATTGGTCTGAAGGCAATGCTTGTTAGTCACCCTCATTGGTCTGAAGGCAATGTTTGTTAGTCACCCTCATTGGTCTGAAGGCAATACTTGTTAGTCACCCTCATTGGTGTGAAGGCAATGCTTGTTAGTCACCCTCATTGGTATGAAGGCAATACTTGTTAGTCACCCTCATTGGTGTGAAGGCAATGCTTGTTAGTCACCCTCATTGGTCTGAAGGCAATACTTGTTAGTCACCCTCATTGGTATGAAGGCAATGCTTGTTAGTCACCCTCATTGGTGTGAAGGCAATGCTTGTTAGTCACCCTCGTTGGTGTGAAGGCAATGCTTGTTGGTCACCCTCATTGGTGTGAAGGCAATGCTTGTTAGTCACCCTCATTGGTTTTTCATGTAAAGAAGGCACCTTGGAAGCATGTACCACAAGTGGGAAGGAAATAGTTTGAACTTAAAAAAAATCGATGTATTTCGTGTTTGAAGAAGATAAAATACACCTTCGTGCACGGCATTCTCAAGGCTTGTAAGTTATTACTTTTAGGGGTTCTTGAGCCCCTGATAAAGAGCGTCAAGCCTGGTTAGTCCGATAATCCATGACCAATATTGGCTTTTATGCATGCGGGAACTCGCTTCTTCTTTTTCGCCCAGGCACAACGAGGGTAAGAATACTGATGTGATGAGCAGAATGAGAAACTGTGGATTGGGCATTAGTCCCATCTATCATGGATTATTCCAAGGCTTCGAGCAAATTACCATCGTAAACACACTGCCTTCATTTCAAGTTCATTACACTTTTTATCAAAAATAAAACAAGTTGAACATCCTCCATTTAAAATGAAAATTTGAATTGTAAGGAAGCATGGCAGATTGCATTTCAAAATATTCCACCATTTTTCGGGTACAGATATACTATAGATGCCGATGACAACTGATTTTGAAAAGAGGGACATGAATGGCTCTAGCTACATCATGAATAATACATGCGCGTGCTGGTGAGATAATTGATCCGAAATGTATTTATCTGCCTACAATATAAGAGAGCAAATTTGGATGTTTTCAAACATTACTACACATTTATGAGATATTGATATCTTGTGTCTAATACGTCTAATCTTTTCAAATGTATTTCTAGGGAAATGAATTTAATCTTTCAGGTGACCAAATGGTTATGTTTCAAAGTACGAGAAAATTCAATTTATGCCGCAAGGTATTCGACCGATGCTATACCTGTATTCAAATATAACCAAGTAATATAACACGATTTTGGTGCGCAGGTAGAACCGTTATCAGCTTCATTATCAGTCGAAGAATGGCTGATTTAATACTACAACTCAATTTTGCATGATCTGATGTTTATTCACGCGTTTCTTCGGGAAAACAGATTTCGATACGTAGATGGAACTCAGTTATGCTCAACTCAATCAGTTATATACTTTACAGAGGTTGTCCTTGTATTTTTACATGATAGTTCAAGTGCAGGTACGGGATTGTTCTTGTATATCCCCGGGATAACTCTTGTACAAATCTGGAATTATTTTTGTAAAGGTTCTCAGGCCGAGGAGCTCTTAAAAGGAAACCACTCCTGGATCGACTCGAAGGTGTTGTACATTGGTCATGTACCTGAGCTAGAGTGTTGTCATGTATGTAGATAAAATTATTCATTTGCACTGGCGTGCGCCGCCGTGTTCGACCGTCCCAGTAGTGTGCATCAAGATATTAGTATGTATTTCAAATTGCAATTCAGTTTGACGTCAGTATGTGGCCTGACGTCACACCTTATGTGCGGCAATTTTTCAGTGGTTCCCCCCTCCCACTCTACAGAGTGTGGAAGTATTTGTATAGTCCGTGATATGAAACCATTTTACTCGATAAGTATACAGACGCTAAAAATTCGTTTTTTTTATTTTTCGAGACATCGTTCCAAACTTTCGTCACAGAATGTCTGGCAGTGACAGTAACCATTGAACCAGCTGCATGCTCGAGGCGAAGTCGAGAGAGTTGAAGAGAATGAATGACTGCAGCACTGGCCCAGCTGGCGTCTCGAGACAATCGAGGACGCTTAGTAAAGGAGTAACGATAGCCTTTTATAAAATTAAAGCATATCATGAAAAAAGTCTGCGCATTTCATTATGGGCACTGACATTAATCAAGATAATTAGATCATTTCATTGAGGCAATCAATGGCATTTCATGAACTTCAATCAATAGCAGTTCTTAAAGGACAGATAAGGGCAACCAAGGCCAATAAGAACAATTTATAAACTACTGATATGAGAATTTAAAAAAACAAATCCAATATATAAAGGACAATCAAGTGTGCTTGATGAGAAGAAATTAAGAGAAGGCATAAAAAGTCTAATGAGGAATATCTTAAAAAAATCTAGAACAATTTTTAGAGAACAAGTAAGGGTATCTCTTACAAAGTAATCACAGGCATTTTTAAAAAGGAAATCAAGGGTTTTTTCCAGAGGTCAATCAAAAGCATTTCTTTGCGGGAGAGGACAATCAAACAGAGTTCGAAAAATGAATCAAAAATATTTAACACAGAACAATCAGAGGTATTTTCCAAATGACAATCATGGGATTTTCAAAGGCATTTTTTACAAAAAATCATGGCTTTTCATTGAGTACACTCTAGGCATTTCTTAACTGGAAATCAAGGACAATTTATTAAAGGTAATCAAAGGTATTTTTTCATGGGTTATCAAGAGCATTTTTGAAGTAAATCCAAATACATTTTACAATGGGCAAACAAGGGGATTTTCTGAGGGCAATAAAAGGTATTCCACTTGAGCAATCAACTACATTTAATCGCAGGCCATTAAGTTCATTTCAAAATGAACAGTCAAGGGCGTTTCTTATAGCAAAAGGAAATAAATTTCTCATAGGGAAATACAATTTTATTCTTAAAGCCTATCAAAGCGTCACCAGGAGCAAAGTCAAGGACTGGAAGGACTCACTCGTAAGTTGTGGGACTGACGTTGATCCTGAGCGCCTCAGACCCGGACTCGAAGGAGTTGGCCACCGTCACGTTGGAGCCGAACATGCAGTAGCGAGGCATGGCCGTGCCCACCACCCCGGCCAGCACCGGCCCCGTGTGCAGCCCTATCCGCATCTGGTGGGGCCCGAAATGCGGGTTGGAAGTTTTTGTACTTGGTGTTGTAGAAGTTACGACTATATTGTCATAACGACGGAAAATGAGGTTAAGTAGTTAAATTCTCCTGATGGTGATTGTAAAATATGATTTTTTTCATGCAGCTCATTCATTTGAGACAATATGTAATCACGGAATCCAAGAACCCAACGCGGAATTCGAAGCAAAAATGAATAAATGTTTTTTCGATTGGAAATATTTTGTCTGAATATTTCATACATTGGTGGTCAAACTTTTACCTCGCGCGCGTAAAAATAACATGGAGAAGGATGCAAATATGCTAACTGAAATTGTTGGTCCACTTGTGAATTTGATTGTTAATTTAGGCTTCACTCTGTGCTGTATCATTGGTCAATTGCCTTCTTGTGAAGTAGATCGCACAGCTGGGACACATACTTTTGTATAGTGGAACGTTAATCACACGTCTTTTTCATTACTGGACTGCAAATGAACAATTCACATGCACCAGAAAGTTGGCACTAAAATTTGTAGTCGAGTGATGAAGAAGAAACTACAGATGACGATCGTACAAAAAGCAGAGTTCGATGAGTGAGTAATTATTTCACACGCTTCGTTCCTGCAATGTTCGACGTTTGCGAAATTTTAACGGAATTCAACTGAATAAACTAATCATGTATCAGGTACAACGCTCGTTTTTTGAGAAATTTTCACGAAATAGAAGGTTGAAAATAATTGTTGCGTGTAATCGTCACACGTTCGGAGAATTGAGGAAGTACTGAAGGTCTACCAAAACTCAGCTGCAATAAATCTACTTCGATTTTTTCTCACAGTGATGTGCATCGTTTTGTGAAGAACACGCTGCATGAACATTCCATTAATTCTCTCTCAAACTGATGCTTATCCCTGTTAAAGCGTGTTCCACGTTGATGCATTCTTGAAGCCCATGTGTGTTTTACGGTAGTGTATATTTGATGAAATGAAAATCAAAACTGACTAATTTAGTAAACATTGATTTTTGACCTTCTTTTCAATCGATAGAAGTAGCAGAACTTGCTTCAATGTTTATCACTTATCGTTCGCGTCGTTTTACCTGTCCTTACAGTAAATTACTGCCATGCTCCCAAGAGGGATTGCCTCTGCATGATTTACGTGCCATGGAGTGACTCGAGCGAAGGTAGAACTAAACTAAAGGTAGAAGGTTCTCCTGCAACCCGACCTTTATATGAATGCTGTCAACAGTCCAGTCAAAGAGCATACAAGCATCAGCACATCTGAGGCAAACATGTATGTGTGGTTTATTGGATCCCACCAAGGGTGTGGTAAATCAAATATTAGAGGTGGTACTTTATTTAACTCCATTTAATGATGAGTGAGACCCGAAAGACAAATGCAAAATGCTCCACTCTGAATGACTTGGCTTTTTGAGTTTAATGGAGCCTGTCGCACGTATGACAAACTGTGGAGTGACGGTATCCAACACGGCGACCAATAATTCCGACCACAACATTTTTAAACGCGCCACTAACTTATTAGCTGATGTAAGAGTAATTAAAATATTCAGATATTGAACGAGCGGATATCCTCAATTCATATGAGCTTACAACTTTTCATGCTTACGCTTGAAAAGTTGTAAGTTGTGTTTCATTAATTAAAATTAAAAATTTTTCATCACAGATTTCGTGCTCACCAAGCATGAATTTATCTAACATTCATGTGTATCAGTCTTGACCATAGTCAAAGGGAGCTTTTCTCTATTAATTAGAATTTTAGAATATATGACGAGCCATAAGTCATACAACTTATTAATTAAACGTAACGGGGAATTAATTACTCTAAAAAACGTCAGCAGAATTAAACTACCCTCTTCATCATGACCGCCGGCAGAGCGACGTTCGACGACCAAACAATCTCGACAAACACGAAAAACGCGATAAAGAATCACTGAATTGAAGATCACTACAGTGATCAACACCGTATCCCCTGCAATGGGGCACTGAGGGCATGAAATACACACGAAATGGAAGCGCTGACCATGATGGGCTCGCCGGTATGTGTCTGATGGAAGGTGCACGTCTCGATCATCTGCATGGCCATCCAAGCGACGCGCTGCGCGTGGTAGGCCGACTTGCGGTGCAGGTTGCCCGCGATGCAATACGCGTCACCGATGGTTTCCACCTGACACCCCATGTTTCAATGGTTAATGCTTTTGGAGCAAGAAACCAACAAAATATTTTGGGAAGAAATAAGGGCGTTTATTGAAGATAAATGTGTGAATGAATAAGAATTATGCTGGTTGTTGGAGACATTAACGGTTCCATCCACTCAGCACAAGTCCATGGAATGAAAGGAAAAGAGAAATAAGGAGAAGAGAAAGATCAAATGTATATTTCGGAAGAAAATTGATATATAAAATTCATTACAACCAATTAAATATTAGGTATTTCTCAACATAAAATTCATAATGTGATAGACAAATTGTATAGTGAATTAATTATAGTGCCTTCGAGAGCAGTCTCCTCGTACATTCCTCAAGAGCTCAGGCCCCTGCGGCCGCCGTTGATGTTGTTGAGAGTATAATGGGTGGAAATGAGGGATTGTGCACCAAAATCTAAGGTGTCGATATTTCATGAAGTTGAAACTAGTTTTACATACATGTAAAAATTTCAGATACATAGTCAAAAATGAGGAAGGATTGTCAAATTTGGCTAACAAGAAAAAAACTTTCTACGAAAAAGATCGAACAAAAATGAATATTTTTAAAAAGTATACGGAAAGTTATCACATAAGAGTTTTGAAATTCCTCAATATGAAATTACAACTAATAGTTAGAAATGAAGCAAAAGATACACTAATGCCCAATGGCAGTGGTTGAATCGCTTCCGAGAAATGAAATAAAAATTTATTCCCTAAGTTCGCCGTCAGTTTAGGAAAATAACCTAAAACACTTTGCTCAGCAGTCGAAAATATCGTCATGAAAAACTTTCAAGTAATGATAAGATGTTGGCCGGAATAATTTAAGAAAAACATCACACAACAAGCACATCAGAAAAAAAATAAACAGACATATACGTTGAAATAAATTTCCACGTTTCTTTATAATGCAATCTGTGAGAAATTGGTGAAGTAATTGGTCTAAAAATCCTAAGTTCAGATTACATTTTTTTTCATTCACTTATTTATATTTTAAAATTTAAAAATGTACGACGCTCGCTGAGGTAGCGGTAAATCTCTCGTTGAAGCAATGAGTATGCTAATTGTATTTGCTGAAATTCCTAGTTCTTTTTAATAAAATTCAAAACCAACTAGTCGCAGAGCATTTAGTGAATGTAATCATTACTTCAGTGAACTGATAAAAATTGTTCAGTGTACTCGGTAAAAAAAATGTGAAAATCATTCTGAAATAAACTATTACTAAGCAATTATTATTAAAAATTTTACCATGATAACAACGACTATCAGTTAAACTGTATTGGCAATGATCAAATATTTAAAGGATGGCCGGTTCAAGAGGATCTTGGAAGATATTCCTTTGAATGACTGACGGATTTTTTGCAGGCTGTTTACTGACATTCAACGACGAATGTACGTAAGGTTTTTTGAATCATTGAGCTTGGAAACTGTGGCATAGTTAACAGATATCCACCTATTAACAAGCACCCACCTATCAAAGGTTATTATTTACATATTAATTCAAAATGAAAGAGTTTTGAGGAGGGAATTGGATGTGCTGTGGTGCACTGCCTGAATAAAATAGTCGCACTTTGGGTCCATCAGCATCTCTGAGTCAGAGGAATTTCTTCCAACACTCGTATCTCCGTATTTCCTGCATCATGTCAGAAGCTAATCGTTCAACCTGGAATTGATATTTCAATACTCAGCAAATGTCGTTCATCAGGTTACATCGACCTGTTCGGAGTGCGATCTTGACGAAGGTTTCGTTTAAAGCAGAAAAAATGAAGGTCCCCTTAAAACAAACATTTTAGCTTCGGATGAAGATCCCATAATCAGATTAATCAAAGAAAAAACTCAAGATACCCGTGCAGCAACTGCCATAAGCATCAGAATGATACAGAAAATAATGCAATGTGGCGAAACAAAATAGCAATGCCGGTTCATCTCGTGGCTAGTACAGAAAATACAACATTCTTGGTGTGAGGCCAACTTTATTGGATTCCAGAGATTCAAGCCCCGGCCTTCAGCGTCGCGGTAAATGAGTTATGAATGTCATGTGGGAGATGCATTGCATCGTGAACTGTCTTCGGTGAGTTAGAATTTCCGCACTTGATGATCCACGAAGAACCATTCATAAGTGATCGAACAAAGATCGAGCAAAAGACAGAAAAATGAATATTGTTAGCCAGAAAATATAAAGACAAAGCTGTCCAGAACCAAAAGCGTGTTTTCGCTCCACTGAGCCAAAGTTCACAGCCTTCTACTTTATACGATGAGAAGAATTTTATTGAGGTTTAAACCTAATGAAACAAAGATCAACCTTACATCGTCCCTATTTCCAGGCATCTGGAGGCAGTGTTTTATTTTAGGATATTTTTCTATGATGGCCGTCTTCGAACACTTGCAGAAACAGGACGAGGTCGAAAGTCAATCAGTGAATTATTTTTGCCCAAGTTTTACGTACCATGAACTTTTACCATTCCGATGGTAGTACTCCAGAACGATGCGCGCATTTTCAAAGCTAAGACATAATCAAGGCTGGGTGGGTTTTCGAAGCATGATGGATCATTTAAGCCAATTTGTTGGCCACAACTGTTTTCAAATCTGAATTACGTTGAGAATTTATGAGGTAAGCTTCAGAAAAACCTACGCGCCTTATCGTCACTTCACTTAACATTAAAGTTCTTGGAGTGAAATATTAATTGTAATTAAAATTAGGCATGCAAAGAATATAAACCACTTGCCCAAATATTTCACTTTCAAAACCAGCTCTTATTCGATGATAACATAATCCGATCAATCGTAAATAAATTAATAACCATACAATTTTATTGCCCATACTGTATATTGATCAATAAACAAAGTTTTCCAGGCCTGAAAAAATAGTCAATTCATGTTTTCTTCTGAATTTCCCCCCATACCCCCCCCGATGATATTTTAACTCAGTCAAAAGCCAAGAGCAGTCTACTTCAAGTGGAGGCTGAATTCGTTGCTGGTTAAAAGCGAAATAAAGAATGTGAACAAACAATCCGAATCCACTGAACATATGATATAAAACGCTGTAGAATGCAACCGAAAACGTTTCTTTCCGCAATTAAGTATTCCTCTGTACGCAACTTCTGCCCTATCGGCACGCATCTTCTAAATGACTCACAACTTCAAAATGCCAGTGGGACACAATACTGGGTTAGAGGTGTTTCTTGCGAGCCTCATTTCAACGTCCGCAATAAAATTTTCCCTCTTACATAGGTTCGCTTGTATTAAATGAGCAGGTACGTGTGTGCCGAGCTGAGAGACTCATTTGCGAGGGTAAAATGTGCTGGGAAGAGCTGGCAGATAGCAGCGGCAATGCCTTTCGACCTGCAAACAGCCCGTGATGGTCATTTTTTCCCTATCAAGAAGCCCGTCCTGGTCGTTTTAACTCGAAATGAAAGTTGAAAAAACTCTCAATTTATCTTCGTTGAATTTATCCCGGTTTAATACGTCCACAAATAAAAGTTTTTTATCATTGTGTGGTGAGCGAGGTTGATTTCTTGTTTTGCTAAATAATGTACTCATATTTAAATCAGTTTGTGGGAGCATATCACTCATTCAACTCCTATATGGTGAAGTTCTGCCAAATAAATAGGAATCACAGTGTTGTGTTGTTTCTTTCAACACAACATGAGGTACATTTAGCTGTAGGTGCAAACTGGGAAAAAGCAAACAAACATCTGGGAGATAAATTCTGAAGTCAGAATAATAGTTCGTTATTAAAGCTCCTAAGCATCATATCGTTTCTTAATTCAACCACGACCAAATGCTCAACACTCAGTTCTTCGATCTTACTAAGGTTGATCAAAAAGTAATTCAATGCTGAAGTAAAAAAGGTTATTTTGAAGTACAGCGGTTGTAATTTCAAAGTAATGGAAATTACAGATGTAAAATCTAATTTGCCTCCCTAATTACTGTGCGGGAGAAACGACTTTAGCTTGGATTAAATGAAGAGGGAGCGACTAAATGAGAGATGTTAATTGAGTCATCATATCGAGAGAACTGAATTACTCTTTCGTAACTGATCCAAGCTGACGTTGGAATATGTAAAACCCTAAGTATTATTGATTAAATTTGGATAGCGGGAACTGAATTATTTTTTCTCACGAAAATTCCTTGTAATAGACGTCTATGTACAATTATCTAAGAAAAATTAATTTTCTAGGTGGAATCTGGCCCGAAATGCTTAGGGAACTTTCAATTCACCAGAAATACTCTCATTTAAAGTATATTCAGTATAAAAACTACAAATTTACAGAACGAGATGGATATTTATGAATATACGTGGCTGGAATGCGCAAATTTCCCGCTACACCAATTGAAAGCGAGTCCCCGTTACTCTCAAGGGTTTTTTTACAACGTAATGCGTGAGCTCAGGAAAATTAATTAAAAATAGGAAGACCAATGATACAACGCATAGACTCATTTTGTACTAATTAGATGATAAAATCGATAAAAGTGAACGTTTCGACCAACTAGCAGTGGTCATTCTCAACACTGTAAAAGTAAAGATTACAAATCAGTCATCATTCAGAAAATCCAATGGTAAAAACAAACATGAAATTAGAAACATTTACCCCCAAACAAAATTAGGAATTTACTATTTGTAGGGGATAGGCAGACTGCATATCATTCAACTTTGGCTCCAGTCTATAAATGAAAAGAGATTCTAATATTCTGAGTTCATTGGGTTACTTCCTCGGCCTAATACTTCAAAATCGGATAGTCTAACCGGCAGGTCGCATTTTTCTGCATATGTGCGTATTGCAGAGTGAGAAGGTGCTGATAAAAGGTTATTAGTACGGTGACTTTGTCCAGCATGCTCAGCCACACGAATACGCAAGTTACGGGATGTAGATCCAACGTATTCAGATGCACCACATCGTGCACAACTATGCTTGTATACAACCGAGCTAAGCATGCCTTCAGGAAGTTCATCCTTAAATTTGAAAAAAAATCCAACTGACAAGGAATTGACATGAATAAATTTAAAATCACACTGCGTAAAAAACTTCGATAAAAGGACTATCTGATTTTGAAGTATTAGGCCGGGGAAGTAACCCAATAGAACTCAGAATATTAGAATCTCTTTCCATTTAGAGACTGAAGCCAAAGCTGAATGATATGCAGTCTGCCTATCCCCTACAAATAGTAAATTCCTAATTTTGTTTGGTAGCAAATGTTTCTAATTTCATGTTTGTTTTTACCATTGGATTTTCTGAATGATGACTGATTTGTACTTTTACAGTGTTGAGAATGACCACTGCTAGTTGGTCGAAACGTTCATTTTTATCGATTTTATCATCTAATTAGTATAAAATGAGTCTATGGGTTGTGTCATTAGTCTTCCTATTTTTAATTAAGATCTCCAAGAATTGGAACCTTGACTTCTTTAGCTCAGGAAAGTCATTACGCGTTTTAACTTCACCAATTATTTTAGCCCATTAGAGGACTACACTGCCGAGCTGCAGAGCCAGTACGAAGGAACTAGTAGCAAATTCAAGTAAAATGTTTTTTGCGTCAAGTGTTCATTATTGCGACGAATGCCTATGTTTCTAAAAAATTTGTAAAAACTTATAATAAACAGACTATTTCTTCATTTATCACTCAATTCATTGATTTATAGTGTAAAATTATATATGTTGGGGTATTGGGATACACTTTTATGTTTTATTGGGATATACTTTTATGTTTTAGATTTTTGGGATAAGTTGTGCATGTTTACTACAGTTTTTTGTTTGAACTAAATTGTGAGTTTATAAATTGTGTTCAGGTGCATTCCAGCGGTACAGATGGGTCGCTCCAACATGTGTGTTGTAGGCCTGAATGTTGGATTCAACATAAGTTTATGTATCGTGTGAGCGAAGTTGTGTACTCGAGCCTGGGGCTAATGTTTTGCTTTGTAATCACACCTTGAGAGCCCGAACAGAGGGGCAGTGTGAGTAACCGCATGGGCAAAATTTATTGCTGACCCATAGGCCCAGTCCAGTGTAGAGTCGTGGGAAGCTTCGTTCGCCGAACACTTTGGTAAGAAAAAAAAACAACGAGGGGCTGACAGTGACAAATCGCTGTACTTAAGATACAGAGTAACCATACAGCAACGATTTCTAATTTCAAGATTGACTCATAAAAGAGGGCGGGATAAGTCGCGTTCTTGTCACAGCGAATAAGGAGCTGGCGAGCGCCAAAACAGCCAATGGAATGGGGTAGGCGTGTATTTTGGAAGTGCGGGAGAAGTACTATTGGTCATGTATTGGGTAAGAGGGCAGCCCTCAAAGAACCCTCTGGGTAGCGTGGGGAACAAAAGTTAGTAAGTTTTTGCGAGCCTTTCGATAAGGTGCGTCGTGACTAGGTGTTAACTTAAAATGTCATACGCTGAAAAATAAGTGAGAAGTGAAACTTGTTAAGATATATTTTTTGAATCAATAGTTTAAAATTTTACATCTACTTTTGCAGAGGGAAGAAGGTCCCGTACCGTGGAGGTCGTTTAGAAGAAAAAATTTTCTAGTTGCTTTGCCGGGCGGGTGAGACTCGTTCTTTTGTTACGATAGATACCGTTGGAAACAATAGGTTCATATAATGAAAAAGAAAATTGGTGCAGTTGAATTAAATGTGGAATATGTACATATATATATATATATATATATGAGAAAAAATTGTGGAATCAAAGTAATCGGCAAATTTTGTTGTCCTGCAGGAGGGCGGCTTTTGTTTGCAAGTTCGGTCTCTTCATATAAACGTCGAAAGACATTATCTGCACTGTGTATGGAACAGGGATTTGAACTGAAGCTGCTCTTGGGCGAATGAATTGATGAGCCGAGGCTAATAACCATCAACTGTGCCGTTGGAGTGCGCCCCGACAGTTAGGCATTATTCTTTATGTGTTCGGTGAGTAGTTAACTTAAAGAATTCGACCGGTAAATTAGGCAGAGCAGTACTTGTCAATTTTTGTAACTTACACTCCCAGTAATTTACGGTTAATGTTTTGTAGCAGGGTGTTTAATTATAAAAATTTCCTTAGCATTTCACTGGCGTTTAAAAACCCCGTTAACGCTAGCATCACATTCACCAAGGCAGATAGCGCACAGAAACGCGCTGATGTAAGTCGGGTCTCTAATCATCGGTGAGTACAGTCCTAATTGCAGTATATGTACATGTTGTTTGTTTTCCTTAGATTGTGTTCTTTTATATTCCCTTGCATTCCTTGTGTATTGTGTCATTTTTGGAGGTATACCAATTCCTCAATTCCGAGAACCTGATTTCCTTACTAAAGCAATTTAGTAAGGAGGCGGGACCTTATCTCGTGACAGGGGGAAAGGTTAATTTTGTAGTCCACCGGTTCATAACCTATGGGAATGATTCTCCCGAGTCTTTCAAGGAACAAAACCATTTTGTAACAAATCTTCAGGTACCTATAGTGTAGTCACTGACTCTCAGTCGAGTTTCATATCTGTCGGCATTCATTATTGTTCGACGAGTGGTTATCAGATACCAAGTCGGGTCAACATATCTACCATGGACAGAACTTGGCTCTGCCTTTTGTAATCATCCACCATGCGTAAACAGTAAAATAAAAGTAAGTGGAAATTATTCGGCTAACTGTTCAAGGTAATTTTTTCTAATATAAAGTAAGTGTTTTCTTCCTTCACAGCAGCGCTATAGGCAGGACGCCGTGTGATGACGTATTTCTACAAAAACAGCTATAAAATCTGATCGCGTCCAGGCAATTTTACCGACTGTTTTGCAGCATTTTTTTCAATAACTGCGTTCTGAAAAACGACATAAATCCTAGGATAGTCGGTCAAGGAAACGTTCTACCAAAAGATTAAAGGAACACAATCTGAGTATGACTTATGGGACAGCCGTGAGAGCTAAACCCCAATTTCTGGCTCCAGGGAATTTCTCCAAATGAAGGGCAAAAACGTACTGAGAAATGAAACAGAACTTGAACCGGCTTTTTTGACGTGATATTCGTTTCCTGGATGGAACTAAATTTACATGGAGTCTATAGTTTTTGGAGACTTAAGTGCATATTATTCCTATACAGGTACAAAATGTTTTGAGCCGTATGCTCTGTATAGTTGCAAACAACTCTCCTTTTTTTGGCCTTCAGCGTTAGGTCTTCGTTGAAAATATATAAAAAACTTTCATTTACGTTTTGACATCTATAAAAAATTTCCAGGAATATTTTACAACTAAGATCTATACAATTTTGAATCATTACAATTTAAATGAGTTGTGAAGCAATTTAAAACAAAATTACATTCACGAATATAATTATGTTGAAACAGATGGTCAAACACCTAAGCACACCGACGTCTATGAACGACCGAGGACTAACCATTTCTTTTCCTTTTCTGCAATCTTGCTCGGTTTCAAAAATGTCACCTCATTAAGCTGAAAGGTATGGTGGACTACCCAGCATGTACAAAACTGGGCTGTCGACCTAATTGCGTTTTATTTCTGGCCGAGAGTATGGGAGCAACAATTCACAAGGCGCGGCAGCGAAACGCTGGCAGGAATAATTAAGCAATCAAGTCACTCACGGCAACTTCCCCGCCAATTATGAGTCCATATCCCGTCCTCCCGATACCAAATTGAGCAGTGTCAAGTTCGACATTGGTGCATTTATTTGATTGGACTTGACTATTGTACTCCATGCAGGTCGGTTCACTGAGAGTTACTAATTGAAGCTTTTTCAAATTCTCCAACCATAGTTTTCCTCGCTTGGGCTTCATTGACTTGAAGTTACTCAAACGCAATAATTGGTGTAAATAAATGAATTTTCTATTGAACTTGATGCCAGTCGTATGGTTTTCCATTGACGGACTATTTGAGGGATCGAATATTCAAGTTTAAAAAAAGGAATTTAAAAATGGTACAAATACCAGCTGCTTTATTATCAAATTCTAAATTTACGTTGTGTGTTACAGCATTCATCAGTTTATAATAATTCTTGAACGTTGTTTCTCCTTGGGTCGTATTATGAGTAATCCCATTTCATGTTTTGTTACGAATCTTACCAAATAGTTGGTGTGACCTCGTATTTGGGGATAATGAATCACAAGACCGCTTGAGCATTGTTCTAATGTGTCTCCGAGCTATGAGCAATATGATGAGATATCCTGATAGAAAGGTGTACTGGCATCACTCAATTAGCAGTAGCGTCTTAGTGAAATCGTATTATAGTCTAAAAAAATGTACTCAGTAATGTTTTCATCAATTGGAAATTTCTTTAGTACTCATATTGGGCTTTAGTTGTGCCAAAGTTTAATATTTACTTTTAGACTCTCCACTTCAGACTTTTTGTTACAACGATTTTTGTGCATTTTCAAAGAGTATAATATTGGCGTATGAAAAGAAGTGTTAGTGTTCTCAACTGATAAATAGTTTCAGCAGAAGGAAATCATTCACGGTCCGATATCCTCAAGTTCAATGCGGTCATGCTGGGTTGTCATATTACTACTGATTTATTTGAATGTACTTTTTATTTCAGAGGCATCGGCCGATTTTTACACATTAATGCTGATTTTAATACATATTGAATTAATTTTTATTTGGTTTTATCCGCTGACTTTGCTATCTAATTTCCTCAGTAATTGATTGCTTGAAAATATGCCATTAGTTGTGGAAGCTACTGTGACCGAAGAAAGTAAATAACAATGGGTTCTGCTAAAGAAATGTGGCCAATATTAAGAAATTGTCTTAAAGCCTTTCATGCCGTTGCTCATACCGAAAACCAATTATTGCACCATTTCGTATATGTATAAAAAAACTGGTCCGAGTGTAGGGCCCTCTGGGTAACGAACTCGCCAACTTGAGACGGGATTCTCCTGAACTTGTTGCTGATTTGCAATTTGGATCCTTAACCGATAAAAATACTAACATTTTTCATAATTTTAAAGCCGTATAGATGGAGTCCGTGAAAAATGCTATGCTTTTTTTTCCACGCTAGGTAAATCTCCATTCGCGCTGATAAATTTAGTTATCTGAAGATGATTGGAATTTGAGTGTTTCTTGAAGAATAATTTTAAGCGAAGCTGAGACTCACAGAATCGTTGTCTGGATTCCACGCACAAGAAAATAAACTGTATTTCAATTACTGTGTTTTCCTGGTACATTTAATAAGTTTGAATACTTATTCGACAAATCTCTGTTACACAAAAAGTAAGTTTCGCTGCTCTCGAAAATTTGATATTACGACATGGCTCTAGTACTTAAACTCTCAGTTTTTACTGGAAATATAGCCAACACACATTTCATGAAACCTTCATTAGTATTTTCGTGCAGAAAATATTTATTACACATGTATATAGAAACACAAAATGAGTTCCCACAGTAAATACCATACAAAATTCCTTCAAGATGATCAGTCTTAATAATGGCATTGCTGGCTTATTCGCACTACATCAAATTCTCAGGACTACTAAGGACTACTATTTTACGTTCGGTGGAAGACGATATTGTGTAATAATATGTTCCACGCTATTTTTGTTTGGAATAATAATGTTCAAAACCTATAGGAATTAATTAGCAATGAATACGACGAATATAAGAACTTAATGTCGATAAATGTGAAGGTCTTCACCAGCAACGCCAGGAAATCAACTGTGCATGTCCGTCCCAATGTCAAACCTTGCATCAACTTCCTACAGCAGAAATTACTCGAGCGTTATGCAGTGAACATGTATTGTCCTTAATGTCATATGATGAACAGTGACTCAACATGATAAAATAAACATTCTTTGGAAAGCATAAAGTCTATACTGTCCAACTTCATGCAGTAAATATTGTTTCAAGATCATTTGTGCCGCCATAGCCATGTGCTAGAGGTTCTGCCGCCGTGCGGCAGAGACCCGGGATCGAATCTCGGCGCAGGCAGTGGCGATTTTCTCTGTTGGGTATAGGAGAAAAATTCCAAGCACAATACCCCACTCTACCCAGGTGTCTGAAATGGGTACCGGTCTTGACCGGGGGAAAGCGTCATGGCGTCCTGGCGTTAGTTATAAGGCATTTGAAAATCCAATGTAAAAGGTGATATGTATCAGGCTTGATTGGAAATAAAGCATCCGTAGATGCCTTCATTATGATTATTATTATTACATTTAGCAAACATGTGACCCTGCATGACACTGCGTGCGCGCCGTCAGCCAGTCTTACACCAAGACTTGCCTCGGCCTCTGAAATACCTTGACTGAATGATTATGTTAGTTTCAGCCTCCCTTACCACAACAAAGGCACCATTTAGTATGGAGTTAGGGAGTTAGGGTAACGTAGGATCTATGCGCGAGGTGTGTTCCCGCACAGGATCCCGTGCACATAGAATCAGCAAGTTGAGAAGGAATGTCAGGAAACAAGATAAAAGTTTAAGAAGAAAATCAGAGGTGTTGAAATACAAGACAGCAATGGACCGAAAAAGGATAGTCCTTAACAGAACAAAAAAACATTTTATTTCAACAAAAAGAAGGCCGACCTAACTCCCAGTTCGGGACTTCTCATGTTCCTCTTAGGAATGCTACTTCCCATACATATGTACAACAGTTGCATTCTCCTGATACAGGAGTTGCTTTCCTCTGATACAGTAGTTGCATTCTCCCGATACAGTAGTTGCTTTCACCTGATACAGTAGTTGCATTCCCCTGATACAGTAGTTGCATTCTCCTGATACAGTAGTTGCATTCCCCTGATACAGTAGTTGCATTCTCCTGATACAGTAGTTGCATTCCCCTGATACAGTAGTTGCATTCTCCTGATACAGTAGTTGCATTCCCCTGATACAGTAGTTGCATTCTCCTGATACAGTAGTTGCATTCTCCCGATACAGTAGTTGCATTCCCCTGATACAGTAGTTGCATTCCCCTGATACAGTAGTTGCATTCCCCTGATACAGTAGTTGCATTCCCCTGATACAGTAGTTGCATTCTCCCGATACAGTAGTTGCTTTCACCTGATACAGTAGTTGCATTCCCCTGATACAGTAGTTGCATTCTCCTGATACAGTAGTTGCTCTCAAATACCCTCAGGTAAATTCTAGAACCCTAAGAATTAGCGAAAAGAGACCTAATTAAGTTTCAGTTCCAGAGCATTTTTTGAGTAGATGTTCTAAAGCCTTCCATGTGTCAGACCTGGAATTATCGAGAGATGCTGTTTTTGTACTCCAAAGTATCTCACGAATTAATTGATATCTCACTCGAGGCGAGACTAACTTTGACAATAATGCATGTTATAAATTGCTGAGTTCCTACTATCTTAAGGAGATGAAAGATGTAAATCGCTTGCTGCAGCTATGTACAACGGTAAAAGGTATGCATTATTGAGTTGGAATCTGTTTCTTATCTCGAAGCCGCTGTAATTTTAGTGTTCAGTCAACGGATGAAAGGTTCATTTTCTTGTCATTCTATTTATCTCCAGAGTTTCTTTCATGTTTTGCCATCGACTCCGAATGTAAGCCCGCCGTTCTGTATTTGCTCGTGGAAGTTCTGAGGTACACCGAGGAAGCGCAAATTCACTTCCGTTGATCAAATTACTCATGTAATTGGATTGAAATTGTGTATTGAATTACGCGTCGACGTGAGAGAGGGAATTTCACCAAGTCTGATAGACATCGTGGCACATCTAGTGTGCTCAACACGATCGGATCTCCAGCTGGTGTTGGAATGCAGTTAATTCTGCCGGGCGTTCCTATATAAAGGAAACATCACATAAATCATTTTACAAGACGACCATTTTTGTTACTAAATTTTGCCGTGTACAACCGAAAGGATATCGAAGTTCATCACGAACTTCATTACTGATGCCTAAATGACAAGAGAACTTTCATTTTGTTCACGAGTTTTGGTTTTATCTACAAAAACTCATTAATCAAGATATAAACGCTACATTATTTAGTACCTGCAACTTAGTGTAGCCTCGCTTCTTATTTGTAGGCGAGCAACCTAGTTGAAAGAAGGAGTACAATAGTTTTAGATAAAAAACCTATCACTCCTTCACACCGATATTCTACATACGGTGAAAATGCGACTGGCTAGCATTTTCATGCACCACAAAGTTAGCAGGCTCAACTTCTAAAACATGTCAACCATAAACAAATCGTCTGCTCGGCGCGTAGAATCAGACGAGAATTATTAGCTCAGTTGGTATAACGCACTGCGGCTACAGAATATTAGAAAGACCGAAAATAACTTCTTAGTGAAGATCCTTAGCTAGCGGAGTTAAAGAGCTGAAAACCTCTATCACTTTATTAAATTATTTTCTTTTCCAAGTACTCCTTAAGAGATGGAGTTTCGACTAATTCGTATCCTTTCTTGGCCTAATAGCTTCTCCAATTCAAATCTAATGTGGGGTAAGGCACAGAATTGCATTTTCGGTGAGATGAGAAGTTTCCTTGTTCGCTCCCGCTAGTGTGAGGGAGCTCTGAAAACAGCTCCTCTTATGATGTAGAAAACGATCAGACGAGTGAAGGAGAGGAGAGCGAGGAAACAGTCTTCGTGAAAAAGCATGCTTTAACTCCCCCGCCTTTAAGTTGAGGCTGCAATGCGATTGTAATTGCAAATAGTTTTTTATAAAACACGATTGCAAAATCGGATGATCCATAAGAACTTTCTATATAAATTATCCCGAAATTTGACTACGGTTTGATGAAATTGCGCCAAATTTCACAGTTCTTGTTAAACTGCGGGCAATAAAATTATAGGGCATTTACATTCGTCAATAGTGCAAAGCTAATTCTACGTTCACTTTTGTTTACCTTGTATACGTCTAGTTGGCCGCAGAAGCCGTCAAATTTAGTGTAGAGCTCCTGCAGCATGGAGATCACCATGAAGGGGGTCGCTGTCGAGCAAATCGAGGTGAAGCCCACAATGTCGCTGAAGAGCATCGTCACGGCTTCGTGTTTCTGGGCATCTATCACTTCCCCTGTTGGAGAAATGTAGCGAAGTTCACGCACAGTTGCTGTCAAGGGTTGTTGGTAATAGAACCGTCCGCACTCGGCCAACTTTGGGTGTCATTTTGTAGATTGAGCTCATGCATAACCATTGTAACGCATTATGTACCTTTGCATCAATTCCATAAAAAACATTGTTCCACAGAGCGTTTGGAGTTTTTTTCGTTACCGTAGCACTACATCATTTCATTGTACTGTTTGGGCCGATGGTTTAAACATTTGTGCTAAAGGGCCAAAAATTGCATCAATTACTCTTTGTGACACTTAATATTCCCCCCCCCCCCCCTCCCCAACAAAAAACAATTTTGCCAACTTCGTGGAAGAGATTTTGACCTTATAAAAATTTCGACACAAAGGCTTTGATGACACGTATAAGCGCTCCAAATGTGTATTTTGAATTCCTTGAAAAAAGATAAAACGAAATTAAAACTTAGTTCTTCTGTTATTAGTAAAATCCTACACGAAAAAGAGCTAAATTGCTTAAAATGGCAGAGAATTTTTTGAAAAGGCAATTTACTAACATATATTGATCATTTGATTAAATTTTAAGTCTGTAGAATACATGAAAGGCTGTAAAGATTGCAAACTTTTCAAGTTCAGCTTCATCATCAGTTTGGCAAATAATAAACAAGTGAGTCACCACTTACATTCAAAAAGACAACTAACAGGAGAAAACTACCATTAGAGCTACCATTACAGCTACCATTATACAATCCGGAGAGCAAATAAGCTACAAGGGCATATCAGATGGCGCTTCATTAATGAGCAACGAGCAAATTTTAAATATCGATCATACTCAGTGGTAGATCAATAGTTTGAAAATATTAAAACGAACTTATCAGACCTGAGAGCAGTAAACTCGATACGAAAGCGGGCTACGGAGCTTGATGAGTGGACTCGGTTTGTATTAGAACGATAGTTGCTGATAATCTTGTTTTCACGAAGCAAAGGATGTGTCATGCTTGAACATGCTCAGATCTACAACTGCGATAACCACGCTCGCAAGAAACTGACTTTAGAATGGAAAAACTGTCTCGCCAATATCTAACGTGAGGTAATTTTGTAAATTTTGAGTTTTATGTTAGGCTGATCATGGAAATTTTGTAATGAGTTATTTGTAAATTTTGAGTATTTTCTTCCGCTGACCGCAGAAACTTTGTAAATTATTATTTACTAGTGTAAACGGTCAGTCAAAAATGACGGGATTCGATATTGCCTGAAATAAAACTTCCAGATGTGAATGACAAACTAGTATATCCTTCCTAATAGTGTCCGAGACTAGAAAATTCTTGTACTTGTGCACAGGTGAAACTCGTATCACAGATACAAACGTTAGGCATCCTAAAGAGCTTGGCAGAGAGATGGACCAACCAATCAGATAAGCATGCAACAACTCTGTGTTATCATTTAAAAAAAATGAGTATACTGTAAGGCTGAACAATGAAATTTTGGGAACAGCTATTTGTAAATTTCAGGTATGATGCTATAGCAGCGTTCACACGATCAATATGTACTGACAGTATTTTTACCGACAGTATCGGATATTGACAGTATCGAATTCACACGATCAATAATGTTCTGTCAATATTTCCATCAGTAGTTGCTCGGACTCCCTAGGATGTGGTATGTGTTGTGCTAAAATGAGGCACAAAAAAAAGTTTTGAGCTGCGCTAATTGTTTTGCTACAGAAAAAGAGACGAAACCCGAAGAAATGGGCAAAGGAGCGGATTTTGAAACGCAATTATGTAAATTCATTAAGTGGCATAAGGGTAACGGAACACTGCAATAGACTCGTGTAACCCTCAATTTTAACATCTTTTTAGAAATGTTGATCACGTCGGCAGTCCCATAGTACAAGTAGTTCTCTATTATTATTTTATATTGATATATTCCTTTAGAGCAGTACTTCTGTCACTGCTATCCATGATTAGAGCACTCGAATAACAACCCTCGCCCTACGATGACCATGCCTGTACTGACAGGAATATTGTGGTTGCGTTCAAACGATCAATATGGTACTTTCCATCAATCCAAGAATGCTCAAATATTGATGAGATTTCTGAGCACTTTTGATCGCATCTATATTTTTATCAGTCCATCAGCACACCGTTCACACGATCAATATATTGACAGTATTAGTAGATATTGTCAGTAATATTCATCGTGTGAACGCTGCTTAAGATAAGCATGGAGGACTGACCCAGCCAGAGTCGCTTGGCGATGTCCGGAGGAAAGATGAGGTGCAGGAGCGACACGTTCTTCTCTCGCTCCTCGTCCACAGCCTTGTTCGCTTCCACGATGTTTTCTTTGATTTGCGTCATGCGCCGCTTGATGCTGTCCTGTAGACGCCAAAGTTATTCATTACTGGAGGGAAAGCTTCCATTTTCAGGCAGTATGAGTCAAGTTTTGGTCTATACCAATCTTTCTAGTGTGAAAGAAATGGAATTATTTCTCAATGAAATGAACTTTATAGTGTCATGTGTAAACAAGAGTGGAAAATAGGTGTTGTTCTTCATCCAGTTGATATCAAATAGCTTCTGATAAAACATAATTTGCCAACAGTTGCATTGCCAGATAATAATTGGTAATAAAATGTTTTCTATGGAGAACAAAGAAATATTGAACTGAGCCACCAAATATGAACCAGGATTTACTGCATCAAAACAAAAATTGCAATAAAAAGTTTCATATGTTCTCTAACTATCCAGCTGGCCATTGAATATATGTCAGTATTTGGGTTCAGATCTATAGTGCTTCATAAGTTCTCCACCATTACTGTAATAATGCAGTAATAGCACAAACGATCCCCAATGCAAGCGAGAACTCTTCATCGAGCGAAATTCAAAAGGAAACTATACCATCATCCTATACCCTCTGGAATCTCCACATTCTTCTTCAATAATTATGTCTCAATATCTCGCGAGTACTACGTTTCAACAATTTGCAAAACCGCAGGTCCGCCTCATTGATCCATTGAGTGGCAATCTCAAGTTCCAAAGGCTGGTTTGTATTCATGTGTTCATCAGAAGGGAGTCTGACGCGCGGTGCAGCAGTTTTCCTGTCCGGAGAGAGCGAAGGGGAGGCGGCCTAATGAAGTATTGGTTGCCGATACTGTCGATACCACTGGAGGAGGCGCAGAGGGCTTCTGCGCCTAGTTTCCAATCACTGTGAAATACTTTTAAACAAATTGATCTGTGGTAAATAACATCTTCAATCGCCAGATAAAATAAAAAATGTATATGAGTGCGTTCGTTTCCTTGGAAGTTCGAACTTGTGAATTAATATATGACAAAGCTCGATAGGTAGATATATTCATATAAATATGGTCTTACGTAAAACATTCGCGTTAGAAGTTCTCATTAGCTCATTTTACTCCGCACGGATTTTCTGGTGTTTATACAAATAGCTGCGCATGTTTAAAATGCTCGGTAAAAAAACTTCCCTGAATAGATCACGTCTTATTTTTTGCCTTCGAAATAGCTGTACAAAATGTTTCGCTGTGAGAGTTCTCCATTAACAAAGTAAGAACCCCTGATCACCAGGACTTGTCTGGATTAGAAAATAATTAGAGCTACAACTGGCCGGCCTTGGGAAAAGGGAAAGAAAGTTTTTACTGTCCTTTTTTGGCCTTGCTTTATTTGAAGTCCTGTCGTGCGGTTCGTAATTAATGTCTTCTTTTCGCAAGAACATACTGGGCCACGGCGCAAAAAATGCTCCCAGGATTTGTCCAGATGGACCGCAGTGAAATCACCCACAAAAGTTGGTAGTGTAGGTCTAAATGAGAGAAAATTGTCGGAGAAGGTAATGAAGTTCTTTGATCCATAGATCTCTGCATCTCTTTGTGGAGTAAAATTCCGCGCTTTGGCTGAGCTTGAATCGTCAGATTCGGATTAATATCTTAGGAGTATTACTTCCGCATTAGAGCTGAGGATGCAGAAGAAACACATTTTAAAGTGCAGCTACATGCATTTTAATCCCTATTTAGCTCCACTTTTACACGCCATAGCTCAATAGAGAAACGCTTTTATCATGTTATTTATTTTGTCGGTTTTGAAACGTATTCGCGTGTTCAAAACTGCGTATGATCACTCGGGCACGATGCTATCATTTAAATCTCATATTAGGAAATTTAAAGCAGTGATAATTTTATATAAATGCGAAGAGCTCCCAGTTTTATCGAACAGTAAACCAAAGCGATTGTTGGACAGTACGACTTCTGCGAAGAAGTCGGGAGACGTTAGCTAAAACCTCAACTCTAATCGAAGAAAATAGATTTTTCGTTTAAATTGTCTATGAATATCATTTTCGCAATATATTGTCGGGAAGAAAAACTTGCAGTGTAAGCAAAAGTAACTTTTTTTTAAAAAGAATTAAGATTCTTCAGAGTAAATATCATTATAAATGCAAATGTTCGATGTTAAATTTTTCAAGATGTCGTTTTTAGGCTACTTCCATTGCGAGGTGCGTTGAGGTATCATTGCGACGTCAAAATATGACAGGTATTGAAAATGTTGTTCAATCAGCAAACAATATGCATGAAATTAGAATTTGTCACTTGTTTCTCGAAGACTGACTTCACAGCTTAAAATAAACCTGAAAAGGAAATTTTCCCACAAACTCAATACTATATTTCTGGTCAACGAATTTACTGCACACAGAACCGTTCACATTTCAGGAGGGCCTTTTCCTTTACTGCATCGTATATGTTGGCATTGGGCGATTTATGCAAGAACGAGCCTCTTACTGGCTCTGATTGATCGAATAACAAGTTTTTGATACCTGAACTCGTCAATGCTGTACGCGAAAATACCATCAGCTGCATAGAGATTACATTGAAAAATTTTCCCTTCCTGAACTCTGTACAACTCACTCATTGATCCGCTGAGTGGCAGTCTCAAGTTCTAAAATTAAAATCATGGCACTTCAAACAGTTTTAATTCTTCCTTGAATGTGCTTTGAACTCCAAGCTGACAGCGACGAGCATTTATTGAGTTAAAATTGAGTAAGATTCGGTGATGCCGCTGACCTGCGCGCGTGACTGCTCCCCCACGAGAATGACATCCCTGGTGGCGTCGTGTATGGGGATGTCGGAGATGTAGAGGCCTCGCGACGTCAGGCCCTCCATGCCGTCCAGCAGCGGCGACCCGACGAACAGCAGACTTTCGCTCTCCGGGCAGTCCACCATCTGTCCTTTCAGCTCCATCGCCTGGAGAGAATGTGAGCAAATCAGTCCACAGATCCTTATAATTGAATTACTTCTATATTATAAATGAAGAAAGCCCTGCCGGAAGAGCCTGGCATTTGATAAACTAGCTTTGCAAAAGAATAGGGTGATGTATTTAGAGAAGTCTGTTCTTTTTTTTTATGAAAAGCTTCGGGCACTCCAGAAAAAACTCTTTCGATACGATGTTCAGATTGCAAAGGGAGGAGATGAATGCATGTTTGCCTTTTTTCAACAGAAAATTGCACATA
The DNA here is from genome assembly GCA_030386875.1 of Morinoia aosen. Taxonomy (NCBI): domain Eukaryota; kingdom Metazoa; phylum Arthropoda; class Malacostraca; order Amphipoda; family Talitridae; genus Morinoia; species Morinoia aosen. Next base: position 15,135,583 of record CM059569.1, on the reverse strand, counting down.
TGTTAACGAAGAAATTGATGCTCCAAAATGCTAAAATTCGATGTTTCAGGTGAACGTCTACCCAGAACTAAATAAATGGCTGTCACGTTTGTTGTATGGGAACTAGATCAGTGAAATTTGGCATACGTTTGTATTCTTGATAGGGCTACAGATGCATCTCATAAACATTTTTCAATTTTCGTACTAATTACTGAGATAATAGGAAAAAATTGATGAAAAAATAGGGTAATTTCAAAAGCTATCTCCTCCGAGAGGTATTATTGTAGAGCAATGATTCAAGTCTCAATGAATGCGCAAAGATTTGTTGAATAGCTGGACGGAAAAATTATCTGAAATTCGTGAAAGTTCAGTTTTTATGATATTTCAATTTGTTTTTTTGAAAGATTGGGATTTTTTCCGTAGATTTTCAATGTAACTAGAAAAGTACTTTGAATTTCATATTTATTTTCCGTCCAGCTATGCAGCCATATTTTGCACATTCAATGAGGCCTAAATCATTGCTCTACAATAATTATTTTCAGAGAAGATAGAGTTTGAAAATATCCTATTTTCCAATTTTCAACTGTTCAGGGAGAACACTTTTCCAAAATTTTTCGTTTTTTCATTTGCAAGCTATATTGCTTAGAAAAACTGACGCGGTTGATGTTCTGAAAGCTATCTGAACACATGAATATCTTTTCTTGTAAGTTTTTTGTTTTTCCTTGAAGGAATTCGTACCACAGGTATCAAGAGACGTTTGGAACGGGTATCATAGATACGTTTACCGCTCCAGAAGCGCATGCTGCCGCGCCCTTCTCGACGCGCTTCTCCCCTTCCCGCCTTCGGTTCCCTCTCTTTCGGAGCAAAGAAAGTTGGTTAGCTATGCTAGATTGTAAACTAAGGAGTTCTGTGTGGAATAGACCAACACAACATAATCCAAATATTTCTGGTTCATGTCTAATGCGGTGACTGTTTGGCGCTACCAGCTACATTCGAATCAACCACCTTCCCACCTCGTTTCCCCCTCTCACGAAGCACAGAACGTTCTGAACCTTTGCCAGCATGTAAAAAAAGGACTTCTGTGTTGAATAGAGCGATAAAAAAAAAGAACTTTCAGGGGCGTGGCACATGCCCTTACTGGTCGGCGCTGGCTGCTGATTAGACCCCTCCCCCCCCCTTCTCAAACCAATTTCCCCCACTTGCAATGCTCAGATCGTTCTGCAAATTCAACAGCTGATGAAGTAAGCATATCTCTGACGATTAAAGTAATGAAATAAAAAAAACATGAATTTTCCGGATTCTGGGTAGACGTTCCCTTTTAGTTCTCAAGATTGAAAAAAATCAAAGTTGTCAAGAAATTTATGGATAGAAATTAAGAGTCCTCTTATTTTTAGAGCTTAATGATATCATCCCTGTGCGGCCGTGAAATGAATTCATATGCTCTAACGACTGCAGAAAGAATTACCGAACTAGATCCTAACTGTTCATTGGCCGGAAATGGCACATGGGACGGAGACGACTTAGGCGAGCGGTAGGCCCAAGGCAGCTGGACAGGCAGAGACCAAAATTCTAATCACAGTTGCGAAATAACGAATTTATCCTTGTCAACCAAGACTCAACGAAGGATGAGGTCACAAAAATATGGCAACAAAGCACGAGTGACCTACTTCGAATATATAGAGTCTCACTATGCATATGTACAGAAGGGTGTAATAATGTAAATTTTGAGGCCGAATTTTGAAATGGATACATACATTTTTATAAATCTGAACCCGAAAACAACAAGAAATAAATCGTTTCAAGTAATATTACTCAACGCCGAGAACATTGGTTAGTTCAAACACTACCGCACCCTCAATTTATAACTATACGCTACTTTATAATTTACGGATTAGATAAATGCTTAACCTTACTTGCCTCACAAAGTCTAATAGTAAACAGAGCACGGCTTTATTCTAAGCGTCGTGACTATCATTAAGTTCAATTTCCCGAAGTTATTTGAAGATGCCGCTCTTCCCTTGGCTCTATCGAGTCATCACGAATGCAAAAGACCTCACCTCTACTTTGCGCTTGCTGCTCAGCTCGTTCTTGATGGAAAGCACGTACGCTGTGTTGAGCCTTGCTGCTATCTCTTTGTACTCGAGCGGGACTCGTTCTGGTGATACCACCTTGAAGTATTTACTTACTTTCTCAGCTTCTTTGACTGCCTTAGCTCCGTAAATCTGCAACAAGCGTGAACGCAATATGAAAATGCTAATTTTAAAAATATGTTCACACTGATACTTTTCCACTCCAGCCATTATTCAAGTTGCGTTTTTCGAACCTAAGGGTTGCCTCGCTAGTACTTAATTCAGAAAGGAGGAATTTCCTCCGAGGAGCTCCAGCTTTTTTGAAACATGGGAAGACTGGTCTATGAAATGAGTTGCAACGAAGTCCGACAGGCTTCTCCTTAAATATGTACTTTTACTGCCACTGAGTTATGCGATGACAGAACGACAAGTTTACATTAAATATTTTAGTAAACACCATTGATCCATGAATGTGTACATTGTTTCATATGCCGTCCTGCTTCATTTTAATATGATAGGAAGCATATATACAAGCTTTAAAAAACTTGCATCACTGCAGATCTTACGTGTTTTTGCAGTACACGGCTTATAATTCTTTTGATAGTAGTCATGAAGACAGAGGTTACTTCTCAAACAAATTTATACACACGTAACAAAATAGTATTCCATGGGCTGAAGTAACAATTTGAATGTTTTAGTGCTAGAGTAAATTTGATTTTTTCAAAGTAATGAATCTAAAATATAGATAAACTAAATGTCTATAGACTTGAAACCTGTTTATGCTCTTCTGAGATAGATGTTATGGATTCGTATTGTACAATAAAGGGTAAGGGTTTAAAAAATACTCGGGCTAGAAAATGTTCAACAATTAATTTAGCATCTCTATCACGAACTACTCCATTTACCTGTCGAAGCAGTCGATTCTGCAAAACAGCAGAATCGTTCAGAAATAACTTTCTGGCCCGAGAGATGCATTTCTGCGACAATAGTTATACAATGCGTGGAAGGCCATTTCAGAAAGAATAATAATCACATTCAACGAGGAGAGCACGTCTTCTTCACCATACGTAAAATATTGAAGTCAACAACATTATGCTCTTCTGTACAGTAAGAAGCAGACTCGATCACCTAATTGAAAAAAAAAAAACAGAAAATGCTACATAAATGGAGACATGAACAAAATTTCAGTGCACTCAGTGCAGTTTGAATCGCGCAGACTTCACATTCTTATAATGAGTTTTGCAAAAGCATGAACATGTGCTAGCTAACATTTCTACCTGCGTTCCTTGTAGTCTATCACTTGCAAGTTATTTCAAGTCATCTCAGTAGTTAATCCACCCAAAAATTGCATGCAAGTGATAGCTATTGTTAACTTTAGAATAACTTGATTGGTTTCGCTATAGTAACGTTTTGTGAAAAGCTGGAGATTTTGTTTGAACTGAACATAAAATTACGTATAACGGGCACTAACCGTTCAGTAGAAAATTATTCTATAAAAGGAAAGGAAAATGATTAGAAAATAATTAAATTATTTTCGATTTAAAAATTATTTCTTGGTTTCTTCAATACCAATTTGGTTAAGATCTCTCTCAATTGCTGTTCTTGAATATCATTGTTAACTCTCCTCAAAAATCTTAAAAATACTAGAGACTCGCATCACTCGATTCCGAATTCTAGTTCTCAGGAACATCCATTATAAACTCACGTCATTTTCCATCTCCCTGCGATACAGACCTGGACCAAAGCCGTCCCCATTTGGATGATGCGCATTTTGCGGTCGCACACAAAATGCCACGGGAAAGCCCGGCAAAAAGTGGACACATTCATCTTGGCGTCGCGCACATCGCTCGAAAGTTCCTGAAGAGAATCCTCAAGTAACCCCTGGGCGTAGAGCTCTTCTTCCTCACGAATATTAGGCATTTCTGTGCTTCTGATGGTCTCAGGATGTTGTTGGTGTGGTCTTTCTATCGATGAAGTGTCTTTGTTCCCACAACTTAACACCTGTTCATGTTCTGCAGAATCTACAGCACTGTCGGTAATATTTCTTGTCAATTCGTCTGGTAATGGTTCACTACTTTGCTTTAAATTATTTTCTGTGCCAGCTTGTTTGGAGTCTACAGTGTCTAATCTACTAACTGAATTAATTACGCTTAAAGATAATTCTTCGTGACTATCTGGTCCATCTAATCTGCGGACGGTGCTCAAACTACGTACTGCTTGTGTTTCTTGAGTTTCAAATGTACCCGCTTTTCCAGGTCTTCCGTTCAGGAGGCTTGGGAGCGTGAATCCACCTTCGATGATGGCGTACTTGAAATAATAACGATGTCTGTCCAAGCGACTCGGGGCGCAAGCGGAGCTCTTGGTTTTGACCTTTCTCCTAAACACGCATTCGCTGATGCCTTCTATAGCTCCACCCATGAAATACCGCAGAGGCTCTCGATTCGTGTAGAAATGAAGAGTGAGTCGACCGCCTTGCTGATTGCACAGCAGAGTTGGAACATCATTTTTGGTTGAGAGTTGATTAGTTTGGTCAGGAGCCTGCTGCAAGATATCCAGAACGCCGGTCAAGTTAGTGAGAAAACCTTCAAGGTTATAGCCTAAACTGTTCAGCGGTTTTCTGTACAGATACTCGCACTCCATAGCGAACATCCGACCAAAATGACTCATAAAGTCCTCTTCTGAGATTTCTGTAATATTCCAAGTTCGGTATTAGATTAATCTAAGAACTATGTTTCCGATTCTGGAGAAAATTTTATTCCACTATACTCTCCCATAGCGTTCTGATTGAAATCTGTTAACAAATAATAAAAATAATGCTAGTTTAAAGTCATGAATATATGATGAATAAGAACGAACGAAGCCTCTATTCATGTCTCATGTTATACTTTCAGCTTCCAGATCAAATATTATATAAATTAATGCTTGGTTATTCGACAGATAGGTCCAGTTGCATGTGGTTTTAAATTAAAATACTTACATGAGTTTAAACTAATTTAACATCATTTAATTGGAATGAAATTTCCGTGTCTTAAAATTAACTTATAGTGTGTCTCGCTGGAGAATCAGTAATTCAAGTCATTTAATATCAGGGTCATTATCTTCCATTCGATCCAAATATTTACTTAAAGCAAAACACAGTTGTTTCAAAAAGATTCAATTGTACTGTGTAAATCCAGAACAATATTAGTAGTTCAGCGTGAAGCCTAAAATTTACCTCGCTCTGAAGTGACAATAAACAAAGCAAATAAACAGTAACCCTATGTATTCATGTAAAGTTTTCGTAGATAACTGAACTAAAGATTCAACGAGTGACTTCCATGAAATTCACGTAGGGCTTCTCACCGAGCTGCTTGGCGAGAGACAGCAGCATGTCGTCTATGTGCCAGTCGTCGTAGTCCACCAAACCATCGGCTACTATGCTCAGTTTGCGTCTGGAGTCGAAAAAATAACGTTGTAATGCTTTATAAAAAGGGTAGCTAAATAACAATGCTGAGTGTCAACACAGTGTCGTCACACACGGCTTCAAATACTTCTAAAGGACTTATCGTGGCAATACAAAAATATTTTTAAAAGTACGGTTTGACCAATGAAAGGTAAACCTTTTTTTATTCACATAAACCTAAAAAGTTAGCCAACGCATTCGTTTTTTAACCAATGTCATGAGTGACATTTCATCCAAATGCCTATTATATGAAGATTTAAATAACTTTTACTTTCATTCTCACAAAAAGAGGGGAAAACACCCATTACTTTAGTGAAGGTAAAAATGGAACGAACACATTTCCTCACACTTTAAATTTCAGTTAGCTGACATGCTTTGCGTTGAATATAACGTTACAGATATTTCAAAAGACCTGAAATCAGTAAAACGAGCTCTACTAAGGGTGCTTGGGTGCGCGTATGTCAACGAATTCCATTTGGTTTACGGGCTCCCATAAGGGGAAGCTCTTAAGCTTGCACGCAAACGGTTTTTCGCCTTAATGCCCGCGCTGGACGGAAGCAATCATGAAGTATTCCCATACGACCCTCAGGAGCCTGACTTGCCTCAAACTTTTCATCTCGCCGTCGCCTGCACTGAGCATCTTGTCCAAGGCCTGCAGCACCACGTCTGCCTTTAGAAAGAAGAATAACTCTTAAACTCAACGCAAAAATCGGCGCAGGGACTGGAATGCATTCATTTCGTACATGGTAACACATTTACACGATCTATGCTTGGCTTTTCGGCGTCACTTATGCGTTCATCAGAAGGCATAAATCTTGTTTTGAGGTTCCAGTTTATGGGGCAGATATGACTTATATGGTGCTTTGAAAACAGAAACACACTGCCGTAACCAGGCTGCAGCGTCATGCCTTCTTCTACAGAATAAAAAATATTTATAAATTGAGGTGCCAATTCCGGTTCGAAACGTAATTACTATTGTATTTTACGGGGAGGGAAAGTACCCATCATTAAAACTAATGTTCATGTGTTGTTTTCCAAGTTTCTGATGTAACTAGAATTGTGCCAACTCTATAAGTCATCCAAATATGTCCGTATTGATCATTGAATATCTATACAAATTAATCTATATTGAATGCTATATGAAACTAAAGTCAATTATTCCTGAAAACCAGAGGGACAGATGGATACTTTGCATTGTCACTGAATTTGAATATTCAACTCGACCACCATATAATTCCTGTACTGCGCATAGTACTTCTTGAAAATATTTGAATAATCCCTATTTCATACGTTATATTTATCACTAGAAAACCCGTTTTTCAATGAATTACAAAAATTTCATCATTGAATTTCTAGCTAAATGCCCGAATCAGGCCAGTGAAATCGAAAATCTTTTTTACGAACACATTTTCTGTTTTACAAACTGTTTCTTATGCTCACTCTTCGCTGAATCCGGACAGCACGTTAAGAGTTTTTAATTAGTTGAGCGCTATTCCATCCAGCGTGAAGTGGAAAGAGGCTTGATCTTGTAGAAAATATTTTCATTCGTTTGATTGAACGTCCTACATTCACAAGCTCTTTAATCATTAACCATTTTATTTTCAAATTTATGTTATTTAATAGGATTTTATCATACAACCGAAATTTGGTTGCGTCAAAATGAAATCTGTTTTCATCTAAAAAAATTGGATTCATCAAGGCAACAAGCGACTTCTTTATAATGAAATACCATGCCACAAAAATAATCAGCATCAAAATGAAATTTGATTTAATTCGGTGGAAATTTAGCTTTATCACAGCAGAAAAGTATATTAAATTAACTATTTTCACTTTAAGCGTGTAAAAGTGTTTTAGTCTCTGCTAATTATTTTGATACAAATTTGTTAATATTTACAGGGTTTTCCTGATAAACCAAACAAATTTGAAATGAAAAAAAGTAATTCTGATATCTCGAAAAGATGGAAACAATGCAGTGCATCAGTTATGCTTAACAATTATCTACGAAGTCGACGATTGACATTGAAAGTTCATTGCATAATTATCACGGAATGAAGTAGTCGAAACGTTAAGCTATCTCCGAACTTCGTTACTTGGGCCAAAGCAAAACCTCAATTGCAAAACCCTCCCAGTGTCCTAGGCAGGTAAGTACTCTACGATATTTGAAAGCGTTTTGAAGAATCTGACCAGGATTGTAGAGCCACCAACACGCCAAGAAAAGATAAAATTCGGAAACCTAGCGCTCTGGCAGGCCTCAAACCAAAGCGTCATAACCAATTCAACCGTGTCATTATCGACATTGAATAAGAAGAGGCTCACTAGCATCAAGACAATCCGCAGAGCGATCGAAGACCTTGGCCTCCAAACAAGGAAAGAAGTCTCTTATGCACAAGGAAAGAAGCCTCTCTTAACTAAAGAAGTTCGTTTGGTGAAGTGCAAGAAATTTTGAACATGTTGAAGATTAACAGATTGACCGTCGAGTTCTCTGATTTTTTGAGTTGATAGGACTTGTAACAAACGTAACGATCGCTGGATTGCCTCTTAAAAAAGCACTGGTGCTCAACCCACGATGACCACGAAGAAACTAAACTGGCTTTATCGCCTTTCGCACAGTTTCGAATGAGGGCGACTTTTTTACCTTCTTCTTCATCAATAACAAAAAAAAGAATACTAAATCCACCGGAAACGTCTGACAAAACATAAAAAATTCCCTTGTAAAGGACAAGTTAGATCAAAAAGAATATCATATTCCAACATGATTTGGCTTCAGCCCGCACGGCTAGCAAAACCGTGAGTTGCTCAAGAGGTCTGGTGTGCGATTCTGGGCAAACGACTTTTAGCCTCCCATATTCCAGACCTGAACTCGTTGAATATCTATTTTCGGTCGCAAATTAAGGCCAAAGCTTGCGCAAAGCTCTACAACAGCTTTACAGCCCTTAAGATGGACATCAAAAAAGCCGTAGAGTCGTTAAAGACGGCAAAGTTATTCGCACCGTGTCCAGAAGCATGTAGAAGGCAGTCATGTCGAATGAAACTTTCGTTCCTTTTGTTTGCGATATAAAACGTCAAAATTCAGAGTATTCATTAGGGTCCTTTTTGTGAAGTTATTAGAATTTAGGAATAGGAAGAGAAATTTTACGGACTGATCTGAAAGACCCTTTACACTTGTGTGAAACAATACATTCACTTACGAAGCTCTGCTAATTTTGCTTGCTGGCATGCTTACTTGGGTAACCTCTCCACACTCAGCTTTCAGTATAACATCGAGTGAAATTCAGCGCCCTGCTGCAAGAAATAACGTGAGAAAAAGTTTACTTCGTTTTTGTTTAACGAATAATTCAAGTCTTTCGCTACCCAGTCTGAGAAAATTTGTTGTCTTCTTAGTTCAACTTATTATGTTAATCGCACATGCAGTATTATTTGGAATATAGTCTGCTACAAATATTCAGATTAGATTCTATATGTTTCTTTAACAAGTAATTTGAAATAATTTTTCCATTGAAATTGTTGGCTGTGTAAAATGTTCAGTTACCAACCAATTATTTGCTAAAAATCTGGCCGTAAGAAGCACAAGTGATCTCTTTGTGTATGAATAATTGCAAAACAATCGTGAGTAACTGAGGAACTCGATGAGGCTTCCCGTATCTACCGCACTCTTGTGCTACAACTGTATCGTAGATACTCTGAATTTCCCCTGCGTTCGGAAGCAGCGAAGAATTCGCTCTGATAATGATAAACATAGAATTGAAGGCTTGCAAAAAATAAACGTACTTGAGGGGATCATCTCAGGCCCCAGTCGGTCCGGTGAGTTTTTTTTGTATTGTTGTTGGGAAAGAACCCTTAGGTGGTGGACTATTCGGTCCTAAAATTTTATGGCGCTATGGACACTACGGACACTACGGACACTATTGGCGCTACAGACACTAGCGCTACGGACACTAGGGCTACGGACACTACGGACACTACGGACACTATTGGCGCTACAGACACTAGCGCTACAGACACTAGCGCTACGGACACTACGGACACTACGGACACTACGGACACTATTGGCGCTACAGACACTAGCGCTACGGACACTAGCGCTACGGACACTACGGACACTACGGACACCATTGGCGCTACAGACACTAGCGCTACGGACACTAGCGCTACGGACACTACGGACACTACGGACACTATTGGCGCTACAGACACTAGCGCTACGGACACTAGCGCTACGGACACTACGGACACTACGGACACTATTGGCGCTACAGACACTAGCGCTACGGACACTAGCGCTACGGACACTACGGACACTACGGACACTATTGGCGCTACAGACACTAGCGCTACGGACACTAGCGCTACGGACACTACGGACACTACGGACACTATTGGCGCTACAGACACTAGCGCTACGGACACTAGGGCTACGGACACTACGGACACTACGGACACTATTGGCGCTACAGACACTAGCGCTACAGACACTAGCGCTACGGACACTACGGACACTACGGACACTATTGGCGCTACAGACACTAGCGCTACGGACACTACGGACACTATTGGCGCTACAGACACTAGCGCTACAGACACTAGCGGTACGGACACTACGGACACTACGGACACTACGGACACTACGGACACTATTGGCGCTACAGACACTAGCGCTACAGACACTAGCGCTACGGACACTACGGACACTACGGACACTATTGGCGCTACAGACACTAGCGCTACAGACACTAGCGCTAGGGACACTACGGACACTATTGGCGCTACAGACACTAGCGCTACGGACACTACGGACACTATTGGCGCTACAGACACTAGCGCTACGGACACTAGCGCTACGGACACTAGCGCTACGGACACTACGGACACTATTGGCGCTACAGACACTAGCGCTACAGACACTAGCGCTACGGACACTAGCGCTACGGACACTACGGACACTACGGACACTATTGGCGCTACAGACACTAGCGCTACGGACACTAGGGCTACGGACACTACGGACACTACGGACACTATTGGCGCTACAGACACTAGCGCTACAGACACTAGCGCTACGGACACTACGGACACTACGGACACTATTGGCGCTACAGACACTAGCGCTACGGACACTACGGACACTATTGGCGCTACAGACACTAGCGCTACAGACACTAGCGGTACGGACACTACGGACACTACGGACACTACGGACACTACGGACACTATTGGCGCTACAGACACTAGCGCTACAGACACTAGCGCTACGGACACTACGGACACTACGGACACTATTGGCGCTACAGACACTAGCGCTACAGACACTAGCGCTAGGGACACTACGGACACTATTGGCGCTACAGACACTAGCGCTACGGACACTACGGACACTATTGGCGCTACAGACACTAGCGCTACGGACACTAGCGCTACGGACACTAGCGCTACGGACACTACGGACACTATTGGCGCTACAGACACTAGCGCTACAGACACTAGCGCTACAGACACTAGCGGTACGGACACTACGGACACCCCAAACCCCCCCCCCCCCCCAAGATAAGAGGACTAAAAATCCTGAATTTTCGAACCCATATAAAAACAAAATAAAACGGGAAATGGAAAATTTGAAATAGTAGTTTTGTTTACAATGCTTTAAGGATTCTAAAACTGTCTCTGGTTTTGTTCTAGCATAAAACCTCAAGAGTTCTATTCATTTGAAATAGTCGTATCAATAAAACTGAACTAAAAACCAATATGTCAAATTTTGTCAAAAAACTAGGCCCTGAATCGAAAAAAATGAATAGGAGAAATTGTGTTTTTTTTTAAAGTGACATATAATAGTCAAATTTCTCAAGAATTAGACTACAAAAATAAAATTTCATAATTTTTATAAAAAAAATTATTTATTTATTTATTATAAATTACAATTCCCAGTGTGAATATGAAGTTATGCATGGAGATTATCGAAATATAAATGAAAACAACATTCAATTACATAAATTGTCCATTATATTGCACTTCAAGAAAAAATTTTGTTTCTGGCTTTTACCCAAAACCTCTAACTTTCGACATTCAAAAGAGGACTCGTCAGTGAGTTTTTGTGCTAGGAAAAAACAAAGTCAGTTTTAGAATCCTTGAAACATTTCTAACAAAAGTACGTTTCCAAACTTCCAAATTTTACCCAAATTTTTTTTCAGTGTCATAAGCAAAAATTTGTGTATATTTGATTTGTTGATAAAATTCCGCATATATATATAAAAAATTACAAATGTCAAAACTTAGAACCGTACTTCTGTTAGAAATCCTTCAAGGATTGTACAACTGTGTTTAGTTTTATTCTATCATCCAAACTCAATGACGAGTTCTCTTTCGAAATATCCATATAAATGTACCAAAAAACCTATTTTTCGTAAAAAAATAAGGCCTAAATCGAAAAAGTTACAGGAGTAAAAAGTTCAATTTCAACAAACACATGTACTGGCCAAATTTCAAACGAAGCGGATGAAAATAGTCAAAATCTTGAGATGTTCCCCTGAAAGCAGTGGAAAATTGTGAACTCCAAAATATGTTTTTAGATTTCGTGCTCTCAGAAGATGATGATGATCGATGTTTATGGGAAATACAGAAGCAGAGTTTGACACAGTGTCTTGGGAAGAAAAGAAGCTAAACGGAAAAGGAAAGATGCAGAAATGAAAAATGCGCTTTGCGAATGTAATGCTAGTGTTGAAGGATATTGGTAAGTGGTTGGTTGGTGGTGAAAACTAGCCACACATCGGGGCTTTGTAGGATAGGGTTACCTTAGTGAGCATCTATAGTGCTGCACGCGTTGTAGAAGGTTGTAGATGGTACTTGTTTGTTGTTGTGTCAAGTGTACTTTGGTCGCGGTGAGTGGGGGGGATTGCTTTCATTTTTGAGACCTGGAATTATTTGTGTTGTTTCTGGGGAGCGTTTTGCAGGACGTGAGGTGTAAGCAAAGTTGTTTTGCCGAATTCTTTTAGCGTGTTTGTGGAGTATTACATTGATTGGCTGCAGGTTTGCTCGGCGATGTAGCTGAACGGAGATCTTGAAGTCTTGCCATTCTGAGTTTTTGTGTATTTTGAAGCTCGGTTCTGTACTCGCTGAAGTAATGAGATAGTTGATAGGATAGAGTTGGAGCGTGTGGAGGGGAATAGCTGAGTAAATGAGGGTTGATCTGATGGGGGCGATATAAAGTATAGCGGACGTTTTTCTTCTAGGCTTAGGTGTATGAATCGATAAAGGCGTGAGAGATTTTGGTGTGCTATTGCTGCTCGTTGTCGAGTGTGATGCATATCTGGTTGTGCTGATTGTGAGTCCTGCAATTTCACCTGTGGTAGTGTATGGGTGTGGAATATTGCTGATGTACACCGTGGGATGTTCATGGCGGCTGATAGATATCATTGTAAACTTATTTGTATTAATATGAATTCTCCATTTTTGTTCGTTATAATAAATTTGAGTAATGGTACGTGTTGTTAGAATAACTGCTCTGATGTGTGAATGGTCGTGTGATGTCAGCGAAAGCTATGTAGTCAGTGTTGGGTATAGGTGGGGAAGGTCGTGTGTAAAGTAGTTGCACAGCGTTGGAGAGAGGACTGCTCCTTCGGGGACTCCTGAGTTGAAGGAGAAGGATGGGCCACTAAAGTTCGAGATTAGCATAGCTGCGGTTCGGTTGGCGATGAAACTATACAAGATATCGTTAAATAGTGAGTGAATTTGTACCTGTGACAGTTTGAATTTAACACCAATTTACTCAGATGAATTGAACAATGCCAAAAATAAGTGGTAAGCTCATCTGTGTTACCCTGCACTTTCATTCCATCGCTACTTTATCGAATATTAATGATTCACTAACTCGTAATTGTACTGTTTATATTTTGAATATTCAACTGATGAGGTATTTATTTATATAAAATAATGCTGTATATCATAGCATATTTTATATATTCTAGCGTATAAACACGCATTGGATAAAATCTAATGGCTGAACGAATATTAAATGATACGTTTGAATTTTTAGCTTAATTTAGGTAAGAACTTTAGAAATAAGTGAATAAAAAGACTAGTTTCATAAACACTGGGTACATGAATGCATACTGAAAATGTATAAACTTGAATCTTCAGTTTTCCTGGAAATAAAACGAACTATACATTCACCCTGTCTCAGTAAGTTGGCACATCTTAGCAGTTCTTGTTGCTGTTGCTGTTGCATCATGTAATTAAAAAGCTGCAGAATAAAAAGAAAAAACACTCTCGTTTCGTGTTTATTAAAAACTTTATCTTCTTGGTGTTTGAGCGTTACATTGTTTATTATTATCAAGAGCTGTAAGATAAATAGCATTTATTGCACACTAGCGGATAAATTTAATGCTTATTGAAGCTAGACTGAGCTGAAAATATAGCACTGTATATGACGTAGAAGCAATAAACCTAAGATCTCTCTTAAGGAGGGCGTCCCCTAATGGACCTTTTTTAATTATTAAACTTAGAGCAATGAAATTTGGTATACTGATAGGGAATGCATTTTGGAATCGTTCGTCTCTCAAGAAAAAATGCAATTTTCTTTTAAGAAAACGAGATATTTTTAGAAAAGGGAGTTGATTTTTTGGGGTGGGGTACAAAATGCATCTCTTCCCACAGTTTTTAAGCTACAGAGATGATTTTTATTTCATTAGATGCGGAATATTGTGTAGGTTATAGGAAGTAAACAGAAAATCTTATAAGTCATAATTAAAATTTTGAAAAAAATTTTCGAAGGGCCATTTTTTGGCCAAAAATCTTCATTTGTGACGTCACAACTTTTGATCGTGACAAATTCAGAAGCAACCCTTTACTTCCCATAATCTGCACGCGTTTCCGGGTCCTTTAATACCAAAATCATCATTGTAGCTTGAAAACTATAGGAGGGGATGCATTTAGAAACCCCACATTCCGATCCTCTAAAAAAAGGCAAAATGGGTAAACATAAACAATCTCAATTTTTTTTCGTTATTATTTGTGGGATCAGCTAGGACCCTTGAAATCATTAAACAGTAATAAATAGACATAGAAGATGACATAGCGACGTCGCGCCGTAAAGAAATAGCCAAGGGGGAGGTGTAACATGATAAAATACCACTTCCCCCTCCCCTCCACCCCATTCTTCATACCCCCGTAACGGGTGAACGAGCAAACGTACGAACTTCATTTTTTCACAGGATGTACCTGACCTCTTTCACCTCCAAAATGTTTAGCTTAGCTAAACAAAATGTTTAGCTTAACTAAACGAAATGTTTAGGTTAGCTAAGCAAAATGTTTAGCTTTACTAAACGAAATGTTTAGGTTAGCTAAACAAAATGTTTAGGTTAGCTAAACAAAATGTTTAGCTTAGCGATGCTCATCCGAGTTCGCATTGTTTACAAGCATTTTAATTCACATTTAAAAGAATCTCAATACACGTGATACGCGAGTTTCGTTGAATATTTTAGGTTAGGTTACACGTTTTCGTGCACAATCTGTTCATCTCTGTCAATATTTATTTACCGGTGTTTTTCAGCAGACGTACCCTCCTCATAGTCCGTAACATAAGAAATGTCCGCTCCTGTATTGTCATTCTATTCGCATTCCAGTTCACGCTTGCGAGCTCATTCTAAAATGTAATGAGGAATAAATGTCCTATCTCTCACAGTTCCTAATGATGGTGATAAATGTAGTACTCGAAAGCACTAGACGTAAGCTCTTACGAAAGTTGAAACTATTGTGTTCTCTTCTGCTTTCATTATGTGTCCTTCGATTGGTTAATTGCAGAAGTAATAACACTAGCAGTAATAGTGCAAGTACAAGTTTGTTAACCGATCATTAGTACAGGTTTTTCAATCAGATGAAGGCTCCAGTGAATAAATTGTTTCGTGAACTCTGTAACTACATTGCTGTAGTTATTCATGTCGATTTTGATATTTGACTCTCTAAATAATCTGAATGTTCATGTAGATGAATAATAACCATTCATTCATCATAAAAATGCGAACTTGATTTCAGACAGGATATCTTCACAGCATTCTTCCCTTACTCTAGCGTTTGTTTGAGCTCAAAGCTGTGTTTTGATAACTGAAACTTTTACCGTGTCGTCTGTTTTTATCAATTTAGTAAAAAATTTGACCGCATTATCTGCATAAACCATTTTTAGAATCATCTCATATCAAGACTTGGGTATAAATTAAATCACCGTGCTATTGTAGAAATGTGAATTAGTTTTTACGAGTGTTATTCACACCGTAACTTGAACAAGAGACATGCCGGAGAATGTGACTGTACGCTTTTTCAGTTATTGGATCGAGTATGAATTCACCACATTATTGTGCTGCAAACGATGGGCTTCACTGAAAGCAAAAACGACTTGCCGTTGTCCTAGTCCCTCAGCAATCTCATCACTCAATCGATGGTCCAAAAGCTCAGCAAATGCCGCGACACGACCCTCTGAGTGCAAGCGAGACCAAACAGCTGGAGAGCAATCTTTGATACGTCAGCTGCTGATCGGTCGCGAGAATTTGACGCTGAGAAAAACTTCGCGTCGAAATGGTCTTGAAATAGCTCTTGGAAACTGGTCCCCACGGATAAATGAAGATTGCTATGTCTTGGAGGCAATGCTGAAGCTGTGGGATACTGCGTGACGAGTTCGACAACGATTCGTTTGTTTATTAGGCTTTGATTGAAATTTTCGGACATCGGGATAGCACTGTGTGTTCTTTTATGTTGGCTTATCATCGTTTTCTCGCCTTTTATGACGGAAAAATATCCTTACTCGATAGAATGTTACTACATAAAACTCAGGTATTCAATGATTCGGAGTGGGCTCTCGAGACCATGGTATGAACTAAATTTAACGTACCACAGACACGAGAATTTTTAATATATCTTTTTATGAGCTTATTGTTCTGTCAGGTATTAGAGCGAGGCACGTCATTTTCATCCTTCCGTTACTGCTTCTCTGTCTTGGATTACCGTCGCGCTAAACGGAAATTCAGAGACGTGGGAAGCACCTACAAAGTCTTCTCTATGATACAATGCTATTTAGAATGTTCAAGTTTCAGATTATTGTTGTAACTAAAAGATTTTCGGGAAATAATATTAAGAAATATCTTCAACGCACTGAAATGTTTTACTGCAGCTTGGAGACTGAATGTGTATGGTTAAATTTACTGCTACTGTCACTGGATTACTAAATAAATATGTCAGAGAAATTTCTTAATTTACCTTTATTTACGAATAACCTGCAGCTCGTATAATACGATAGTTTATGCAGAAAAGTAATTAAAGGAATAAATTTACAACCTGTGTGAAAATAATTTAAAAACAAAAGTCTTCCAGGTTGTCTCCTGAACTTTGATGCACCAAAATGGTAATTCAAAATAAAATTTGCGTACCTCGCGAAAACATTTCAGTATTCCGATAATTTCTAGTTTTCTCATTTATAACTGTGTAATGAGTAAATTTTGGAGCTCATTATTAAATTCCTGAAGGGCTTTAGCTACCGTGAAGCAATTGTGGTGGTAATTCTGTTGTGAAAAAAGTAAAAATGGAAATATCCCGAGGAACAAAAAGTGCAAAAAATTGCTTTAGTGAATGAATTTAATCCCTGATTCCTGAAAACCATCGCAAAATGTTCAGAAATATGACAGCAGGATAAAAGAACTTATTTCTTTTCAGTAATTCTTTCAAATATTGATAATGACAATTTTTCTCCAAAAATTAAAGTATACTCCCATGGCTGAAGTGGAAAATAAAATTTCCGCTTGTTTTTATTGGAACTCTGATCGACTATATACCGTCGTAAGCCTATGATTCCTTAAAGGACATGTTAAGGATTATAACTTGTTCGATTAACTTCTGGTTTTGGTTACCCCGAAATCGAGCGTTTTATTAGATTGATGTCAGTTTGTGAATAGGAATTAATTTTCACACTCCATTAAAATAAACCAGTATACATATCCAATGAGGCGAGCCTGATTTTCCAGTGAGAAATACAGCGAAAAATACTATGAGTGAAATTAATAAAATAAACGTGAAAGCTGTCAAATATCTTAGCGTTTTGCAGCACAGTAGTTCGTGTGTGAGCGATGTTCAGCCAGATCGAAGGAAGAGATGCAGCGCAATGAACTAGATGTTATTTTGAATTCCTACCCTTAGCTGCTATCAAATTATTCCCATTGGGTTCAGTAGAGGTAAGTAATATTTTACGTCTTCAAACTAGGGTCAATTATTGTTAAGGAACAAAGTTTATGGAATGTAAACGAAATGTGTACATTGTTGCACTAGTATTTTTGCAGCACTATAGAAGTATTTCTGAAGTTCTAAGGCACAACCTCACATGAGCAGCTATCTCATTGGAAAGTATTCTTGTGATACATCCAGTACGTCCACAATATTTTAATTTATTTTAAATTTTTAATTTCTTCCTTCCTCACAGACATTTCCTTCCATAAAAAGGCCACGAACAAAGGACCTCAAAATCATATAAACTTGGGGATGAAAAATAAATAGAGCTTATCACATTGACAGATACTTCAGATCGAGTGGATCAACTCCTTCATTTTGTTCAGTAAAATTTTAGCAAATTCTAATTGAAACTCTTGCCCTTAACTAGAATGTTTCAGTCAATGGACCGTCGAGAAATGCTGAAATGAACTCCATATTGCCCCTCAGAGCAGCAAAGCCTGTACATGAGGCTTTCAGGAATATTTAAATTTGTCCAATGTTGGGACGTGATCTCCTCTTGTCGAATGAGGGCAGACTTTAAGGCCGCAATAAAAATCAGTTATGGTTAATTAGTCATTATAAGAAATTTCTTAAATATATGTAACGGGCTGCAACGCTACGAGATCCATCTAACTCTTATTGTTATTCAATTTTGTTGAGTTGAAACAGTTCCAGTTCGAAAATAGCCCAGTTTCGACTGACTTATTTTTATATTTACTTGAGCGTGGACCCGAAAATAATAGCCTCATCATACGGAGCGCCCTCTTCATCCATGAACAACACGTTTTCGTCTAATGTGAGACGCCAGAGTGCTAATTTTACCTCAACTTTAACTCTTACTTGATTGAGATAAAACCTTATTCATACGTGACAAATTTTTTATTATTTTCTACCCTTTGAAAGTTTCACGTACAGTAACTTATTTCATGCGTTAAAAAATTTTACTTTTTCATTGTTTAGCTGTTTTGTAGCGCTTGGTTGGCATGTTTGTCGTTCAAACTCAGGAAAACAGCTCCCGCTCCTGCTGAGCGATACCCCTTCAAGAAATGCATTGGAGAGTCCAGACTTGGACAAATGATGCAGTAAGGTTGGTTATTTCAGACGACGCTGGAAATCAAGATTGAAAAATAGCTTTCCTTTGGTTTCGGGCGTTGGCAATTCAGTGTTATCGGAACCTCCTACAGTCTGGAAATGAAAGGAAGCATCCATGTCAGTGAGTGAACGCTTAAATTTCCGATCAGAGAAAACGTGATTCATTTTGTACTGCCGTCAAACATGCGGTGAAATGGGTGATGTATTTTATTCTCGTAGCTCGTGGTTGCTCAAAGGAAGAGAAGTTTTATAGCATTGCAATCGTCATGTCTTAAGCATTATCCTCCATCTAAAGCTAAACAAATGTGTATTACCGTACCCTGTTAAGAATAATCGGTAAAAATACCACGAGACACTGAGTTGCATTATATTAAAGTCGAGAAGTGCATATAAAGCCATAAATTGCTATCCAATAGCATTTTATGCATTAAATAGAAAATTAAAAACAACAAAACAAGTAACGAAAGGCTTTGCGATCTTACCGGTATGGTGATGAAGCTCCAGACGGCCTCGGTGAGATTTTTAAGACTCAAGGGCTCTTTAGGATCGAGCGGCAGTTTGGGAGCGTGCAGTAACGGCCGGTCGTCGCTTCCACGAGACCTACGAGCGGGTCTGAACAAACGAGGTCCTGTTTCGTCGTCGTTTGTTTTGGCAGGCGAAGGAGAGACTGATCGGTAGGAGCAGTTCGCATTATCAGGTTTGTTCAACTGCTGCGAGAAGGAGTGGACCCTCTGTTGCACCACCCCCACGCCGTTCGCGCCCATCAGGTGCTCCAGTGAAGGCCCTCGCTCCCACACAATGCGGGGCTGGGGTTCTCTCTTCATTGCAGTCTCATCTCTCTGGCTGAAAGACCCTTGACAAAATGACGCGGAAAATGATCCCTGGTGTTGCATTCTTGGATCGCTTAAAGTGACGGAAGCTTTCCTAGAGTTGCTGACGGGATAGTCCGACTTGACATCACTTGGGCAAGTTTTGCCCTTCGTTGAGTCTTTGTTCTCATCAGAAGTTTCTCCGGCAGCTTTTTGCACATGATACGAACTGAACGGACAAGCCATATTTTACACTATTGGAAGGTACTTTTCAGGATTTTACTCATTCTTTTCAATTAATAAACCCTGAGAAAATTCCACACACGTTTAATTTAAATTTTAAACACAGAACATAAACCGCTGTTTGTAAATTTTAACAAAGCCTCAAGAAAAATACTGTTTTAAACGGAATAAAAAGCAGCGCAGAAAATTGTTCATCTGCTACATAAAATCAATTCAATTTGAGAAATATTGCCAGAGGAAACCTTCCTTACTGAGCAGCTTCTTCAAACTGCAGGAGGAAGCATCAACAGCAGCCTTCAAAGCAGTCTACAGCTTTTGATGCCCCACAAAATTCACTTTAATGGGATTCAGGGCAATTAGAATTCACAAAGCCAGACAATTTTTTGTACTTTTGAAGAAGCGGATGGGTTTCGTTCTTGGTGAAAATTTCTTTCAGGCTCATCTACTGCCTGAGGTTTTTAAGTTGAAGTTGACTTGAAAAAACTTCCAGATGTCAAACTTTTATTTCCTTGTGACTCTATGAAGATGTATTTTGTTTTCTAGATAACTTGATTTTGCAAGCCTAATTGAAGAATCTAAAGATATTTAACCTCATAGAAAAATATCACGATATGAAAGCAGTCAATAAATAATACTAGATGATAGAACGGCCATTTCTGTTTTGTACCCTTTTAATGTTATTTCATTTATAAGATTTCGCGTACACAATCGTGGTTCATAGTAAGCATGGTAACCAACACATATTCATGGGCAGGAAAAACATCACACGCTGAAATTTATCTATGCTGGGGTTAACTGCTATTGTAGAGATTAACATTATTTTGTCGAGAATCTGTTCAGAATCATCAAATTTTGCGAATTAAAAATGAAAATTCTTGTAATTGTGTGTAATGTAACAAATTTTGTGCTTACGTAAAAAGTTGTGTGTTGAAATGTCTCAGTAAATCCAGCAGCGCAGAGGGGTGGCTTCAACATGAATGTTTTATGTCGCTTAAACATGTATGTTTTCTTTTATGCCTGTGTGTTTAGGGGGAGCGATAAGAGTTAATGGCTCGAACGACGGCTGTTGACATTGGGTCTTGTTTCTGGAGGGGCCTAGGTTGTGGTTATAGCAAATTTTTCATGCGAGCGAGCCTTGGGAAACTCGAGACGGTCGAAAAATGCCTACCCAAGCGCGAACAAAGTCGCCTTGTAGTCAAAGATAAATCGAGACACTCAGACCGAGAGAGTCGGCAAACCAACGGTCGGTTTCGAAGGAGCCTGAGCGTGGGATACAATGAGGCTAAGAAAAAATAAATAAAGACGAACTGCGGGACTACCAATGAGAAGAGATGTGGGCGGTCACTGGCAGGGTCTGAGGATTCTCATAGGCCGAAGGTGAGAGTGCACAACCCTCGAAGAAAATACGCCAGGGCTCAAGGCGTCTGGGGAACAATGGACAGTTCGACCGGCGAAACCGTAACGTGAGGTGCAACCTAGAAACGCGGGTGTGTTCACAATAACAAGCGCAATAATAAGAAAAGTGGCTATATTGAAAATTATACTAAGTTTCACGCTATAATGTAATCCAGAAAGTAACACATTCTCGTTTCACTTGCAGAAAATTACGTGTTCCCGTCACCACGTTCACAAAGGGGAAATTTATCAAAACATAACCCACCGTGGGAGTTATTGATGGAACATGGAGATGCTGCACTAGAAGGGAGGGTAAGAGATGCATTTCTTAAAAAGAAAGAGTAAAGATATTGTTGAGATAAATATTGCGATAATTCATTGTCATTCAGTCATTGATGCGCTTAAAAAGTAACGAGTTAAATTTTTATCTTTGACAGGCGGGACGGTTATTCAGTCATACATCTGAGGATTGATCAGCTCGAATGAAGGGAATCGACGTGTGAACATGCTGAAACGTAATGAGCAAGATGACGTCATCACTAGACATTTTCTGAACAGTGCATAAGATAGGCCTTTGAACTGAAGCGAGTCGCGGACGAATTTTGTGGTTGAAGTGACCTTCGCCTACTGGGCTGCTGGGGGCGCTGAGACATTGTAGGCATTATTTGTGTTATGTTTGGATGCATAAGCAATCTGCGGTTAAAGGCTGGCCAGCCAATGTTTCTGTGTAATTATGTGATGTAAGTCATTTGACGTGTGCTATTTGATTTCATCACTCAATTAGCATTATTCCTAACACCATTCATTGTGTGTGCGCTCATTAATGTTTGTATGACGTATAACTGGAAATTATAAATGTTAAGCATAGTTCATCCTGTGTATCATGCCCCACCATATTAGAAACGATCAATCGTAACACCAAGGAGGGCGCCCAGAAAATGCGCTGCGTAAGTGGGTCAGCGATCCCCGGTGAGTACCTTTATTTTTAGTATATGTACTGTAATTGCCGATTATAATTCATTTAATTTGTGTTGTGCATATAGCCTGGAGGTGTGCCATTCCTCTATTCCGAGAACCTGATCTTCTTGTTAATGAATTGTTAACAAGGAGGTGAAGGGTAACATTCTCGTGACAATTTTATTTAAATATTAACTATTCAATTCAACGCTAATTTTTCATACAATGAGAATGAACTTAATAATATCGTTCTATAGACACCTCTTGAACATCTCTTGAGCTCTTGAACGTAAAAGATAGAACGCTCAGAATGTCAAAAATATTCACAAAGATGTAAGGTGAACGAAGAGCACTAGACAGTGAAATTATTCTCAGATGAAAGCTTATTGATTATACCTTCTATTTTTGTCATCTGTTCTTTTGTATTCAATATCAATAAATAGCTGAAAAAGATTTTCCTTTCAAATTTTTAGAGGCTTCAAAATTCTGGTCGTGTTTAACCAGTTTTCAGAGTAAATTCCATTTTCATCAGAGCTGTGCAGTTTTTAATTCAATTATTTGAGCTCTTAGCGATGTGCAGAATTAACACTCGGCGCACTTCAACCTTCGCTCGCTAGCGACTGCTGGTTTCCTGGCTGGTGACTAGGAAACGTTATAGTGTGAGCTCTGTGCGCTCGGTCTCAAGGCAAGGAACTCATGCCAGTTAATCTTCGCAATCGGTCCTCGATAGCGCCAATGCTGAGCAGCCATGAGAGTCTGCAATGAGGATAAGGAGACCCTTGAACTTTTCAAAGGCTTTGGACGAGAGCGGATGTTCTTTTCATTAGAAGGACGAGCTCATCTCAATGGAGATTGCGCCTATCATTTAAAAATTGGGATGTTCTGTTAAGGTTATATGCCTTACTCTTTTTTGTTTCAATTAATACAGGGTTTGGAAAAGCATGGAATGATAATGCTTGCTAGCAAAATGAACGATTGAAGAAAAAATGAATGCTGCTAAACAGGAAAATGTTTTTCTTCAGTGTTCCTCAACAGTTTTCTCAGTCAAGACACACGTCATAAAATCCGATCATCCGAAAGCAGCTTTACAGAGCTCAATTGAAGCGTTCATTTGATTAGTTTTACGAAAAATGCAAGTTTTCTATTCCAAGAAATAAAAAGTATTGCATGTCGAGTCGAACTAAAACGGAATTTTTTAAAATCTCTGAGACGCAGCCTCGTTCAAAGGAATTGTTAATTCTTTAGCGGGATTGGTCCTTTGGATAATTTTTTCTCAATAGGGAATATATCTATCCTGCGCATCTCACATTAACGTTCCGTGATTCCGTCAACTTAGCTGCGGCTGCTGCTAAGTGTCGTTAATTTAGGCGTGCGACGCAGCAGCGACGCCGGCACCCAGGGCCTCAGTCCTGAGAGCTCGGAGCGGATTAGTCGTCGTGGCAGTCCATTCCAGCCTCGGATATGCGGAGGCTTAAACGGCAAATCCTTCTGTCGTATATGGGAACGGTAGAGCGGTTGCTTTCGTAATAAACTCAAAACAGGAGCTTGTTGTTTCGAGAACTATGATCTAGCCTTAGGCTGGAGTCTGCTTTGCTTGTTCAACACAGGATTTTCGTCCTGTATTTCCTTTTCCTTGCATTCCTGCGAAAGCTACAATTTTTAACAAGTCAATAACATGGAATCCAATTCAAAGTGAAAGGGGCTTTACCCAAAAAAACTTCGATTTGATTTGGCACAAGCGAAGAAGAACACGTTTTACAAAAAACGTACATAATATATTTGACGAATCAATTTTAGATTTGATTGTCCTCAAGAAGCGCTTAATATTTGGCCTGCGTTGCAAATTAAGCCTTTCGAATCAATGGCTGGTCCTTGCTTTAGTTATTCCTTTATTCCCATCAGCATTTTGAAAAGTAGCCTGTATTGTGAAATTCAAACCTCATATGCATGTCCATAGAGAGAAGTGGGTGCATATATTTACGTAGGTCCAAATGTATATGCTCGTATACTAGATTATTTTCATCTTCTTCTGCCTTCTTTTCATCTTTCAGAGAAATTTAAATTTGAAGCAAATGAACTTGTACTAACCGCAAAAAAATTATTCAAGTTTTCCAGCGTTAAAAATCACAATTGAGCTGTTGTTAACTTATCAAGCAAATAAAACTGTTCGGCTAGTAATATAAATTGATGACTATCCACAAGCACGTAAAGTTCCAATAATTATCCAATCCCTAGTCTATGACAATGATAATAAGGGAAAAATTCATGATTAATAAATGAACACCCCGTTTAATTTTATTGAAAATTATGATCAACTGCGAAATGCTACTCAGAATATTAATCGGAAACAGAGACAAGCCTTCCGTCTCGTTCATTAGAATCCATAAGCCCAAAGACTACCGTCTATTCTATTAGAGGATAGGGCGTATGGTATTAAAGATTGATATGCGGAGTGAATATATATTCTACAGGACGATTCACGCAAGCTGAATATATGGAACTTTGATCTCCATCATAATCAAGAGAGCTTCTAAATTTCCTGAATAAATGCAATTTCGTGCGTTCCAAGAGTAAACATATTCTGAGAACCGAGTTTTGTATTCAGGAAAATGTACAACGCTAAGCCGAATAAAAATCCGTTTACACCTTAAATTTTGTCAGGAAGTGCTCTATTTTGGAGGGAGTTCGTGGTTTAGGAATGCCTTGTTCACGTGAGCGGAGAAGCCGTTCTCAAATATTCAGATTCAGTTATCTGAAACGTAAACGGGATTTCTCAAATCGTGACTGAGAATAATAAATTCTTGAAGATTTTATTGGAGGAAGAGTGGAACTAGATTGGAGCTTAGATTAAATATTGAATTTCAATTCAAATAGCTATTAATTTCCACTCGGATTGCTTAATTTAAAGTTTACTTTTCATGGGGTATTTCATGTATACAGTCAACGCTTTAAAGTATATTTTTTTAAAAAGTTCATTAACGTAATCGATATTTATTTTCTCCGAGTGGTGCCGTGTATGCGTCTATGACTTCATTTTTTACATCATGAATATATTCATAAAAAGCTGTTCTTTCAAATTGCGTAGGATATTCTGTATCATTTCAATGGTATTGCCTCTTTTCTAAGCCATTGCCGAATCATAGGCATCCCTATGTCAGAACATCAAATATTATACTACACAATAGTTAACTGTGTCAAGCCAATCTACTGATGTTTCCTTCACTATCACTCTGTTTGCAGGACAGTGGCGTGGAAAAAGGGCCGAGAAGCCAAGCGCAATGAAAATCGTTACAAAATCCATGACAGGACCTTGTCGTTCGCTTAATATACAACAGGAATGCTCACTGTAGTGTGAATTGATATATATTATGGCTTATGATGAAATATAGATGTTCGGAAGATGATAAATGTTGCAAAACTTAGGTTGCATTGTTCAGCGCACTGACGCGAAGCTTTCAACCACTTCACAGCGGCCGCTGCGGAGCCCCGACAGGATTTACATGGACGGTCGCGGGATGTTCTCGGACTCTTTGAAGGGAGACCGGTGCAAAGCCGCGGAATACTTTGTTCTTGTTCGGGGATGTAAGCTGAAATTCTTCTTGCTGAACTTACATTTTGTGAAATTTAGTGCTCTTGCTTTGGCACGAAGTACTCGGAAGTTTCGAGTCTGTGTCGGTCTTAAAGGTGATCGTTCTTGCCAATGAAGCTCTGGCTTTCATGTGCTGTTAAAAATTTTATTTCGCCGTGAAAGAAAACCTCTACCAAAGAACAAATGTACCTAGAAAGGAAAGCTTACTTCGCTCATAGCAACGGGCTTAGAGGCTAAAAAGTGTTTGTTGCGTCACATCTTTATAAAAGTCTGAGTCCCAAACAGGTGTCGAAGAAAATCTTCCAGTTTTAACGTCGCTCTAAGTACATAATCCTACGACATATGTCCATCTGCGCTTTGTATAATGAGCGTAATCGTAGTATGTTGGTACAATAAACTGGCACGTGTAGTATAACTGCTATGGCATAATACATAAATTCTTAAGTCTATGAATGATATGTTAAAACTTAGCCAAAAATGTTGGCGCTGGTATGGGGCTAAAAATTCCCATTTGGAAAACGAAGACAAAAATACAATTTTCATAGACGGCTCAACATGAATTCCAGTTTGCTTCTAGCAAAAAAATTCTGAAAAGAGGTACTGAGAAGGGCATGTGTGGAATTAGAACACGCTATGAAATATCGTTTGCATTCCATCGTGATACCTAAATACACGAAATATTAACGGAGCTAATATTTTAGCAGAACAATTATAAAATAGTTTTGTTTTTCAAATGCTAAAATAATTATTTTTAATTATTTTCATTTGCAGAGCAAAAATGTCTCATTAACTTTATTTTTTGCAGTTTTAACTCATCAAGCTTTTAGCTTGAAATGACCCATATATGACGAAAAATGTTATGAAAAGAATTGAATACACTCATGGCTGACAATAGAAGAAAAAATGTCGACATTCTTTAGAATAACAGTGATATAGTTGGCATATTTCGGATAGTTATATTCAACATTGAATGGACGTTTATTTTTTCTCATAGTTTATGACTATGTTTTGACAGAAAGGCAGCAGCAGTCTTCTGAACAGAATGAGAACACGGAAAGAAAGGAGTTCTTAGAAAAGTGTATTGTAAACCTAAGTTCCTTCGTTGAAAGACCATCAAAATGGATATAAATGTGTGCTAACAGTATAGAAGACAATTACCTTAATTTAACAACGTATATATTGACTTACACACGAACACATTTTCAATGTGTTTGTTGGAACGTGGAAATGAGCATTAAAAATAGACCGGTGATACATTATCAACTCATTCAGCTCTCTCTTTTTTTGTTTCGTGGACATTTTAGCTGATGAAGCTGACTGCAAGGCAACAATGGCGGTGCCCGGAAGGGTGGAAGCCTGTGAAGTGCCTCGGCCTCGACTGGCAGAGGTTGGGTTTAGCGAGGGTAAGTTGGAGATGAGCGTATACGAGCAGACGGATGAAGAGGTGCAGCAACGAAACATGATCTCTGACGAGCTAACATGAATTTGAAAGCTGTCAGGACACGAGCTATAATTATTCCCGCTCAACTTATATTTGGCTAAATTTTGTGTTCTTGTTATTGTACGAAAAACCCGGAAGTTTCGTTTCTGCAACAGTCTTGAAGGTGCTCATTTTTGCCAATAGAGCTGTGGCTTTTGGGTGCTGGTAAAAATTCTCCTATGCCTAGAAAAAATCTCCGCCATTGGGTAAATGGTTCTGAAAAGATTTCCTTCTCTCATGATAACGAGCTTAGAGGATAAAAAGTATTTGTTATGTCACACGATTATGAGTAGAAATCTAGGCTTGGTAAAGAGACTTGGCGTATCACTAATCCTTGTATATGGATTTATAAAGAGAACAAAAGGGGGTTCATAATAGTAGAAAGAATACTTACAGGAAAATTAAGACGGAAACACTGACTTCAAAGAAAGCTCAAGTGGAAATGGTTGAAATTAATTGGAAATAAGAAAGTTTGAGTTAAAACTGGACCCACAAAATAGGAATGATAAAAACTATCATATGTATATACTAAAGAAAATTATATATATCCTATACGTGTTCGCTAACAAAAATTTAGAGAGAGAGCAATAGCCTTAGAAATGCAGCGGAAATGAAAACTTTTAGAGAGCAAAACAGTGAACCTGGAAAATACGTTAAAGTGACATGGTAAAACATTGTACAATGTTGACAGTACGCGGTTAGAAGTAAAAAGTGTAGGTGAAAGCCTGTAAATTAAATTTGAGGATGATTCAAACTCTTGAATTTCATATAAAGATAAGAGAAAAGATTTATTTCAATGGAAGATAAGAAGAGCGTGATAGGGTTTGGCAGTGAAAATGCACGAAAAAACTAAAATAAACAGTACAACCTAATAAAACCTAATAAAGCTTAATAACAATAAAAAAAACAAGTGTGATGTTCTTGAAAAAACAGGTTTTTTCCTACCCATGTGATAGTGAACAACAGTTTTGGCTTTATACGGTTAAAAGAAAATGTTTAGATCATTTCAGACCATCGCAATGTGTGAAAACATAAAGAAATGTTAGCCTATCACAATTTTTTTCAATTTTCCGCGTGACCCACTTTTTATGATGTCCAGTACAAAGGAAATTTCACGGCAAGACTCATTATTCTTGTTTAGAAAAGCTGCACACGCAATTTGAAAGAACATTGTGGCAGAGACCATTACGGAAAGCTGCTCCGTGGCGGGCCTGCGTATAATTTTGTTATTTGGCTTAGTTGACGGCTGATTCAAAAAAGTTTTTGAATCCGTTTTATAGACGAAGTAAAAATATTTTATATGCATTTCAATGCTATTTTTCGCCTTTTATTAGCTTAGTGTTGAGCAACAAGTCCTTTAATTATTCACTTCATACTCAGTAGAGAGAATGGCCATCATTCTCAGTTTAAACCTGAAATGTTTTTGAGAACTGGAATATCTCTGAGTAACTTGCAACTTGACAGCAAGTTCATTTCTTATAGCACCTCACTACTCAATGTCAATATATTTTTACGAAGCGAGGTTCTGAGCCTCCTGAAGAAATTCGATTGGGAGAAGTTCAGCTCGGTAAAATTGATGTCGAGAGTTGATAAAACGACTTCGAATACAATCTGAACTTCATGTTATTGTAATGTACAGTATTGTACAGATGACGATTGAGTGCCAAATTTTCTACACTGATAATGATTCAAGTAACATGATTTTATAGTTTGTTCGTAAATGTTATCAGACACAATAATCTTTTTTGATGCAGATAGGCTAGCATTGATCTCAAGCTTCATGGAAAATTTTGATTTTATGGAGATTTTCTTTGCTTCAAAGTTATTTAAAACATAAATAAGGGCGTTTGAGATCAATCGGGTTTCTTTTGAAGAATTTATTTTCACTATGACTGCATTCCATTTTCTCCCTTGACCACAATGAAATTCACACAAGACTTGTATTCATTTATCCGCATGGAGTTTTCCCTAAAATTCAGTAATAGTTTAGTAATAGTTCACTGTTAATAAATCTATTCATAAACAGAGTAGAACCTAGATCTTATTTATTGAAAAGAAATCAGTGTTTGAATTATGACACCAAGGGATGCAGACTTCTAAGTTTTAAAAAAGCAATGTTCTTTGTCAAAACACTGCCTAGCGAGTCTGAACTTTCACTGAATACAAAAAACTTGTTTTAAGTTTTACATAAAAGTGTTGGCAAAGCTTTAAGTTCTAAAGCAACGCTTCCAAGTCCAAATATCGTCTAGGAAGAAGCTGAGCGAAGTTTACAGGATGCCTGCAGGCGCAGGCCCGAGTAATTCCCAGCCGCCTCCCAAAGAGCGCTTCGCACTTCCTTGCCTCGTTTTATGGAGCCTTCAAAATTTAATACCAAATTATCGCAGCACTTTTTTTACATGCCCTGCTTTAATTTTGTACTTTCGTGGCCTAATTAAAAATGCACCAAAAACATAGCTTCCAAACTACACTGCTGCCTCCAGGACCTGAAAAACTGTAGGGCACTAAGAGTTTCTGTCCTAATTATCGCTCAATATTTAACGAAAGAAAATTAATGCTATAGTTAATAAATTCTTTGAAGCTCGGCCAAAGGTGTGCAAGTTACTTTACAAAAGCCGCAGTCAGTGCAGCCGAATAAATGAAACTTATGTGAGGGTTTAAGAAAAAACTCATGAAATCATACTTTTTGTCGAAGAAGTTGATTATGTTATTCATATTCAGGCCAACCCTCAGGATTTAAATTCGTCTGCGTATAAGAAACGTAATGCTTATAATTAGAATGCAAATCATGTTGAATTTTCAGCAAATATTTGGTCACGCAAATTATAGACGAGGTCGATTATATTTTTTCAGAGTTTAATACAACGATCAGTCATGCAAAACACGCGTGTTAAAGCCTGAATTAGTTATGGTATGTTAAAAAAGAGTTGTAAATTATTAGGAGTTATTTGAGAGGGTGTAAATAAATTGTAAATTATTAGGCGATTGATTATTGAAGCAAGCTTTAGTTTACGAGCAGGTATGCGACAATAATAAAGTCTTAACGCATAATTCAGTTCAGGGAAATTATTGACTATAACAAGTTAAGTGCTCCAATTATGAGCAGTATCGCAAAACAACATGATTTCGAACAATGTTTAGATCGTCAGTAACGAGAGTTCATTACCTACACGGCTATTTAATTCGGAATTAAATTTGTTTCCACCAATTAATGCTTCCTTATTCTGTGGAGGAAATAGCTAAATATAATTTTATGTACGCGTTTCAAGTTTTTACAATATATATCTCCGCAGCTCTTGCGCTTAATTAACATTTTTCACCTCAAGAATAATTCTGGAGACACTTTATTCAAACTGTTCGAAGCACACTGAAAATGTGTCAGAATTCCACCGCAGGTAGTGAGCTGCTGTGTATACAGTGAACCACTTCTCTATCCAGACTCGCACGCAGAAATTGGATCGTCAGGATTCAGCAGCGTTTGCTCACCCCAGGGACAGCCAAGCTGTCACTTCGGAAGCATCTTGTTACCTACAAACTCGACTGATGTGACAGAGATTGCAACCTTATTCGGCAACTAGTAGGATTTCAAGATGGAGGCGTGACGAAATGCAGTTTTTGATGGATCTTCTGTAGCTTGCCGTATCACCCACTGGATGTTCTGTAGTGATGAGCATCGTCATGTGGGATCTAATCTCAGGGTCTGACTTTAACGGTGTCGCATAGTTTAATTATTGTAGTTCTCTTACACTTGGTATGAAGCCAAGATTTCGAATTCGTGCTTCTCTAGACTTCAACTAAACCATGAGGAAACAGCAAACAAAATTTATGAATAATTGAAATAATAGACAGAAAATTTTGGAAATGGAGCAAGCCAGTGGATGTGGAAAGTTTTGGCATGTACCGTATATTCATACCGAGAAATGAACCCAATTAGAATGAACATTGGATACATATATGTGAATAAGTCAATGGCTTGTCTGAATCTGAACCATATTAAAAACTTAAGGATGAAAAAAATACCTAGGAAATTAGTCATATTTAATCACAAAAAGTTTCGATATCCGGCTGTTTCAACAGATCAAGTCAAAGATCATTACATCTCTGAAATAAAAAACAAAATTCATTGGATAGTATACTTTAAGTTATATGAGAAAAGTATCAAAGAAATACAATTGAGCTGGTAGTAAACAAGTTGTTTTCTATTGACCATTTGTGTGGGTTGTGAACAGTTCGTTTTGTTCAAGTTTAGTTTTTGCTCAGACATATGTACCGAATCTAAAATCCTGAACTCATTTCGGAGTTGAAACAGATTTTAAAATTTTGAAATCGGTAGCAGACATAGGAACATTGCATTTTTTAGTGCGCTTGCGCACTGCAGAATGAGATGGGTGAATAAATTTGGTGACGTCATGCCGACCTACGACGATATGCACTGGACGCAACTTGAGAGCAAACCAAAAAGGCTCGCATCTCAATAGGAAGCTTATCCTTGTACCTGAAAAAGAAACAACCTTGAAATTATTAACACGAGTGACGGATTACTGAAAGTCATGAAAACATTTTGTGCACAGTAATTTTATTTTACGAGACAACTTCTTGAACGACGCTCCAAAATACGGAAATGAACCATATAAATTTATTGTTATATATATAATAGCCTGTAATGGTTATTGCTTTGAGAGAATTTTTTCATTGGCGAATTAATGATACTTATCGAGAAATTTTAGTTGTAAAAATGTGTACAAAAATTTTAATTCGCAATTGAAATTTTTGAAGATAAATACACTTTGAAACCCTATTGATTGGTGTGTGAATGAAAGGAATAATTGTCAGACTTGCTCGGCAAGAACTAATGAAACTGGAGCCTAATCCTGTAAAAGTGGGCTCACGATGCACTGACGTCTGAAACTAATTTTCGTCAGATACGAAGTAGTCTAGAAAGGACAAAGTATTGTGTTTCTCAACATCCTCAGTAAACTTAATTAACTGGTGCTTGATATTAAGGCTATTAAATAACCGATGAACGTGCGATAGATGTTTAAATATAACAAAAGTGTCTAAATTAAAGTGTTTAAATATAACAAAAGTGTCTAAATAAAAGTGTCCAAATATAACAAAACTTAACGTTCTTAGAACACTGGCCTAAGTCCTGGGGACGATCGTTTAACCATTTTGCTCCATATAAGAACACACACAAACGGTGGCAAGTAATGGTGCAAGTGGAAGTCCCGTAGTTATGCCGTCTATTTGTTCGTAAAGTTTGCTTACAAATATGAACGAGGAGTACAGCACTGGTAATTCAAGCTCTGTTTTGAAAGTCAGTGAAAGTCACAGTAAAGCCCATAAATTTTAAAATTTAGGTGTAGCTCCCAACAAATGAATTTGGTTGGATGGAGTAAAGATTTGGCGGATGTACATGAGAGAATGAATTGCAAACTTTGAGCTGCTCATATCAGACGAGCGAACCTGTATCCAACAATATGAACAATTTTGAATATCCTTCAAGTAAACTGCTGATGTTATTTAACTGAATTCACTCTTCATTTGAAATTATGAGAGAGGTATTTGTTTGAGACGATACCCATAAACTTTATCAACCTCAGCTATGAAGCAAGTTAATTATTTTTTGATTTGTTCTTCAACTGTTATTTAATTTCTGAGCAAATCACCAACAATTAATTCCCTTCCTAGCTCCTGTCGGATAACAGCCAAATAGTTACACTCGGGCCGAGCCTCCTCATACATTATATCTATTTTGGCAAGAATTTAGTCATCGATCTCAATTTGCATACAAAATTCCAGCTGCTTCGCAGTTTGCTGTTCCACCAATCGAGATAAATTTATGCGGTCCTAAGCTGCACAAGTTTTGAAGTGGATATAGTTTTAGCTCAAAATTTCAGTTTCATTTGAGTACTCTTTTGTAGAATACAAATAGATGAAGCTTTGTATGGCGTAGATAATTCCTCGCAGAGAACCGCCATAATAGGATACTTCCATCTTAATCTCCTAATGCGCATGACAAACTTGCTTTACCTAGCCTCTGGCTCAAGTTGCCTGAGCCAGAAGTATATCGATCCAGAGAACGGTGTCAGACGTCCCTCTGAAGGCATCTGCTGAGGTCGTTGAATGATGCAAGAACCCAGGCATTGTCTTACACAGCGAACGTCAAAGGACGATGTTAATAAAGGAGAATACTCGTTCCAGCCAACAGCTGAGACCAGTCTCCAGGAACAAAGGTCGACATAGGTGTCGCATTTGTATTATTTAGCCTTTCTCTCTGCGATTGTGGAAGATGCGTTCAAGTCAACTAAACCAGGGATACTTTGGAGCCACATTACGCCTCATCTGACATGAATTTACAAAGACATTACACTGCGTTTCACACCATTCGAATTCAAACCGCGACCCTGTTATTTGTGCCCTAAATGATATTCCACAGCGTGCCATCTGGCAGCTGTTACTCATTGAAATGTTTTCAGAATTAAATCTTCAAATCAGCACACATGAGCGTCCCTTGCGGATAATTGTGCTTTGCAAACAAAATGAGGGCAGAAAAATGAATTGTTTGTTGCAATTTCAAAAAACTATTTGCGATTAAAATGGATCTTAACCACATACCTATCTAGAAATTGCCCAGAAAATAGTTGGCTGTGTTAAATCTGTAAACCTACAATCGAATTTCGTGTTGTAAAGAAGAAAATAATGCATCGTGATAATAATATAGTATTTTAAAGAGGATATTTATTTATCCTAAAGTTTAATAAAATATAAAAAATCATCATAATTTAAAGGTTGGGGAAAATGAACCGAGAATTTAAATTTTATGAAAATTTTGAGTTTTTCATTATTTGAAACTCCAAACGTGCTGATAAAATATAGCACAAAACCTTTTTAAACTTCAAGTTCAATTTATTTTCAGTCGGGGGACTGTAAAGACAAACGGGCCACGATATAGCGGTCATCTGAATTTAGTAATTAAACTGTATTACTTTAATTTTTACGGACGCTTGAGCGCTTAGAGGATTTTACTTGATAATGAAACAGAGGTGGAAATATAATCATCATGATCACTTTAATAATAAGAGCCGCGTCCGTCCGTCCGTCCGTCCGTCCGTGTGACCTCCTCTTCTAATCGATAGCTTTGATACCAACAAGGATAAAGCTTAAGAAATACAATAAATTGTTCTAACGCATTATTTTTCTGTGGCGATTCAATTCCCTCTCACTTGCGTTATGGTATCGAGAATACGCAATCGGATTGTTTTTAAAACAGAAATTTTCTTTGGAGCTTTCTCTGTTGAAATTCATCATGTTGCTTCAATATTTTTAATTGATAATGCGAAAAGAAATGTTTTAAATTAGTTTGACCAGTAACCTGGCTACCACTTAGTATAAGGCCCAAGATTTGGGAACTTGAGTTATTGTTTTCGAAATTATGATTTTCTTGAGAAGCTTCGAAGAGATAATAGACGACATGTCAGAATAAAATTAAGGCAAAAGAGGCCACCGTGGATAGAAACGTGCCCAACAGTAAGAGAGAAGCAGTAAGAAAGTTGCCGAATGCTATCAGACGAACAAAGCGAAAAAGGCAAGACGAAGCAATGCTGATCGCCCACGAGAAGCTAGAGCTAACTTGACCCTTGAACGGCATTTGGCAATTCTACGGAATTATTTGACGGGCCGTGTGCACTAGTAAACCATAATTTCTCGCACTCGTTTTTTGGCTACGCATAATGATATATTTGGCCAAGAAAATACTGTATCGTTGCTCTTCAATATTGGTTTCTGTATTGTAAAGGCAAAAAACTCTTGCAGTTTCATTAGCTTTCCTTAGGAACACGAATGAGGGAATTATACTGATAAGAAACGGTTGTTCTAGACTACGTGAAACTCATTTATGGTATGAAGCTCGTCTACAAAGAACATGAAGTTGAAATCAATGGCGACAAATACACGGTTTTGTTCAATAAATCTCAAATTTCAGTGTACCTTCCAACAAACTTGCATTAGCTCAACTAGAAAGTTCAAGCATTCATTTGTAAAATTTTTTTAGTGTTGAGCCATTTGTTATCACTTTCTAGCTAGTATTTTCAGAAAAATCAAAACAAAAAGGAATCTAACGTCATGAAATTTTAGTTGAATGAATTCGACGAAGCCCACTTCCTCATTTATTTAGAGTAAAAACTTCATCACAAATTGAAATGCTTGGTATTCATAGAATGAGAGGTGACTTTAAATTATAACGGCATTCGTAGGTTTGATACACATGGGTAATATACAAAGGTGAGATGGCCTTCTACTTGCACATGGTTTACAATATTCAGAAATAATAAATTAAAGACTCTACAAGCACAAGTCATTTTGGGCGTGTTTCTTGACCGTGATGTCACGACAAGGCCAAATGGGAGGACTGCAGCATGCAGCAGTGGAACGTTTTCGACTTGAATAGAGAATTTGTTTAGTTTTTAATGTACGAAGATTTATGCGGTGCGATAAATCTCAAACCTAAAATTAGGTAAAATGTGAGAGCTATAATGGAGTCAGATACTTTTAATTGGACTTTTTGTGAACTTCATGTCAACTCCTTATCATAAGAGTTGTTAATTTTTTATTTTAAATTGCAGGTGCTAGAAATGTAGGACGATGTATGAAACATAGTATGAAAACGATGTGAAGTATTGCTTACGCTTTCCAAGTGCCTTCAGGGGATCATCCCGGTTGGAGACCTTTTTTCGTCCGATTCGTTTGAAAATTGGCCAGTATATGTCTTTTGTGAATGTAAACCTTGACTCCAGTCATTTTTTCAATTTAGGCAAATTTTTTTTATGGACGATAAATGATTTTTTTGGTATATTTTATGTATATTTCAAATTGTATCTCCTCATTCAGTTCTAATGCTAGAACAAAAACAAAGACAGTTTTAGAATCCTTGAAACATTTCTAACAAACTCAGTAGGGCTTTTTTTGGAATTCGAATTTTTTCGATTTTTTCGAAATTTTTGAAAATTTCTGAAATGAACACCAATTTTTGGGGTTTAGAGCTATATATTTTTTCGAAAAATTCGAATTTCAAAAAAAGCCCTACTGAGTTTGTTATAAATGTTTCAAGGATTCTAAAACTGTCTTTGTTTTTGTTCTAGCATCAAAACTCAATGAGGAGATACATTTTGAATGGTAAGAAAGGTCAATTTTTCACTGGAACCCAACCCTATTAAAAATTATAGGAGTGGCATCGGTGATTCTTGGGAGCGCTCCCAAATATGCATGGTTGTTTCATCCATGCGTCTCCTATGAGGCAAGTTCGAAGTGTCCACTTTATAGGCGCGCCTGCGCCTCTGTCCCAACCGGTGGCCACGCATGGCTCAGCATGGAGCACTACCGTCGCGCTCCCAAGGCGCGACCAGTTTCTCCTATTTACCATCGGAGAATCATGAGAGGCCCAGGATGGCCACCTCTTAATTTGATTTTAAAAAAACGGCTGCGCACAGCTGATTTCCCATTAGTCACTCTTTCCAACCGTCACACTGCTCAAACCGATTATAACCTGTTTGCCCTTGAATTACCTTAGTTCTTGCGCGATTAATCAATTCACCATAAGCAAACACGGTTAATAGCACAATATAAATGTACCAGAGTATGTAAATTAAATACATTCTTACTAATGTGCAGAAAATTTCATGGGTGCGTGTTCATTATTAAGCTGACATTGATGGGACATGTTTGTGACGTATAACTTATGCTTGAAGTTTTCGCAACGCAATAACTAAGGTAATTAATGGGCAACTGGCTATATTTGGTTGAGAAGTGTCAACGGTTGAATGCGCAATAATGGGAAATCAGCTGTAAGCAGCCTTGGAGGCGAAAGCCTGCAGGGAACAATATAAATGTACATTGAAAAGAATATAGCAACAATACCCTAGGGTCGTTGAAAGAATATACTCGTAGCTATATATATAACAAAAACAATTATCGTCCAGCAGATTTTTCATCTTTCATTCCTAAAATTAGAAAGGAAAATAAAATGACTTTACCTTGCCCGAGCTTAATTACACCGGCTATTCATATACACACACTCCCCCACCTATCCCCACACACAAACCCTCCCCACACCCCCCTCCCACACACCTACCCCCATACCCACACACAAACCCCCCCCCCCCCATCTACACACACACAAATATGTATCTGAACACATAGTTGATCACCTTCAAGAACGTCCTTCAATTCAAAGGTTGCTGAAGACTGACGAGGGAAAATTCAGGTTTGGTTTCCACATTTTGTTGTTTTTACATTGCTCACATTGAGGTTTTGCCTTCACTACCAGCCCCACCACAACGATGAATCGTCTAAAATATCAATTGACCGAGGTGGTGAAACTAGCAGTGGGGTCCTTGCTCCGTTCATGCTCTTGAAATAGTGCCTCTACAGACCAGCATTATACGTCTCTTCCATCTCTTGTTTCTTCTGACACCCTCACGTACTATACACCCTCACGTAATACACACTCGCATTGATATACACTCTAACACTACTTGAAACGTTTTAAATAATAGAGACACGATCCAGACATCTGTCACGCACAACACCAACTTCAAAACTGAGGCGAAAGATGGCAACCGTCATTTCTCTCGAGAAAGATGGCAGGCGTCTCACCAAGAGGCCATCTGCACAAGTGGCCTCTGGTAGCAACATGGGAGAACTTGCTCGCATCGCGCTTATGAGTCGCGCCCTGGAAGTGTCAGAAGGGAAGAGGCCTCGGTTCGCTTAATACTCCTTTAATTCTCCGCTGTCTCCTTTAATCAACCATGCTACTCCCTTAATTTTTAATAGGGAAAAACAAACTGTCTGTTGAATTCGAATATCATGAAAATTTTTGTACTTGAGTGCACTTTCCAGGATCTATCTATAAGTACGAATTATGAGCAGCACTTTCCTTCTGAATTTGCAGGAAACATTTCAAAAATATCGCCCTTATGAGTGAATAGAAATAAAACATTGTATTTTAGTCGTCACTATGTTGCGACTTTTTCAACTTTTTTCGTCCGATTCGTTTGAAAATTGGCCAGTATATGTCTATTGTGAAAGTAAGCCCTTTTTACTCATGTAATTTTTTAGATTTAGGCCTTATTTTTTTTGGACGAAAAATGAATTTTTTGGTATATTTTATGTGTATTTCAAATTGTATCTCCTCATTCAGTTTTGATGCTAGAACAAAAACAAAGACAGTTTGAGAATCCTTGAAACATTTCTAACAAACTCAGTAGGGCTTTTTTAGAAATTCGAATTTTTTCAATTTTTTCAAAATTTTTAAAAATTTTTGAAATGGACACCAATTTTTTGTGGTTAGAGC
The DNA here is from genome assembly GCA_030386875.1 of Morinoia aosen. Taxonomy (NCBI): domain Eukaryota; kingdom Metazoa; phylum Arthropoda; class Malacostraca; order Amphipoda; family Talitridae; genus Morinoia; species Morinoia aosen. The sequence continues at coordinate 15,096,944 of CM059569.1, read as the reverse complement.
TATATATTATTTCGAAAAATTTGAATTTCCAAAAAAGCCCTACTGAGTTTGTTAGAAATGTTTCAAGGATTCTAAAACTGCTTTTGGATTTGTTCTAGCATCAAAACTCGAGGACGAGTCCCGTTTTGAATGTAAAAAAGTCAACTTTTCACTAGAGCCCAAAAACAAACTATGTCTATTGAATTTGAATATAACGAAAATTTTTTGTACATGAATGCAGTTTCCATGATCTATTTCGATGTACGAACAATGAGCAGCATTTTACTTGTGAATTTCATGTAAAGATCTAAGAAATATCGTAGTTATGAGTAAATAAAAATGATACATTTTATTTCAGTAATCACCATGATGAGACTTTATCCAGTTTTTCCGCCCGATTTGTTTGAAAATTGGCCAGTATATGTATTTCGTGAAAAGAAACTTTTTTTATTCGTGTCACCTTTTCAATTTATGCATTAGTTTTTATTTTTTTGACGAAAAAAGAGTATTTCGGTATATTTTTTTGGATATTTCAAAACGAGACTCGTCATCGAGTTTTGATGCTAGAACAAAACCAAAACCAGTTTTAGAATCCTTGAAACATTTCTAACAAACTCAAGTTCGCTTTTTTCCAAGGGTTCTAAGGGTTCTAAAACTGTCTTTGGATTTGTTCTAGCATCAAAACTCGAGGACGAGTTCCGTTTTGAATGTGAAATATTTGCCCTCAAAATCGTCATTTTCGGTCCCCTTTTCACCCCCCCTGGGGGGGTTCTAGTGTCCGTAGGGCCATAAAATTTCATGGCATAATAACCCATCCCCTAAGGATCCTTTTTCAACAAAAAAAAAATTGGGCCTCAAAATCAGCATTTTCGGTCCCCTTTCCACCCCCCCTGGGGGGTTCTAGTGTCCGTAGGGCCATAAAATTTCATGGCATAATAACCCATCCCCTAAGGATCCTTTTTCAACAAAAAAAAAATTGGGCCTCAAAATCAGCATTTTCGGTCCCCTTTTCACCCCCCTGGGGGGGTTCTAGTGTCCGTAGGGCCATAAAATTTCATGGAATAATAACCCATCCCCTAAGGATCCTTTTTCAACAAAAAAAATTGGGCCTAAAAATCGTCATTTTTGGTCCCCTTTCCACACCCCCTGGGGGGGGTTCTAGTGTCCGTAGGGCCATAAAATTTCATGGCATAATAACCCATCCCCTAAGGATCCTTTTTCAACAAAAAAAAATTGGGCCTCAAAATCAGCATTTTCGGTCCCCTTTTCACCCCCCTGGGGGGGGGTTCTAATCTCCGTAGGGCCATAAAATTTCATGGCACAATAACCCATCCCCTAAGGATCCTTTTTCAACAAAAAAAAATTGGGCCTCAAAATCAGCATTTTCGGTCCCCTTTTCACCCCCCTGGGGGGGGTTCTAATCTCCGTAGGGCCATAAAATTTCATGGCACAATAACCCATCCCCTAAGGATCCTTTTTCAACAAAAAAAAATTTTCAGTGGGGGGAGCCGGTGGGGCCCAATTGGGCTCGGGATGATCTCCTTAAATGAAGACAATGGAGTAGACTGAGGCAGAACTGCTGGCAATGGGGTGCAGGCACACCTGAATTCCAAAGAAGGAAGAAGCGACCGCCGAAATCTTTTAGATTACAGTAGCTGTAATATTTTCTTAAATTGCTCACACAGCTGACGAGAAGGGCCGATTTGCATGCACAAAATCTTGTTATATCATTTAAAAAACCATTTAACGCATGATTTAATTACGGCATGATTCGTACTGTTATCATACGATTAGAGAAAATATGACTTTTTATTTGAAAATTTCATTAGAAAAAACATTAATTTTGCCGCTAAGTTCAGTAAAATATTTCGCCCGAAATGTTTTCCAGACAATAAAGATCTTGTAATTTGGTGAAAAGACTGCAAAATGTATTCAATGTACTAAAATTAAATCAATTTATTCATCATCAGTCAGTAAACCATACTTTATGCAAGAACCACAGCTCATCGTGAGATTCAATCAAATTGTGAAAATGTTCACTCGAAAAAATGGTTGCACTCCACGAATGAAAAAGAAAACTGCCGTAAGTATCGTTGAAAAGTACAGTCAGTGTCGACATGTGTGTTAGCTTATTAACATTGGATGTTGACCATCTGCGTGTAAAGGACTTACATGCTATTGGCTCGTGATACTGGAGCACTGGATAACATATACTATCATTTCGCGTCCGCACATTGAGCTTACCAATTGCGTTAACTCGATTTAATCAGGTAACTTTAATCCAGAAGGTGTGATTGATAGAAACCACCGTAGATTTTTTTTCAATTTGTCGAGAATTTTCTTACACTGTAGCGTTCAAAAGTTCATCATCCAAAGACAGGGTCTCCCCGTTAGAGGCTCATCAGTACGATCGAAATTGCCTTCTCTACATTTCAAAAATAATTTACGGCATTTTATAACACTCACATCTTCCAAATAGACAGCGTTCATATTTTTCACTGCTGTTTTTGGATTACTACCTTTATGAAATTCAAACAACATGCAGTGACGTATATGATTGCGTTTGAAATTTTTGTCTTCCATGAGCTGTATATTTTTTAAAATATCAAGTGCAGTAGATTTAATTAAATGTAAAGTTTAACTGAATATCTGACATCTGATCTGACCTTCAAAACAGTTGTTTGAACTTATTCATATGTTTTAAAGTTTGGTTAAGAAAAGTAATCCTACTACATAAACCAGCAAACAATGGTCAATTTTTATTTAAATTAAATTTAATAATAACATTTCTTCCTAGAATTGAAGCACTTTAATCAGACTAACGAGATTTACATACAATTCGTTGAGATTAAATTTCGTTTGAAACTTTTATGTAATTGGTAAAAATCACAATAAACACGTCGATTTAAAAAATAGAAACATAAGAATTAGGGTAACGCTTCACAACTATGAAGAAACCCAAAGGATCCTACGCAGCCTCAAGTTTAAATACACAAAATTATTGCGGCTGAGCAACACCAAGACAGACGAGCGCAACATGCGACGAGTGTGGCAGAGCGCCCCACCACATGAGGACCTCAGCACACTCCTCAGGGCCATACGCCGAGCGCCAAGTCTTGGTTTTTCAAAAGCAACCCAACGAAGATATAAAGCGTCAGGTTGCTGCGTCAGCAAACTTTGCAGAACCCAACGGCGCCGTCGAATTTCATTCTTTTCCTGCTTCGGAGAAAAGTTATTGTTTTAGAATTGCGGCCACGTCCACTGAGTTGCTGTGTGTCGTTATAAGAAAAAGCAAGACGAATGAGAGGAATATTTATAGAGAGCAGAAGACTGCCAGTTTACAAACACCGTCCAATAGACGGTATCTGACAACCACATTTAGCAACAATCTTTCACAACTTGCCTTTGACATAGAGTGTTGTATTCGGATAGTTCAAAATACAAATTTATTTCACAGACATTTTCTTACGTCAGAAATAAAACACAGAACTATCTACGAAAATAATCCCAAGTTTGACAAGCGGAATTGTATTTGGCATTTGTCAATTTTGGGGTTAAAGCTCTTGCACGCGGACGAAGTACTTAACTGACAAGAAATAATTTTGGGATCAAGTAAAACTGACACTGACTTGATATCTAGGAGTCCACCCACAACTTTTTCGAAGCTTTTTTTCTGATTTAATTGTTTTATTAATTCACAAAGTAAACATTTTAATTGGTGAATGATTTAATTTTTATTTTTTGTTACAGTCCAACTCAATTTTTCATGTTACGTAAGTATGTTTCCAAAACTGGACCGTATAAAATTTTCATTGATGGTGTACAAAGAGTGCTGTTCTAATCTTGGATGACGATGAAAGTAGCAGTACAGTGAAGAAAAAATAGGAAACCGTAGTTGAAGCAAATGCGAATGTATCAATCAGTTGTGTGTTTCATTTTTGGAATTTCTCCGGGTCAATATTGAATTTAATGTTGTCAACGAATTTAATAATTTCTTAGGTATAGATAGGTAATATAGTCGATTTTAAGACGTTTTACACGAATGACAATGTGCCTGGAAATGCTTAGTTTTGGAGATATAGGATAAATAACGCCAGGTAAGAATTGCATTAACGGCAGTGTCGATATGGCTCTTCCGGCGTTTTGCGGACGCAGACCACGCCAAGTTTTTTGGCGGGAGTCATCGGCCTCGGTATGGTTGAGTTAAATTAAGATATTTTAGGCTTACTTAGGTTAGGATACTTGACTAAATTAACTTTAACAAACCTAACCTTACCTATCGTTACGTCAGAACCGGATTTCTGCTTATTTACCTCTCCGTTTGTTCAATTTTATAAACGACGTTCCTATAACTTCAAAGTTAAATATCTCCAAAAATAAGCATTTCCGGGCACATTGTCATTCATGTAAAACGTCTTAAAATCGACTATATTACCTATCTATACCTACGAAATTATGAAATTCGTTGACAACATTAAATTCGATATTGACCTTTCTCCGCCCCGCCAAGCATGTATAAATACAGGCTTCCCCGCTTAGACTGAACTACCGTGCTGAATACTACGCGTTCTAAGGGGATCGGTATGTATGCTTGAACTTTTAGCCACGCAAGATCAATACTTCGTCTTCTATAGCAGTGAATACTTAGTAATTCATTTTCCAGAAATTGGAGACCTTGCATCGATTATGAGCATTTTTAGAAACTGAAGTTGCTGCGAATGAGAACGGCTCTGCTCAGCCACTATAGCAGGAAGTAGGGTCAGAAGTCAAGAGATGCTTTCTAAGTACGAACGCTGAGAATAATCCCCACAAGTGGTAAATTAAAAAAAAGTTCTAATTGTTAAAACTGCCAAGAAATGTAAATTTTGTTTCAAATGATCAATTTAAAAAAAAACCTCATTTATTCTATTCAGGCGTGTTATTTGGTGGCTGTGCGGCGCATGATGATTCCATTGTAGCGTTCAAGTTAGTGTGATCTCGTTAAGGTTGCTCAGGTGAGGTAGCCACTGTGCTCATTCACTTGATTGTGAATACATTTACTTAGAACTGCGTTTGAGAGGCATAAAATATCAACCTCGTACCGGAAAAAATTAAGGATCAAAACAAACAACTAGATAATTAAATTCCAAAACTCGCTGGCAAATACGGATACAAACTAGTCTAATGCTAAATATCCGTCATTTGAGATGAAAGATTTTTCATTGGAGGGAAAAATATATTTTCCCTCCTTCATATCAACTTTAGTGTCTCCTGTAAATTGTATAAAACATATATCTTTTAGTTTTTAAAGCCAGCGAGTCATATTAAAAAATTAGCGGAATAAATTTCATCGCAGGTTCACTAGATTCATAACTAACAAAATCCCCGATGACCTACTGACACGAAGAACACAATTTGCTGACAACTTGAAATACGTCCGGAGGTTCGGTTTCATTTCAAGATTTAAGGACTCATTTATGATTAATGTTCTAATTAATCAACGCCTAGACACACGGACCAAGAGACATAAAAGGCGAGAGTGGGTAGAGGGTGGGACACGGACAAAGACAGAAGGGCAGGGGAGGGACAGGCAGTGCAGAAGCCGGAGAGCGAAAAAACATTTGAATAAATCTTACGGATGGAAGATGTCCAGATAATTATAAAAATTATCAGTTGTTTTAGAAATAGTGCGTATTTCAATTATTATCACGATAACTGAATTGCAAGTCCATTAGAAAAGCGAATGGCTGCCATCAACACAATGTGTTGTACACGAACCTCATATCGGTTTTATTCGCACATAAACCTAAGAAAAAATGTCATGACTAATTGTATTCGATTATTCTAAAATCTTACATCATTCACGTCAAATCACTTATTCGGTGCACATGTAAGAAGCAAGCTTACTGCTTTCGCTTTCTCACATATATGAAAACTATCGTTTCTCATTTTTAAACAGCGATAGTGAAGTTCAGAAGAAAAAGAGGTGAAGTGAAGGTTAAAAATTAAAGTTCACTTTTCATCTTTTAAAAGTGCTGTTACATGTCCTCCTCTCTCTCGAGTGAGTTCTTGTCGCCCCGCACAGTCTGTTTGTTTTGTTTCATTCCGGGTATCGATTCGTTTTGCTCCGTGCAAGAATATCGATTCCACGTCTTCAAAATTCAAAATTAGTACGGCTTTTTGCAATTTGAACATGAATAAACAGGCAAATTTTTACTTTTTTAGAGAGATAGCTTTTTAATGAACGAAGCATACTTAATTAAACAATATTCTGTTCTTAACCAGTTTACTTTTCCCAAAAGCATTCAACCAACTGAGAATTTTCAAGCGATCTTTTTATAAATACTCACAATTTTCTTTCTAAATTCATTTCCTGAGTCACTTTCGTTAAACATTTTGTACATCTTTTCTTTTCCTTCCGTGCTCTTCACAACGTCAAGAATTTCCTAATTTCGTTTAGTTTCTTGATAAAACTGCATTCGTGACATATGACCTTTCTTTGAAGCATTATTTTGCATTAAATTTTGATTGGTTCAACTGAAGTAAACAAATCTAACATGGCAGCAACTTCTCTTTTCTGTATCAAATGAAATGGTGCGTGTGTTTTCCTTTCAGGCAACACTCCCTTTCGCCAGTTGATGCTGTATTCATCTGTCCAGTCACTTTTATGAAATTGAGTGAATACCGACTAAAGCTGACGAGTTTGTTTTGACGTACTGTGCATCAATACGGAGTTGGACGAGAACCTGGGCAGTGCACAACTTTCGAATCAAACTCCAGACATTTAAATTGAACAAAAACACGTCGAATAAACTTCACCTTAGATTATTCCGGTGTGAATAGAAATTCTTCAAAGGATATCGTTCTGTTGTAAAAATGAGCCAATTGTTAGCTCTACATCTGATGCCTCGTTCTAGAATTACCTCTGTTGAAATAGAATGTGCTGCAAATCATGAAAAAGTGGAAACGAATTGAGAACTGTGGAAGAAAGCTCACAACAGTAACATTGCTTAAAAATTCGATAAATATTTCATCCATGGCAGCAATTGAAATCCTTCCAACACCTGTGCGTTAGAAAGAAAACTGAATAAGACTGAACATTTCCTGCAAAAAGCTAAAAAGACTGAAGACTGAAGCGAATGATTAGAAAAAGAATTACGTTACAAATCAGTTAATTTCTAGGGAATCTCACTAGTATGATAAAATGAAGAACCAACTCATCAAGAATCATTTAATCCGAAGAGTTTTGAAATTCCAAATTGTAATGTACAAAGATGATATAAGAGAGTAGTCAAATTTCAAATACTGAGCGGATAAGAAGAAACAAAATAAACACATACTACTTTAAACCTGGAATTTTTATCCTAGCACTCGTGAACACACACACTCAAGTACCTAGACACAGAATTCCGTCATTAGAGTTCTGCATAATTTCTCATTTTTACATAGAAATTTTATTTAATTAAACTTACGAGTGAAAATGAAAATGAAGTGTAAATTCGAAGAACACAACCCGACAGTTTGCCATATAAAGCATTACATATTAGCATTTGAAATCAATGGTTGATATTACAACTATCAGCCTTACTTTTGATTAAGATGGGGCGGCCAGTTCTATTCGGAACCCTCTGATGTTGTTTGTTTCTGATGAATTAGTACCATTTAGTTTTACCTAAGCACGAGTACTTGCAGCTAACCCACATCCAAAGATCGTTTAAATATATTCAAAACATGTTCAAACCTGATCGCTTAAACATACAAATGTGTGCATTTATTCAACTCTTATAGTAGATTGATTTTTCATCTTATAACGTTTAATTTTGGAGAGAAGTAAATTTGAAGCCAAATTTGACAAATAGGTATATTCTTTGGTCAAACTAAATGATCCAAAGACACCATAAAATGTCTAGATAAGTTCCCTTCAATATCGTTATATCGTTACTTTGCACCAAAGCGTCCAATGGGATTACCGCGCATCACTTCGTCCAATGCTCTCAACTCCTCTGTCTCTGAACTGAAACAGTATTCCCGAAATTTCACTACCAATTATTTGTGCTCTTCAATGTTCAAAAGTACGTTTGACAATCTGAGCATCTTGATGGACGATTGTGCCACAAGTTGAAGAAGCGTAACATCGATTTGTGCAGAAATTCAATCATCTAGATGAGATAGCAATATATGTGCAAATTTTTTGAAGCCCCAAATATCTCAATGAGCACCTTGCTGCAACGTACAGAATCAGATGTTACTCGTACTCAGAAATTTGCCGGCGCGAAAGGCCACTAGTTTGAACTTTTAAAATAAACTTTGGAACATTTAGGCTCAGCCAAAAGTATTCCTATTCGTCAAAATACAGTTAGTTTTTCTTACCCTAAAAACTAATCTTTTTGATCGCAAAATAATTTTTTATGACAGTTCAAATTGTGTAAACTATTTTGAAATTGCCCTCTACCACAAAAAAGTGATGTTAATAATAATCTCATTTTGATTCCAATATTGGATGAGTTATTAGAGAGAATTCACATCATAAATTTTCCAAATTCATCCAAAGTTAAAGTGGGTCTAAATTCAGGGAATGAAATTTCACACAAAAATGAAGAGCAATGAAATAATACAATTTCAGTGAGAAACAATCTCTTCGAAACAATCTCAAACATTTTCTAAATATCACAATAGCATAAAACCTCTTCCTCGGATGAGAACTTTGTCAATTTCGAAGCGTCTCTCAGACCACTTGCTTAAGTTTATTCGAGCAGAAACATTTACACTCTAGCTGCAAGACTTCCTTCGAGTGTTTACAAGTGCTTGCAAATCACCAAACTTCTGTGTGGTGCACAGACAAGAGTTAATATTCAAATTTTATGAGTCCTAGCTAACTCATGCAACAATTAACATGATAATCAAATTGGTGACAGTAACAAGCGACTGGAGATGTATGTAGAATTATTTTGAAACTAGGGAAGCGACTAGAACATGGTGGACGGACATAACAGATATGACAGTTCCATGGTGTCATTTCATACGATGCTTGATTTGACAATTGTTTTATGCTAGATGTGTATGACTGAAGTGATCTAGAGTACTCCATGCAATAAAATTTTTAGGCGAGCCGTCAACAGGTGTGTTCCAAAAGCGAAGTGTGCTAACTCTTTCATAGGTCGTAAGGTAATGTTTTAATGCAGCGGGCGCGAAGACTCTTTGCCTAGGTGGCCGGTGTTTATATCTCTGTAGTGTAGAGTTCTTATTTAAATGATCCACAAGGATTCACATTCATTTGTTTTTTGCGTAATAAAGGTGATGTTTAATGAATGTCTGGAATATCACTGCACGTTTCACACGGAGCAAAATATAATCTGGAGAGTCTTTTATAACTGCTTAAACATCCCGTTTAAAATTACGCAGGATAAAGCAATCTCCCTTCCAGTGGCGTCTCTACTCTTCGTTTTTAATTGTTATAAATGCTTTCAAAACTTAATTGCGTTGACGATTTGAACAGGTATACAGCTTTTGCTGATTCTGAAGTGTGAACATCGAAAACATAAATTTCGGAATCACACTCAAATTTTTCTTCTTAGAAATTCGCTAAAGAGGCGATAATTCATACACGTATAAGCCAACCCCGATCGTTACAATTATGAGCTGAGATGCCTTCATCCTTTCGTACGTCGCGCTTCAATTTTATCATGCGTATGCAAATTAGGCTTTCAGTAATTGCAATGTAACGATGTATAAGTTAGTCAACTTATACAAATAAGTTGAAACTCTAGAAATAGACGTGAAAACTATTTTCAATGTCGGGCATAATAATTTACATTTTTATTCAGTGAAAGTCTTATAATGGGAACAGAAAACGAATCAAACGTGGATGTACGAACTGTATTCTGACGAACGCGTGAGCATTTGAGGATGGATTCGTTCAGGAACTAAAAGTACCTTGGTGTACAAGGAGATGCAAGAGGCTCAATGAAGAGCCTCAGATGAAAAAAAAACGCACGATTTAGACGACAACTAGTATCAGCCCTTGGGTAAAAATCGGTGCCGTGTTTCCAATAGTTCACTGATATTCAGTGCAATGAGAAGAGTTTGGCAAACAGTGCTTCTATAATTTAGACAGTTAATAATTTAGACTGCGGATCTTTTGTGCTCCCTTGCAGGCCAGTCCGTCAAAACTGCAGTCACGCCATTGCAATACACGCTGTCTGGTATCACTATTGTGGCAATAGCAGCCAAGTGTAGTTCTGTGCTACTCAGTGGAGGTCACCATCGGAATTACTGCTATGGAGCGCGCAACCATGTCAGAGGAAAGCAACTGAAAAGCGCACTTGTGTTGTTGCATAACCACCATCGTATCTTGATATTAATATCGCACTGACACTATATACATGTGCTGCGTCCACTTTTAATACCGGGACAGATGAATGAACTCAAATGAACCCTTGAAATCCTTCATGAATTTCAATTTCTTGATCGTCCTCTTTCAAATTACAATAAAGATTGTATCTGTCATTTTTATTTAGTTTCAAAAGTGCACACCGTGTAGTTATTCAGAAATAAAATTCGTCTAACTGTTTTTAATAGCATATAAATTCCGATAAATGATAGAGATTATGAAAATTTCTTTCGCCTGCTTTTTGAACCATTGATATGAGAGGTACACAATAGTACACAGTTCATTGTTTTCTTGGTCAGAGGCCTGCATCATTTGAAGTTTGAAAGTTTTCGCCTCGCACGTGTGTTAACTTAACGCTTCGTCTAGGAGAAAGTGTTTCAGAGTAGCGGCGGTTTTTCTGCCACCGCATATCAGGTGACAGTGAGGTAGGAGAAGTGCCACGCACGCTTCACTGTCCTGCAAAAGTCATGACATCACCCACTAGTACGTAACTCGATCTTAAAATTTTCCCTGCTGGTAATTCCCTACTTTTCCGTAAGCTGTGGTTGTTAGTTTGATCTAGCCTTTGGCAAGACGAATTCTTAAGTTGATGTACAAGTATTTCTAATAGTCAACATTTCAAAATTTCTGTGAACGATTCATGTTGCTTTACTTTCTGAATTTTCTCCCTTGTTCCAAGTAAATAATATACTGTTGAAGAAATTTTATGAAAACTCTAAATAACTTACAAACATTTTCAGTTGCATACAAATTAGCAGCACGTAATACATGACTCTAGGAAGTTAACACGCTGACTACGGACTGGGAAATACGTATACTACAAGGTAAATTGTTCATTTATGCACCAGAAGTATGAATGAATAACATTTTGAATAATTCACAACATTTTTAAGGTGTATTTTAGCGATTGAAGCAGTAAAATATAATTGTGGAATTATATTTTTTTCACTTCTTTAAAAGATTGAAAATATATTCCTGCAGTTAAGTTTGATTTTCAGTTCTGCGACTCACAACTTGACCTAACCAATCACAACGATCGCGAAAACGTCACCGAGTTAAGCTGTGCCTCACAGCTGATGTAACTGCAGTTCAATCATCTAGGAAATAAAATGGAATATTTTACTGCAGTGCAAGGAAGACAGGATTTGTAAACTAAATTACTCAGGCATTTACGGTATTCTTGAGGCCCAGTTAGCATGAACTTCTACTTCAGGGCAGAAAAACATAACTTTTAAGTAATTCAATCGTTAGGTTTGATTCTGGCGCAGGTAGAAAAACTTAGGGCAATCATTTGCAACATTTTAATTTACGATAATAGTAGAGATGTGACTCAAAAAAAACCATGCCGTTTTTTAAATAAACACGTTTTTTTACAAAAAAAAACCATGGCCAAAAAAAACGTGGATATTTTTTTTGTAATATTTTGTCTGAAAATAACTCAGCAAGAAAAAGAACCACATTACATTATTTGTTTTAATGTCAGATTACAAAATAAAACAGCATACTTCTTAATTGATGGTTTTCTATGGTTTTATGAAATATTTCATTTGCTGCGGTTTCATGTTTTGATATTTCATTTATTTTACAATACATGTGAATGACCTTCAACTCCCGAAATGGTGTGTTTTAATAACATATCTTTACTTATGCTCATTGATAGAGATGTGACTAAAAAACCATTTTTTTTTTAAATATGTTATTCATACAAAAATTATGACTAAAAAACATGGATATTAATCTATTTTATGTGATCTAAAGAATCCGATGCTGTTTTTTTAAAACATTGTTTTTTAACAGAAAAATCATGACTGAAAAAACATGACTACTGTTATATTTCATGGGACCAAAAAAATTTTTTTTAAAAAACATTTAAAAAAATCACGACTAAAGAAACACGGATGTAAATAGGCCTATCAGGAAAGTTATTTTCTTAAATCAGACAAACTTATAAACATAGAACGCTGTTAATATTGAAATCATATTTATTAGAACTGTTCTAGGTCTTAGAATAAAATATCTACAAAGAATCTATTCACTCCAAAAAACCTTTCGGAGCCAACTCCATCCTCAGTAAGTCATTCAGTGAAATGTTTTTTAAAGTAACAGTGAAAATTCATTGTCCATTTTACCACATTTTACTGAATGACTTGCTGAGGATGGAGCTGCTCTCCAAAAGGTTTTATGGAGTGAATAGATTCTTTGTAGATATTTTGTTCTAAGACCTAGTACAGTTCTAATAATATGATTTCAATATTAACAGCGTTCTATGTTTATAAGTTTGTCTGATTAAAGAAAATAACTTTCCTGATGGGCCTATTTACATCCGTGTTTTTTTAGTCGTGATTTTTTAAGAATGTTTTTTAAAAAAACAGTATTTTTGGTCCCATAAAATATAATAATAGTCATGTTTTTTAGTCGTGATTTTTCTGTTAAAAAACAATGTTTTAAAAAACCAGCATTGAATTTTTTAGATCACATAAAATATATTAATACCCATGTTTTTAGTCATTATTTTTATATAAATAACATGTTTTTTAAAAAAAATGGTTTTTTCGTCGCATCTCTATCAGTGTGCATAAGTAAAGATATGTTATTATAACACACCATTTCGGGAGTTGAAGGTCATTCACATGTATTGTACAATAAATGAAATATCAAACATGAAACCGCAGCAAATGAAATATTTCATAAAACCATAGAAAACCATCAATTAAGAAGTATGCTGTTTTATTTTTTAATCTGACATGAAAACAAATAATGTAATGTGGTTCTTTTTGTTGAACATCTTGTTTTTTTGAACATCTTTTTTTCAGAAAAATCATGACTGAAAAAACACGGATATTAATATATTCTATATGCAAAAAAAAACATGCTGATTTTTTAAATCATGTTATCTGTACCAAATAAAATGATGACTAAAAAACATGGATATTAATGACTTTTTGTGAAAAAAAAAGTCATGGTTTTTTTTTGTCAGATAAAATTTAATAATACTCATATTTTTTTAGTCATGAATTATTGTAAAAAAACTTTTTTTTTTCAAAAGCATGATTTTTGGTCACATAAAATAAATCAATATCATTTATGTTTTTTTACAATGAAGTCGTGACCAAAAAATGAATAATAATAACTTTTTAATAAAAAAACATGTTTATAAGAAAAACAATGAATTTTTTGGTGACATAAGATATATTAATATCCATGATTTTAAGACACGATTTTTATGGAAAACACGTAAAATAAAACAGCATGGTTTTCTTGGTCACATAGAATAGTATATTCATATCCAGGTTTTCTTACACATCATTGTTTGTAAAAAACACATTTAAAAAAAACAGCATGGTTTTTTAGGTCTTATAAGATATTCATGTTTTTTAGTCATGATTTTTTCATTAAAAAAAAACTTTTTTCTGGTCTAATGAATTCATTATTCATGTTTTTTCAGTCATGATTTTTTAGTAAAAAATGTTTTTTTTTAAACTGCATTGGGTTTTTAGGTCATGTAAAATATATTGTGTTTTTAGTAATGATTTTTTTGTAAAAACAACAGCATGGTTATATTTGGTACCAGATAATTTATTAATATTCATTTTTATTAGTCAGAATTTTTTGTAAAAAAAACATGTTTTTAAAAAAAACAGCATGTTTTTGGTCATCTAAAATATGTTAATATCTATGTTTTTGAGTCATTTTTTTGTAATGAAAACAAAAAAGAAACCATACAGTAAAAGTGGTGGCAGATAACACACAATTACCTAGGAGTCTACGAGGAACAGCAGGAGCCACATAACTTACCACAGAACTTATACTGATTGAGTCAAAATTCAGAGCTTATTATCTCTGCTATGTCTAATTTTTTTGGTCACATAAAAATAAAATCAGACATAGTAGAGATAGAAAGCTCTGAATTTTGACCCCATCAATATAAGTTCTGTGGCTCCTACTGTTCCTCTTAGACGCCTCTAGGTAATTGTGGGTTATCCGCCACCACTTTTGCTGTATGGTTTCTTTTTTTATGTTTTTATAACAAAAAAATGACTAAAAAACATGGATATTAATATATTTTAGGTGTCCATAAAAACCCAGACATATACCTAACAAAATTTAGGTGTGTGCAAAAAAAAACAAAAAAAAACACATAAAAAAACACTTTTTTAGCAAAAAAAACGCCATCAAATAAAACCGTTTTTTTGCATCACTAGATAATAGTAACTGATTCTCATCTATTTTATACTGCAATACTCGCGATACAAACTGTACCTTCATTTTTTCAGATAATCAACTAAGGATTTCTTCTCAATTCAAAGGTTCAATGATGAATCTAAGTTACAACTTAACTCCTAAAATGCCATTTATAGAAAAAATTTTTGTGTGTTGGGTGGTATTTTATCCCCAGTACACCTTTGTACATAAATAATGTCAAATTTCCCGATTAAAAATGATGAAGCATCTGCGAAATAAAGATCAGCGTCACAACAATTTCAAATGTAGGCCATGGTGCTGAGAATTTTATTCGCAGAATTCTTATCCTATACAAAGTCGTAGTTCGAAAATCGAAAATGTGAAAGAAAAATCCCACAGGAGAATACAGAATTAAATCAAGGGACTCAATGGTTCGTTCTCTAGCCTCCCTACCGCTTCATAATTATTGTTATTTACTGATGTAACTGACCAATCCATGTTTGCAACTGAGTACTAGGTGATTTATGAGAATATTTTTACTGTTTGAGAGTACTACGCGACACTTATTGTTTCTTGCCAATAATTCTGAGTACCGAGATTTTCTCATCACGTGGAAGCAAATTCATACCATTAAGTAATGGAAATCTTGTGCCTGTGTGGATAGAAATGCTAGTATGGTAACATGGAAATCAATTGCGATTGACTTTGAGTTTTCGTTCCGACTTAAATACTCACGTCTCTGCAGACGAGAACTAATTTCTTCAGGCGTATTGGCTCATCGCTTTTGAGTTAGCCACAGAAAGAAGTGGATGTTGAGGAAGTAAAAGATTTCTCTAACTTGTGAGCAGTGTTCGAGTACTCAATTGATCGGTGGCGTCAACGCACAAAAAAGTGTGCACGCTGTACGTACACGCTGCGCGCAGTGAAAATGTTCCCTAGAGAGTCGGTGATTAAATCCTATCGATAGAGACACAGAGATTATTGGATAATTGTTGTAGCATTTGTGTTTTAGAATAATCATGAGCAATGTTATTATTCAGAAACCTTGACTAAGTAAGCTAGTTTATGAACAAGAACTCACAGGTCTCGTATTCAAGTTTGTATTCATATTCTCATCTCTCGTAGGCGAAAACTTAACCTTTTCTCTTGCTTACAGGAAATAATTTTTAGTTTAGGACTGATACTTTTTAGATCTTATAATCTATATTAAAAAACAATGCTAAGTCTGTCCGGCTATGCAAGGTAGGTCACCAATTCGCTGAGAAGGTCAGCAACGAATCTAAATGTCACATGTTCGCTTGCCGTGCTGTCTGCTCAGCAATTTCAGTCAGAAGAAGAATTCCATTACAGTTCGCTCTCCGAACTAATTTTTCAAATTTATTAGCCGATATTTCTTAATTAGGATCTTGTGCAGACACACTATTCTCCTCGGTGGGGAATGCTAAAAAAATATAAAATTATCAATTGATGAGCTATTCGATTATAGAACTAAATGAGGAAGTAACGATAGTGCTATGTTCCGTCGGTCTTATATATGTACTCAAAAACCATGTTTAAAATTCGCGCTAAATTGTAAAATTTGAAAAAGTTATCGTTTGATGGCAAAACACATTTCGATTTGGCATGGTTTATGGTAAATTCAACTCAAAGAATCCATCGTTATGAAGTTCATAATTAATGAATTACACAGAAGTTCAGGTGAAAAGAACCGCAAATGTTCAGTGCAATAGACTGTTTTACTTCAGTTAATAGGTGTTCTGAACATTAAGCAATAAACGTTCTACACTTTAAACCGTCACGTCTTCACTCATTTGAGCAAGTACTGCATGGCAAGGCGATGTCAACCCTGCCCGAATCAGCTACTTGCGAGCGTATAGCGATCGCTAGTCCACCATCAATCCTCTTACTTCAAACAGAACAAGACATCTCACATTTTTGCTCGTACCGCTGAAGGGGTGCGACGGTCAGATGATCAGCAAGTCCAGCTATAATTTGAGAGCTTCTGTTTTCATTAGCCTCAGGAGCTGGCACGGTGTTGGTCGTGTCGTTGAAGACATCATTGACTGACGGCAAAGTCCTCAAAAGCAAGGGCAATTTTTGGACGGATATATCTGTAACGGACATGTCTGTACTAATAGAATACTTTCTGCAGGTTATGTTTCTTAAAGAAAATTAAAAATTTATCGAAATTTTTGATAAAGGTTCACATTTTCGTAGCCCAGTAGAAAGTCAAATATTGGTTCTGAAGTGGAGTGCAACCAGTAATTATTGTCCTATAATTTCGGGGACTCTGAAGGCAATGCAGATGATGCATAACTGAGGTACATACTTATTTCATTTCCTTCATAAATTCAGTAGCCGTTTTTTACTGAGTAAAATAATGGAAAGAGAGCAGGCTCAAAAATGCGTTGTGCTTTCTCGAATTTACCTGCAATCCGTACCTGCACCATTACGCGTACCTGCTCATTCACAAGAGAGTATCAGTAAATTGCATTCTAAATGAAAATATAGTGTTGCTGGGAGTATCTTTGTCATTCATACG
The DNA here is from genome assembly GCA_030386875.1 of Morinoia aosen. Classification (NCBI taxonomy): domain Eukaryota; kingdom Metazoa; phylum Arthropoda; class Malacostraca; order Amphipoda; family Talitridae; genus Morinoia; species Morinoia aosen. The sequence goes on along the minus strand of CM059569.1, from coordinate 15,079,872 downwards.
CCCACAAAATTTCTCTGAGATTTTTTATCACAGCTGTGATTTTCTCGGGCGTGAGAGTACATATATTTTATTCATTTATCCTAAATAATAGAAATATTTACTTCTCTAACTCAAAAAAGTTTTCACCATGAAACATAACTCCACTTCTCAAGGCACCGTAATTGCGATATAAACTTATCCAGTTATTCGTTTCGTCGAGTTCAAACAGATTTCTTGCCTTAACTCCAGAAAGACGGTGCAAGTTTACCCATAAACATGTTTTTCCAGAATTCTGTAAGAAGTCTTCGGCGAGACGTTTCAAGTTCCGCTGGTGCTGGGAGGAGCTTGAAACCATTATTTATTTGGGCAAGAGACTTTCAGCGCTCAAATTTTAATGAATCGCAGTCGTAAGCTAAAGAAATTCTGCGCAAAAAGAGCCGAGAAACGTCTTATCATGGCGCGATTTGCATAAACCTCATCTGTCGCGCGAGGAAAATAGAGAAAAATTTGTTGCATACAAACACTCGCGTTTGCTCGTGGTACGAAAAGGTACGAGCTTAAGCAAATTTTTCCCCCAAACAAGGAAACAAAAAAGGGTATTTGGTCACGCTTGATTAAGAATTCTGTTGAAGTTACAACTCGCTCGAAACTATGTTTAAATTTACTTTGAAGTGAAAGTTATCCGAGCCTATGACGATGCGTTTTACTTTTAGTAAACTGTAAGTAGCTCATCAATTCGTACGCTGTGAATTACCTAGTTTTCTAGAATGCGTTATTGTGAGAATATACTTCATGGCTTTTTTCACGTAAGTTACCTCAAAGCAAGTGCACAAATTGCGACCATGTGAGCGACTCAGCAAGCAAATTGCCAAAATCATTATTGTGTTTATTTTTTTCTTCCTAAATAGAGTTAAGTATTTTGAGTAATGAATATGGCAAACTCAGCAAAAAGCCTCGATCATTTAAGCGTATTAAAGCTCCTAATTTTATTGTACATCCAGTATTGAAATATTTCCTGACTGAAAAACAAGTTGTATAGAGGATTTTTGACGAAGAGTTTGAGCAATTATATCGTGAAAATCAGTAATCCAAATATTTAATTCCAGTAAGACTAAGAGGAGTGACTCAAGTTAGAGAAAATTACATTGCAATGCTCGCTTTTCCATAAGAAACATAACCTGCAGAAAGTTGAATATTATAGAGTGGCAAGACAGCTTTGCAGAAAATCATGATTCAAAAGGAAATTTTAGCGCAGCACTGAATTCCCCCAATTTCTAGCTACCCCAGGAATTTATTTCACTAATTGCAAATTGGTAAATGGATTACAAATTATGAACGCAAGAAAAAGGACATCAGAGTATAGAAACAGTAGTTGTCTTGTTTTGTTGCCAGTGGTTTGATTATCCAGAGCTAAAGTATTCATGCAATCAATAATTGAGAATTTGAATCTGTTCAGTCTGTTCAATGGCTTACATACACGCACGCTCGTGTTAGTGTGCAGGTCCAGTGCATTGAAATTAGGGAACTAAACCTGAGCTTCACAGCTTGATGGGAGGAAGGCAGAATGTAGAATTGCGCACACGTTTCATTCCTTACCAAGTCTCAGTCGATAATTTCTCTCATCTCATAAAGAGTTTCACTTGAAAAAAAATTTCTGCGTAGTAAAAATGCTGGAATTGTTAAACTCAACCCTTATGATATTAAAGTTCCCTTTGTTGGGGCAAGTATGAGCCATTCCTTTATATAGCTCGTATCCAGAATTATTCATCGAGTTACATTACCACCCATTCAACACGAATTTGACAATCTAAATCTTGAACAATTTCCTAAAGTAGCAGGAATTACGTAGAAATTAGCAGTCATCAGGAGACAAATGAATAGTAAAAATAAAAAATATCAAAATAAGAAACCCAAGTAATCAAATAGTGAAACCCCTAAGTTAGATTTCTCACATGGTGTGTCACTAGGCCAATGCAAGAGGTAGCAAAGAAAAAAAATCAAGAATGCAATGCTAGAAAGGTGTTCTGGGAAGGATAGAACGTGAACAGGATTTATTCGACGAAAAAATTTGGTTCAAAGAAAAATATTTAATTTTCAAGGGACAATGGTAATCACTCAAGAAGAGACTGTGCTATAGTCATTTCAATTTTTTTTAGATTTGCCGCTTTCATCAATATCGTTTTAAAAACTTAGAAATAGGCGCTTTTATTTCTAACGGTCCATGTGTCGTGCATTTATTATACTGGCCATCTACCCTTTTCTTTCAAAATAAAGAATTGAAGGAGTCAGGAGCAAAAAGTTAAAAAGAGTTCGAAACTGTAGCAGGAAGGCAGTAAAAATACAAGATTCAGTGGCAACTCGCGCGATTCCGCAAAACAACAAACCACCTTGTAACAGCAAAACTACAAATATTCGTCAAATAAATGCTGCATCGACTGCTTCATAAAAATTATTTACAGCCGCGCTGAAAATTTAAGAGTTGTAAACCACTATACCTCCTTCAAAATCCGACTCCACCGCAAACAACTGAGGCAAAGAAATTTTGAGTGCAAAACTCCCGCGCCAAATGCAAAATTAGGAGCGCATAGGAGGAATTTCTCACACTGTGGAATTACAATACTAATTTGAACCGATCCTTCAGTGCACCTACTGACGTGAACTACAGAAAATCATTCGAGCAACTGCAATTATTTAAGCCATGATGGTGTCAATAACAGCTTGGATGACTAACTTTGTAATCTCACTCAGCCCGTGCATGCAGCAAGCTGAACGTATCGTCGCGTATTAGCGAATTGGGCACCGATCAAGTCCAGTGAAAATTGGAGCAGGGCGACTTCGTCAGAAAATACACGCATGTTCCGAACTAACAGCTCTCACTCACAAAAAAATGATCAGTTTACAGACCGTTTGAGAGCAAATCAGTTTGCAAATCAGCTCGGAGTTGAAAATGCTGGGATAGTTTTCATGAAAATGTGTTGGAAATAATTCTCCGTGCTGCATTTCTTCTGCTGTTCTAACTTTTTTCCAACGGAATAGTTTTTGGTTCGCTTCAAATGTATTCATTGCAAGCGTGATACTTACATAATCACTTCTCTTTAGAACTCAAAGCTATGACTAAAGCGTGTCCAAAACTCAATAGTTTTCTTAATCACATATCTCATTATTTAAAGGATCATAATTACTTGCTTTATTAAGGGGACGTTTCCCCTTAAGTTGTCACAGCTATAATAATTTATTGAATGCAACTTAAGCCATGGATAAGCATCAATAAAATTCACATCAATTCTTTCACTAAGGGCTTAATTTTACAAGTTTTTGAAAGGGGGAATAAATGATCAACTGCCGTTATTTGTGATGAGCCCAATTTTTTCATCAAGGGAATGCCTCAGCCACACAATAATACAAAATAATTTCATTTCATTTCTTTCTCGGCCGTCAAAAGTTAGAGTTTTGCCGTTCCCTTCGTCCTTCATTCTCTTCAGCAAGAGAGCGACTGCAGAGGACGAGATTTCTCTGTAATATATGAGCATTTGTTGTCTGACTTCGTGTCCGCATTTCAGCGAACGCAGTCGGCATGACGGGGACGCACGACCTCCGTATCTGGGCAGCGGAGCAATTCGTCTTTTTACCGACGGCGCCTTCACACGTCCCAGGGCGGGCCTCCGTCTCGGCTTTGTAGCGACCACAAATCTCGCGACATTAATTGCTAAAGTTTGACCATTTCAGGGCAGTCTCGGGTACGAGAGCGACGAATATTCTTGTCCTTGGCAAAATTTGAGACCTGTTTATGAATGTCAGAATTCTACAGAAAGTTGGGATATTTGCTGCGATAAATTTGTTGTTCCATTTTTAGCAACGCTGTTGTTCCAGCAACGCTCTACACTTTAAGAGAGAGATCCTAAGGAAAGGAATGTCTTTCTTTTTAAACCATTGAAATTCCGATGTGTTACCCTTCAAATTTGGAAGCAGTACTTGAACAGCAGATGCTCGAGATTGACCACAACCGAAAAATTAATCATTTAAACGAGATTAATGCTTAAGTTTAACGTGCCTTGTGAAATATTTGTCGGTAGCAACGGTGTATTTTCCCATGGGAAATGCAAGCAGTAAAATCCATGCAGGATTAAAGATGTTCCAAGAAATGTATTCACAATTTCAAGTTACTTTGGTGTTACACACAGCTCAGGGCAGTGAGTTGTCAAGAGCACACCCTAAATGAGTCCAGCGTAGAGATCAATGTTGCGGGAATCGATTAAAATCTGCAGAGAAAAAAAAATGGTAGTTTGAGTTAGAAAAATAATTGTTTTTGCAGCCAGTGGATATATGACGCCAAATCACAAACAAGTTCTCTGAAGTTCTCGAAAGTTTAACAAAAGAAGAAGTAGGCTTTCGTTTTTGTGCACATCTTTCCCGCTCGCCCAGCCTACTTCCTCCACAACAACGTTGCTAAGAAATCGTCCTTCCTTAAAAAAGCAGAGAAAAATGCGCTGATAGTTGATTTTCTTCTCGTAACCTTGTCTCCAAGAAAATTTATTCAAGGGCTTCAAATATCGGCTAACTTCACAGGAGCATAAGAAGAAAAACCTTCGTCTTTTCTGGGTCTTCAGGCTCCGTCCTTCGATCTGGCGGGCGTGCAGGAGCGGCTGATGCGCTCAGGCGGGAGACTTTTCACACTTGTCAGGGATTTCTGAGAAAGATTTTAAATCGGCGTTTATCTAAAGTAATTCGAAATCGTAGCTTCATTTTCACAAGGCACACACAAGCGTGGCACGGGCTGTTTCCTTACATATGCTACGCACTGCTGAAATGTACCTTACAAACCATATATATTATTTCCCTGTTGGTAACCGTTTTCAAACTACAAAACTTTATTTTCAGCTGAAACACTTTCTCCCGTATACTCACAAGAGATGCGCATTCCCAGAGATCTTTCACCTCCACAGTGCTGTGGAAATGGCCAACATCGACGGTAATATCACTGAGGAAGCGGGACTTCACTCAGCCATAACCTTTTTCAGTAACATAAAGCGTAAAAAGTTACTAAATTTATACTAATGCCTGTACAATGCGTATTCAGTGCGCTGAAGATATGAATATAACTGCATGAGCATTCCTATACGATGCAAGCCACCCTAGGTATGGCGTATTCAAGTTTGAAATGTGATTTTTCATTACTGCAATCAGTCAAGTCCCGTTATGAGATCCTGTGGTACTCTGTCTCCTGAGGTTTCGTGTAAACTGCGCGCAGCTTTTTGTGTATTCAAGGTGCTGTTGATACCAAAAAAGTTATGAAGATAAGTCCATTTCAGTTAACTAAATAAATTTTTTAGCACCCAATTGTTCACAACTCAAAACAGTGATGGCGAAAGTCAAAATTAATGATAAAATAAAGTTGAACCAAACAATTTTAGCACTCAGATGTTGCTGCGTGAATAAAAAATAAACGTTTCTTTAAAACAAGTTTCATTACGAGGCACAATTTTGCTACAAAAACGCATCGCGTCGTGAGAAGCAAGGCTTATTTCTTACGTGATTGAGATATCATAAGGGTACAATTGGTGGCACACTGTGCACTATACTGCCTATAATTCATGCGTTTCACTACCGGAAAATATTTTTTGGAGGCATACTCAGGCCTTCTATAGCTTAAGCCATCGTAAGGGTCAGATCAACTTCATACGTGGATTTGACAAGATGCATGGGGTGTCGGAGTTTAAGTTCACCGCCTGGTTAATGCAGGTTTGTCGCTATGATGAAATCAAGGGTTGGGTCAAGTTAAACGCTTTGTAACGTACGCGTGAAAGAACGTGCGAAGGTTGGATAAGCTGCGGCACACGAACAACGCTCTCAGAGTAACCGACATCTCCGATCAATTCGTGGCATCCTTTTAAATATTTTCTTGCTTTTTGAAGCTCCGAGGAAAATCGGAATAAACTTGAGAATGCTAAACCAAGTCCACGGGAGAAAAACGATATTCTTTGCTGCCTCACCTGATCACTTCTGTCAGTCAACAGCAAAGTCTGGGAGCAAAAGAATTGATCGCTGTTTTATGAGGAAATTCAGCCAACCTGCCACTCATGAGACTGGCCTTTGCTGCCTCACACACTTAAAATACATTTACAACATACTTCTAGTTTGTTTTGCATCTATTTATTCAGAATCCAAAATACTTCTTATACATGGTCTAATTATAAAAATCATTTTACACCAATAATGTTTAATCAATTGAGGAGTGTCCTAACTTTTGAATTTGTGGTTAAGTATATTATCATGACTCTGAAAATAAAGTCATAAAACAACCATCAAAATTATTTGATTCAGCAGCAGCTTCTTTGAAATATTCACGTACGAATTAGCCTTTACCGAGATACATATTTCGAAGCAGAATATTCAAGCTGATGTGACAGTAGATGTTAAAAAATGCTTTCAGCAGATGCTGAATGCAGAAGGCGGAAGTAAAGTTTATTGTGAAAATAAATACAAATATTTATTGTGAAAATAAAAAAATAAAAACCATGAGCGAAAATGCATAAAAATGCGATACACTGAAGAGAATATTCGTGGTGTGATAGGCACAATAAGTGGCAGAAGAAAACACCAACAAAATGTACGCGAATAACAGATGACGGAATTGTGTGCACAACAATACATTGTATCGCTACGCGTTCAAAATAATTTTAGAAGAGCGCGAATATAAAATCCACTGACCAGGTCGATAAAAAAAATGGAATTTTAACGCTTTCCGGTCTCGTTATTAACTCTACGGCCGGAATTGTTACTCAACAGGCAAGCAAGGGATATGTCGCTACTCTATGTTCTGCATTAGCTCACTGCGTACTTCCTAATTAAATATTTGATACTACGTTCTCTGTACATGTACCGCCCGCCAATAAAATCCTAAATGTACACTCCTGCAGCAGGTTGAACTTTATTTAACCTGCCGTTTTTCAGCTAATTAATACGTAAGGATACTTTTTTCCAATCAAGCCTGATAATTATCATCTTGCACATCGGTAAGTAATAAATAAGTGTGAGGTTCCTTTGCAATTTGCAAGGAAATATTCAGCTAATGAACAGGAAAATATGACAACATTACTTAATTTTTTCGGTGTAAAATTGTTGTAGAAATGCGCGCACGTTACGGTTCTTTCACTACCTTGTCTCCGTCGAAAATTTCTTACTTGAGAAAAATTTCCACATTCCACACAACTATTTATTTGTCCGATGAGGTTTTTACATCCAAGATACTCTCAAAGACTGACAAAATTAGAGTCTGCCTCCGTAGTCTCGTACGAGTGGCATCTAACAGCACACGAGCGAGGTATTGCTGGCTATGAAACGCGACGAAGGGAGTGACGTGAAAGACATGGCCTGCATTAGCAGTTGAGACGAGCTTCAGGTTACATTAACATACGAGACTGCTCTCGCATACCTCAGGGCTGGAGCCTTGGTGCCGCGCCGACAGGGGCAGATCCAGGAGGAGTTCGGACATTCAGGGACGTTGTGCTTTGTGCCTTTGTTTTCCTGCAGTTGCATGTAACTTTTGATTCTTGCTATTATTCCAGGCCAGATGATTTTGTTCCAGCCAGCACTGAGCTCTGGTTCAAAAACTGGTTTTAAGAACCAAAAGAGGACATGACTGAGCAATAGTTTGTCGTATTTTTGCTTAAATATTTGAATTAAGTTCCATGACCAAGCTCCATGCACAGCAGCGAGATAACTGAGCTGTTTCTCTTAGTGTAAGTTTCATAATGTTTTCACGTTTCTTATTTTCTATGACACTTATAAATTCAACTGTGAATTTTTATTATTTTGAATTGAAAACTGTGAATCTCGGAATAAATGCTACGAAATAATATTCAAAAACTATGGGATGAAAATTCTGCAATAATTTCACACGACAAATATTTTGGGCGCGCAAACTAACCTATCATACGAAGAATCTACCCCGGTTACGGTCTTCTCCTATTCTGACCCCCTCAAGACTTTAGACGCTGAAAATTCTCACAATGTGGACAGGAAGCCTGGGCGCCGCATAGAGGCTGCTAAGAATAATAGGCAATGATGGGAGCGGTCGATAGCATCTGGCTACGGCCCACAACATTCTCGGGCCATGAATGATGCGCCATACTCGCAACATTACGCCAGTTGCGGTAGCCACGATATGCGATACTGGCATTCTGCTTCGTTTACTGAAGTCAGGAAGCGCAATCATAAGCTTTCTGAATCGAAGGAAGTCGTGAGGGCTAACAATAAGCGTTATGCTTCCGACAATCATAGTACATAGGGCAATGGGTAACTTCTTATTCTCCTCGTGAAAAGTCTGGGCTTATAGGGGAACGAACAACGACGTAGCCGTCATAAATGATTGCATTTAAGACAGCAAAGGATTATTCTACGATTGAAACTTCAATTGTTACAGAGTATTAGAAACAACTAACTTAGGATTTCAAAAATTTTTTACTCTGGTTAATAAATGATTGAAAATAAAGAACTTAATATAAGTAATGGTCTACTGAAAATAGTTCAGCTGATGGTACTAACTCTGATGCAGAAATTTGAAGTTTTTTAGGAAGGTGCTGAAATGTTTCTTCTATCTGCGTATTATTAAGAGTCCACATCCGAGAGTGCTATATGCTTCCGTATGCAGGTGACTAAAACCTGAATGTAACTGTGAAGAAAACTCACGGGACACGACTGACGTTTTTTCATTGTCAAAAGAGGAACTCGGATGAAAAATTATTTAATTATTTTAACCTCGTATTTATTGTTGAAATTGCAGAGCAGTGTCAGCTATGGTCAAATCGAGTTATCAGCTATTATTTCATTCTCATCTATTATTTCAAAACACACAGAACATGTCCGTCTTATAAAGGTTGCGAAATTTGTGTTTTCTAAAAATAACGAAAAGGTAAGCGACCTTTCGTGACATCAGCTTCCAGGGCATGCCTTCAAAAAATTCGTGGAATTCTTAAGATATAAGAAAACTAGTAAGGTGAAACCTGTTAGACAATGTCAGTCAGAAAGAGTGTGAACTAGACTATACACCACGGTACATACCGTGCTACATTATACACTGGTCGCTTGCAGTTATCTGCGGTTAGAAAGGAAGCCGATGGGTGCTAGTTGAAAACAGATAGATTATCACCCATGGTCCGAAAGGATTTTGAGATAAGAACCAACATCAAGTTTCTAGTGAAACTTGGTTGGAAAGGAACGGAGATCATTTAAGCTTTGAAGACAATTTATGTGGACCATGCTCCGAAGAAAACTTGCGTTTACAAATGGATGGAAAGATTTAGCAATGGTAGAGAAGCTGTTGAAGATGATGAAGGTCGTAGAAGACCGTCAACCTCAAAAATGATGAAAATGTTGATTCCGTTAGGATGCTAGTAGAAAAATATGGAAGATTGTCAGTCTGTGACATAGCTCAGGCTGTGGAGATGTCAGTAGGTGCAGTTCATTCAATTCTGTACAAGGATTTAGGCCTGAGCAAGCTTTCGGCTCGATGGGTCCCGGAAGCGTTGCGCCCAGATCAGCTTAACCTCAGATGTGAGCTGTCAACAACGATTTTGACCAGCTTTACCCTCTTCCATCATCACATTGCTCCAGCGCATTCTACACGGGTGGCAAAGGAAATTATGAAAGAATTTCGATGAGAATTACTGCCACATCGACCTAATAGCCCAGATTTAGCCCCATCTGATTCTTTCTTATTCCCAAAACTCGAAGAACATCTCAAAGGAGTACGTTTCAATAGCACTGTTGAAGCAAAAGATGCACCAAAGACATGGCTCAAAAATCAGTAAGCAGAATTTTTTTCAAAAATTGTTTAAATGAATGGAAACACTGCCTAGAGAAGCGCATCGGAGGCTAAGTTGAAAAATCAATCTATAGTAAGTAGAAATCAATAAAAATTAAAAAATTCCGCGTATTTTCTAAATATTTCTAAGTATGTCCATTTGAGGAACGCAACGCGATTGTCTGAAGTTTGCTTGAAAAGAAATTCGGCGTCGTGCTGCGTGCTCCTCATTACTGAGACGCGCTGAGCGTCAAGAGGTCCGTGAGAGCAGCACGCATCCCTGGATCAGCAGACCTTGGCAGCTGCGCTCCATTGAGGCACAACGCAAACATCTTCGCTCCAGTTTAATTGTGATGGAGAAGCGCTCAAGTTTTTTCAATTAATTCGCCCATTAAGAATATTCATTGAAAGAGAATGTTTCAATCGCTATTGATTTGGAAGTCTTCAGAGTCAAGCAGGCCACTGCCAAGCTGTGACGTAAGGTGAGGTTGAGTGACAACTCTGGCTGATCGTACGACTTTTCGCTGATGTCCTTCTCTCCATATTTATTCTTTTCGTAAGATTTACCTCCGATCATTACTTTTTCTTATAAATGTAAAATATAAAGAAATCATGGGATTGCGTGATTTTCATTTTGTCCCGGGACTGCAAGCCCTAGTTCAAGTCCAAGGGTAAGTGTATTCCTTCATGATATACTGAAATCCAAAACGCCCTTCTTTCTTGTATTGAAGCTGGCGTGTGCATATAGGTGCACATAATAAAATACGTCAAATCAAAGCCAAGAAGTTTCAATCGTTAAACACGCGCGTATCATTTTCAACTGTTACATGAACTCTGAGTTCCAAACTTTTCATGTTTCTTAAAGTTCAGTGATGCGGTGCCTTATTGGAGACTTTGATTTCATAGATCATATGCGTTGGAATATACGCAACTGATTTTTCTTTATGAAAAGACTTAGTTGATTGAGGGCATAAACGTTCGAAAAACATTGAAATCTATCAGTAAAATTAAACCCCTAACGCAGAAGAAGCAATGGCCTGCATTTTTTAACTTGATTTTATTAAAATGAAATAAAAGTTTTCACAAAAGTTCCGGTTCTAAAAAACATTAGCTGCAACACAAAATTCTATCGTACATATGATTACAGATATTGCATTTTTTTTCAATCGCAAAGTGAACACTTTCAAATCAAGCTGGAACTACGCCCAGTGAGACGATATAACAAAACGCTGCATTATGCGCACGAAAAAAACCTTGACGAACAAATAAGGAATAATATATGTGCAGTAGATGCGATTCATGGTCAAGATTTCATTAACAATATTTACACAGAAGCATTAGTAGCAATGTTTGCTAAAATTAAATATCGTATGTGTTTTGCTCTGAATTTAAATTCGACAACGGAGTACACAAACAGCCAAGTTTGCAGGCACCAAGTGTGGTGCCTGCAAAATCGTTGGATTATCGCTTCTAAAGTTTCCAGGTTTCACAATATTAGTCTTGAAGAGAAAATAAATTATCCGGGGTTAACGGCTATATAAGCAACAAATTTTGATCAAAGGTTTACTTGTAGTTGGGGAAAATGAACCTATATGCACATGCATACCGAATGCGTATCAATTAATTGTTGTATCGATTATTGAACTGCGAGGAACACGATCACGGTGATCATTGATCATCATTGTTCGCCATTAACCGTGTCGGCGGTTTCGCACCGATTTACCGTCGTACTGTATGAATGAGAACGAGTATGTATACGCTATGTTGATAATACAGCTTTCCGTCAGATATCGTTCCAATAAGGCATCATTTTGCTTTCTAAATGTCGGAAAACCTGTTCGTTTCTGTCCGTGAGATGAGGTGTACGGAACCTTCCAGATAAATCCGTACAAATCAAAAAACGTTGGTAATTATGATCCCACTAAAAGTTCGCAGCCCTGAACAGCATCAGCCATCAACATTACGTAATATGTCAGTCAAAGCGTTCAGCTATCTGTGAACTTCGTAGCGCAGGCTGAATTCTAAATCTTCATGCAAAATTTTTCCAGTATCCTGGGCAGATAGTTTACGATATTTGTCAGCGTTTCGATAAACGGCCAAAATTACAGAGCCACCCACTCGCCATAAAAAATAAAATTCTCATGCCACTCCTACCTTATCATTATCGCTATATGCTAAAAGCATCTCAACAATTCTCAGAGCATAACCTCTTACGTACAGGGTAGAATGCATCATCTAACTATATAAACAACAAACAACAAGCATCGGTATCTTTGGGATGCTCTATTTCCAATCAAGCCTGATACATATGATCTTGAGCATTGGTTTTTCAAATGTTTTATAACTAACACTATATATAGGACACCATGACGGTTCCCCCGTAAAGCCGGAACCCATTTCCGACAACTGGGTTGAGTGGGGTATTGTGCTTGAGCTTTCCCTTATACCCAACGGGGAAAATCGCCGTGCCAGCGCCGGGATACGAACCCTCGTCTCCAACATACAAGGCCGATCCCTTAACCACTGTGCCACGGCGAGCATATATATATATATATATATATATATATATATGTAAGATGAACGCATTTCGTTTGAAGAGGTGCAAGAAATTCTGGTACCGGTTGAAGACCAACAGATCAGACCTACCTCAAGTTCTTTTCTGACGAAAAGATTTGTTACAGTTAATAGGGCTTGAAACAGACATAACGATCGCTAGATAGCCTCTTCGAGCACTGGAGCTCAACCCTCGAAGACCAAGAAGATACCCCCAAGAGTTAATTTCCTCTGCGTGGTTCCGAGTAAGAGTGACGTTCTCATTCTCCCCCCCTTGTACATTAACAACGAAAGGTGAATGCCGAATCCAGCAGCAACATCTTGCAAACATAAATCATTCCATCGATGAAAGCCAGAGCTTCAAATAAGAAGTTCATGTCCCTACAGAAGTCGGCTCTTGCCTACACGAAGAGAAAAACCGATATGCTCAAGATGTCTGGTGTGCGATTCTAGCAGATAAACTTTTGGCCTTCCAACTCACCTGACCTGAACCCGTTGAATTACTAGTTTTGGTCGCAAATTGAAGCCAAAGCTTGTTCAAAGCCCCACAACAGCGTTAAAGCCGTTAAGATAGCATCAAAAATGCCATGGAATCGGTGGCCACGGCAAAAATTTCCGCGCCGTGTCCAGCTTCTAAAGCGTGTGGGAACCGTCATTGTGGCTGAAGGCAGTCATTTTGAATAAATCTTTTGTTCCTCTGGTCTGCTAAAGAAACTGTCAAAGTTTTAAAATATTATATTACTTTGTCCTTGGGTTATTAGAATTTTTTCATGGAAAAGGAAATTCTACTGATTCATCAGAAAGTACCTCAGAACCAGTAAAGCCAAAATATCAGATGGAAAAATTTATTTAAAACATTCTTCTGTAAAATTTACCTCTCGACTGGTCAAAAGGGCATAAAAAATAATAATTTGAGTAGCACTCTATCATTCTAATTTTTTGAGTCGTCAAAGTGATTTACAAAGATTTGTTCTAGTTTTTGCTGAGGTACCGTTGGTAATCTTAACTTCCGCTTGGAAGCACAGGTGCAATCTCTACAAATCTGGTCATCATTAATTATAATGGGCATAACTGTCGTAACATTTTATCGTGCAACTGTAATCTGAGTAATGTGTGGAAAAATCATAGGCTCTCCCACCTGATGCGAACTATGAATAAAATATTCCTACTTTGAGTAATGTTTTTTTTAACTGATTGTCAATCTAAGGGTACCTTGAACGATTGTTCCTGCTTCTAAGCTAAGACGGCTAGGACATCACGGCCATTAAAAACATGACAAATTACTTAAAGGGAGCTCCACGAAACGATCGTTCGTAGAGAGTTAAATACAGGGAATGGAAGTAAATTGTAATGATAGGGAGTCTTTTTGTGTGGAGGTAATATCAGCTGTTCTAATAAGTGTTTTCAATTCAAGATACCATGAGCAAGAACTAGAGTCAACTCTTGGTACAACATTCGTTTAAGAGACGAAAATATTGAACCTATGTTGGAAAATAGGCGCGTAGAAGCTTTCAATCATTTATGGATGATATAGTTCACAGCTGAAGATTGGTCGCCTAGATTCTTTCGTTTTCACATCTTTTGTTTTCTACTCACCTATACGCAGCCCGACACTTTTAATACTGTTTTTATACCGCAACACTGCTCTGTATTACATTTGTACTGCAAACAGCGAGCAGTTTTTCGTTATCTAGCAAACTCGCGCAACCGACGAGAAAGTTTAAAAGAAATTATTGATCTTGATCGCGCTGCGCTCGTAACATCGCAGACTGAAGCGCCCATGAATTCTCGACTGCTTTTGAATTTGAATGAGAACAAAAAGGCGGACCTTGGTCAGCGCGTGATCTGCATATTACTGAAATAGAAATTTGGCTGCTTGGTATGCGGCGAGAGAAAATTTCTAAGCCTTATGAAGGAATTTCGAGGGTATAAATTTCCGTAGCATGGAAATTTTGTCGTTGACAACACTTCGTGCGACTTATTTGAATCTCATTACTTCGTTTTCCGTGAGTTCTTAAAACCATGGCAAAGTATTTCCCAGATTTTTTTCCCATGAGCAGAATGTGCAATGATTCTTATTTCTAAGGAAAAATTATTTTCAATCAGAAAATTTCACCCTGCAATTTTATGAATGCGCTTGAAGATAAATGATTAGAGACGAGTAATGTAGGCACTGCCGACCAATGTGAGCGCTGGCAGGCACTCCCTCATGTGTGCTCACCGCGCTGTGCTCGATCATCCTGTTCAAATTGCTTTTTTAATCATTGCTCTCATTATGATCATAGTGTTCATAATGCTCTTTTTCCCTATTGTGCCGCATGCGCGCTGTTTTTATTCAAAGAATTTCGCTCTTTTCTCAGTACACGTTCGATGCTCTAGCAGAAACACTGCGGTTCTGTAGTTGCTCAGAAGGGCAAACCGGACACGCGATGACAGTGATTAAATTCCTAGCGAGTATTTGCAACGACGTACAGATACGTATGTGCGAACATTTAAACATGGACATTTATGACAAGAATTAGTCTTGCAATTAAATTATTCGAGTGATGTCCCAAAATGCAATAATTAAACCTTTAAATTTAAACTCGTAACGGTAATGGCTATTGAAAAAAGCCAGTACTATAGAGGACAAATGCACAAAGCTATGCAAACTATAAAGCTATCGCAACCTCAAAGTCCCACACATGACCGAATACCTGCCTCACCGCTCACCCATCCCTCCGAGGGACAACATCAAATAGCCCTGTTGAGAGCCATCCCACTACTGCAGGCTACGAGAGCTAACTATAGCTGCCGTTCCCGCTTACAAGCTAACACCAAAGTTTGAGTTCGAAGTTCAGACCACTTTAATAGATTGGTCGAACGCCTATTTTGCTCCCAGGTAAAATTAGGTTAGCCACAGAGCACGAAGTGAACAGGTTACCCAGCCCAGCATATGGTAAGACTCTGCAATTTTGATTTACTGTTCTAAGCACCCCAACAAACACGAACTTCTGTTCAGCGCTCATTGTGCTTATTGACCTCTCTGCGCTCACTATGATCATTGTACTCACAGTGTCTATCGTTCTCTTTGTCCACATCGCAGGCATTGCGCACATTTCACTCACTGTACGCACTGCGTTCGTTATGTTTATTGTACTCATTGCCCATGTTGTGCTGGTCTCCATTGTGCCCGTCGTACACATTACAATCACAGCGCTCAGTGTGCACATTGTGTTCCCCGCGGTGAAGAACACAAACAAAGCAGCGCAGCGCGCGGTGATGCGGCTGCTGGTCGCGGCCCCGCGTCAGTGACGCAGCGGGGAATTTAGTCGAAGTTTTTTATCTTCTCGAATTTCATCGCTCAAAGGTTATCCCATTTTCTATAGTTATCGAATAAATATAATGCGCAGGGTCATTAGGCTTCTGCTATTACTCTGAACTCTAACTACTATTTTCTAAATTAATACCGAAATCACTGCTATCGTAAAGATTATTTCATTATTATAAGCTATTTATTATTTTTGGATTCATAACATAATATTTCAAGGTCGGTTTGGTTGGCATAAAAATTTTCCGCTTATTACTGCAGTCCGAAGCTTTGAAGATAATCACAGGAGTTGAAATTGGAAAATATTTTAGGTCAGTGCAAGCATGGTAGTAAATGAACTGAAAAAATCCTTTGTTTTAATTAAAATCAAAGAATATCTTCAGGTCAGTGCTGGAATAGTTTTTGCACGGACGAACTTAATCTATGATTTTGCTCTGACTTCTGGATTCTATTTTACTTGTGGAAATTATATCATAACTCCCAGTACATTAGTTTCAAGCTCACCCTGCTTGTTGGACACAAATGTTGTGAATGTTTATAATTTATTTCGGAATTGAAACTCCTATGCTGGCAGACAATGTGCTGATTTGAATAATCTGCCCCAGTGTCATCCCTCGACAACGCTCAACACATATAATTGTTCGGGAAAAGGATACAATAAATCTAATGTAATGCTCATATAAATTTCTAGCAATACAATATATTTTTATGTTAAATTTCAAGAGCGGATGATCCAATAAGTGCTAATTAAAATGATGACGAACTGAAAGCGACGTCCATCGTATAATTGCGTCGTGTGCGTGTGCAGAACCTCAACAGGCCTCTATATTGAAATGAAAGTTCAGTCATAAAATTTTTCTCAGACAAAAATACAGGCAAATATCATTTCCTATCGCGTGTCTTTCATGTCTACGCTTGAACAACAATAGGTGCTCATTAATTTTTGATTACCTAAATCATAGCACAAGGAGAATATTTCTCTAATTACTCGTACTTTAAATATTTAGTCTACCTATTTCATCTCTTCAACATATAATTTAGTGCTAGTTTCCAAGTCATTGCTAATTTTCTTTAGCTGCAACTCCGATGGATACATACAAGGTTATGTGATCATCAACTTTCCCGAGTTCAATTCTTCCTCGCAAGAATAGATTTCTACAGCAATGTGTGTTTTTTTTTTTAATATCCTAACAGTGAAGCCCTCAAAGGTTTTAGGAAATAACACACTCTGAACATTTTAGGCAACTCAAATCATTGTGAGCAACTCATTTCTGAATTAATACACAATTCAAATTATTATATAAAACTCCCTTGACTGATTGAGATAGAATAACTGCGTTTTCATATTCTACGATGTACATTGTGGCGAGCCATTATTGGGGCAATAGGTTAAATGACGTTGTACTTCCACCCTTATTATTGGCACTAGCAACATACGCAAAGTCGTCCACACAGGAGAAAATTCGTTCATTCTCATCGTGCTACGGGAAGATTCCCTCAGTTTTGCAAGTTTGGGTACAAAGTTGACCTCTGTTGGACTACAAGTGACTTCTGAGGAGCTCGTTCACTTGCCAACATTTTTGTGTCCACTCTCAGCGGAATTCCATCTCAAGTTGCGGCGAAAATTTGCACTAGAGTTAGACAACAAAATGCGCAACTGAGACTCAAAAGCACAAAGGCTGTAAGTCAGGACATTCTAATCTCGTACGGGACTCCACGTTTTGAAATAAACTGCGTTGAAAAAGGTGTGGTTTTCTATTGTGGAAATTGGAGACTTCATTCCGTAGAGTGACTGGGACTTTTTAGCTGGTCGGGAATGGATGGATGAGCGGAGAGAAGTCCTGTCTCAATAAAAATGCTTCTGGGAATTGGAAAGATTCAAGTTCACGGAGAATTATGAAAAATTGTACCCAATACTGTGTAATACAGTGGATAAGTTTTAAGATCACAGATGTTGGAGCGTGAATTAGAAATGAAGATAATTATTATGATGATAAACAAAGCTCGTACTTAGTGATGAGTGATAGAAATCATTCCTACCGAAAAAAAATTATCATAACTGCACTCTAAGTACGTATGCTAGATAGTTGAACACAAGATTGCAGCAACTCGGATGTGCTGAAACAGTTCACAAAGTCACATCAAATGGATTACTCTGTATTAGAAAATGGTCAGATATTTTTCATAGACATGCGATCGATTAAGAATTAGGTAAGTTTCTGTTTTTATTACTGTAAGACCGAAATTGCAACGTAAATGATAGGAAAAATTCAATATTGTCCCAGGGAATCATTAAAGAATCGATTGCAATGGTAGTAGGGAAAAAAATCATGAAACGAATGTCGAGTTCGAGACGTAAAGAAGCCTTGAATTCTAAATTATAAAAAATTTACTCTATCGATGCTGTATATGCCAAGGAATTTTTCAACAAGGCTTGAGTCAATATCAGATTTTGACTACATTTTTATTAACTAAGTTGTCTTAGACGAATGAAATTCAGACACTGAAATTTGCGAGCCACACTGGACATTCAGAGACATTTTTGCACGCAATCTATTTGTACCCACACTTAAAAATAGGGGAATTTCTTCAGATAACTTTACAAACTTGCAGAAATGAGGGTCCTTTGTGTTGTATTTTCTCTTTAATATTCTAAAATAAAGAAGTGTTTTACGAAGAAATCTCGAGAAAGCCTTCTGTTGAGCCAAGATATAAACCCTCGCTACGAAGCAGTAATCGAACCTTAAAGTCCAGCAATACAGGAGGAACAATGCGAACGCTCGCACATTTGTTGCTCGCTGAATGCAGTAAGGGGCACAGGAAAGGTAAGGCTGAGGAACTTGAAGCCCCTTTCAATGCGTAGAGAGCTCAACTGTATGGAAAACTCAGTTGGTTCATTACCTCATGATAGTACGAAAGATTGTTTTAATTTGAGGTTTGCACAACATTATTATAGTGAACGAGCCCCCGTAAAAAAAAGAAGGGGATGTGGAGAAGCCCTTGAAGGAAGTCCTTTTCTGTGAGCTTACATCGTCGTTTCCCTTGAATTAGCACGAGGGAACATTTGTAATTGAAAGCATGATAGTAAAATTAAGCCATCAATGGAGAGGTTAAAAACGTTTATTTGAACAATATTCATCTTTTCGAACTTACTTTCAATCCAAAGAATTAAAATGAACAGTTAGCTTAATTGTATAAATAATGACATTAAGGTTTTGAGTACGCGACCAACGCAAACCGATCATGGGGCTCAAAGCGAAAAGTTTTCATGAAACAAACTCCTTTTGAATGGGAAGCGGAAACTCACTCAGGAAACTAAAACCGACTCCTTTGTAAGATACGAGATAGAGTCACTATTCAAATAGGCCTTAACCGTCGTCTCCAATGGACGAAAGGGCTTTATATATCACTATTCCGAACGTTTCAAAATTCTTCCACCAAATTGTAACTTAAAGATACCTCTAGATTGAATAAGCCCAATTTTTATAACGTTTAGATCTGTTCAGCAGTCTTTCGACAAGGTATATTCAACATTCGTAATCTGCATTTGTGGTTCTCCATCAATCCTCATGGTACACGGGGAATCAGTAACCAAGTTAAATTCCACGTAAATGTGTAGGGGGGGCATTATATTCAACTATTTTATCGGCCCATACATACTGCCAGAAACACTCAATTGACGCAATTATTGGGCGTGTCTTGATAAAATACTCCCCGGGCTGCTGGAGGATGTTTCCTTGCAGATTTGCAGTGGAATGTAATGCCAACACAATGGTGCACCTACACACTTTGTTATCGTTGTGGTTCTAGTCTGCTCTATGCTGTGTTTACGGGGGTTGTTGCAGGTATAAGCTATTCGGAAATGTTTGTTTCAGGTATAAGTCTTCGAGATATTGTGCTGTAGCAATAATTATTTCAAGAATATGCTTTCCACGAATTAAAATTTCAGTTTCTGGAAGTAAACTGAAATGAAAATCTGAAAATTTCAAAAATTGAAAATAAATTTCAGTTTCCAGCAGTGAGTAAACTCGGTACTCCAGCAACCAGCATAGCTTATCTGTGCAATATGTGTGCTTCTTCAGTGCATATTTCAAGAACGCTCCTGTAAATTAATTGAAGATGCAGAACACTTTAGTGACTAAAGTGTTGGTCACTGATTCAAAATCTTCGCTAGTTTTCCATCTCTCATGCTGGTCGTTGAGCTAATTTTAGTGAGTCTATTGGATCGATCTGCCCTTGTTGTAGTGAAAAGTTCTCATGACCATACCAGTCAGTGTAACTACGCAGTGCAGTGAGGCTCAAACAAATTTAAATCGTCAAAAATTTCACAAAGTTATTTCTTTTAATTCCTCACAACATGCTCATTCTTAAACATGATGAGGATGCAGAGGGCGTCATTAGCAGAGGGATCATTGTGCCAGAAATATTATGCAGCGATTTTAATTTTTCGTCACACAAGCTGGTATTTGAATGACGGCTGTCGGACGCTATCCCTGCTTACTAAATCGTTATCTTGTAAGAGCGTTAGCTAGCAGTTCGAAAAGAATTATTTCTATGATTGTTTTTGCCACAACGGTATCAGACAAAACACAAACTACTTCCATGCCCTAATAAAAAAATACTCGATGAAGCACTCTGTAAGCAAGGAGAGCAAGTATTTCTTAACACCTGACAACATTTTGTAGTTTCCAATGCATAACATGAAGTATAGGAGTTATTGAATAAAGCATTTTCTGTCCCCTTTGAAAATGTGGCAAGAATACCAAAATCCAATTAGAATATAGCAGACACAGTGGAAGGAGTCATGATTTCTCTCGTCAGCAGCCATGTTGCGCTACTCCAACATGGCGCACAAATAGTGGGAGACTTTCGTCTTCGTTAGGACTGAATGAGCGTTCGTTGCTGCTTTCATTTTGTGTCGAGGGCGCTGTTAAAATTCGTACTCTCCGTAAGTTTTCTCCTTGTTATATTTTTAGTTATTTTAATGATGCTTCTCAATAAAATTTTGTGAAAAACTATTCACCTTCAGATAATTGGCTACGTTTCATAGCCCCTGCTACTGTTTTAAATTAATTTCTGCTTCCTGGCTACATAAATTGCTACGACGGTAAATATTCTTCTGTGGTCCATCGAACTAAGAATAACTCGGCATATCGGAGCCATGACATTTTAATTAACGTTCATTCAACTCAAAAGCATTGGAATGTAGCACAAAACTTTGCTAACGATATTGTTCACATGCGAAGGCTCCCACTGCATAATTGCAGGCACGATTGTGCAACGTTAAAGTTTATTCGTAGTTGGATGCTGTTTAGAATTTTACTTCAGTTGGGTCATTGAATTTCAGGTCTGTTGCGTCACCGTAGTATCAAAGAGCTAACGAATGTGCTCGTGAGCTCATTTTCTTGCAAAATTTGAAGGTTTCCACTTTTTTCACACTAGTGGGATCATGGAAACTTGTAATTATTTTTGATTTGTGTGCGTCAATAAAAGTGTTACGCTTTTGATGAATTACCTACTTGAATAATTAATTAGTCAAATATTCGAACTAAAATACGAATTAACTCATATATGTACTTCATCGTCGAAGAATATTTTTCACCTGCAACAGGTATTGAAACTCGCATTATATTTCTGAGTTTTTACAGGCTCACCAAATTTCTAAACCTGGTAATTTGGCGGCAACGATATCAGCTTACTTTCGGCCTCAATATGTATATGGTCATCCTCCTTCAGCATTGTTCAATAGTGTCGAGCCTTTTTTTAAATCTCCTGGCCACAAATAAAAGAAAGGCAGGAGATGTGCTTCTCTAAAGAATATTTAATATCAAATAAATTACCTAAAATTAGCAGCCTGAGGAATTGCATCTGCAATTTCGGCTTTCAAACAACTGTTGTTTGAAAGTGAGAGTTATAGACGATTGAAAGTCGAGTTATAATAATCATATACATTCACCTCTCTCGTCAATTTTTTTACATTAGAGACAAATCACATGATTTCTTTACAATTTGTTCTGAAATTTTTACTCGGCAGGAGATGGTTCTCCGTGCTTCGGAACTGTGTTGCTTTCTTATTTTGGTATCGCTTGTATTTTTAAATTCATTTTCACATTAAGATGTTTAAGAACTTTCAAGGAAACCGGGATTTTCTCCATTAAGCAAACAGGTCATTGTAGAAGATAGCCAGTTGAAAACAAGACCGAAATTCGTTGTTCTTACGATTGCTACCTAATTTAACGAAATTAATTAATGTTCAGAGTTCACATCGCCTAACGCAGAAAGTAGTAAAATTGTCAGAATCGTCAACCAGCTCCTCGAAATATTGTCTCAGCTGCCCTGCTGATTAAGTCAATAACAATTTCTACCGCACCTGGAAGGAGGAAATTCCTCCCTGTGGTAACTGCAAACGCGGCTAGATAAGAACTTTCGAGAGATGTGAAACGAACAGTATACACGAATGTATTATTTACTAGGTAGTATCTGAATCCGTCTATGTTACGACACATTCGGTGGTGCCTCATCCGAAAGTAGTATCAGCATTACATGTAATGAAAGAACTTGTACCTGACAGATCATACTGTCACACATCTGCGCAACTGTTGTCTTGTTATGTTGTAACAAATCTACTCGTGCGTGTCCGTGTACATTCGCTCATTGGGAAGACCAACGTCACAAGTCGAAATTTTTGATTTTTCAGGAGAAGTGATTTCAACTTTGCCAACTGCTATACTGACTTGGTTTTCACCGAAAAAAGGAATCCTTCCTCTCGGCCAGTTATGAAGGTACAGTTATGACGGTTTTACCAAAATACGTAGAACGAAATGACGAATTTAACAGTATGAATAAGTCCATTTGCCAAAAATTTCAGTTATGACGTTGTACTTCCCAATGAGCGCACTGTTCATGAGACTGGTTATCAATACATCGATACTGCAACGTTGGTGCCTGCGCGTGACTTGTGCCTCACATCACACAACATGGGAGCGGCTCGAGATCAGTTTACTAGGGTCGCTCAAGTTACTATTTTTCATTTGACTACCTTTGTTTCATTTCCTGCTCGATATCAATTACCCAACAGAAAAAAAAATATTTTGCTTCAAAAAATCAGAAGTGAAGTAAGGTAAAGCTTTGTTATGAACCCATTATAAATGTCCAGCTACTTTTATTAATGTATTTATAAAGCAGAGGTCATTATTTATGCCCGGTATGAAGTTCATGTTTGTGTCACATAAACAGTTGTATATTTCCACGCTTCAACGTAAATGCCTTTGCACAAAATGATCATGTCAACTCCTGTAGAGACCAGGCTTTTTCAATATACCCTCGTACGACACACATGTCGCCGCAAAATGGTCCGTTGCGGTTCTTCGGTTGCAAGCTTCATGTTCATATCGCTTTTTTCATAATGTCAAGAGCGATTGCGACCAATTTATGAAGCATTGAGGGAGCAATAAACCTCGGCCTGTCGGAGCCACTCAATTGCCAAAAGCTCATGTCAATTTCAGCCGATTTGTGCTAATTGACGTCGAAGTTCGAATTGTATTTCCCAATTCATCAAAACACACGTCCACATGCTCAAATTCAAATTACGTTCACTTTCGTCTCGTATTGATGACTTAATAACTTCGTCAAGGGCCACAGCTGAGGAGCTGAACTTAATTAAAGAAGCCAATTCCGATCGGAGGCCGGAAAGGTTAGCTCGAGCTCGCAGAGCACGCAAATGTCACACCTTCCTCCACTGTTGCACACACAGCACTGAGTCCTGCAAGATAGCATGACCCTGCGTGACTTGCACTGCCATTTTCACATCTCGAACGCTTTAGCGCATCTCAAGTTTCTAAAACCTCAGTCTCTTCTATGTTTTTATTCCATTCTACTCCAGAACAGCATCTCTGAATTTCCCTTTTCACGTCGCGGTTGTAGGCGGCATGTGAAGTGACTCCGCTCCCACGGGTCTCTCCTGCAGCGAATAAGTCATGAAGCTGATCTCTTGGAATATTCATAGTTTTGCTAGCGCCGTCTTTATGAGTCGGGCGTGAGTTATGAGTAGACGGGTCAGAAAGACGAATTTCAGTTCATAAGTCAAGTTCTTATACCTGGTGACCGAACATGCATAGGTAGTTATAGAGCATGAACTTTGTCCTCGGGGGTCGAAATGCAGAAAATATTATTTCATTTCAAACGTCCTACAAGAAAACAATAACATCAATTCGGTTAATGTAAATTATAATCAACCTTTGAGGTATACCAACACATTTAGAAAATGCGCAGCAACAATAAAATCATTGTCATTAACTAGGACTATTTCTAGAAAGAAACTATTGAACGGGTTAAGGTGAAATTCTCACATTCACAGTTATGAAAAAGTGAGGAATAAGCCACAAGATTTAACGGCTGCTCACGAGAGCGTTGACAGCACGAATTCACTCCCAAGTGTGATCATCACACCCTGTGAGCTGAGTGAATTACGAATGTGTTGCGGTGTGTTGATCGAGCGTGTCTTGGCCATGACGGCGGTGCGCTGAGTGGCGGAGCCTGTCTTCCGCGTGATGTGGAGGCAGTGTACGGTGCTGGAAAATATATTCTAACAGGAACGCAATACTGCGACTATTGATCGGAAATGTTTTTCAATGATGGTTACGCAGTAATTTCTGGTATAATACATTTTTCCAAAGTTGGTGATTGATAATGGGAGTAATTTTTGTACTTGCTGTAGAGCAGTCTAATGAAATAAGATAATTATAGTGGTGAACTCATGGGATGTCACTTTTAATTAGACAAAACCAGGCTCAGAGTTGGCAATACAATGTGCAGGGTGCGACGTGCAGGGTTGCGGAGACTCGTTTATCACGAGATCAATTACTCAGATTTTCATAAATTGACTTGATGAAATAAACAGTGTGTGCAGCTACTAATCTATGGAAGCGTACACAATCACCTAGGCCGAGTTCGACGCATATTGACGATAAATAAAACTAGAGAAACTCTTCAACAAGTATCGTCGTTTACATCGCTCACATACACACTCCGTGAGAGGTCATGTGAGCCTAGTATTTTCCTCTCGATGCGTACAACTGTCAGAATTTAAAACGCAGTAAAGCTTTATTACTACGATCCAGCATACTTCTTTGCCCCATTACTCGTATAGTTAGTCATCCTCGGTAGCTGTTCTTCAATAGCGGTATTTTCTTTACAAACAGACACTTAGCTTTTTTATGGGAATTCCAGAAAACCTGACAAATGCAATCTCAGAGAGCGCAACCAAATTTTTTTTTTTAATTTTGTCGAACGTAAAACAAAACAATACTCTAAATAGTTTGCACGGGTTTCAGTGTGTAAATTTCAAGAATATACATAAGTTCGTAATATTTTGGAGGGGCTACAATTTTGTCGCTGAAACGCTGGAGTTACTTCAAATGAAATCCTCGCTGTGATCGGTATGTAGTAAATCTTCTTACGCGACGAAATAATGTCAGTAAGTGCAACGGTCTACGGAGGTTGATAAAGCGACTAATGTATCTTAAGCCCGTATAATTCTCATGGTTAATCTAAGAGATGATTTTGACCAATTCCGCCTCATCATCATGTTTATCATCTGTCAAACTTTTCTCACAAGATATTGTTTAATATTTTAAGCTCCATATTCGCCATAATTTTTCGATAACAAAATATTGACAAAAATATTTGACGAAACTTTAATAATTTCAATTAGTCTACGGAATTCGAAACACAGATTTAAGTATCAAAAGCCCTTTCTATCAGTAAATTTAAGTGTCTCATACAGTTACATATTTAGCTGGAATTTCGTACAGTATGTGGCGTTTAGGACCAAATACATTTCCTTGAGGTGAAAAATCGTTTGAAAAGTGGCCAGTGAGAATTTTTTCCTAGATTATGTCGGAGGTTATTTCTTCAAATAAATCGGAATACAGGAAAAATAAATAGTTAAAAGTTTTCTTTAACGCTTTTTACAATCAGTATCACAAATTGATTGCAATAAGTAGTGCTATAAATAATATAACAATAAACTAATTTGAAGATTAATTTCTGTTACACCGTAAATTCTACAATTTCTTTGTAACTTAATTGATGTAAAATATTGTATACTGTTCACTATTTTGAATTACTGAATAGAAGATAAAAATCTCTTCTGCACTTCCGATATGTTTTGAATGTGTGCTGATTACAGATACCTAAGTTAGAAAAATTAACTGAATCGAGCAAATCAAGCACATATCAGCGAATTAGGCGCATCAGGACACCTGGCTGGTGTTAACAATTTGAACTGCTGCAGCTCGCTGTAGAACTCCTTAATGGTGTCAGACGTCCCCTACGGTTAGGATTGGATGCAAAACTACATATTGATGTCCAAAATTTCTACATTTTCGCGCACTTCTAACTGATATCAGTTACCTGATTTGGTTCCAAAACTGCTAACTGATTCTGAAATTTCAACTATCTATAGTATTATTAATTGGTACAATAGATGGTTCTTTTGCATTTAACTACTCCTGTGAATAGAGTGAGGCTTTTGTGATATACGTTCGGTACAGGAACGCCAGTTCGTTATTGGGGTCATAAATGGTGCTCGAGGCCATTGCTGGGGACGCAATGCAAGGGCTGAGTGTGCTTTGTGTGCCAGCTGGAGGCTGGTGTGCCAGCTGGAGGACGGTATATCAGCTAGAAGATAGCACCAGGTGGAGGACGGCATACCAGCTGGAAGAAAGCACCAGCTGGAAGATAGCCTCAGCTGGAAGATAGCACCGGCTGGAAGATAGCACCAGCTGGAAGACAGCACCAGCTGAAAAATAGCACTAGCTGGAAGACAGCACAAGCTTGAAGGCAGCACCAGCTGGAAGGCAGCACCAGCTGGGAGATAGCACCAGTTGGAAGACAGCACCAGCTGGAAGGCAGCACCAGCTGGAAGATAGCCTCAGCTGGAAGATAGCACCAGCTGGAAGACTGCACCAGCTGGAAGATAGCACCACCTGGAAGATAGCATCAGCTGGAAGATAGCATCAGCTGGAAGATAGCCTCAGCTGGAAGATAGCACCACCTGGAATATAGCACCAGCTGGAAGGCAGCACCACCTGGAAGATAGCACCACCTAGAAGATAGCACCAGCTGGAAGATAGCACCACCTGGAAGATAGCACCAGCTGGAAGGCAGCACCACCTGGAAGATAGCATCAGCTGGAGGGAGCGCAAGGAGAGCTGCTGCTAGGGAGGCAGGGAGCTGCTGCTAGGTCGATGTGCTGCTGCTGTTGTCTCCTGTTGCATCAGCTGTGGTTTTCTTTGTGGCCGTTGCTTCTCCTGCTCCTGTTTTTGCTACTGTTGTCTCTGCAGCTGCAATCTCTGCAACTTTGTATCGCCGGCTGTTGCACTGCTGGTGTTTATGCCACTGTCTATGCAGCTGTTGTTATTGGCGCCGTTGTCACAGCAGATCTTTTTTGGCAATATTGTATCCGTATAGCAGTCATCTCTGTACCTGTGAATCTTCAGCAGTTGTTTCAGCATCTTTTCTTTTGCAGTTGTTTCCTTCGTACCTGAGTTCTCAACAGATAGTGCCTCTTCAATCCATGTCAACGCATGTGTTATATCCGTAGCTGGTCTCTCCTCAGTCGTTATAGGCTGTGTGAGCTTCCTGCGTATATACAGTTGCTGTGCTTATCTGTGCAGGTAATGTATCCGCTCCAGGTCAGTGTTTCTTCATTGAGCTGTTCCTTTTTATAAGTCAATTCCTCATTTTCATGTGTCTCAGTACTTGCTCTAGGAATTGCGGTCCACGAAATCGACTGGAATTGCTAAGCTAATGTTCAGTCAATAATTAGTGACTACACTAATTCTTCTACTCTGGGTTATGACAGGATAAAAATGTTATCCAGCGTCAACTATCTTCTGATGCAATAACAGGATACTTCTCATCATGCATGGAACACTCACCAAGCATATAATCACTTCAGCGCACAGTTACCTGGTGATTGCGGGGAAAAGTTGTAAAGGTGGAAAATTTTGCGTTAAAAAGTTGTAAACTAGTGTGTTTTTGACCGTAAATATAGAACGGGTAAAAAATTTCTCGACGCTATTAGATACAGCGCTGCCTCCACGGCTGCTAATTATAATCCTGCAAGTTGCACTCACGGACACAAAGACACGAGAAAGGTAACCCTCTGCAAATCGATAAAATGTTCGAAAGAAAATTTTCCACTCACGCGATGGAGTCACTTGATATTCGAAGCAATAAATGCAGCTGGTCAAAACGAAAGTCACTGACGAAAAATTGTGCTGTTTTTTTATGGATTTATAAAAACCATTAGACTTAGACTGAAGGAAAATGGAGCTACTTAGTATCTTATAAAAAGCACTTCAAACTATGACTTGCTGCAACTTCTCAACTTTACAACGGACACTTTTCAGGGAGCTCTAATTATCGTACAAGAGTAAACAAACTCACTAATGTCACTAGATACCAAGAGTATACTCCATAACTAGCGTATAGAACGTTCTCGGTTCACTTCTTATATTGTCTGAAGTTTAGCAATGATTACAGAAGCGAGGCAAATTAATTATTATGCGTGAGGAGAAACAAATTGCTTTGTTTTTAGCTGGTTGCGAAAACCCTGCTTCAAAATGAGTTAGTCTCGCATCTAATTTGGTTCAGCTATCCCTGCGGATCTGGTCGAGGTGTCCGAACTGGGAACAAATCAGCGCTTAGGCAAGACGGAATATCAATGGCCTGAGAACGAATGAGGCTCAGACGAGTAATAGCAGTAAACCGAATTTGAGCTGCTCGTTTCACCAGAATACGCTGCTTTTACTCACAGGTCTCATCGATTTTATCATTTTGTGCGGTTCAGTTTTACGAAAGTTGTTTTTCAACCCTTTCTTCAGCACGACTGTTTATTTTGATCTTCTTTCTAGGAATTTTGAAGCCCTGTAATGACTATGGAAATTCTCACAGCGCGACCTGGGACCATTATTTTGTAAACGTAAACCAAACTCGAATTTTTCCATTAGCGCAGTCACAAATTAACTCAAATAATATCAGTAATTTAAAACTTAAAAAATTGTTCTTGCAGTTGAATAAGACGAGTTCTAGCCTCCGGATTCTGTCTTGTTGCGAAAGTAAAACGCGTTAGTCATAATTTAACCCGGGGTCTTACAATTATGAAATCGTAGTTTTCACTGCCCTCAATGCATCGGGGTTACAACGAGCTGTAGCCTAGTTCATGCACATTATTAAACTCGCATGTCTTCGTTGTATACTTCGCTGATAGGTTTCACTCTAAAATTACATCTCGATTTTGTCACTGAATTTTTGAGAGTATTTTTTCAAAGATTTTATTTAAAAAGTCAGTTGAGCTATAACCATTAACGCAGTTTACCGAAGTGCATTAGAGCTTTCCGAAGTTTCGTTTCATAATAAAACTTCTCTAGAAGAAAATTTCCCACTCTGTTTCCATTAATGATAGCTGTTGATACGAGATTTACAAGTCGCGCACATCAATTACCTGAACACACATAGTAGGTTTGTAGAGAAAGTAAATCATTAGAATATAGGATAAAAAGAACCCTTCAAAAGTTTCATTAGTAAATGACGAGAAGCCCAATTTTCCACACAGATGCATAATCATTAAATAAGGATATGAACATGCTACATGTTTTTACGCCATCCAATAAACTGATGTTGAATATCGTCGAATTATCTGTGATATTTCGTAAGAACGCTAATAATGACAAGAAAATTTTAGAACTTTCAATACTTTCAATGGATTCCTGAGCCGTTGGTAAAGCTGCGCGGTCTGCTGGTGCTCGTGCGGACAGTCAGTGAGGTGCCTCTCACTGCGGGGCGAAGGAGCGTCTCCACACCCGCACTGCCGAGCGGGGGGAACTTCTTCCCGTTCCGGGGGATCTTCAGCTTTTCCTCATCCTCTCAGTCTCGTTAAAAACTATGCTTTAGGAAATAATCACTATATTCTTAACCAAAAAACTGAAACTCGTATTACATCTTGCTTACCACACTCCTTACGCACTGTTGAAAGTATTGTCATCCATAGATTCAAGCAATCACTAAGCGATCGCTCTAGCTGCGTGCTACTTCAAATACAGAGGTATTTTCAGATTTTCAATTTTGCATTTGTTTCTTCTCTCGCGTGCACAGAATTTAAGTTGTTTGTAAATTTAGAATCCCTACTTACACTTTCTTTGTTTCTTGGGCATAGAAGTTATGTCGTGAGGACTCTCAAAAACTATACTTTTACTGACACGTTTTTGAAGAACAGGTGTGTTTACCTACCTTTGTGATGAGTGTCATCATATATTATGGAAGTAGGGTTCATCAAGTTTGAAGGCCTCCTCCGTATCGTGTATGTAGAGAATAAGACGTGGCAGCATCAAAGCACATACACCTAGCTGCTGTATCGGTCGTTCATAGGGAAAGACATGACTCTCAAGTGAGTCTAGTCTCTACCCAGCGTTTACTAAACACGCCTCCTCAGAGTGAATTTCAAAGCCTAACGGTCTTAGTAACGGGGTGTTTGTTGACCAATGTTTATTGCAGGTGTTTGGGCTCTCGTGTAGATATTTTTGAACTGTGATGAGCTTCAAAGCTGCTTCCTGAGACCACTTCGCCGGGCATGTGCCGCAAAGGTGTGAAATCCTCCATAATGTGAAGTAGTTAAATTCGTGTTACAAAACATGAACAATGGAATTTGCTTCCCTCAAATACCAGTAACACTACAGATTTTAGATTGCGTTCTTATTATGTTGAGTTCTAGAAATTATTTTACGGAAGTTAAGATGAATTAATTTGAAATATGATACCGTTCTTTCAGCAAATTTCTTCCTTGTCATGAAAAACGGAAAAAAGAATTTTCATCTCATGTAATTCTCACGAGGAGTAATAATAACCCTTTCGGAAATATATTACAAGAAGAAGCGATTGAGAGAGATAGAAATTTATGCGTTGATGGACGGAACACTCATAACGATAATTGGGAGTTACCGAATTTTTCTTTGAAATATTTCAATAATACTCAATGCACCGACAATTTTCTCAAAATATTAGTTTCGGTCTAAAATTATTTGCAGTCCCGTGAGGAACATTTGGATTCTCTGAAGCTGTCTGGCCACGCAATGGAGAAAAATTCTGGTAGAAGTAAAATATCCCTCCGTCAATACAAGCTGATGCATTTAGTGTTCAGCGCACGTTAGATAAATGATTATTTTAATCCTGCATGGTAAATATTAGAAAAGGATACTTTCGTTTTCGTTAAAAATATATTTTTTCTTGAGTGAAAATAACATTATTCTTGTCTAAAATGTGAAGGGAAAAATGTACAGTAAAGTTGAGCTTCCTATTTCTTCAATGGACTATTATTAACTCGATCATCACACAGCAAAATTTTTTCTAATTCTTTATTAAACTATTAATACAGCTTTGTATAACACCTCAAAGACTGTGACGGGCTGATTCAGCCAGGTCTAGAACAAATAATGCGACAAAAAATCAAAAACACTAAAAATACTTCGCTCAACAATGGAGGAAACGTGTCTGGCAGAACCGTAGCCTTGGTATGCACGAACGGCCATACGCGTTTCTTGTTTGTATCGCTGTGCTGCTCAGCTCCTCGCTTCATCCGTAGTTCTAGTAGCAGCGAAACACGATGAAGAGTTCCCAGACTCAATTACTAGATGTAGAACGGACCATGGAATGGGATGCGAATCTGGCTTGTAAATTACTAGTATTTTCAATTGCTCGGGCACTCATTGAATGATTTTTTTTACAATTCGAATTTTCTTGAAGTGATTTAAATGAAAAGCCGAGTAGTAGGTTTTTGAACTTGAGAAATTATGATACCCTAAATCATGAACAAGCCTCAGGTCTGCGTTGAAATAAATTAACAGGAATTGACATTCGTATGTAAAATTGAATGTCAAACTCAAATAATTTGCAGATGGAAAGACCTGACCAATTATGTCACAGACTCACTAGAATGTACCAAGATAAATTAGTTGAGTTTGTTCATAAATTTTACGCAAGTATAGGTCATGAGCTTTGATGCTTTGGATTCACTAGAGCGTATAAATGTATGTTTTAAAGTCCACTAGAAGACACTTGAAATATAGAAATAAGGGCTGATGCACAAATTTTATGTTAACTTATGTTGGCTTGAGTCTTCCCATTCAAAACTTTGACTGCTACAGGTAACACTTACACTTTCAATATTTAACTCAAATATGAAGTTCATTGTAGTAAGTTATTTTGAAAATAGCAAACATTAATTGGATCGTGGCTGCATTTAGTTGTGATTAAGTTTTTATGAGAATTCAGTTTGTGACTTCTGGTCGGTCAGCAGCATTATGAAAATCCCCTCCGTAACCACTGGTGGCTCCCATCGCAGTTGAAGTGCTAATTTGAACACTCATGATGATAAATTGGCTGCCAGTGCATTTATATTTTATTTAAAAACTTTCAACGGCCAACTCAATGGCAAATGTCGAAAATTAACTTAAAAACTCTCTACTGTAGACAAGAGGACGGGGTTTTCATATATAATTAAAATAATCTTGACGAAAATTATTAGCAAAAGTATTCGAAGTGTTTAATTTTTTAAGTTCTTTCAAAATGCAAAACAAAACAAGATGAGAAAATAAAACTCAAATTTAAAGATTTAATTTTCTCAACAATCACTGTAAAAATAAATAGAACCTAACATACGAGTAACATACTGTACATAAATCTTATCTAAAAATTGTAATCGGTGTTTCAGAAATCTAATTCACCATGAATACCCAAACAGCAAACAGGCAAAGAGTTTTCAATTCACCTCGATCGACGCGAAAGCTATCCACAGAACGACTGGTGTTTTACTGCGGACTATTGGCAGAGCAAAAAGACGATAAAAACGGGCGGCGGCGTACAAAGGAAACTTCATAGTGATAGCACAAATAAAAAACTTGCCATGATTTCATCAAAGCTTTCCAAGCAAATATTTCGAAAGATCCCACAATACCGTACGGACCATAGAAGGAAACACTACTTTAAATGTTAATAATTAGGCCTAAGTCGCCGAAAATTTACCTCTAAATTTAAATTTTCAAGCGACTAAATCCATCGTTATGTAATTAACAAAAGAACTTTTTCATCAACAACGTATACGCGGAAGAAAAAGAGTTTTGAGGAAGTTTAAAATAAATTCGAATACAGATTTCCTGAAAGAAGCTCTCGCTACAACTCGTTTTTCAGAGTATTATAACAATGACCCTTTAACTTTTGTATCATTTATGACCTCATTAAACTGTCATGAGCAACTCATATTTTTACCACTATTATTTATCTCATAATTGATGCAACCAATTCTAATTTGACTCAATATTTTTAGGGGAAAACTTTTTCTCCCCTAATACAAAAAAAACAGAATTAAATTATCTTCATTCACTGTTAAGTTTAACATTTGAAGTAAGGTGTGCTTTTTTATGATCCATACGGTATACGCGCGGGAGACTGCTGCATGCAAGCTTGCTAGATGCTGCTTTGCTAGCTCAGTGCGAAATGGACCTTACTCGAGGACTTGGGCCTTCTCTCTTACTCCAGGACACCTGGCACATCTTAACAAAGTCTATGAAAACTAGGAAGCTCAACCGGCGCAAACAAATTCTGAAATGCCCAAACTCACGAAGCCACTGTGACGGTATTCTCAGATGAGAACATCTTCACAATGAATGCCGTGCTAGACCACTGAATTGGCCGTTTCATAGCTCGAGCAATAGCTGCTGTCAAGGGCATTTACCGGACCGAACATCCAGCTCAGGTAATGGCTTTGGCGAGCTTGCCGCCGGCGGCACTAAGCCAGCCAGTATTTTTTTAAAGGTGCAGAGAAGATTGGTGCTGACGCGGGCTAAAGAAGAATGTCCCGTGCTTGGTGCTTAAGAGCGTCCCAGGTAAGACTATGAATTGACCCAGTATTATACACCCAGCCCCACAGAAGAAGAAACGCAAGAAATTAAGCAGAGTTCGTCTCACCGAAATTTGGTGCATCTACCTTACGGCCATCGTCGAGCCCTGACCTAAACTCAGGGGATTACGCCGTTTTGGACAAATAGGAGCTGAAAATCAACAAGACCTATCACCCGACAGACAGTGTCTCAAGGTTGTTATTAAGGAAGATTGGACACGTATGAAAAACTTTTTATAATGAAGAGCTGTGCAGTTTCAAAATTTCGGGTAGAGGCAGTTATCAAAAATATAGGCGGACCCATTGAGTGAGTGATTAATTGCCCCATGCTTCATCATGGTCTCTTCTTGATCATGTTTGGCTCTTGTATGCTTAAAGAAACGTGTTTCTGAAGTTAGCAACCTTTTACAAAATTGGCTTTCTCACCCTGTAGGTGTATGTCAACTATCAGGGCAGACGATGAAATCTATGCTTCCATTTGAAAATCGGAAATAACAATGTGTCTGTTATGGAATCAAATGAAAAAGAAGCGTAATTTTTCGTCGTATAAAATACAGGCCATAACAAATCCACTTTGCATGGAACTTTACAGTTAATCTAAGAGAAACAACAAGTAAAGAGAATGTAAAAAGTATTATTTCGTGGGGAAAATTTTTTCAAACTACTAACACGATAGAACTCGATGTAAGGACATTTGTGATCTACATGTGAAGTACAGAATACGTACGTATGCAGAACATCTTACTGAAATATTAAATGATTTTTATATATGTCACTTTCATGCGTAAAACTTCCCTGAAACTTTTCTCAGAATCGATACCAATAACGTTCAAAGTTGAATTCCCCCAATGCTCCGATAATTTTTCCTCTCGAATTTGATTCCAATTCTTGCCTGACTTTGGCATATGTCAATTCTAGGCCTCAGCGGGAACTCAATATTGAAAAAGTTCGATAAACTGCGAGCACATTTTCTGAAGGCTGCTAAAAACTTGCTATTTACTGCTCCATCTTATGTCGTACATTCTGCATGGTGTAGAATTTACGTACTTTCGCCGCTGGACAAATATGAAGACAAATATTTGCATTCTATGCAGAGTTCATAACTTTTCTCATTCATTGTGACTTGAGTACT
The DNA here is from genome assembly GCA_030386875.1 of Morinoia aosen. Lineage (NCBI taxonomy): Eukaryota > Metazoa > Arthropoda > Malacostraca > Amphipoda > Talitridae > Morinoia > Morinoia aosen. Next base: position 15,045,140 of record CM059569.1, on the reverse strand, counting down.
TCATGTAAGAGACAAGAAAGTAATTGATGTAATAATGATTGTATTCAAAGTGCAAGAAACGTGGTGAAAAGATATGAAGTATAAAATAAGCTGCTAAAACAACATTTCATCTAAAAGAGTAAGAGAGTGTAATTATGAGACCCTAGAGTTTCACTTCCCTTATTTTGCCGTTAGAAAATTCATTCTCTTGAACAAAAGATTCACATCAAATTTATCAAGAATGATTAACTAGCTTGGTAAGGTTTACCTCAAGGCTGTGGAAAAGCATTTCATTTTGACTCGAAGGGGGAAAGTAGATTAATTCCTATCCTCTTGTAAAATCTGTAACTAAGCTACGTTTCAGACATTAAGCAACAGGGAAACCTCAATGAAATGCACGCGTTTGCAGAAGATGACTGTCAGTTTTTGAGATGGAAAAATTCAGTTATACGAAAAAGTTTAGGAATTGACATCTATTCGACTCATAAAAGCCGTAGTATTTTCAAGCGAATTCATACTGGTGTCCTCGTATCGTAAAAATGTCATCAAATGCGTACTCTGTCTTCATCAGTTTTTTCAATTAATGTACCCGTTGGGAAAATCTTTCTTCTGCATTAGTTATCTACCATATATAGTGACAATATATTTAGCTGGGCGTTGATCAAGTTGTCTCAAAACCACTGAATCTCAAAACTATCGCAAAAAGAGTAGAAGGCAATTTACTCATTCTGGCAATAAAAAACAAAATATTTTCCACATTGTACAATAATTGGAGGACTGATACCGTAGTGGTATGTTAATGAAACCATCCGTCATTTTCAGCATCACAGGTGCACTTGAAAATTTAGAAATTGTGCTGAAAATTTCCAGAGTGTATAATAAAGAAAGCTCTAAATACTTAGTCCTTTTGCGTTACTGTATGGTCAGGGTGAGATTGTAAGCTTCTCAGCGATTTATCTGCGGAGAGTAAGAGAAATGTGATGGCGTAAAGTGAAGTAAAAACCCAAGCCTTCTCTGTTTGTTCGATGCAATCTTCCGCGATTTGAGGCCCATCTGCCCGCCGCTAGGCGGAAGTTATGCTCGGAGCGGCTTAACTTTCGTTATGAGGCGTGCCAGGCGTTCCCTAGATACCAAAGTAGATATATGAAATCACTTCAGTACTTTTCGTTGATGTTCTCTTCGACTTCTTCTTTGTGTGGGTTCTTATGATAGACAGATTAACCGAGAAGTAATTTATTGACAAACTGTTACAAAATGTAGTAATACTGATTAGAGTTAAACGATTCTCTCAGGTATTCCCCAAAATATATCCAACTACTGATCTTCAAAATGTTTCATCTGTTATGTTTCATGTATTTTTATTTTAGATTAGACCATTTATGACCTTGTTTGGAGAGGTTTTGCACTGCGTAGAGAGCGTCATAATTAAAAACATTCCCCCTATTGTATGATTTCTCAAATCTCTGATTTGAATTAATAAATGTTGTATACATTTTTGTCTATTCATAAATTTCGTTTTTCCATCATGAAAATATTTAGCACTGACACGTAAACGAAAAGAAATAACTTAGAGTTAAATAAACAGTGGCAGCCAATGCTTTGTGCAAAGTGTTGACTTGCAGCGACGGCATGCTAGAAGCAATTTTCCTTAATCCTTAATTAATTTAATTCTTAAATAAAACACATCTGAATGTATGTACCCAAAACAAACGCTTGAATTGTTTGTTAGCTGAGTTTTCCAATGTGTCTGCCGTTACGCTCAACACGTATCAGCAGAATGCCTCACGTGCTTTCATCCACATTTTTGTAAGATGCTTCAACTCATGGAACAGGTCTTCTACTGGTTACCCCATTTCCAATGATAGAGATGGTGTTTTAACTTTTGAGCTCGAAAATTTAAATGGGTTAGGGAAAAATTTCCCGGGGAAAAGGTTGTCAAATCCCCAAAGTATCAGTGAAATTGCCCTATAGTGTGGGTGTTTTTCGCTTACGCAAGCGCCTACTTCTTTATTTTAATTTTTAAAAATTAGAATATTTAACGCTTTATGCTTGGCGAGAGATATTATCGATATTGGAAATAAAGTTTTTGGACTTTTTGAAAAGAAAAGTTGTTAGTTTTTACCCAAACTTATCAGAAACCGAATGAAAGTCTGAAAAATTTGATCAGGTTGAATAGAGAGCTTATTGAATATGTTATACGGACCCTGTGGCGTGAACTTAGATGCAATCAATGGTAATTTACGTGAGCAGGCTTCTGGAACGTCTAAAAAAGAGTTTCATGAATGCTGTAAATTTCCCTAATTTTGTTATTTATTTCAAAATATTCTCTCACAAGTTAAATTAATTTAAAATTGTGTTAGATACCCTAAACTGGAAGCACCAGCCATCTTGGCGCCAGGGTAACCGTCAGTACCCAAAGGGTTAGAAACTTGCCTCTTCAGTTGGCACTTACAAATTAGCAGGATGTAATACGCAGTGCTTCTGCAACCCCATTTAAACGATACATTCAAGTAGCGTAACACTGACCAAAAACTTCTTGTAAATTGCTTGTGAAAATAACCTAACGATGAGCTATAATATTCTTTACTGCTTAAACATAATGTGCCCTGAACGATTGCCGCGCATCTATTGAACTAATGTCCTAATTCAAATCCTCTAGCGTATCCCAATTAATTCCTCCTCATCATGGAGTTAAATTAGCTTTAATTTGAGAAGTGCTTTATACAAAACCCTTTTTGCATAATTTCAAATGAGTCAGAGCTGACTATTCTTAACTTAAGTTTCATTGAAAGGAATTTGCATATTCTAGAGAAGTGATGTTTCTAATCAAATAATAAACAGGTTCAACTAGGTTCAAAATGAAGAAAAGATAAGATATATCAAATCGTAGGGAACATTTTCCATTGTCGTCCAGTGTAACCAACTTTAAGAAATATTCGATAGGAAATTCATAGCTTATTTTTAACAAATCGTGTCAACAATACAACATGGGAGAATTCTGAATTTTGCCTTATGTTATTACTGCAAGCAAAGTGTTGAATTTTACTGTTTATCGAATTTTAAATAAAGATCGCGATAACAAAAAAATCAGCAACACTATCAGAGTTTCATTTTTGTAAAGAATCCCTTGTAACCGGTTGAATCAGGATTTTATATAAATATTTGTTTTTAACGTATAATTCAGGTGATGTTATATTATGTTTTAATAGCGTTCACTCCATTCAGGTTCCAAAACATTTCAAGGAAAAGCTTGCTGAAAAATGGGAAATTCTTACCATAAAATGAACATTTGTAGCAGACCGTTTAATATCATAGTGTATAAGTGTCACTACGTGAACGCAACTTTTTCACTTTACATTACTGATAAACTTAAATCCTTCGTAGTATGACAAAAATTTCTTCTCCCTACACTCTTAAATGTTAGGTTTTGAAGTGTCAATCATCTTACTGCAAGTGAGGTGTTGAGATTTGAGAACGAGGACGAGAGCAGTGAGGACGGTGACAGGCAAACAAGCATGTTAGCCGACAAAATGATTAGTGTTTAATATGAAGAAGGTTACTTTTTTATAATATTTAGAAATGAATTAAATTCAAAATATAATGAGAAAATTTCACACACGATGGAACTTCTCCATTTAGAACAAAATTTGATCTAAGTGGAGGTAATTTCAATCATTTTTAATATGAATTGTTTATAACTTTATTGATTTTTGTGTCAAGGAATCCTTAAATCTATTGTACATTAAGTAGTACATAACCAATAAAATATGGTTATGATGAATTGAAATACTACTATCAATTTACTTTCACCTTAAATTTTTTTTACTATGCCACATATATGAAGTGCTGCATAATATTATTATTATTATTATTTTCAGGTTTTCCCGCCGCTTTCGATACTTTGACGAAATCGCAGCGCAATTTGGTAGCATTGTTGCATTTGGGTCTTATAATGGGCAGTTTCGGAGGGTGAGAGTCATCTCAGCTCCGTTTCAGTGCCGTGGTGTGTCAGCTTGGTCTGACGGAGGAGCGACGGTGTTTCTAATCGCGGGCATCCGCGCTGGCGTTGGTTTGGGCCCCATATGAGGCGGAAAAGATTTTCTTTCTAGAGGTTACTTATTTTCAGTTGGTGAGTCAAATTTCATGGAGTAGGCGAATTTCAAGTAAGAAAAGGTTCAGAGGAGAGCGTGGCCCGCAGATGGCGAGGCCGGTCAGTAGTTCAGGGAGGTTCGGCTCCTCGCCGAGGCGAGCTTGCCGCTCTTGTGTGTAGTCGGGACATTCGAGAAGAATGTGGCGGACCGTTAACGGCACAATACAATTTTCGCAGTACGGTTGCGGTCGGCCCTCCAGCAAGTGCTGATGCGTAAGGCGTGTATGGCCTATACGGAGCCTAAGTGCTGCATAATAAGAGTGAAAGACAGACAGGTGATAAAAGAGGCTTTCAACTTTGATAATGTCTGATCGAGGATAACAAAAACTTATGATTTTATGATGAAGACTTACTTTAGGCGGAACAAAACGGGCAAGAATTGTTAAAACCGAAACGAGGATTTAATTTCCGATGTCACTTTTACGACCTATTACAAGAGCAATTTTTAAAATGTCTGTTAGATATCGGGAACGATTATGTGAGGAGTGTTACGTGTGCTACAAGTTTTTATTTTAAATATATCTGTGCCATTTCTTTCCTTACGCTTAAATCCCAATAACTTCTGCTGTTTCCAATAACTCCACGACCTTTTTGACGTCGTTCTTGAGAGCTGTGAAGCTGTTGTGGGGCTTCGCACAAGATTGGCGTTAATTTGCAACCGAAAATAGCAATCTAACGGGTTCAGTTCAGGCGAGTTGGAAGGCCAAAGTTTTCCTCCAGAACCACACACAGGACCTTTTGAGCAAGTCATCGGTGTTGTTCTCGGAGAAATCCTGCTAGAACATAAACTAAACTACCATAGATATATGCTATATAAACTACCATAGATATATAAACTACCATAGATATATAAACTACCATAGATATATGTTTAAACCTTTGATTTACCAACCCGTCTTCCACTGTGATTGGCCTAACTCGTTCCCTTTTTAAAACCTTGTTTCAGCATTCTGTTTTAAGTTCTTTTTTTTTGTTTCAATGGGAAATTTTACAAACAGGTCGATGGCCTCGGTATGGGCTTACCACTCGGTCCCACCTTTGCAAATATTTTTATGTGCCACCAAGAGACCAATTGGGTGGCTGAGTGCCCCCTTCAATTTCGTCCTATATTTTATCAGAGACATATCGATGACACTTTCATGCTCTTCAACGACCCGTCCCATTCTGCCCAACTTCTTGATCATTTGAATTCAAAACATAGCAATATCAGGTTCACCGTTGAACCAGAGGTCGGTAGCAAGATTTCATTTCTAAATGTCCTAATTACTCAACGCGATGGAAATTTCTCAACTTCTGTTTACCGAAAACCTACTTGCACGGGACTCGGTACTAGTTTTTTAGTTTCACGCCTAATCTCTTTAAAATCAATAGCATGAAAACCCTGTTACATAAAGCTTTTAATATATGTTCAAATTACACTTTACTTCACAATGAATTCTGTTTTTTGTGTGATTTTTTCAAAAATAATGGTTACCCTGTTGGTTCAGTTCAATCTTTGACAAAGCGTTTTCTAAATTCAAATATAGCTTACCGGTTAATCTTGTCGATAGTACAAGAAAGAGATTCACTTACCTTTTCCATAATTTGGGCCTAAATTGGAACAAATGAGAACAGAGCTTGTCAAAATTCTTAACTCATATTTACCTGATGTTGATTTCAGAATTATTCTTACAAACAAATTTACTATATGTTCGCTTTTTAACTACAAAGATAAATTACCTTTCAGCATGCGCCGCTCTCTTGTATAGGGTGATGTCTTCTTGAATGGGACAAGGTCTCGACCCGGACAGTCTTGATTAACCAATGAATGATCGAGCCTAGGATGACGTCAGAGCTATGACGTATGAGGGACCCTAAATAGACGTCATTTACAAACCTCCCCGCTGACGCTCCGCTTGTAAGCAAGGTGAGAATTTCGATTTTAAGAGGTCGCGATTTTAATTTTCGGCATCAGGATATATTGTGCCATGACCACGAACAAGGCGTGATCAACTTGTGATAAGTTTTGTTGTGTAATATGCCATATTGGCATAAAATCAGTGATGATACGGAGTGCCTAAACAACAATGGACTTGTTTGGGGTGCCCGCTAAACAAAATTATGCCGTGTTCTCGACTCAGATAATTTTTGACAATTCATGCAAATTAAGTGTACTGGAAAAACTAATTAAAAAGTGAATGATTGCATAGTTCTTACAACTATAATGTACCATATGTGAGATAAAGCCATGGAAAAGGCTGGAAATGGGTGTTTGCCACGGCTAAATACCGAGTGATTTTTCGAAGTGATTTATTGATGGAAGTGAATTATTTTTAGCATTAATATGTGCCCCCCATTAGTGCTTACGTCTCCAAATAGAAATATATAACGTAGGCCAATTGTTTATATTTTTTACTAATTTTTAAAAAAATTATGTGCATGGTCTCGACTCGGACAGTGTGCACGTGATGTTGAATCCGAGTCGGTTTTTTTATTACATTGATATTTTGCTACCAATTGTTTTATTCCACCTTTCAGTGTCATGTTCTGGATGTTCTTAGTAAGAAAAAATATAAAACATTGGCGTAAGTGTGTTTTTGGTGGACCAAAACATCTCTCCGGGTTGAGACCACACCCCCGTCCGGGTCGTGAACACGCGGTCTCGACCCGGACAGAGAATTCTGGATTTTAAAAACGGCTGTAAAACCAATATTATGATATCTACAGATATGAAACTCATAGCATAAGATGGGGAATTAGTTAAGCTTTCTTTTAAGCACAAAATCTCTCCTGTAGCTCAATAACTTTTTTTTATGAATATTATTCACTTTACTGTCCGGGTCGTGAACACATCACCCTATGAACTTCGTTGTGCACAATGTGCATTTAGTTATGTAGGCTCGACCTGCAGAGCTGTAGGCGTCAGAGTAGCGGAGCATGCTGGACGTAGTAGCCGGATTGGAGAGATTCTTGCCCATCCCCTCACTCTTCGGTGCGCCTCCATAGCGAACAGTGTGGCTCCAGGGTGCAGAGCAGAAATTTTAGCATTTTAGCTTCAGCCAGCCATCAGAGTGATTTAAGAATTTTAGAATCCATATACATTTTTAAACTAAAGCCACCTCTTAATGAAACTAACAGTGCCCACCCGTTGTACATAGTTTCCTCTTGATTTTAATAGTATTATTTCTTTAGTTTTGTGTTTATTTCCCGTATATTTTTATCTATTCATCTCGGTTTTGTTCACTTCAGACAACTTGTACTGATGATGAGCCTGGTGCTCGAAATGTTCACCTTTTAAAGCAATAAATAATTTTAACAATGTTGACTTTGAGAGTAGTAATCTCGGTATTTTTATTTACGATTCGTCTGCGTAAGAAAGCAGTTCATGATGTTCTACAACATAAACTTTTCTGAAGCCTTGGTTCCATGGATGAAATAACTTTCGTTTGCAAGCCGTTGCTTGCCATAGGTTTCGGCATTCAGTTTTTCGTCGTTGGCGAAGAGGGGGGGAAAGAAATCACCCTCACTCGAAAACAAAAAGCTAGTTGATTTTTTGTGGTCATCATGGGTAGAATGTCACAACTCGAAAAGGCAATCCGGCGATCGTTACACCTGCTACAAGCTTTATTAAATGTATAAATCTGACCAGAGAAGAACTTAATGGTCGATCTGTTTGTTTTCATGCTGTTCAAAACTTTCTTGCAGCTCTCCAAACTAACTTCTTTCATATAATTGATTGATAGCTGCTTCCTGCCTCGTGTATAGAAGTTCAGATCAACCTCTTCGATCGCTTTGTGAATTCTTTACATCAGTGGTTACCAACCTTTCAAATGTAGCGACCCATTTTAGAACAAGCAATTAGGAAGCGACCCCAATCCTTGAAATATCTTTTGTACATTTATTTTTTCTATAACAAACGGTCATATATTGCGATTTATTCGTGAAGTAACTGTACATTGCGTACATATATGATCAATTTAAAATTTATTCATGAAAAATTTCAAAACTCCTATTAAACATTAATTAATGGCAAATCAATTCCAAATTATTCGAACAAACAAATTTTACACCGTTATGTAAAGTATGTTTATCAAGTGACCTTAAAATGAGATGGCTGGTATTGTAGTTTTTTAGCTAGAAATTCAATCCTGGGCTCCGTTGTCGATATGGCACACCTCAAGTCGTCTTCCACATCTAATTCATTTCGGTACTTGTTTTTAAGGATGAGAAGTTGGGAGAATACTGTTTCACATAAGTAAGTCGTAAAAGGCAATAAACTTCCTATTGCGATTTCTGACATAAGAGGGAATTTTTGGAAATTTTCTGCCCAAAATTCTTGTAATTGCAGTTCACCAAACCATGATTTAGCTTCGAAGCTGTTTTCTAAACAGATGAACTCTTCTTCTGCTGCTTCAGGGATATCAGATACACTGGTATTGAGAGGGTTGATTGTGAGGGAGAAAGATTTGGAACATTCATCAGGAAAATATTTTCTGATCTGAGCAGTAAGATTTTTCAAATGTTCTTAATTGTATCAAGTCATAAAGTCTTCGATGTCAATTTCATTTGCCGCTTCTTCAACAAGTTGGGGAAGTGTTGCGAACATGTAAAATTTCTTTTGACTAATTTTGTTGATCCAGAGTTCCAATTTCATTTTGAAAGACCATTTACTTCCAAACAAAAATATTATCGTACTTTCTTTACCCTGTAATCATGTATTAATATTATTAAATATCTCAAAAATGTCGACCATGTATGCCAATTTGCCCAACGTAAATTCTCCGTAAACAATGATTCATATTAGCTTGCATTTTGAGAAATTTGCAGCTCTCCTCTGAATTCGAATTCGAACAATCTCTTCAACGCCTTTCTGTTCGAGAGCCACCTTACCTCTGTGTGAAACAATACGGCTTCATGGGTTGAACCCAAATCTTTGCGTAAAACTCTGAAAAGCCGTGTTGTAAGTGGCCTTGATTTAACGAAATTTACGGCTTCAATTACTTGGTTAAGCACTTCTTTGAAGAGTTCAGGCAACGTCTTGGTAACTAATACTTGGCGATGAATCATGCAGTGAGTCCCATTTACTTCTGGACTCATATTTTTAACTAGCGATTGGAAGCCAGACTTACAACCGAGCATAGCAGGTGCCCCATCGGGACAAACTCTGCACAATTTATCCCATTCGATTGAATGTTCTTTGAAGAAATCATTAATTAAATAAAAAATATAAGCAACAGCAATTGACGTTTGCAGAAGCTTACAAAACAAGAAATCTTCTTTTATTGTATTATTTTTTTTAATACCGAACATACATAAGAAGTTGTGCAAAGTTTGCCGCATCAGTAGTTTCATCAAGCTGTATGCTGAACAACCCAGTGGGAGTTTTTTATTTCTTGAATAATTTGGCATGAAATAATTCAATGTCAGGCAACGCAAGGGGTTTCGACTCTATTCTGTTATTGTTACCCATTATCTTAAGTATTATCTTATGTAATCAGTTTCTTGAACCCGGCCTAAATCTGTTATTCTGTGCCGATGGAGCGCCTGTGTATTTACTTTAGTTAGCCCTTAAGTTTCGTTGCATTGTATCTCATTACTCGAACATTAGATTGATTTATTAGCTAAATGGCACAAACATTTTAAATATAATTTTGCGTGTTGTATCGTGTTATGGAGTAACTCATGTCTATGTACGCTATTTTCGCAAAAAGTAAATGAATGGTGTTCTTTGCTGAAATCTATCTGTGTATTTAAGAGGCACTGCAAAGAGATTCCACAAGAAAAAATTCACAACCTGAGGTGAAAAGAGTTTTCCATTCTCCGTTTTGATAGAGGTTTTACTTTATTACGACACCTCGCCTAAAAAGGGGCTTAAGGAATCCACCTCGGGAGGACAAACTATTCCGCATAATTTGTCGAAAAGGAAAACGCTGTTGCAGTTCGGCGAATCAGGGAATTTCATGAGGAGCCCTAACGGACTGATTACGGCGCAGACAGTTGCTCGTCTTCCTAACGGTACCGCCGTAGTTCGGCACACACAGAAACTACTTCTGTTGCCCTAGCGGACTAATTACGAAGTAGGTGGTACCCACACGAACCTCAGGAAGGGCAGAAAAGCTAGCGCCTCCGGAAAAAGGTAGCTGCACAGAAGACAGCCCCTTTTCCACGAACCCTCACGTTGAACGCACGCCGGTATCGACATATTCTGGCGTCCGAACAGGGACCCAGAAGCTTCGCGCGACTACCAACGTTACCTGCGATTTTTGGGTTCTATTCAATCACGCGAACACAGCATCATTAAAACAAGATGAACCTCATCGATCAAGCTCGAGAATACGTTGAAGCATTCGGCCTCACTCCCACCGATGCAGAGTACAGGGAAGAATTTACCAGCCGCCTGAGGCATTTGGAAGAAGCGGAACGAGAAGCAGCGGATTGGAAAGAACGAGTATCGGAACGAGAATCCGCAGAACGAGCAGCGGAACGAGAAGCTGAACGAGAAGCAGCACAACGAGACCACGAGTTCAGACTCAGACAACTCGATGCTCAAATAGCTCCTCAAAATGCTAGGGTGAAGATACCTCCACCGGCTCCATTCGATCACACGAAAGAAAGGATGGACGAATTTTTGCAACGCTTCTGTAGTCATACAACAGCAATGGGATTCACAGAAGTCGGTGCTGTTATCATGCTCCATAATTTGATCACACCGAAGGAACGTCGACTCATCGATACCCTGCCCGCAGCAGATCGCTTCAAGCTTCCTGAAATCAAATTGCTTCTACTAGATGCTCACAAAGTCACTCCGGCAAAACTACGCGCTAACTACTACGAATTGAAGCCAGAAGAAGGTGACAATATGTCACGTTACCTACGGCGACTAGAACAAGCCTTCGACGCTTGGTTAAAAGGATGCAACATCGAAGCAACTACGAGACTCTTCGTGATTTTCTTCTTGTTGGCCGAGCTAATTCAAGCTCTCCTCCCTTCCTCGCTACTCAATTGCGTGACAGGGGTGGTAACACAGTCGCAAGCCTAGGAGAGCAGGGTGATGGCTTCTTTCAAGCAAGACCTCATACATCGCTCCATGAGCTGTGTAAAGGTCGCACACTGACATCAACGACGGATGCAGGCCCTCCAGCACTCAATGATCAGTAGCACCAGAGCGACGACGCTCGACATTCCCTGTCCGAGCCCCGAGCACTCCAGCAAGATCACCCAACTCCAACAACAACTCTCGAGGAACGCCACCGAGAATTTCTAACACTCGTGATGTTCCCACCAGTTCAAAATCGGTCAACAGTCCGCAGCGCGAGGAACAACGAGGACCTTACACTGGATTTTACTGCACTTTCCATGGCCCCAACCGATCAAATTCCAGTGGTGATTGCCGCCAATTACAGAGGAGACAAGGTGATAGCCACAGTAATGGAGCAGCCCATGCAAGCCCACCTACCTCCAAAACTTCAGCTCGAGTAAACAATCTAACAACGCATGAAGAAGCAGATGAATACGACGACATTCCCCCAGTCGCATCTGATCACATCGCCTCGAACAAGCTGATCGAATTGGGACAGCTGAAAACATGCTCTGGCACCGTGAACCAACAACCCGTCCAGGTACTACTCGATGGAGGAGCTACAGCGGTCTTCGTCAAGAAGGCTCTCGTCCCAGCTGACGCCATTTTGAAGAAAGAAATTACCGTTCGACTGGCCAACAATCATTCTTTCGAGGCGCCTCTCGCCCGGGTCTCTCTCGTTTGCCCCTACTACCACGGAGAGGTGACAGCCGTAGCCATGGAAGAGCTCTCTCACGTTGTCATCCTCTGCCGAGTTCCCGGGACCTCGTCCTTCGAAGAACCGATGACCGACCATGAAGAGCAACCAGTTACTGCAGAAGTCTCTCACGTTATCACAAGAGCAGCAGCAAAAACGATCGAAAATCCCTTTGCCGCACCAAGCACTGTCGATATGTTGCAACACAACAAAGAAGACTTCAAGAAATTACAGCGTGAGTGTGAAACATTGCAGTTTTTATTCAAGAAATTTGGCGCTGGCAAAGAAGAAACGCACAAGGACAGCAGAGTCATTACCTATGAACTCCGTGACGGTATTCTGCATCGGAAAACGTTACGAGACGGTCAGGAAACCCATCAACTTGTAGCACCTGCAAGCGTGCGCCCACAAATCTTGGAAATACCTCACGACAATTGCTGGCCATTATTCCCAAAAAAAGACTCAGGCTCGACTGGAACGAGATTTCTACTGGCCGTCCCTAGCAAAAGATGTGGTCCAATACTGTCACTCCTGTCACACCTGCCAGACGCACGCTCCTTCTCGACCAAGAAAGGCCCCAATCTCAACCCCACACCGATCACCACTCCATTCTCCGCGCTCAGTGTTGATTTGGTAGGCCCGTTGCAACCAGCTTCGGCACGTGGCCACCGATACATTCTCACCGTGGTGGACCAAGCAACTCGGTACGCAGACGCAGCTCCGCTCAGACATATGTATAGATGCAGAAACGGTCGCCCAGGAGCTACTCGAAACCTGCAGCAGAGTTGGTTTCCCTCATACGCTAACGAGCGACAACGACACTCTGTTCACAGCCGCAACCCTCGAAGCTTTCCTGAAACTCGTCGGTATCCAGCACCGATTGACGCCGTTATACCATGCCCAATCGAACGGTATAGTCGAACGCTTCAATGGTATTCTCAAAGTCATGTTGCGGAAATTAGCCGTAGAATAACCGCGAGACTGGGACCTGTATCTGCCTTCCCTCCTTTTTTCAATTTGAGACGCTCCTCAGGCCTCAACCGGGTATTCTCCCTTCGAACTCATCTACGGCCATCGCGTCCTTGGACCTTTAACCGTGCTCAAAGAATGTTGGACAGATGGAAGCTTGCAAGACGACACGAGCACTGCCCAGTACCTAATAGAAATGAAACACCGATTGAAAGAAACATGCAAAATCGCTCGCGAGAATCTAAACAGGAGCTAAGAGATAAGCGCCAAGTTCTTCAACAGACGTAACAAGATGCGAACTCTAAAGCAAGGAGATAAAGTCCTCGTATTTCTAATCGACCCTCGGAAAAAGTTACTAATGACTTGGAAAGGTCCATATACAGTAAAATCACGCCTGGGAACCTATACCTATACATTGACGTGGATGGAAACAACAAAGTTCATCACATCAATCTCCTTCGCCAGTACCATGACCGGGAGCAGCAAAGTTCTGCTTCACCAAGCGAGAGGGATCGCGAGGAGGGCGACGAGAGAGTAGAGGAAGCTTTTGCAGCGGTTGGCCTCGCCCTAGAACCTACCTGCGAAGAAGAAGAGCTCAACCGAAAAGAACCAGAGATACCGTCACCCATCAGAGAAACTATTGAAGACTGCCTCATCTCCTCTACGTTAACTACAACACAACGCTCGGAACTCCAGGAATTACTTGGAGAATATCGCGATCTCTTCACAGGTACTCCCGGAAGAACCAGAAGAACCAGTTCATAAAACAAAATTTGAAGGATCCTTCCAGTTTCCGACTTCAACATTCGTATCCACTTCCCCTAGTGTAAAAAGTGCTGCAACAGAATTAATAGGGTATAAAAATCTGCTCCAGCTTCAGTAATTTATTATGCGTATGACAGAGTTTTACACCAATTTAAAATTAGGTGCTCAAAATCTGCTGCAAGGTTGAAAGTCCGAGATAGGCCGGTGCAGAAGAGCGAGCGAACACCATGCAGGCATCAGATTCGCCGCAGCTGGATCAGACCCCAACAACCTGTGTGACAACAAATTATACGCATGTAGTCGAAGTTTGTAGACGACTGGAATGTTTGGGATAAACTTAAAGGTCAAGGTTTATGAAAGTCTTCAAGATTTTCAGCAAGTTTCCAAAGAGTTTAAGTATTCAAAAGTATTTAAGTATTCAAAAGTATTTAAGTATTCAAAAGTTTAAGTATTCAAGAGTTTTCAAGTATTCAAGAGTTTTCAAGTATTCAAGAGTTTTCAAGTATTCAAGAGTTTTCAAGTATTCAAGAGTTTTCAAGGATTCAAGAGTTTTCAAGTATTCAAGAGTTTTCAAGTATTCAAGAGTTTTCAAGTATTCAAGAGTTTTTAAGTATTCAAGAGTTTTTAAGTATTTAAGAGTTCAAGTACTCAAGAGTATTAATTTCATTTGCGGATAGAATACTATGAGGAGCAAAGCACCCAAATCTAATACTAGCCCCCGAAAAGACCTTATTTCACTAGAAAAGGACGAACCTCCGAGGGCCTCGGGTGTCTTCCGTCCATGCGACGCCAGTAGCCTGCTGCCGTCCCCCCGCTGCGTTTAGTTTAACATCTCATCTTGTTGGTTTTTCTAGGTTAAAATTCCCCAGAAAATTTTGGGGTCCAGGATGCCGAGTTGAAAAACCGTAGAAAGTTTCCGAACCGTTGAGCCACCTGTCGCTGAGAACGAGGAGTATCTCGTATCGAGTCGAAGTGCTGCTGAAGAGTACCGGAGCCAACTGACAACGGCCGGACCAAAAGGCGGCTTCGACGCTTGGCCGGACACACTCGGCTTATGCACAGCGGTTTCGTTGAACAGTAGCTCAACAGGTTCTGGTACGGGACTGCATGGAAAATGGAAACTTCGAACGACATCAGTTTATTGCCGTGAATAAAAGTTCGAAGCTAATTTGGTCTCAAGGGGAATGCGAAATTTGAATAGACTTTGTCTCCTCAAATTGAATGCTCTATCTTTAATAATATGATTATTTACCGATTAATTATTCATTTCCTTTGACTATGTACCATGTACACTTCAGATTTTATTTAAATTAAAATCAACTAAATCTAAGCTGCAGATATTCTGCATACTCCCCCAGCGGGATTTGTCTCAGCGGAAGGAAGAGAGCTGAAGCCAATTTAAAAAAAGAATAATTATCAGTAACACGAACACAAAAATTTATTATTAGTAACAAGGAATTAAAATTTAGAGAATATTTATCATTAGTAACACGAACAAACACTTATGTACATTAACAAGCCCGTTCTCCAAGAGAGCACGGGTGCGCTCGGCTGCAGCAATTTCCGCCTTGCGCCAAGGAAGAGGCGAGCGTTCGGGAGCAAAGCTATTCTGAGGTGAGTTAGGTGCCTCCTCTGCAGTCTCGTCCAGATCAGCAGCGATAATGAAAATTAGTGAAGAGGAATGACGATATACTTTCTCACCTGTTGAACCTTTTTTAACCACGGCTGCCGTCGTTTCACCTAATGAATTTATTTCAGTTTTTGGGTAACCACAACGCCCAGAGGAAATGAAGCTCTCTTTGTATATTTTTCTGGAAGTAAAACTACGTCTCCAACTTTAAGAGGTCTGTGGTCAACTGGGTCATAACGACCTTTCCGATCTGTAGCCTGATGAATTAAAGTTCGAAGAAATTCAAAATGAAACAGGTTCACAGCGCGCGCTCTCACAGCTGCCAGCTTATTGAACGCCGTCTTTATTTCGCCCGGTGAACCTGCCGCATTATAATCAGGATCTGCATGATCATTCTCCAGCTGCAATTGAGGAATTACATTTACTGACGGAAGCTCATAACCGTGAAGAATTATTTCTGGCGTTATGGGCGCAATTCCACTCTCCACGTTCGTTCGCAGCGCTTCCTTGAAAGCCACAGGTCTCCTATTAATAAGATGAACAATCTGGGCAATGATAAATTGCAAGTCAAAAATGTTAAGAATGGAATTTCTAAAAGACTTGTATATTAAACGTTTTGAAGCTTTAACACATATGTACCTCTACTAATGAACCTAGGTCACTATTGCCTTTGCAGAATTGATTAAAATTCAGTCTTTTATTGCCGTGCTCTTCCAAGTATTTGACCGTTTCAAAATCGTCCAGAAAACTTCGCAGGAGGTTAAATCCTGCTGATATTTGACTGCCAAGGTCAGCAGTGCAAGTCTGGAAGATACCATATTCAAAAACGTGAAGTTGTAGAGCTCTCAAGAACTCGTTCACGTCCGCCTGCAAACAGACCTTTAAATTAATAGCACGGCTCCAAACACACGTGATCACCAAGACCCAAACTTTCTGTCGAGTCTCCCCAACAGTTACGGTGAAAGGACCCATGTAATCAATAAATACTGAAGAGTAGCTGCCTCGGAGGATCCACTCTCCACTCTCTGTAGGCATTCTGGTTCAACCTAACCGCTCTTTCATTTACACGGCGGCAAAGAGTACATTGTCTCAAAACTCGGCGTACTACTGAGAAGGGATGCTGGAAAAAATATTTATTGCGTAGCTTATTCAAGACAGAATACACCCCAGAATGGGCACTATTTACATGAGCATCATTTATGATTAATTTCGTCAGCTCATTTTGCTTAGGCAACAGAATAGGATAGGAGGAGCCTTTCGACTTTGGCAGTTTACATTTAACTCGAAGCAATCCATTAGCGTCTCTGAATATATTCAGTTTTGACATCAGGGGCGGAAATTCTCTCAAGGCTTTATCCGCTGAGTTTAAGTATGCGACCACCTCTGGAAAATTAAGACTTTGCTCAACCGAAATAATTTGATTCTACGACCTTGCGTAGAGATTTTTGTCAGCGTCACGCTCCGAATCAGCAAGTGCACCCAGTTTTAGCTTCAATTTTTTTGCAAATAATAACACGTTTCTTGTCACATTTACCAGCTTTGAAAGACTGGAAAATTTTTTTAACCGGCACCAAATGAGAAAGCTGCGTAGAAGTGCCGCTCAATTCCTCAGCACATACCTGAACACAAGCACTGTGACCGGGATCAACGGAACAAGGAGCTCCCGACTCACCACGCTCGCGAACGGAGGAGCGCAAGAAGGGCATCTCGTCAGAGCAAGTCAACGGGTGGGGCAGAGTTATAGCGAACTCGTCACCTGTGGCGAGAGAGTCTGGGTTAGTCAAGATTTTAGGATCAGCGTAAAAGTTGGAGCGTTGCAATTGTTTAGCGCCAACAAAATCTACCGAATTCTTCTGTCCAACGGTAAAATGGAAAGAGACAGGGTGCGTAGAGCACAGGTTTTCAATTTTTTGT
The DNA here is from genome assembly GCA_030386875.1 of Morinoia aosen. Taxonomy (NCBI): domain Eukaryota; kingdom Metazoa; phylum Arthropoda; class Malacostraca; order Amphipoda; family Talitridae; genus Morinoia; species Morinoia aosen. Next base: position 15,027,979 of record CM059569.1, on the reverse strand, counting down.
AGTTTATTCATAGTGAACACGCTTCTGTTCTGCATCTTTTCAAATTTCAGAGAATGAGATTGCAACCAGTGCAACGCAACCATGCTGTCAGAAAACAATTTAAGATGAGTTATGTTTACAGGGATAACAGCTGAAGGCTCGCTCAAGTCGTTCCAGCAATCTATCAAGGTTCACCCCTAGAGCTACAGCCACTAGCTCGAGGACAGGAATGGTTTTAGACGATAGCTGGTTGTCTACTATTTTGCTTTTGGCCGACAAGAAGCTAACCTTGTTAGTAACGTTATTAAGCATATATAATACACAACCGTACAAAACCCTGGATGCGTCTGTAAACACTACAAGAGTATAGCTGTCACTGCGCTGGCCAATAAATCTATAAACGCTTACCAATTCGGACTTGTTCACCTGTTTAGTTATATTATGCCATTCTTTTTGTAACTCGGGGGAAAATTTGGTGTCCCAGTCCAGACTCTTGTCAAGTTGCAACTTGTGCACAAACAAACGTGCTCTGTTTAGGATCGGCCCACAAATATTAAAAACGTCATAAATTTCATGAAGAGACTTCAACACTAATCTCTTGGTATTAGCATTTGGTTCAAGTTTTACAGAGCAGGGCTTGAGGGTATCGTCCCGCCTGTTCCATATCATCCCTAGTAACTTCACCTCATGAGAAGTCTCAGCAGCAGTGACTGAATCTATTTTACTCTGTAAATCGGGTTCATTCATCACAAATTGCTGCAGTTCAAATTTATACGGAGAGAAGATATCTATTAACCTGCGGAAAGATTTGTGCAAAGTCGTCAATGTCATTAGTAGAATAGCCACCATTATCCATATAAATTATGTTGTAAATAGTTTTTTTCAGGTTTACGATTTCTGGAGGGTTGTTATCAACATCTAGCACAAGAATTTTATTGAGTGCAATCATCAAGATGCTAGGACTCGGTCGAAGGCCAAAGCTCAATCTCAGATTTTTGTAACCGACAACCGTAAAATCCCCTCTCTCAACATTCCTATACCAAAGAAACAAAAGCCGGTTTTGGTCAAATACCCGTAAAGCAATGGTCAAGAACGCTTGCTTTAAATCAAAGGTTACTAAAAATTTATCAAACCTATGAAACAAAAGTGAAGTAAATGGTTTGTGATTCAAATTTGGACCGGGTAGCATTGCTTGGTTGTGGCTAACTACAGGATTAGATTTCTCACAAAGATTAGCTAAAAACACCACTCTGCATTTCGTAATATCTCGTGCCATTTAAATACACCCATGTGAGGCAGGAAGCTCTGCATTCCGGGTGATCGGTAACGAAATTGCCTAGGTTATCAATTTTCTCGATGATGCCATTTTTCTCCTGTTCTTTAAAAACGTTATCATACATTATCAATCTATCTCTGGTTTTGGCAAGTCGATTGTAGTTTGTTTTTAAAATTTGATGGGACAGCACGTAATTTTTGGGTAACCGATGGGAAATTTTGTGGTTCCACATCAAAGGCATTAATAAGCGACCGTTCGTTGTCTCTCTGTATTCTGGAGAACGTAATCAACAAGTTTTTCGTTGAGTGCAGTCTGTCTTTCGTCACCAAAGGATTCGCTACCAAGTAGTTTAATACATTCTTTGTCTAAGACTTCACCAGTAGCACGAAGAATCTCAGACTCTTCTATTTCATTAACTTTCTTACAAGAAACTCCCGCTAATGTTGACAAATTCAAATTCTTGTTATTTACCTCTGTGCAATCCAATTCAAAGTTTTCCTCCGAAGGCTAGGTCTGAAAACGCTGACTAGTTGTTCCCGCAGCAACCACAACATCTGCAACCGTACGGGTGAACAACAGGCGAAGGTTCAACAACAGCAACAACAGGTGAAGCTTCTGAAATTTTACAGGGAAGAAAAAATTTGTATTTAAAAATCAACTTAATCTAAGCTGTAGATATTCTGCATACCTAACGCTGGAGCCTGAACTGCAGTCAAGTTTAGAGAATTGGTTGAGGATGGGAATCATGACGCCATCCACATCACCTTACTATTTACCGCTCCTTGCCGTCCGGAAGAAAGACGGTACCCACCGATTTTGTCTGGACTACAGGCACCTCAACAGCCAGACAGTACTCGATGCTGAGCCAATTGCTGACACCACTGCTATTTCCACCAATTTAGCTGGCAAAACAATCTTCAGCAAAATTGATCTGACCAGAGGATATTGACAGGTACCTCTACACCATGAGTCCCGCCAATACACCGCCTTCAAAACTAGGTCTGGCCTTTTTGAATTCAACGTCATGCCTTTCGGCCTAGCAAATGCTTCAGCCACTTTTTCTCGCCTTATACGTCAAGTCACTGCAGGACTGCAAGATACAGAGGTCTACATGGACGACATCTTAAAATCGCCTCGACTACCTGGGAAGCTCACTGCGCAGCATTAGCTAAACTGTTCAAAGCTCTTTCTCGACATGGCCTTAAAGCGAAGCCGTCCAAATGCGAATTCGGATTTGACAGCCTCCAGTATTTGGCTCATCAACCCAGCAGTAATCAGATCCAGCCTCTATAGACCCGAGTCGAAGCCTTGAAATCGGCTCCCCTCCCAAAAACAAAACGGGAGCTCCGATGCTTTCTCGGTACAGTTGGGTACTACCAACAGTACATTCCTAACTACTCCCGACTGACTTCTAAACTCCATGATTTCCTAAAGAAGAATTCTCCGGAACAGATACCTTGGACCGATACAACAGAAGACCTGTTCAAAAGTTTGAAGACAGCGTTAAGCGGCCCATAGACGATCAATTTTATTGTCAATATAATTGACAATGATGGAATATTGACAATTTAATTGATAGTCTGTGGGCTTGATTGACGACCGTCAATTAATTGACTTAGTGGGCAAAAATAATTTCATCAATATATTGAGTCAATGATATTGACAATTATATTGACAATAAAATTGATCGTCTATGGGCCGCTTTAGTCAAGAGACAGGTCTGACAGCTACCAGACCCCAGATGTCCTTTCATTCTACGGACAGATGCCTCCCAAACTAGACTTGGAGCGGCTCTCCTCCAGCCAAGCAAACGAGACTTCCGTCACTACGCACCGGTAGCATATGCTTCCCGTCGACTGAGAGGAGCAAAAATGAACTATTCTACCATTGAAAAAGAAGCGCTAAGCATCTGCTGGGCTCTACAGAAGTTTGAGGTCTACCTGTATGGACGAGAATTTGTGTTACAAACCGACCATCGACCGCTCCTTTATTTGCAACAGGCAGACAAATTGAACCTCCGATTGCAACGCTGGGCTTCATATTTCAGTCATTTTAGGTTTCGAGCAGAACACCTTTTGGGAGTCGACAACCACCTTGCTGATTTCCTGTTTCGGCTATCGTAGCAGAGACACCCTCCCCCGGGCGTGTCAGGCAACGCAAGTGATTTCGACTCTAATCTGTTATAGTTACCCATAATCTTGAGTATTTTCTTATGTGATCAGTTCCTTGAACCCGGCCTAAGTCTGTTCTTCTGCGCCGAGGGAGCGCCTTTGTAGTTTCTTTAATTAGCTCTTAAGTTTCATTGCATTGTAATTCATTACTCGAACATTAAATTGATTTCTTAGCTAAATGGCAGAAACACTTTATATATTATTTGGAGTATTGTATCGTGTTATGGAGTAACTCATGTCTACGTACGCTATTTTTGCAAAAAGTAAATAAATCATGTTCTTTTCCGAAATGTATGTATCTGTGTATTTAAGAGGCACTGCGAAGAGATTCCCCAATTAATAATTCACATCCTGAGGCCTTAGAAGTTTTCCTTTCTCCTTTTTGATACAGGTTTGAGTCTAATACGACACCTCACCTAAAAAAAGGGTCTTAAGGAAACGACCTCGGGAGGACAAACTATTCCGCATAGTTAGTCGAAAAGGAAGACGCTGTCGCAGTTCGGCGAATCAGGGAATTACCTGAGGAGCCCTAACGGAATGATTACGGCGCAGACAGTTGCTCGTCTTCCTAACGGTACCTCCGTAGTTCGGCACACACAGAAACTACTTCTGTTGCCATAGCGGACTAATTACGGCGTAGGGGGTACCCACACAAATCTCACCCTATCGGTACCGCCATAGTTCGGCACACACAGAAACCACTTCTGTTGCCCTAGCGAACTAATTACGGCGTAGGCGGTACCCACATGAACCTCAGGACGGGCAGCTGCGCAGAAAAGCTAGCGCTTCCGGAAAAAGGTAGCTGCACAGAAGACAGCCCCTTTTCCACGAACCCTCACGTCGACCGCACGACGGTATCGACACTCAGACATATCTGTTATCCTTCGTTTTACCGTAATGCTTGACACGGATAGAGGCGATAATTTATTTACTGCTTCAGGACCGATCATAAAACGCAAAATATCTTTGGTGCATGGAACAATGAGATTCTCAGCTGTTGTGTGAGGTTTTTTTGCTTGTGCTATTCTTAATGCAACAGTGTATGAAGCTTCAATGGTGGCTAAATTTTTGTTTGAAATAATCCACTGCTATCAAGCCTGCGACTTTTGACGCCATCAACTTTTGCTTTAAAAAAATCAATACTTATAGCTTTCAAAGCAGGGTGCATAGTTTCGAGATGTCTTTGAAATTTAGCTGGTTTCATAGACTCATAGGCAAGAACTTCCAAACATACTGCACACTGTCGTCTTTCCATACTTGCATTACCTATGTCAGTGAATCCCCACTTCAAGAAATCATCACTCTATTTTCTTTTTCTTACGCTCATTTTTAGAGGGTTAAGAATCACTCAAATAAAGCTAACAACGTGTCACTGCAAGTGCGACAACAACTCTGATAGGAGGAGCGACAGCGGTGGCGCAACCAAAACAAAACAGAAACGAAACATGTTCAATACTGTCTCAGACGTTGTGTTTAGTGACTTAGTAACTTTTACATTTAGTTTCAGAGTGTGAATCTATATAACTATCGTAATTTTTATTTAATAATTTTCCTTATTTAACTGTCTTCATTTTTTCACCGTGTTTTATATAATATTCACGTTCGGATCAAAATCGATTAGCGACCCCATGGCATTTGTGTCGCGACCACGATTGGGGTTGCGACCCCCAGGTTGGGAACCACTGCTTTATAAGTTGACGACACTATCCTCAGCCAATTTTGATGATAGTACTGTTGCACAGGCCTTGATGATTCTTTTAATGCCGGCTGTAATGGAAAGCTTGCAAATTTTATTTCATTTAAAAGCTGGTCTTTGGAAGCCAACAGTTCGCTGAACGTTCAAATGCTTCGTTGCGTAATGTTCATCCAACGAACTCTAAATGTTCATTGACTGTTTCATAGATAACTAAGCATAACTGATGCTCCTCGGTATAGCTAAATTTATGAGGGATCAAAATTTTCAACATTTTAACTTTCTACGGATTTAACTGAAAGACCCTGTGCTGTATATAAATTTCATGAATGTGTCTGGATAAAATTTTAGAGGAATGTGATATAAATTTCTATTTGTGTATATGCATCTTCATGACCGACAGAATTAGCTTGGCTTTTTCTGCCGTGTAATAATTTTGAAGATTTTAATTAGTATAGAATTACGTTGAATTAGGTTAGGTTAGAATAGTTATCGAACATTGAAATTCAATATCAAACGTCCACCTTACGTAAGCTGCGTACGCTTTAACCTAACGTTCACCACATTTGACTTATGATAGCCAATAATATAGTATTGAATTTTCCTATCAGACTATATTTTCCCATGCCTTAATTTGAATAGCTTAGAAATCCAATCTCACAGTGTATTTTACTGAAGGGGAGCGTGCCCCCAAAATGTAGAGCTTTCTAGGGATATTGAGTTATAGCTGCTATTCGGAAGGGTAAGATGTCAGGTACATCCTGTGAAAAAATCAGGTTCGTACGTTCACTCGTTCACCCGCTACGGGGGTTTGAAATATGGGGGGGAGGGGTAAGGGAAGTGGTATTTTATCATGTTACACCTCCCAACTGGCACTTTCTTCACGGCTTGATGTTACTATGTGATCTCCTATGTCTCTGAATCACTCTATAATGATTTCAGGGGTCTAACCTGAATCAAAAATTTTTAAAAACTTTTAATTATATTTGTTTATGTTTCTTTGTTTACCTTATTTTGAAGGATCGGAATTTGGGGTTTCAAAATGCATCTCCTCCTACAGTTTTTGAGCTACAGTGATGATTTTGGTATCATTGGATGAGGAAACACGTGAGCATTTCAAAAACTTGAATGGAAATTCGAAATTCATTCATGATCAAAAGTTGTGACGTCATAAAGTTTGAAATTTAAAAAAAAAGAAATATCTTGGAATTTTTTGTTTTTTTTTCATTTCAAACTATAAGTTAGGAAAATTCCATTCGAGTTTTTGGAATGCCCACGTTATTTGGCGTCCAATAATACCAAAATCATCCTTGTAGCTTGAAATCTGTAGGAGGAGATGCATTTTGAAAACCCCCCTCAAAATCTCGTTTTCTATGAATATCTCGTTTTCTTTGCAGAAAATCGCATTTTTGTATGAATAACAAATGATTCCAAATTGCAGTTCCTTTCAGCATACCAAATTTCATTGCTCTAAGTTCAATTTTAAAGAAAATCTTCCTACAGGGGAACGCTTCCCTGAAGTCAGGGGGAATGCGAATAAGTCCACAGCGCGTTTTTGAAAAGTTCAATGTTCCAACGCAACGATGTGTAGTGTGCTTAAAGTTTACTTGCGGGTCTAGATTTATTGTCTACCAGCCAATACACTAAATGTCTTTCGAAAGCTTTTAGCAACGTAAAACTATTTAATGGCCACTGAGAAGAAAATTCATAACACGAAAAGAAAATGTTCAGTATCCTAGCAGCCATAGCTCGAAACTGCAACAAGAAACACAACTAGTTAATTTCAATCGGTTCCAAGAAAGAAAACGGTAATCAAGATTGTGCTCTTTTCTGTTATCATCTTCATTTTAGGTCTCAAACAGGAACCATCAACGGTGAAGCAGAAATGAACAAACGAATGCACAGATTGAATGTACGTGTTTTCATGCTAGAAACTTTGCTCGAGCGTAACTGAGTCCTTTCACGCCATTGAGACGAGCCGCAGACGTGGAAGTTTATTTCAGGTGAAGTAGGCGTAAAGCAGGGGCTCTTTACCCCTGGGTCGCGACCCGAAGTTGGATCAGCAAGCCATTCCATTGGGTCGATCAGGGTTTGTGTAATATAAATATAAAAACCATTTATAAAACATCAAAATACTATTATTTTTATGATTAAACGACCATTTTGAGCTGTTATGACGACCCAGACTCTGAAAATGCAATTTATTCTCTTATTAATGTGGAATTTGATGTTACGTATCTAACCAGTAATTACAATAATTTGGGCAAGCTTAGTGTTTTTCTGTTTGTTTCACACTGTTGAGTTCTATTATCATCGCTAGTAAGAAAACATACAGCTGGGATTTTCTTCACTTGGGTTTTACATATGTAACTCATCAAAGCGTACTTAAACCACAATGTGCTAGTTGTGGAGACGTTTTAAGTAACAAATCCGTCAAGAAAAACTAACTTCAATGACATTTAAACAGCAAACGCTGTGAATTGGTCAACAAGGACCGCAGCTTTTTTGAAAGAATAAAACAGGAACTGACAAGGCAGCGACTGCAGTGGATGCTCTTACGAACCTAGCAATTATCGGCATGCAACAAGCAATACTTGTTTCACTTTGGGTAACCTGGAAATTTGCAAAAGCCCCATACGATATGTGAAGAACTGATTAAACCTGTTTCTTTGAACTTGGCGTAAACAACAACTAGAAATCAGTTTGTTAAAGAAATGAACATGTTCCTATTCCATTGACACAGTTAACAAAAAGAATTCAGATTATGTCTTGCGATATTGAAACACAAGTGTTGTGAGCTATCAAAGTGGACAGACAGTTCAGTCTCCAGCTAGTGGAGTCAACTGATTTGAGTGATGATGCCCGACTTATGACTTATGTACGTTACAAGGTCAACATGATATGGAAGAAAAGTTTTTGTTTGCCGATCACTGCAAATCACAGCAGGAGAGGATATTTTTAAAATACAGAATTATTTATTCATAGATGAAGGCCATAACTGGAAACAGTGTTGAAGTGTTTGGTGTGATGTTACACTAGCAATGTTAGGAGCTCGTACCGGTTTTACCGCTCGTGTCAAACAGGAAAATCCTTCAGGGGTGAATGTTCACTGTCTTCTTCACCAAAATCTTACTGTTGAGAAGTTATCAAAGAAGTTTCAGAATGTGACGCAAGAGGTAATTCAAATATTTAATTTTATCAAAGCTAGAGCTACCAGCTCCAGGTTATTTTCTCAAATGTGTTTTGATTTCGATTCTAAATATATGCATAATTGCATATGCTGCAACGCTCTGACGAAACAGAGATACTGGTATTTTTGGCTGAAACGAAACATCAACTGACAGACAAATTTTCAGATTCAAATAGGCTGATGCAAGTAGCACACCTTGCAGATATATTCGCTGAAATTAATTCCCTGAATATATCGATGCTAGGTCGCGATCAGGCATTGATTGGGCTCTCTGAAAAATTATCATTCGATGCACAACTAAAGTTTTGGCTGAATAAACTAAAAGTAGGAAAAACTGCATTTTTTCATCGCCAATTATACCCCTGGAAAATGATTATTGTTCTCTCACTGAAGTCCAAGAAATTATTGAACAACACATGTCCAAGCTAATCACTGAGTTTGACCATCATATTCCAGAAAATCCACGTATATAGTGTTAGGTACGAAACCCATTTAATATTGCTGCTGAAGACCTACCCGAGAATATTTCAAATATCATCAACCCTCAGGAGCAGCTAATTGAAATTCAATTTGATGAAACACTTCATTAGAATTGTAAAAAGCAGCATAAATCACTGGGATCATTTTGGATGAAATTATGTAAAGAAAACCAATTCTTGAAGGTGAAGCCATGAAAGCCCTACTTCCCATTGCGACAACAAATGTATGCGATGCAGGGTTTTCTGCCCTGACAGTCATTGGAAACAAAGTACAGAAGCCGCTCACTACTGGAGGGTGACCTAAGATGCAGTCGAACAACAAAATCGCCCTAATTTTAAGGCGCTGTCCAACAAAATTCAGGGTCAAGGTTCTCACTGATTACAGCAGTGGAAACGTAATATTTGTTTACTTACGAGGAAGTATATTGTTTAAAGGGATGTTTCACACCAATTTTTTTTCTTTATTTATATATGAAAGCGTGGAGGTCAAATAACACCTAATTTGTTTCTGCAATAATGTAAAGTATATGCTTTTTGATTTATCAAGAAGTTACTGTTGTTCTAACGAGCAGCTCAAGGTCGCGATCAGAGTGGGTAGAAATCACGATTTGTGTGATTTTCTGTTTTTATATGCATCTTATACAGGATTTTCTTGCGCTTCCATTGGACTTTCCGTTCACGTCTACTCCGGATAGTGCGCCCACCTGAGGGGGGAAAGCGATGGGGGTGGCGTGACCTTGACCCCTCCCCCCCCCCCTCATTATTGGGGGTCAATTGAGCGTGTTTCTCTGCGGCAATGGCAATATAGTTCGTTCATGGGCTCCTCAAAGTGCTTTCATTATTCAAACGAAACTTTCTAACGCTGAATAAATATTTTGTTATAAAATTTTGACAATTTTAGAATTTAGCTGTTCTGCCGTATCTATGATAACGCAGCAGGAGACCGTCTTGATAGAAATAGGGATATGTGTTGATTTTCTGTTTTTATATGCAACTTATAGAGGATATTCTTGCGCTTCCATTGGTACTTTTCGTTTACGTCTACTCCGAATAGTGCGCCCACCAGACGGGGGGAAAGCGATGGGGGTGGCGTGAACTTGAACCCTCCCCCCCTCATTATCGGGCGTCAATTGAGCGTGTTTCTCTGCGGCAATGGCAATATAGTTCGTTCATGGGCTCCTCAAAGTGCTTTCATTATTCAAACGAAACATTCTAACGCTGAATAAATATTTTTTATAACTTTTGACAATTTCAGAATTTAGCTGTTCTGCCGTGTCTATGATACCGCAGCTTTCATTCACAGCTCAAGTACAGCTGCAGTATCATGGCTACAGCTATGGCGAGCACACCAATCCAAAGGGCTTGAAAAGAGCTATGAAAAAAAGGAGTTGACTTGACAAAAATACGTATTTTAGTCGAAAAAAATGAAAAATTAAAAAAATTGGTTGCTTTCAAGAATTACACCTATTCTTTTTTGTTGTATATTTTTTCCCAGAGTTACAGAGCTACAGCAATGTAAATTATATCAATCGAAAGGACTTAAATAGAGCTACAAACACTCAGGAGTTCATTGTAGAAAACCCTGTAGTTCATAAGATAGGAAGAAAACCTTTTTTTGTGACAAAACACGTTTTTCTGGAAACTTGATAATTTGTTTCTCAAATGTATCTTCTTCTACAATTTTAGAGCTACGAGAATGGTTTTTTATACCATTCGATAGGGCTTAGCAAGGTGTATCCATAAACAATAGCATTTTTTGATACATTTATTATTTTGAAAATGACACTACATGAAAAAAAAATTGAAAAAACGGTCATTTTTTTTCTTTTAATTCCCAAAATCCACAAAAAGAAGTTATCGAAATTCCCTATTGCTTAATTATGGTTATATAGACATATGAGCAATCTGAAAACGAAGTACTGGTTCTGTAACGTCAAAATTGTATAAGGAGATAGATTTTGAAAAAAAAACTATTTTATCATATTTTTAGAAAAAAAAGTGCGGCTACAAAAAATTCGTCGAAATAACAAATGATCTATGCATCATTTCACACCTACTGTGAAAATTTCAGAGAAATCCATCCATAAATAACGGACTTTTTTTTACCAAGATGGTGTCCTTAAATTGTCAAAAACGACAGCAGTCATTTTTGGTTCCGTAGTGTCAGCCTATAGTAACCTGTTTTCCAAAGAATAACCATATCATAAATAATTTTTTAATTTATGTGGAGGCTTATATTGCGGCAGTTATTTTAGGCTGATTTTGGATCCCTGAAAAAAAGGTAAAGAACCACTGGCGTAGAGAGTTGCCACGTATTTTAGGCTAAATTTGATATGTATATGTAGCGCCACGCTGAGCAAGAAGTAGAAAATATCAAAATACTTGAGAACGATTCCTTTGTTATCAAGGGAAATCCCCTAAATGATTCACTTGAGCTTTTTTAATTTTAAATTGAGATAACAGGTGAGAAAATTAGCTCCTATCAAACGCCGATCTAAAAGCACATTTGATAAATTTGAAGTCATATTACAAAGAATTGTGTCAAAAAGAAACTCATTAGCACCAATTTTTCACAAACTTGCAAATTACACTAGATTTAAGTTAGCGGATCTAAATAAGCTATGTATCATTCGATTCAGCGTCATTATTGAATATGATTAACATTAATTATATTTTATTAATTAAGTTAGGCTCGTGATCTCGTACTTTTTTATCAGGAGGTAAGATAAAGAACGAAAATTAAAAAACGGTATTTCAGTTAGCTTTCAGTGCAAAATTACGTTCAAAACACAACAAGAAAGTCAATTTTTTGTAGCATAAGCTTTCTGGGATTTAACAATCTCTTTGGGATTTCCCCAATTATTTTCTGATTTTAGGCAGGAGGGGGTGCCTCGTTACTCTTTTTTTAGCCCAAAGTTCATCAAGATTATTGTGGTGTCTGAACGTAACTGTTACTTGAAACGGGCCACACGTTCTCAGTTGAATTATGGTCTGATGACAAGGCGTGCCAATCCAAACGTGAAATGCTGTACTCACGGAAGAATCTCTCGGCATTGGCTGCTGTGTGTGTATGGGATCATTATCCTGCATCAAAATGGGATTTACTTTCACATTATGATCATATTAGGGTACAAAATTCTCTGATAACATGTCAATGTATGTATTTGACCTTGTAGTCGAAAGAGAGGCCACGGACCATGGGCATTCATGACTCCCCATATCATGACAGAACCTCTACCGTTGTGAAGTGTTGGAACTGTACATCTGAGATGAAATTACTCACTTCTCATTAGTTGAAAATTTGGCCTGCCATTTCTGCTTAGCCCGTTTAATTTACTTTCATCGCTAAAAAGCATCCTCTGCCAATATGAGGCACCAAAATTTTTATGACTTCTGATGAATTCTACACGGCGCTTTCTGTTCTACACCTGCGTCTGCGTCATGCAATGCAACCGCTTAACTTAAATTCATTAAATCTATCTTAATTAATGAGACAGCACGTCTAATTAGGCCACAATTTTTTTGAACCAGAGGTGCAGTTTCAAATCTGTTTCGGAGGTTGCAGATCTTTATGAGGTGATAACAACTCACGGGCGGCCAGATTTTGGACCATCTCGAACACTGCCTGTGCTCCGATGCTTCACAAGAGTCAACCGCACAGTTTTTTTGATCAACAATTAAGTCTCGTGACAATTTACGATTGGAGAATCCATTATTATGGAGTAAAAAAACTCATCACCGTCGTCAAGAGAAAGGCGAGGCATTCTGAATAAATTTTTACGTAATCAAAACCGTAAACACATTGGAGATACTTTAAAAGGATTTAAAGTGCATGGCCAGATATATAAATCGATTTTCGGGGCCAACGTTTAATTATAAACTACATAGTTTCTTTTTTTGATTCGCAAATTTTCGTTTTACCACGTTTATGGAAAGACATGCAACCAATGGGCAAAAAAATCTAAAATTTAACATAAAATACAGATGAAAAAATAATGCTGAATCTAACTATTATTGTTAGGTCCCCAAATTTTAGTGTAATTTATTATTAGGATGGTTCATATATAATTTCCGTTTTATGTTCTTTAATTCAACCTATAATACAAACCCATTTAACAAGTTTTAGTCAACCGTTTATTCACTATCATTTTCAATGACCGTTTCCCATTTGCCTATGAACTTTTTGATGTCATCCAAATACAATGAAGACTGTTTTAATTAAAAAAAGCTTCGGATGAGCTCTTTCACTTGACAGCCGAGATGTAAAAGTTTTATGGCGTTACTTTTGCAGCATGTGGTCTTGCGTCGTCATAAAGGAGGATGACCGCTTCTCTGTTGACTAGTGCTGAACGTTTATTCCGCAAATTTTCATCCACATGCTACGAGTGGTATTGTGTTCTTCCGCTAATACACGAGTGCTGAAACGAGGATCAATCTGCATTAATGTTCTCGAAGCATCTTCATCGATGTCCGATGAGCAGCCAGGCATTTCTTACTTGTCGTTCTGTTAGGATCTCCTGGCCATAAATGCAGCATGTTTTTTTCTCTATCTGCTGCACCATTTTCTTGTCTAAATTCCCATAACATCACATGTCGATTATGTAACTTTAGATCTACCATTTCAAAGCTTGTTTCGCATTATTTTACTGCAAGTATGTGATAAAATAACTGAAAAAAGATGAAAAGATAATTTTTACTGAAATTTAGACTACTAAATCGAAATATAAGCGTTTTCAAATGAACAAATAGACTTCTAATATATATCAACAAATCGAAAATTATTCATTAATCAACCTGATACCACATGAAAATATTAGCATCGCAATGTTTTTCTGGCGGCAGGGTAAATAAAATTCCATTGAAGAACAGTTTAGACAGATTTTTCATTTTCAGAAAAAATGTTTACAATCGACCGCTGGAAGTTCGCTAGAACGAGGTAACGGGTTTTTGAAAAAAATTCAGCAGAAATCCTTCAGAATTTAAACTCGAGTCATGGTTTAGACTCGTCGATTTGAAGTTTTGCTTATGCATAATTATGCTCTCTAAAGCGCCTCAGTGGTCATCATCACCAGCTAAGTCACCAACACTGCGCTTCGTGTTTAGGAGAGTCCTGTTAATACGCGTGCGTCACCAGAGTTTTCGCTTGTCTCACTCATAAAGTGAGCTGTGTTGCTGCCGGTGGATAATAACCACGCCACTGGAATTATTTTGACACGCCTAAAAATTTCCCTTATGTTCTGTAAATAACATGCAAACACAGTGTCTCTAGAATTGATTTGGAAAATAAATGTTTTCCACATATTCATTCTTCAAGTTGAATAACACAAGACGAAATTTCAAACTCAATTCACATCGTTACGAATTCAGTCCTCAGATACAAAATTTTTGGTTTAGCATGGTTTATCAGTTGGCTAACAAGATCCTCAAGAAGTAGCGCAAAAATTTGTGCCACATTGTCTCTTCACCAGGCTTTTGCGATATTCGTAGGGTGTGCAGTTGTTCCAACTATCCAAAAGTTCCAAAGGGTCTCAATTGCAAAATGAAACAGAATCAAGCATAGGCATTAAGAAATCATTAATGCAGCTGTGCTTTCACATTGATTTTGCAATTGGTTTTCTCAAAAAGGCGAGGGGACTTTCATTATTGCTGTAAAACCAACTGATTTCGTGATGTGATAATGTTCATTTAACTTAATATCAATTACTGAATTTTTTTCCCAATGAAATACTTTGTGAATCATTAGAACTTTTTACACATTTTTACTGGAATAGACGATACTACTTGCTGCTCCTTTTCCTCATACAAGAAATTTTATCTTCTATCTTGTCTTTTTCGAATTTGAATCTTAGTGAGTGTTTGCTTCGTTTGCAGTGTGGAGGAAGACATTCCCAAATCGTCGAGGGCAATCCTCTTCATAGTCCTGCTTCTGGGTCTACACTCTTTTTTCATCTTCTTTGAGTTCCACCTGGTCCGCTCTCGAACTTTCAATTCGAGATATGTGGTCTGTTGTGATCGAGCTCTTCTATTTTGTGGCCGATCCTCGAGGTCTGCTCGCTTTTTATACCGCTTGAATGTGTTCCGCATGGTTGATCTTCCGACCTTAAGACTCTTTGCCATCTCGGAGTTGGCGGATCCTGCACGGTACACTTCACCCATAGTTTCCCGTTTCGGCGGAAACTTCATTGTGAACGCTATGAAAAATATGTGGCAACAAAAAATTTTTAATCAGCCTATCGCCAATGCAACATATAATCTAACTTTTGTTTGCATGCTTACACTCTCAACTGCATGATGTCACTTTTTGACAAGTGGGGAGTCATGAGCAGTTTAGTGACTTTTTGCGTTCAAATCGGATTGAAACTTTATTTTTAACATGTTTGCTTCGTTCTTAATGTTTTGAGAGCATGAAGAGCGATGCAAAAAATGGGAGATACACCTAGGGATGCTCTAACCCCTGCAGCGTCTGAGTTATTAACTATTAGCTTTCTTTAAGGCCTAGCAACCCTTATTCTAGGTTATTATCGATCCTCGCTGGATGGCTGCATAAAATAGACAGAGAAACCTTTGATTGCATAAACTAGTTCACCTGCGGCATAAAGTAATGTTATGGCTAAATTTTAGGGAGGGTCGAGGTTCACAGCACTAGTTCTGTTTTCCTAAACTTAGAATGTCATTCGGTGATTTGAACTTACTTTTCAATGAACTAATTTTTTTCTTCAGAAGGCCTGATATACTAGCGCTTTCAGATCTTGGATCGCGAAAAATTCCAAATTTTTGCTATGGTTCTCAAAATATTTTCATTTGTAGATATTTCTTTATTCAACTTAGATATTGACCTCTTTTCGATTCATCTGATCAATGTTTTGACCGTTTTGATAACCTTGGATAAATGAAAAACTTGACGAAAACATCGTCGAGGATGATTGGTTTTCAGTAATACCAAGGTAGTCGACCCAACCCAGAACGTTTCATAAAAGTGTCCGTGACTTGAGTAGTTCAAACAATTTATAAATTATCTAATTTTTACAACCTTTTGATCAGTGTTGGTAATCAGATGAAGAACTTTGGTGCATACTGTAATTACCAGTACCAGTTTACTCGTAGCTGTTCGAACTATTTCTTTCGCCGTTTTTTCGACGTGATTTAGGATAACGAATTTATTATATATTATTATCGAAGGACTTTTTTTTGCGCATAACTTCGGTACTTGTAATGCTGTGCTAGTTTAAAAAATGTTTTCTTCGAATCAAACTGTTGTCAATAATTGGTTGTATGAATGAAATGTCCAGTCATGTAGTTTTTCTCATGAACAAAATCAGATGTTTCATTATTGACTCCTAAATGCATGACTTGACAGATTTAGATTACATCTGATGTTTTCTTTATTGAATATTTTGGCATAATTTAATACAATTTTGGTGATACGTAACTGTGTTTTAATTAAGGTACCTTTAATTCAGAGCAGACTAAATTTCACTGAAAGTAAAATCATTATTATATATTAGATCGAATAAAATGTAATTAGGAGGAAACTTATTTTATTTTAATGAAATCAATGTGTCTTAAACTGGGTTCAAATAAATGATTTAGTTTTCAAAAGATCAAAAAATTTTCATGAGCCATTGACAAAAACTCATTTACGGCAGCGTTTTTTGAAACTACTCCTGGAACACACACAAATGTTGAGTATGATGAGTTTCTTGCGATTTCAGCGTGTAAAAGATCCATCGCAGCTGCTTTAGAGTGGAATATCGCCGCAGAAGCCAGCCATGCAGTCCGTCCTCTATTGGTTACTCAAGTCCCATACTGTCAGAAGACAATCGCCCGCAGGTGCCAGAGAAGGTACAGAAGGGAAATTATAGCATTGGCATTCTCAGTCTTCAATAGCCATGCAGGCACAAGAGCCAGTCCATTCGTATTGGCGCTATAAATGAGATCCCATGATTTGACAGTTTTCTTTGCATTATCAGCAATGCGCATTGCCAGCTGTATCGTAAATAGAAAGCAGAAACTTTATTCCAGAAAAACGCTAATAATTACTCACATATTTTTCTCTTCATAATTGTCTGGTACTGAATCGTTGTGTTTCAGAGTACTAAAGATTCCTAATCCATTATTGATGAAATGGAGTTTATACCTTATTCACTATACCATTAGAGAAGTCATTTGCCGGTAGCTAGTTTATCAATTTGATAGCTTTGGTAACAGCGATACCTACGTCTTTTTGTCGGTCTATTGCTCGAGTCAGAGTATGTCTTTTTTGTAGGAAATTTTTTCATTTTCTTTTTTTTCACCAATTATTTTTCGACGATGAAAATCGTTTGCTAAACTTTGGCACCTTCAAGAAGTAAGTTGCGGCCAGTTAAAATAATATAATTACCCTGCCTCACACAGTGAACGCCTATTCACCATTTGTGAGTTACTTGTCATCCTCCAAGTTATGATTATGGTGATAGACTAAAATCAAGGTCGTTGCTATAATGATGCACTTTACAGGGCTGAACGATTTCTTGAGGAACTCCTGATGTAACTTGTGACCTGTTACTATAATTGCTCGTGAACCTGTAGTCTTGAAGTGCAGCCAGTGCGTCAGCGCTTAGTATATATCCTTCTAGAGTGCATTCCCGTGCATTCGAGGGCTTTTAATTTGACCATAAGTCTCTCAAGGGGAACTTTCTAGAGAACTTTATGAAGTTCTAAACATATAAGGTCTGCGGCCTTTGAACTGTCGTAGATTTGACTGACTTTGCCGAAAATGATGAGTAGGTTTTCGAATAATTAATTTTTCTCGTGATTCCTGCGGACCTTTTGCAAACAAATTTTGGCTGTGGAGGTTAAACATTATTTAATCTTTTAAGAACCTTTCCATTGTTTTACTGACCACAGATGTCCGGCCGATGATGCATTAGTTGTCGGATAAGTGTTCCTTCTCTTTTTTAAAAATTTAAGTGACGTTCGTCTGCCTTCTATCTTCTAGAATTACCCCAGTTGCGAGGGATCAATTGAAGATGTTCGTTAAAGGTTAACTGATTGCTTCACCTGTTTCTTCAAGTAAACCTTTAAGTATGTAGGCTGTCGGGTTCTGCCGGCTTATATGAGTTTACTGTAGAAGACTAAGATCTATTTTTACATCTTCTTTCAACAGTATGACATCTGTTAGCGATAGCTGAATATTTGGCATTTAAGATAGAAAAATTCAATTCGATCTTCCCGGGTGAACACTGTCATACGGTTATTAGATAGAATTCGAACTCTGGAGGGTTACTAGTTGGTTTCATTCGCTTTGCTGGATGTGAGGCGTGGCGTCAGTAATAGTTTTTTCTTTTGGTATCAAGGAGATTCTGGAAAGTTGTTGTTTTTCATTAGATCGTTATAGTCAAAGCTGCAGATATTCTCTTGCATTAGTTTGGAGACAGACCATGACTAATTTGGAATGCATTTTTTTCGCCTTAGCGATGTAGCACGGACAATCAATCATTTCGTGATCAACATTTTTAGGTTAATTCTTTCCATGGAGTCCTCCTGGAGATCTAGAGTCGTATTGACGATGTTTATTTAATGCATTATTCTCTGTTCCGGTTCAAGGGCATGCCGTTATAGAAATATAGTATTACTAGATTTACAAGCTTATTAGCAGAGGCTCAACTAAGTCATCAAGTCGTCGACTAAACGAATTATAGTTCTCTAAAAGAGATCGTATAGTTGTCCATTACGCCACTTCATGGCTGTAATAATTATGCTGCATAGGTGATCGTAAACTTCATCGTCATCGTCGGGTTTCTTTCTACACACAAGTTCAATCTTAAAAGTTGTTCTTTGCGTGCGTAAATAAATTATTGTTAAAAATTAGCGATATTTTACTTGGTACTGTTCTCGTTTCAAGTTCTGGTTGTGGCATCTCTGTGATGTAAATTATGGAACCACCACCTCTTCTTTTGTAAATTAGATTGTTAACTTTTTTATTCTCATATCTTTATATTGAAACGTCGGCCAGAGATGTTCAACTCGAACTACCTTCTGGTGAATGCTTAGCTATCGTGGGACTGGATCGGTACGATAGTTTGCAATTGTCCCTTTTTTGGGAGAGTACTTTATAGAATGTCAAATTATATTCTCAGGGGGTATCATTTTTTGGATAGGTGTTCTCTCAATTCGTTGCCGTAGGCAAAGTTCTTCGCATCGTTCAAAAACCGTTTCGTTTAGTCGATAATCGTTTGTTCTTTCGCATGGTTGTTCTCAAAAGATTCCCTGCTTCCTGTTGGTCTGTTGATGCATTATTTCGTTGATTTAAGGTATGTCCGTATAGTCTAGCCTAAAATTTATTTAGGAACAGATGAGCTTATGACCTTGGAGGTATCCGCATTTCGCCCAACTCTCAAGCTGCGTGCTGTGGCGATGCTGCTAAGTTTTACTGCCTGTTTCGCGGTCTGTAATATAGTGTCCCTGACTGCTTTATAAATCGATGTGCTACCAAGTCGAAGGTTGTAAAAAAACATCGAGTGTTCCAATAGCTAATTTTTCAGTTTCTGTATATTATTTTTAATCGTTTACCAGTTATTAGAGTAAAAGTTTATCCAGTTGTAGAGGGGAAAATAGTCCGGTGAACTCATATGGGAAAACACAATTCTTTTTTCTTTGTACCCCCAAGCACAATATTGCTCATCAATTTCACTAAATATAGAGATACTATATATGAAGTAATTAAAACGTCTTAGAAAGGCGTTACTTTACCGAAAAGCTTAAAAGTTGAAATAACTCTTCAAATTAGACAATGATGCTGTAATAGGGTGGCCAGTACGCATAGGGTAAAGTTTTGTTTTCACAGAATTTTCTTGACGGGACCCCCTAAAAAGGTGAAGTTGATAGAAAAAATGATACTGGTACAGTTTCAGACCATTTGAACATCGTTAACCCGTGCCCCAACGGCCTCAAAGTTCTGAAAAATGACATTTTTTGCAAAAAATCGCGATTTTCCGCTCTAGTGCAAACTGTGTAAACTCTAAAGTAATAAATAGTACATTTAAAGATAGCAAATTTTATTATCTTTAATTTATGTTTTCATACACATCGTTATACAGCGAACGGTTTCCGCGTAATTTTAATTACCGCGCGTCAGGTCGAGCTTAGTACCCCTTATACGAGACCTTACCAAAAAATATTTAAACTCATAAATATTTCGTCTGAGATTGAAAAGGCTCGGCAAAATATGGTAGATTTAATGTTACTATGATCTTTACCTTTCCTTATGTTATAAAATATTCTAAAAATACTCTCTTTTTACCTAGATATTATTAGGTAAATATATAATAGAACTAAATAAGAACACATACCTTGGTCACTTTGTGCAGGTTCAAGCCAGGGTTGTTTTATTTTCAGACTATCTTACCATAAACCAGTATTTTCGACAGTATGTGAAAAAATCGATCCTAAGTAAACATTTAGCGTCCACGCGATTCCAAATATTCACATTGTTCTGTAATAATATTATCTTTGTGTAGTTATGAGACAAAAAACAATACCGATATTGTCCTACTTGACATCAATTGTTTATATTATTACCTCTATTCCTAAAGTGGTAGGATTGGTAGGTACTCTAATTTTCTGTTAAAAATGTCTGATTCACAAAAAAAATAACTATTTTTACTCTAATTAACGCACAATACCTAAAAAATAACAATTGAGTTACTCATGTTCAAAATTCCATGAGTTAAAATCAAATATTCGTATATTGTAATAAGGTCTCGTATTTGGGGTATTAAGCTCGACCTGAAGCGCGGTAATTAAAATTACGCGAAAACCGTTCGCTGTATAAGGATTTGTGTGCGAACAAAAATTAAAGATAAAAAAATTTGCTATCTATAAATGTACTATTTATTACTTTATAGTTAACACAGTTTGCACTAGAGCGGAAAAATCGCGATTTTTTGCAAAAAAAATGCCATTTTTCAGAACTTTGAGGCCGTTGGGGTACGGGTTAACGATGTTCAAATGGTCTGAAACTGTACCAGTATCATTTTTTCTATCAACCTCATCTTTTTAAGTGGTCCCATCAAGGAATTTCGAATATCGAAAAATACTGGCCACCTTAATGCTGTAATTTCAAAAGGGGTCAAGTGACCTTGAAGTAATTTCAATACCTGAAAATTCGGATATCTTGAACGTTTGTAGACACTGCTATGAAAGCCAAATGCTTCTTGGATAACTAGAGTTCAGCAGCGCAATCTCCGTGTGTTAAAGGAAATAATTATTGTATCAAGAATTTAGTCAACATGAATTGCGGTCAATACGTTTCAAAACAATAGAAAAGGTCAGGGCCTAGTTTACTCACTGTCTCCAGCAGTAGCGCAGCCGGGAAAGGCACGGGGGTTATGCAACACC
Source organism: Morinoia aosen (assembly GCA_030386875.1). Taxonomy (NCBI): domain Eukaryota; kingdom Metazoa; phylum Arthropoda; class Malacostraca; order Amphipoda; family Talitridae; genus Morinoia; species Morinoia aosen. The sequence goes on along the minus strand of CM059569.1, from coordinate 15,006,813 downwards.
CCCTCCCTCGAAATGTTGAGCTGGGGACCAGTTCCAGTCTCCGTATTAATTAAATTAATAAAAATATTCCCCATAATGACTGTTTTGCCCCTCCAAAATTCTCGGCGGCTGCGTCACACATGGTCTCCAGACTATACATGTCAACCATGGCTTCATTTAAGGAGACAGTCAGCCTGGGAGTGACCACAGAGCAGAAATATAGAGTCAGCCCGAACTAAGCATAATAGTCCACTCGCAATATCACCATTTTGTTCTTAAGAGCTACTTCCGCAAAAAAACAACATAGATCTACTCAGTAACGAAGGGAAAAAGAACGAAAAATAAGAACCTGTGAAACGAATCTGTTGCTGAGCTCTAGCGACCGCCTTGTAGAAGTGAAGAAGTTGAACAGAAGCCAGAATAAAATTAGCTACAGAATGTACGAAAAAGAGTACCTCAAACGGTTCTATTAGATAGACAAAATATAACGAAAACTATCATCATAAAAATGAAAAAAAAAAACTGCATGCTATTTGTCTCTATCTATAAATGAAGCATCATTCTCCACAGGTTTCTACACTTCGCGGTAAAAACGGTGCGCGAATATTTGGTTTCTCTCAGACTCAAGATTACTTAGGCCTAATAAAGCTCATTTTCATCTTGGTATCAACAACCGGTTTGAAAACTCTCACGGGATACATTGTGACACCAGACTGACGACACTAAGAATGTATCTTTATCTGGCGGGAGAAATATAGCATAATAACATGTTATATTAGTTGAAGAAGCAAATAAATTGAGCAACTAGTGGTGAAACAACATATAGACTGTAAGAAATCACGATACCTACGACAGTAAGCTCATCGTGCTGGAGACGATATCATTAAAAAAACGCAATTTAAGCAATGAATGAAGAACGAAAATTCTCTGCCCTATTCCCCCGTTAATAGGAACAACTTAAACAACACAGTTGGTAAACAAAATCCTATGTTCTTCAGATGAGTTGTCATTGGTCACAGCTGAACAAGTAAACTAAGGCAACTGCATCTAGAACTGCTTCGAAAATTATAAGTATCTTTATTCTGAAGAGTAAATCTTGTCGCTCGTGACAAGCATCCTCCGGATAATGAAACACGCAATCTAGAATGAACAGGTGCGTCATATCAACATGACAGGGTAAATGTTGAGAGAACGTACTAATCGATTTTCAGAATTTCGTTGCCTGTATCATGGCGATGAGATCGAAATAAACAGCTTTTATTCCATGCACTTTTCGGGGGAGATGAGTATTTAACGAATTATAGCGGTATGTTAATTTTCGTCTTTGATGGCTGGAATGCGCTCGATCATTCGAGCGCGTCAGAAGGGAGAGTCCATTGTAGTCTTCCCCTCAGAACAATTTCTTCCCGTTTGAAACACTAGAGTTGCGGTAAGTAATTTACCGCTATAACTCGTTAAATACTCATTTCCCCCGAAAACTGCAAACAAGAATAGTTGTTATATCGATGTAATTCCCATGATACAGGCCACAAAATTTCGAAAATAGATTAGTACATTATCCATAACATTTACCGACAGTAGTATATGTGTGTGTGGCAGAGGCGCCAGGTACTTAGATCTTTCCAGGTACATTGGCCTCCAAGACCTCTTCCAAGTATACAGCATACATTTCACGGAAGTGAGCGACGTGAGATTTGGACGTTCATTATCAAAATAGCTCCCATTAAATAAATTGCCGCTTCATACCATACTTCACGAGCCCATCAAGATGGAGGAACTTTTTCTATTACTAATGACATGGTGAAATTACAGTGACCGAAAAGAACATCTCAAATAGAGGATCCAACAGGAACAGCAATATAGCAGTGATCCAACTAAGATTAAACCGTTGCGTTAGGCAGAGAGAAAGTTTATTCAAGGCATTAAAAGGGCCAAACACTGCTAACACAGGATTTAGCGGATCAACTCGCAACAGTTGTGGTCGTTTCTCGCTAAAGGGAAAAGACAAACGTTTTACGACTGCACGAGGAGACTCAAAACTGAACTGCGTCTTGTACTCGTTCTGTTGCTTATACTCTGCGACCACGGAACCAATGCAATTCAACAGGCGATCTGTGAAACTCCAAGCGTGTCAGAACGGGTGAAACAACGTAGATGAGCCTCCACAGAACGCGTTCACAGTGGCGATCGCGATAGATGTGCCTTTACAGCACTCAACGATGCAGGTACAGGATACAAAAACGCGGCAAAGTTACGTGCTCCTCAAATGCCCTTATACGATTCTTGGATGTTTCATTCGATTGAAGTACAAGGTAACGATGGGAACGATTTAAAAGTCAAACACAGTAATCAAACGACCACCTGTGAAGTCAATTCAGTTTCAGAAGCCAACCATGGACATGCTAATAATGGAACCCAAATTTATTAGCCAGCCATTTAACAACTACATAAATCAGCGAAAGAGTGGCCGCATAAATTGGCCATAAAAAACTACACGGACTGGCCGCTGAACAAAACTACGAAACTGGTGCAGGATCAATCCCTGAGCAAATGAGGAAGTTGACTCCTGGTAAGCACAAAGCAAAAGAGCAACCCTGTATCAGATCAACTAACTGAAAACGAGCTTCGTAATCACACTAACTATCCCCTAACGGTATTGGTTGGCAACGAACAAAGCAGAAAATGGAAGGAAAATGCATTTTCCAGAAAATGCAAAGAACGCAAGTTATCGCATCAACCCTATCGTGTGATATTACGCCCCTAAACGAATTTGGGATAAATCTGAAGGAACCTCCCTGTAAAAATCTCAGTGAAAGGAAAAGTGTGCTGCAATGCTGATGAACATTTGGCCACCAGGAGAGGTAGCGAAGAAAGAGTGTCCATCAAGGGTGCATTCTGCAATAGAAACGAAGCAAGCACAATAACCGACGACGATGAAATTTATGAACTCGACATTACTTTCAGCACTCCCCCCTCCCTCGAAACACTAACTGTGGGTGGTTTTGATCTTCTTTGCATAGATTTAAACTCCCTACAATTTTGAGCCCATGTAAGCAAGTTAATTGATCTCCTAAAGCATATGATCAGCCTTCGTTGAACCATTATTATCACCCAGGGCCTAACGGGGCTAAAGTAAAACTTCTCACTACTTCTAAGCATCATATCTCAACAGTGTAACTTCGATAGACCAACATTTCTCCCTGGCATACACACGAGAGTGTACACCTCATAAATGTATAGCCAACAAGCTAATGATCTGGCGTACAAGGCGAAATAAAAGATTCTCAGTTACAGCACAAGCGAAAACAAACTTGAAAACCATCAATAATAGACAATTATTCAAAGAAGCTGCCATTGAACCGTTGACCGACATTGACGGTCAAGTCTAAACAGATGACAACATTTATCAGTACATCATTTCTCGTAAAACGATGGAAAAATTGCCCTAAGTTCGCATACCAAAACATTTCCGAACTCAACATTGTTTGAGCTGAACACAACTACAGACACTTAGCACGGGTTTCGGGTAAACGTAGCTGTGTCACAAACCTACCAAACTTCTTCGAAGATGTTAACCGACTCTTTGATCTCGCAAAAGCCATAGACCTTTTACGTCTAGACTTTCAGTTAACCTTCGATGAAGTTCACTACGAAATGCCCACGGCCATGGTAAAAGTCCACGGTATTCAGGGGAACTTCCCTGATTGGATGTGGAATTGGTTTACTAATCATGCTTAAAGAGTAGAGATTTACGAAAAATTTAGTCACTGAACTCAAGGACCAGGAGTTTCCCCAAGGGAGATTTTAAAGTCTGCTACTTTTCATCGTCGCAAGTGTCGGTAGATAGATCCGGTCTTCTTAAATACGATTCCTTTTTCTTAGTTTGTTTCTTGGTTCAATCGCTAGGCCGCTTCCAGTATTGCGCTGTCCTCCTGCCCCGTCATTGGTAAGTTTCAACTGTTGTCGATAATCTTAATTTACTTGCGTTTACTTTGATTTATACTAAATGCCCTAGTCAAGTCACTGGTTTCAATTTTTGTTTTCTTATTTCATTACAGGTCTTACGAGCACCCATTTGCCCATGCCAGTATAGTACAGCTCAGTCTCAGTTAATCCGTCTCAGTTAATCCGTCTCAGTTAATCCGTCTCAGTTAATCCGTCTCAGTTAATCCGTCTCAGTTAATCCGTCTCAGTTAATCCGTCTCAGTTAATCCGTCTCAGTTAATCCGTCTCAGTTAATCCGTCTCAGTTAATCCGTCTCAGTTAATCCGTCTCAGTTAATCCGTCTCAGTTAATCCGTCTCAGTTAATCCGTCTCAGTTAATCCGTCTCAGTTAATCCGTCTCAGTTAATCCGTCTCAGTTAATCCGTCTCAGTTAATCCGTCTCAGTTTATCGGTCTCAGTGTAATCTTTTAATCAGTATAGTTCGTGTTCAGTTAGTGTTCTCCCTACGTGTTCAGTAGAAGTTAAGATTATCATATTCCTTAGTGTTATCCTTTTGTCTCGTATTTAACTTTTGCCTCATATTTAACTTTTGCTTGCGTTCAAATTAAAAATGTCATTACCTTCTGAGATCGTTTATCCTGGTATTATAAATATATTGAATCTTGTTCATGAAAGCCCTCAAATACGGTTCTTCAACATATCCTTCGCCCTAGTAGGCATATCGAACTAAGGGCTAGAGTTTGCCCTGACAGCAAGTATTCACTGAACAAGACCAAGCAACTATTGAAACAAACCTGAACGTTCTTTCCCAGTTGACCGAAACCTAGCAAATGAATTTCAACACCAGTGAATGCTAATTAATGAAGCTCGAAAGTAAAATCTGTTCTTTCTACATACCATCAATGATTCTCCAATTGAAGGAGTAAGGCATTAAGTTGATCGTGGTTTCACTTGTCAAAGATTTCAAACATGACAAATAAAGCATTCAGAATACAAACAGAATTCTTGGCTTCGTGACGAAAAAAATTGAATGCAAATTGAAGGGCATTTTACCAACCCTCTATGAGGCAATAAAAATGATCAACTCGCACGTGGTAACGACTGCTTTTACAATGTTTTTGTAAGACTGAATGTATACTGGTGCTTGCTTCCGAAAATTGACCCGTTTCAATGTGTTTTTGGGGGTTTCTGGGGAGTGATGATAGAAATCCAGGGCTTTGGGAACAAAACGAGAATGGGCAACTTTGCCTTTTCCTTCTAGCATAGTCGAAACCATTGGCATGTTAATCGATGTAGAAGTATTTATATTATTATTTCAATTTAAACTATTATTTTATTCGTAGCAGTAGAACTCGACGTGGTAGTGAAGGTAGTTTTGTCATCGCCGGGGGACTTGTAAAATGATCAAAATAGAAGCATTAGTTCGTTGAATTATGGCAGTTGATGGCAAACGCCGAATCTGAGACTTCACTGAGGTGCATTTCGTCATTTTGTGATAGCGCAGGGCTGTGACATTATGCAATTATAAATATACATTATATGCACTTATGTTATGCATTATATGCACTTATGTTATGCATTATATGCACTTATGTTATGCATTATATGCACTTATGTTATGCAAATATGCACGTATGTTATGCATTATATGCACTAATGTTATGCAAATATGCACTTATGTTATGCATTATATGCACTTATGTTATGCATTATATGCACTTATGTTATGCATTATATGCACTTATGTTATGCATTATATGCACTAATGTTATGCATTATATGCACTAATGTTATGCATTATATGCACTTATGTTATGCATTATATGCACTTATGTTATGCATTATATGCACTTATGTTATGCATTATATGCACTTATGTTATGCATTATATGCACTTATGTTATGCATTATATGCACTAATGTTATGCATTATATGCACTTATGTTATGCATTATATGCACTAATGTTATGCAAATATGCACTTATGTTATGCATTATATGCACTTATGTTATGCATTATATGCACTTATGTTATGCATTATATGCACTTATGTTATGCATTATATGCACTTATGTTATGCATTATATGCACTTATGTTATGCATTATATGCACTAATGTTATGCATTATATGCACTTATGTTATGCATTATATGCACTAATGTTATGCAAATATGCACTTATGTTATGCATTATATGCACTTATGTTATGCATTATATGCACTTATGTTATGCATTATATGCACTTATGTTATGCATTATATGCACTTATGTTATGCATTATATGCACTTATGTTATGCATTATATGCACTAATGTTATGCATTATATGCACTTATGTTATGCATTATATGCACTAATGTTATGCAAATATGCACTTATGTTATGCATTATATGCACTTATGTTATGCATTATATGCACTAATGTTATGCATTATATGCACTTATGTTATGCATTATATGCACTTATGTTATGCATTATATGCACTAATGTTATGCAAATATGCACTTATGTTATGCATTATATGCACTTATGTTATGCATTATATGCACTTATGTTATGCATTATATGCACTTATGTTATGCATTATATGCACTTATGTTATGCATTATATGCACTAATGTTATGCAAATATGCACTTATGTTATGCATTATATGCACTTATGTTATGCATTATATGCACTAATGTTATGCATTATATGCACTAATGTTATGCATTATATGCACTTATGTTATGCATTATATGCACTAATGTTATGCAAATATGCACTTATGTTATGCATTATATGCACTAATGTTATGCATTATATGCACTTATGTTATGCATTATATGCACTAATGTTATGCATTATATGCACTTATGTTATGCATTATATGCACTTATGTTATGCATTATATGCACTTATGTTATGCATTATATGCACTTATGTTATGCATTATATGCACTTATGTTATGCATTATATGCACTAATGTTATGCATTATATGCACTTATGTTATGCATTATATGCACTTATGTTATGCATTATATGCACTAATGTTATGCATTATATGCACTTATGTTATGCATTATATGCACTTATGTTATGCATTATATGCACTTATGTTATGCATTATATGCACTTATGTTATGCATTATATGCACTTATGTTATGCATTATATGCACTTATGTTATGCATTATATGCACTAATGTTATGCAAATATGCACTTATGTTATGCATTATATGCACTTATGTTATGCATTATATGCACTTATGTTATGCATTATATGCACTTATGTTATGCATTATATGCACTAATGTTATGCATTATATGCACGTATGTTATGCAAATATGCACTTATGTTATGCAAATATGCACTTAAGTTATGCAAATATGCACTTATGTTATGCAAATATGCATTTATTATTATGCAAATATGCATTTGTTATTATGCAAATATGCATTTATTATGCAAATATGCATTTATCATGCAAAATATGCATTTATTATATTGCACGTATGCATGTATTTCCATTCTTTTAAACATATTTAAAGTGAATTCCTTTAATTATTGGCTATATATTGGCTATTGGCTATAACTAAGCGCTGTATAGATCACTAGATTGTACTAGTTTACCAATAAACTTGCCACTGTATTGAGGAATTAGGGAGAAATAGAGGACTCGAGGGAAACAAAATTACTTACTAATTGTAATAAGTAATAACATATATAAACAGAATAAAACTTGTTAACAAACACATGTAAATAAGACCTATTTACAGTGAAATCATATGAAAACGAAGTTAAAATCTTATTATAGCTCGCATAATGTTGGCAATAGAAGGTAGGCTAAGTAACATTAACAATGAGTATAATGTCATCTACTTTACGAGTTACATTTGACTACCACATGTTACTTCAAATTTTCAGAGGTGAAACTTCTCCTATTGTCATCTAAAACAGTTTTAAAAACAGAAAAGACTCTCTCAACTTCACAAGATGCAACTGGTGCATACTTACGAGTATAGCAAAGCATACCACAGGGGGTCAGATCAATTGGAAAATCAGTAATAGATGGATCGCCCTTCAATACTGAATTACAGTACTTCAAAGAGGCGAAGCCAGTATTTTTCTCTATAACATCGTCAAGTTTGCTTAGAAATTTTTCGTCATATGATGTCTTCAGGGATTCTTTAACATTGTCAATAATATCAATCGCAGAAGACAATGGAAGGCCTGTAGCCTCCAACTGTTTTATTGACTTGGGCAAGATCGAGAATGTTGCAGAGATGAAACTTAATGTGGTTGATGTTTCTACATCCTGAAGCATAACATTAGAGTCTTCAATGCTTTGAGCTCGGCTGCTATCAAACGTGAATATAACTTCCCAGATTTTGCCGAAGTTAGTTGCCAAGTATGTCGCTGATTCAATCCATGTGCCCTATCTGGTCACGACAGGAGAAGAAGGAAGCGGTGTATTGGGGCAAAGGTCTCTAAGCGTGTCAATTCTGTTGGGTGACCGCACGAGTACATTCTTAACCGATGAAATTAAAGCATTTATGTTTGGGTAATTAGAGCGAACTAGCTCAGCAACCCAATGTAACGCATGTGCTAAACACGTCATGTGTATCATTTTAGGATATGTGACTTGCAGTGCATTAATAGCTTTCTTCAAATAAGAAGCAGCATCAGAAGTAACTATCAGAACGTTGTTATAGTTTACTTGCTGCGGCCAAATGCATCGCAAATAATCGTGAAAGCATGCAGAAATTGTCGAATAGTTCACTTTGTCCAAGATCTGTACATTAGCCAAGTAGCTTTTACATCGTTCTTCGTCAACTCCCAGTACGCCATATACGAATTAAGCAGACAACGTGTCGTTGGTCTATATCTGTGGTTTCATCTAGAGATACCCATACTTTCTGCCCTTCTGCCTTCTTCCTTAACGCGTTCATTTTAACAGCATACACGCGCTGCACATAATACTTTCGGATGGTTGACTGGTCTGGGATGACCTTCCCTGTGTAGTTTTTCAAAAACTTCTTGAGTTTTACATTGTTCAATTTGTTGAAAGGTATGTCCGCTGCTAAAAATGCTACACATAGGTCATTAGTGAATTTCTTCTGAGCAATATGGCCAGACTCCATTACACACTTATTACAACGTATAATACCAATAAAACGTGAATTTAGTTATTTCTGCACCACACAAGAGTTGCATGTCAAACCAGATTAATATATGTCAATGCATATAAATAGATGTTGGGACATTATGTATTTATTAATGGTGCATATGCATTTTGAGATAATGCATATGCATTTTAGAAATTGCATATGCATTTTAGAAATTGCATATGGAATTTACTAACTTTTATGCAATATGCAAATGTGCATTTGCATATGCATTTATGCAAAATGCATAATGTCACAGCCCTGGTGATAGGTCAGGGGGGCTAATGTAGTAAGATAATAGGTCCAGGCGCCTAAAATTCTTGTTTCTACATATTTTTTGTATTTATTTGTTGAAAGAAAGCCCGTGAATTCTAACCAGCATCTTGAATAGTGAAGATTCTTGTCATTATCGGTAGATGGGACTTGCTTTCTTAAATAAATGTTAATTCCACGAAACATCGTGTGCACACTGAGATAAAATGTGATTTTTTGCAGACTTGAGAGTCATACGCATGTCACACAATCGACATACAAGTTATTGTGCGTCAAGGAGGCACTATAGGACACCGAGTAAAAATTTAGCTGTGGCTTCAAATCCACGGTTCTTAATTTCTAAATTTAAATTACTCATAACAAATCCCTCTGGCAAATATATGGACTCGTACATTATTGTTGATCGAAGTAGTGATATTTTTGATGCTCCCTGATTGAATACTACATACTCATCAATTTTTTTCATTTTTCTCATTCATAACATTAAATGAGCTCCTTCTGAACTGAAAAAGATCATCTTCCAAAAGCTGTGCCTCCTTCTTTTAATACTCAACATAGTTGTGCTGGGAAAGACTGACTATAGTGTTACAGTAACCAACTAAACGTGAAGAATATATTTGTTTAGCATTTACTTGTAGGCTAAGGTATAAAACAGAAACGTACAAACAAACGAGAATTATTTTACAGTTCACATTTGGTTTGCAAATATACTTGTGTCTTTGGAGAACTGGAAATATCTCATACTAAAGTATACAAATGCGTTTCATTTTAATGCAGTAAAAATATTTTGCAACACCAATTCTCAAACCCACCTTAAATTCTCTCTGATGTAATGCTACAGCACTAATAAGAAATAGCTTCATTTGACCCATATAAAATAGAATACTTATGAGTACTCAATGGATGAAACTCGACTGAATTTAGAGGGATAAACTGATGGGGATGATGTTATTCAACAATTGTGAAGACATTTTTGTGTAAGCTCAGAAGCCCCCAAACAATAGTAGCAAATTTTATTCTTCTATTTAATTTTCAAATAAACTGGTGTCACGAGAAATTGTTACCCTTCACCTCCTTGTTAACAATTCATTAACAAGAAGATCAGGTTCTCGGAATAGAGGAATGGCACACCTCCAGGCTATATACACAACACAAATTAAATGAATTATCATCGGCAATTACAGCACATATACTAAAAATAAAGGTACTCACCGATGAAATCTGATACCACTTACTCAGCGCAATTTCTGAGCGCTCTTATTCTTCGGTGAGCTGTAATGCTAGTGCTGACGGGGGTTTTAAACACATTAAAATGTTAAGGAATTTCTTATGATGAGACCCTGGTACAAAGCATTAATTGACATCTACTGGAATTGCAAGTAACACATGTTTACGAACATCACCCTGCCTAATTGACCGGTCAATATCTTTAAGTTAATTACACTCGGGACATATACATGAAACAATGCCTAACTGATGTGTTGGCACATTCCAACTTCACGATGGCTTGCCATTCAGCCTCGGACCACAAGTTCGGTTAACCAAAAGCAGCTTCAGTTCAATTCCTGTTTCTCACACGGTGCATGTACTGTCTTTGGACGTTTTTATGAAGAAGTCGTGCTTGCAATCAATAGGAGCAAAAGGAAAGCCGCCCTCCTGTGGAGCAACAAAAATTTTTAACAATTACTTTAATTCTGCAATTCTCTCATACATATATATATGCACATATTCCACATTTAATTCAACTGCTCCAATTTTCTTTTACGTTATATGAACCTATCGTTTCTAGCGGTATCTATTGTAACAAAAGCACGAGCCTTACCCTCCCTTACGAAGTAATTAACATTTTTCTTTGAACAACCTCCACGTTACGGAATCTTCTTCTTTCTGCAAAAGTGAAAAAAAAATGTAAACTTATAATTCGTTGATTCCCCAGAAAAGTATATATATCTCAACAGGTTTCGTTTCTCACTTATTTTCCAGAGTATCACATTTAATTCAACACCTATTCACGACGCAGAGTAACACAAATTTTTAGGTATAATAATGCCTAGCCGCGAAGCACCTTATTGAGAGGCCCGCAACACCTTACTGACTCTTGTTATCGTGTTAGCCAAAGTGTTCTTTTTGGGACTGCCCTCTTTCGAATAATGACCAATAGTCCCCCTCTTACTTCTTCTAAACAATCGTCTGCTCCGTACCATTGGCTGCTCTCGGGGTTATACGCTTCCTATTCGCTGTGCGCAGAGCACGCCTTTTTCGCCCTTATTTTGTGTGTTAATTCTTGAAGTCTACGTCCGTTGGCGGTAAAGCTTTCTCACGCCTCAACCCTCTGGCCTAGGCCTCGCGGTCAACAAATTTTGCCTTTCTCTGTAACCCAACACTGCCTTCGTTGTTCGCACTCTTGAGTTTTGATTACGAAGCACAACCCTAGCCTCAGCTCGAGTGCCAACATAAATTTATGTTGACTGTAAACATTCAGTCCTACACACATGTTAGAGTGATCCCCTCGTTCCGTTGGAATGTGCCAAACACAGTTTTATAAACTCCCAATTTGAGTTCAAAACAAAAAAAAACGCACAAAATTCGTCACACACAATTACAAGAATTTTTTATTGATTAATTCGCAAAAATTGATCATTCTGAACCGATTCTCGACACTGGCATTCTTCCAGAGTTGATAATGTCTGAGACTTGAGAGAAAAAATTTCATTTTGAAACAGTAAATATAATAATACAATAACTACTATAGTACTTGCAGCTCGATTTCCTCTTCAATATAGCAGTCCAGTACTGATGATAGGTAATTCTACACTTTTAATGCCTAATAAAATACTTTTTCAATTGAAAAAGATTCAGAGATTCATTATATAGGTAGAGCAGCATAGTTCTTTATCGCATTCACGACCACCATTAGTGCTGTAGATCATAGAATTTTGATTGTTGCTTGTACCGACTGAGGTGACGTCTGGTGAGGACGGTGACTGCCGTTGTTGCGCGCATTGCTGGTCGCCACCACAGGTCGCTTTGGAGTACTTCTAACTCAAAACTGAGCACCGAAATTGCAATGAAGAATTCATCACGCATTTACCAGGGCAATTTTTACAGAACTGTATGTGTGCCAAGTTTTCATTTTTTGCAAGGAGCCTCAGCTGAGTAGCGATGTAAATAACATGGTCGGATCGGACCCGAGAAGTCTGGAAGAAGTTTCATGGTAAATTCTCTGTTCTGCTATGCGATGAAGTTATTCAAATCGTATTGGGCAATGATAGAATGACTTTGAGTGATTAATTGGAATACCTTTCAAAGCTACATTGTGATGAGAGGAGCCGTGACTGCAAATCTTCTCATGTGCACATGAATTTGACCTGGAGCTGCAATGCTTTGTTCATGGCGAAGAAAGGAGGAGGCTAGCTTCATTGCATCGTAGTTTTTATGTGTCTGATGTGAGAATTTAGAGAACACATGCCCTATGACTTCACTATCTTGCTTAGGAAACGAACTTTGCTCAGTGAACTAAAGTGGGTATCGAATATGTACTTACATATCTAAGGTAAATACGTATTCATAAACGTACTCAATAAATGAACCACATAATTGAATTTCTTGATTGTCACATATTGTTTATTGGTACATTATTTTCTAATAATCTAAAAAATTACCCTAAAATAGTCCGATTTTTCATTTTAAGACAAAACAGACAGTACACAGAAAACCGCGGTAGTGGTTTACCTGAAGTGATTTATCAGAATATTTTTCTTTTTGGAAAGTCATTATAATAGTGAGCAGAGCATTTGTGAAATCCTTCTAGTCAAGCATCGCTTGCTGCAGAAAAAGAAAGTAGGGCCTTTCTGGGACTTTTTGAGAAGCAGTGATCGAAACAGCAGTAACTAGCCTACCGAACTGCAATGCTCAATGGAAGCTCTCATGGCACATAGCTCCTCTCCTTTTGTATTATCTCAGTAGGCGGAGAGTTGGACAACCGAAAAAGAACTTTGGCGGCGACGGCACTTTGGTAAAGAAATAAGATTGGAAATATTCCCATTTGATGTTCAATAATGCAACACGAGGATTAAATCACCTGATTTCACATTTCTAGACCTCGTACAATTACGAAAATTAAGCTATATAAACAATAGCATAAAAAGGATGATAATATCTCTAAAACACACAATATTAAAAGAAAAATGAATAGGAACACGTAAAATAAATACGTAAACAAAAATTTACAACACATTTCAAGAAATACAGTATATACAATGATACTTCATTGAGTAGCCGTTATTAATAATTATGGTTTCGAGGCGTATAGAGCAGTTCACTACAAGTCTTTTACAAGTCTCGGGTGTAGTCATATTTCATTCTTTATTGCAAATTTTTTTGAGTTCAGTGATGTTTTAGGGACCTCTCTTCTGCATGAATCTTCAATTACAATTCCGTCCACAAGTTTTCGATCACACTCATTTCCGCTGAGATACTTGGCGCTTCTAAAATGTCTATCTTCTGCTTCGGCACCCATTCCTATATGTTTTGTTTGCAGTATGTTGTGGATCGTTCTTTTTGGAAGGTCCATCCACGGTTAAATTTTAACAAACGAACTGAGGGTAGGAGTTGCTCATCCAATATTTTACGATATTTCCTGTCATCTATGGTGAGAAGCTTACATGCCCCTGATGAGCTGAAATATCCCCACACCATGATTGAGGCACCTCTAAACTTAACTGTGGGTATGGTTTATACACTTCGTTTTGTTGCCTCCAAACAGACATTGCACAGACTGAGAAATGTTACACAATAAAAATGCCATTTAAATATATGAAATTTTGCACTGTGTTAACATAGACAGCATTCAATCAATGTATGGACTTGGAGAGGCCATTTTATCTTAACTCTGGATTTGATATGCTCCAAAATTATAGTTAAAATCAGAATGTATTTTTCTGTAACACCTTAGGCTGGATTTTACCCTTAATGAGAACTGTGTTAAAACCATGGCTGAATATGGTTGAGGTTGTGTCAATCTTGGGAATATGCGTCTATTCAATGCATATCTGAAAAAGCCCTTGATAAAATCAGTGGCATACAAACAGAGAGTCTCACTGCATATTTTATCTACTCTATATATTTACAATTTTTTTCAGAGTTCCATTGTTTAAGTAATACGATGAATAGGAACAGATCGAAAATATTTTATAAGCATTAAAGATTTATTTTAAATGTATCCTAAATTTTAAATTTTCATTTAATCAGAATAATGAAGACGCATGAAAAGAACCTGTCATCATTCAAGGAAGGAAGCCTTTTATAGGGTTTAATCAAAAGCGAAAATAAACCCGGGATATCTGTGCAGTAACCGGTTACCGTATACCGGTTACCGTATACCGGTTTCTCATACAAGAAAGATGTATCTCTCCCATGCATTAAAATTGGCGAAGGTGAAATCGAAGAAACCAACTCATGTAAGTTTCTGGGCATCATAATAGATAAACATCTGACCTTCAAAGAGCACATCACTCATATTAGTTCTAAATTATCAAAATCCATCGGAATCCTAAATAAAGTTGAAAATTTTCTGCCTGAAACAGCTTTACAAATGCTCTACCGAACGCTCATTTCTCCATACTTGCAATACGGAATAGAAGCATGGCACGGAACTGATAAAAATAAAACCAACAAAATTTTTACTCTGCAAAAAAGAGCCATCAGAGCGGTAAAGAACCTAGAATATAATGCCCACACAAATGATTCTTTCAAAAATTTACAAATACTTGAACTTTCGGATCTCTACAAAATCTCCATCTGTAATTTCATTTACAAAACATTAAGAAATGATGGCGACAATAGCCTAAGACAATTATTGACTGCGCAAACTGGTCATCACGACCATTTACCCCGAAATAGAAGTAAATTCATGCTTCCTTATTATTCAAAGGCCCTGTCACAACACAGTATCCTCTTCGTTGGAACCAAAACTTGAAACTCTTTACCTGCGGAGATCCGTAAATGTAATTCGTACACAGTATTCAAAAGACATCTTGAGTCTCACTTCCTATCAGAATACTAGTCGTGTAAGATCACCATGTCAAATCTTGCCTCCTACATGTATCTAATGATAAATGTAATAATGTAACTTGCTTTGGGTAACATAACCGATCTTCAGTCTGCTCTTGAATCGTTTTATCGAACATACTGTTAAATATAGCTGATTTTACCTATATTGTAATATACAGCATAAAATATCGAGTTAATTTTCTCAATGATCAGTCTAATGCGAAACTAGGTTAAGTGAACTAGGTTAAACATTATTGTACACCTTAGAATAAAGTGATGATAGGATGCCCTAGAAGTCGCTGAACTTGTTCGGGCTCACAGGTAGCTATACTCAAATTTGACCATTGTACTAGACTTGAGAAACATTCTACCTCTGTATCACCTGTGGTAAATAAATTGTTAAAATTGTTTTAATTGTTTAAATTGTATACCGGTTACCGTAAACCGGTTACCGTTTACCGGTTACCGTATACCGGTTACCGTATACCGGTTACCGTATACCGGTTACCGTATACCGGTTACCGTATACCGGTTACCGTATACCGGTTACCGTATACCGGTTACCGTATACCGGTTACCGTGTACCGGTTACCGTACACCGGTTACCGTACACCGATTACCGTACACCGGTTACCGTATACCGGTTACCGTATACCGGTTACCGTATACCGTATAACAGTTACCTATAGTGTATACCGTATACCGGTTAACTATAGTGTATACCTTATACCGGTTACCTATACTGGATATAGGTATCGAAAAAGTACTGGGAACAGTAAACGCTGGAAATTAGAAGGTGGACCCGGTTCATCTTGTCGAAATTGTGGAGGGCCAAATATTCTGGCTGACATGGACACTCCGTCTTAGAAGAAATCGGGGAAGAAAAATCGGCATTCATTGACGCAAATGGTTACCATCAAGTTTCGGGAAAATTGAAAAAACTATTTTTTAAAGAATTGTGAATCGTGAATCGAAGAAAATAACTTCCGGTAAATGGAAATCTAACAAAAATTATTTATGTCGGCAGGAAATTGAGAAAAAACTTGATTTTTTTCTCGAGAAGACAGAGATGGATAAGCATGGGTACATGGATCTGTAGAGGATTTGAAGCAGGCATCCGAAATGTTCATATTCGCCCATTTTCAAAACCATGAGCGTCTAAGGGTAGGGCGATATTCACATGAAGCTATGAGTCTATCTTGCATCGTCCCAACTGTTCAGGCAAATGGAGGCAGTGCATGGCTTTGGGGCTTTTTTTACCTGGATGGAAATAGGTCTGCAATTCTTTGGAATAACGATAAAAATACATACATACATACATACATACATATACCGGGCTTATCCTCCTTATGGGAGGGTAGCCGACAGCAGGCCACAATCACCACACTTAGTCACTAGGAGGCGAGAGAGGCAGCACTGGTCGCACCTGAACTGCCAGGATCAGCAGCAGCCCAGCACAACCACCTTCCACAGTCAGGCCTGACAGCCACAGCTGGTTTACCCCGACCGCTTCATTGAGTGCAGCCCCTCCCCCCGCACAGGACAGGTCATCCCCATCGCACGCGGGTAACTTCCAGTACCGCGTCAAAAATAAAATTACCTTCTTATGCACTGCCCCCACTCACTTCTGTCCGCAGCCAGCCCTCTCGCCACGTCCACAGTCAGACCCCTCTCATACAAAGCACGTTTCACCCCATCCATCCAACTCATCCGTGGTCTACCTCGCGCTCGAAGACCATTCACTTTCGACACATATATCTTTTTCCCCAGCCGCCCAACATTCATTCTTTCAACCTGCCCAAACCATTCAAGCACTCTTTCATCCACTCGCCTGCTCAACTTTTAGATAACACCTGTCTGCCCCCTAACCAACTCATTCCTGATCCTATCTCTTCTTGTTACTCCATACATGTTCCTCAAACACTTCATTTCAAACACATCCAACTTCCTCCTCTCAGCTGCTATCAACCCCCAGGACTCTGCTCCATACAACAAAACTGGCACAATCAAGCTTTCATACAGTCCCCTCTTAGGATTCATACTCAAACTCCTGCATTCAAAAACTTTCCTCATTGCACCCATTGTCTCACAGCCTTCACTCACTCGATGCCTCACTTCTACTTCCATACTATTCTTAACAGTCACATCCGACCCGAGGTACCTAAAATGCTCTACCTCCTCTAAAACTTTACAATTTAACCTCACATCCAAAGTTCCAAACACTCCACCTCTTGAACATCTCATCACCTTACTTATATTCACATTTACCCTCAATTTCAGCCTTTCGCACACTCTACCAAACTCTGCAACCAGTCTCCTCAGTTTTTCCTCTGAATCAGCCACAAGCGCTGTGTCACCTGCAAACAACAGCTGGCACACTTCCCAATACATACCATTTCGTCCCACCAACTGCGCACCCTTTCCCAACACTCTGGCATTCACTTCTCTCACCCCACCATCCATAAACAAATTAAACAACCACGGCGACATCACACATCCCTGTCTCACACCTGTCACAACTGGGAACCATTCACTCACCTCATTCCCTACTCTCACACATGCTCTGCTATCAATGTAGAAACTCTTGATCGCATTCAACAGTCTCCCACCCACTCCATACAAGCTTACCACTAGCCATAGAGCCTCACGATCCACTCTGTCATACGCCTTCTCTAGATCCATAAATGCCCAATATACATCTTTTCCCTTTAATAAGTATTTTTCATTCACCTGCCTCACAGCAAACCTTTCCTCAACCTCGACCACACCTAAAACCACACTGTTCTTCGGCAAGCACACTATCCGTCAACACTCGCACTCTTCCAATTAAAGCTCTTCCATACAGCTTCCCAACGACACTCAGTAAACTTATACCCCTAGAATTACTGCACTCATACCTGTCACCTTTCCCCTTGTACAATGGAACTACACACGCGCTACTCCAATCAACCGGCACATTAATAGCCTCGAAACACACATTTAATTAACGTACCAACCATTCTACAACCACATTTCCTCCTTTCTTTAGACATTCTACCGTGCAGCCATCCATACCTGGAGCTTTCCCATTTTTCATTTCTTCCAACGCACCTTTCACCTCTGCACTTCTTATTCGACTTCTATTCACTTCACCAAACACAGGTATTCTAACATCACTTCCAAAAGCTGCTACTCTCGCAACCCTATCATCCCTCACGTTCAGCAATTTTTCATCGCCCCTTCCGTCGACACTGAATGCTTTGGGTTGTAGGTGAACTCAATTATTGCTGTCGCGAAAACTTGCTCTGGTTACGCACGTAACGCATGAGGAATTGCAACCTTCACAAATAAATATAATGTACACCTTTGTGCTCGCACGTTACCCACATAAATAAGCATGGAAAATAATGAGCACAGAAAGATTAAACACATTTATTTAAGATGAACACGTGGATATGGTCACAGGTAAATATATATATGTATCGCCACAATAATTGCACACCAATGCCCTCGGGCAAGATGCTTATCATCAGCGACATGATAGTTTATCCGGCACAATGAGATAGCTAAATCTTGGCTGCATAGAATTTCTTGACAACTATCAAACATTGAATTTCGCACTATAACAAGAGAATTAGAAACATGAAATGGATATCCAGGCTAGCGCACACATGAAATAAAATGGATATGTCAAATGATAGAACCTTGACTTACAGCAAGGTGTCAGAATACAGAACGCTTCGCATTATACACCACACAAGATCAGAACGTGAGCTGAACACCCTCAACTCATGAATCACATTTGATTGCGCGCCACTGGGAAAGCACTATTCCATGTGCTAGCTGTACTTGAATCTTTCCACTTAAAATCACTTTCTGAGCCTTCAAACAGTAACTTGGTGTCAACAATTTCTTGCAATTGTAGATCACGATGACTTAATGCACTCCCAATGCTGCTTGAGAATTCACGCAGTGCAGGTCAGACCGCTCCACTGGCCCGAAGTTCCTTCGCCCCTCGGTCCCGAAGTTCCTTCTCGCTCGTCAACCGGCCGTAGTGTGGAAGCGCTATACTCGGTCCCCATTTCAAGCTCTGAATTCCGAGTCTGCTTGACCACTGCAGGACTCGTAGTGGCGACATCATTGTAGACTCTGAAGGCGGTGTAGCTTTAATATTTTCTCGCTGAAGTTGCTTGTGAGCCCGGAACTGATTACTAATATTCCGTATTCTCTCCGTGGCATGGTTGCTATGTTGATACTGGACGATTCCACCATAGAGCTGAGGTGCTTCGAGCAGTCGTGTTGCAAAATTGGAGCTTCGACGACTTATGATGGACGACGTTGCCTTTCTTGAAAATTTCGATGTGCTCAGATATTCGATTTGCTGATTATGTTGGAGGCACACCAGCAGTGCGCCGGCGTGCCTGTTTGCGTGCCCCTCAGATACGTGCACCTCTTCCGCACTCGCTTCCACCAAAAAGAACCCTCATTATCCTCGTCTCACTCCTTTTATGTTTGTCGCCTCTTTCTTTCTCGTAGGATCTGGATTCTTCCAAGCTACAGAGAAAGTCACTCGATTTTCTCAATTTTGATTCGTTGGAAACTTGCCGGTCCGGAAGTTTTGCCTATGATTGGTTCGCGCTCGACACACCTCCACGTGTGATGTCTTCGCGAGCTCATGATTGGCCCGTGTGTTTCGGTCCTCTCTTGATCCCTCACCCCTTCGAAGCTCCCCCTCGCACTCGGGCGCTGTCTCCCATTCCCACGCCTATATCGGCGCCGGCTTAACGGTCTGACATTCCTTTGTCGTAGCCCAGCAGAATGTTATATTCGCAACATGTCCTAAAAATGTTGTAGATTTACGGGATTTAGCCAAAAAAAATATCACGTAAAAATAAAAATATCATTTAATATGAACATAGCTTTACGTGATTTAGCCAAAAAACATATCATGTGATATAAACATACATATTTCATAACATTGCCAAAAAAAACAGCTGCAGAGGATGTAGGATCTTGTGCAATAAAGGCCAGTTAGAATGAAACTACAATTCCAGCTGCAGACTTTCGTCGCAAATTAATTGATAAAATATTATTAATTAATGTGTATCATAGTGAGAAATCAACAGCTTTTTCTATTGGAGTATTTTCTCATCTTCTCATCTTATGAGAACTACGAGCGAATTTCAAACTCTGATTGATTGAGCGAAAAGTACTCGGAAGTATCGGAGCGATAGAAATACGAGTAGTGCGCCTCTTACTAGGCTGCTCTGATCAGAAAAAAACATGACGCACCTCGATCGGTGTGTCAGTGGAGACACACTTACAGGTCGGCCGAGAATGTAAAGCGACAGTCAACGAGACAACGTAGTCAGAGTTGCCGTTGCGTATTGTTTCTACCTACTTCCTTTTTGTCTGTTGGTACGAAGTTCAGGTGTAAGATTAGCTAAATCTACATATATTTTTTAGATTTTTTAGCTATCATAGACAAACAGAAAATTGCATGAGTAGAATTATTCTCATTCGCTTTAGTTCAAATATCGTTCAATTTTCTTTTTCAAAAACTATCATATTTGAAACCAGAGGAAAACATCATGAAATTATAATTCGGTGTGGACAAGATGACTCCACAAAGAGTCACTTAAGCTCAAACCCCTCTCGATGGCGACGCTGCCTGATTGGTAAAAGTTAAACACACTTATTAGCAGACCAAGGTCGTCAAATAAAATGAAATTTCCTTCTGGAAGATAATAGAAGGATCGTGGTACTATTTGAAATTCAAGTGGCTCACAGTGCATATCCATATCTCCTTTCGCTTGATTATCAAAATTTCATTGTGTGCAAAAGAAAAGGCTCCAAATGAGCTCTCAGATGCATGAGTAGAAGTTATTGCGGCACTATCCTCAACTGCAAGGCATCCTTGAACTCTTTGATTCTCGAAAATAATGAAATGGTGGCCTCTATAGTGACTCTCGACTTCAAGCCGTGTTTGTATAAATGTACATTTTTGTTCATATTCCTCACTTGCGATTATGAAAAAAAGTCAATTGTTCCACTTGTCAGCTGTTTTCTGACTTTCTTTCACCAATATTACTGATTATATTTTCCTCACGCCAAAAATATTTTATTTATTGGTAACAATTTATGCCGACCTCAAAACGCTTCGTCGATCATACTTAGACATTTCATGTTATTGCCTCGTGCCACACGTGAGACCAAGGAAGTTGGATACATCTTCCTTGCGTGAGACCATTGGCAACACGTCTGTCCGGGGATGGACCCATCACAGACTGCGTGTTGTGAGGTCCTGGAGGTTTTGCAAGTGCCGAGCATGTAATGAGCTATTTTAATTAATGAACGAGAGAATAAATGGGAACTTACAGTAAACGTTGTTCACGCGATGTGCTAAAGCCATATTGGAGTGTCATGACAGAAAACTTCAGGTCATCTGCTGATGTGGGAAAGAAAAAGCATGACTATTTAGGGTAAATAGCCATGATTGATCTCAATTTGACAAATAATAGTGAAGAACAATGTACTGTGATAAAATTTATGAATGAAGTATTGTTTTATTCTTTTGCAGTTGAGTGTGCGTTTGAAGTAACTCTTACAAAAACAGATCTCAATTAATTTTAGTTGAATTTAGCGAACGAATAATTTCGATCATTGCGTCATGAAAGCTCTTCTTTACTTGTGTTACGAATGATAAAGTAAGAGTAATCTTTGAATAGTCATTAAATTTCAGGAAAGCAGACTTCCATTTGGTTTACGAAAAAATAATCGAAATTAAGCTTAGAAAACCGTTCAAAAAACACAGTTCTCATTATAAACGGGACATTTACGTACATGGATATCTTCCATAGCTGAAGGAAGACGAAAAGTACGAGACATAAGGAGCTGAGAACTCACTCATGGGAAAATAGAATGCCTAGTCAAATTTCTGTTGACTACGACGACTTTAAGCGAGACCAACCCGCTAACCCGTCACTCCACGAAGGTACAAAGGAGAACTGAATTAATGAGGACCCCCGCTCTGACTCGAATAATCGTCCGAGTCTCAAACTGGGCTTAGTGCTCTCCAGTGCGCGCCCCGGGAGTCCGCCGCCGCGCTAACTTAAAATGCGGGAAGTTTTACTTGAATACAGTAATACTCAATCCTCCCGGAAACTTTTCAAGTAAAAAAGTATTGAACTGCAATTGCCCTATGACCAAAACTTCTAATTAATCATAACAATTAATTTTTTTTAATATTAAAATATATTTAGTAATTACCGCCGTATGGAATCGCAACGATATGTTCTATGTGGATTAAAATATTTTTTAGGTTTATCTCTTCACATGAACAGATTAGTTTAATAACGAAAGTATATGTGACATACGGTGAAAATATTATATTTTATGTACTGAGGCCCGAATTTATGTTAACAAGTAATTGCAAATGTATCGATTTTCCATAATTTTTCTGAATAATTATTATCTGATTTGAAGCCCTCACGTCATTGCACACAGGGATATAACATAATTTAAAAGCTTAGCAAGTCCTCCGGGCAGAATAAAATGAAAATGAAGAAACAACTATTATTGAACTCAGCTTCAGTATTCAACTATCCACTGGACAAAAAATAACTGGAAAGTACCATCTTTTAATTTTGTTTAAGTCTAATGAGAATACATTTTGTGACCACCGGTGGCTTACCTTATAATGGAAATATAGCCACAACCGGCAGCTCTCACGGCAGCTAAACGCGTTTAAAGATTCATTGAAGTTTTAACGCGTCAACGCTGGCTGCGGCTCAGCTAGATGCTGTCCCTGTGAAAGCATCATGCTCATAAACATCGTGTTCGCCATAGTTTATTCCGTATTTTTTCATGATTCGTTACGTAAACTTTTCATCTCACTTGAAATAAGTACCTTAGTAACATTTTTAATTCAGAAATTTTCATATCATTTTCGGGCACACTTTTCACGAAGAAGCAGAGCTCTAGGGAAATGCGCAGTTAGTTAAAAATTGAAAAAATATCCCGGGAAATTCATTTACTCTCATGCAATTCCAAGCCACATTTAAATGAGAAAGATTTCATAACCAGACAAAAAATTAGACACGGTTTTGGAATCGGTCTCGACTATTGCAAGATATTCATCAGCTGTGTACTTGAGGAGCTCATTAGACGCTCGTAAACATTCATATCTCTGGAGCAGTGGTTCTTACCTTTTTTGGCAGTGACCCAAAACCTGTCCCAAAAAACTGCCGCGACCCAAACCTCCACATCAACAAAAAAATCGTTCATAGTATGATTATTCTTTTGAAAACAGGTTACTATAGGTTTACACTCCAGAAATTAAAATGATTGCTGTCGTGTTTATCAAAAGAAGCAGCATAATGACGTCTTGAAAAATCTACAAACATATATTTTCAATAATTGCGCACACAAATTAGGTATATGTGACCTTCATGCTTTCTAAATATAAACAAAGAAAAAATTACTGTGATACATCCTTCCAAAAAAATAAACTTACAAATAAACAGGTATTATGTTTCCACTGCCGTAATCAGTGAGAATTTAACCTTGACCCTGAATTGTGTTGGTCAGCTCCTCAAATCTGGGTGATTTTGTTTTTAGACTGCATCTTATAATATAGGTTATCCTCGAGTTGTGAGCGCTTTCTGTACTTTGTTTTCAATGATTGTTAGGGCAGAAAAGCCTGCGTCACACAAATATGTTGTCGCAAAGAGAAGTAGGGTTTCATGGCTTCACCTCCAGGAATTGATTTTTCTTTGCACACTTTTATCCAATATGAGCCCAGTGATTCAAGTTACTTTTTAAAATTTTAATGAAATGTTTCATCATTTTGAATTTTACAAAGCTGCTCCTGTAAGTTGACGATGTTTGAAATATCCTCGGGTAATTCTTCAGCCGCAATGTTGAATGGTTTTCTTATCCAACAGTATTTATGTTTTTCTGGAATATTATGGACAAACTCAGTGGTTAGTTTGGACTTGGGTTGATCAATAATGTCTTAGACTTCAGTGAGAGAATAATCGTTATTTCCAGTGGTACATTTAGCGATGGAAATGATGCTGTTTTTCTTGCTTTTAGCTCATTGATCCACAACTTTAGTTTTGCTTCGAATGATGATAATTTTTCAGACAGCCCAATCAATGTCTGATCGCAACCTAGCATCGATATATTCAGGGGAATAATCTCAGTAAATATATCTGCAAGGAATGCTACTTGCATCAGCCAATTTGAATCTGAAATTTGTCTGTAAGTTTATGTTTCTTTTCAGCCAGAAACATCTCTATTTCGGTGCGTAATTCAAGCAATCGTTGAAGAACCTTTTCTCGTGACAGCCACCCAACTTCAGAGAGGTACAGCAGATGCAAATATTTAGAATCGAAATCAAAAGACATTTGAGAAAATAACCTGAAGATGAGAGCCCTAGCTTTGATGAAATTAACTATTTGAATTACCTCCTGCATCACATTCTGCAGCTCTTTTGATAACTTCTGAGCAGCATGATTTTAGTGAAGAAGGCAGTGAACAATCACAACAGAAAGATTTTCCTTCTTAACTCAAACTGTAAAACAGGCTCGATCTCCTAACATTGCTAATGTACCATCACAAGAAACACTACAAGAATGTTTCCAGTTGGGTCATTCTTCTATGAAGGAAGAATTCACTATTTTGAAAAAATCCTCTCCTGTTGTGGTTTCCTGTAGTCAGCAAAACAAAAACTCTTCTTCCATATCATGTTGACCTTGATAACGTACATAAGTCACAAGTTGGGCATCAACACTCAAATCAGTTGACTCGTCTAACTGGAGCGCTGAACTGTCCACTTTCTTTCGTAGCTTCCAACACCTGTGTTTTAATATCGCAAGACATAATCTTAATTATTTTTTAACTGTCTCATTGGAAGAGGATGATGTTTAATTTTTAACTAACTCATTTCCAATTGTTGTTCGTACCAAGTCCAAAGCAGCAGGTTTAGTCGGTTCCGCACCTATCGTGTGGGGATTTTTTGCTTATGCAATTTTCCAGCAGACCAAAAATGAAGCAATTCTAACTTGTGACATGCCGATAACTGCTTGGTTCACAGTAACATCCAGTCGCTGCCTTTTCAATTGATGTTTTATTCTTTCAAACAAGCTGCGGTAATTGTTGGCCAATCCACCATGTTTGCTTCCTAAATGTCGTTGAAGCTTGCTTTTTTGAAGGATTTGTTACTAAGAAACGTCTCCACAAATAACATGAAACATCGAATACCATGTTACGCAACATCGAATACCATGTTAAAATCGGAATGCATTGCATTTTCCGAGAGTCTGGGTCGTAACAACTGCTCAAAAATTATCGTTTATTCATCAAAATTATAGTCTTTTGATGCTGCATCAGAGGTTTCATATTCATATTACACAAACCCTTAGCGACCCAGGGGTTAAGAACCACTGCTCTAGATAGAGACCTTACGTTGCTAGCGCCGCCACGTTGACGCCGGTAACGAGGCCACTGTCGCTCGAGCGGGTGCCTGTATCTCTAATTACTGGAAATGTGGCAATCACGTCGAATTCCAAATTGTGTCCCCAGTTTAACACTCGCAATAAATTTACTTTCGTATGGTTATTCTGGTATAAAAAATATAATTTCATGCATCAATTGTGGCAAACGTTAAACAAAGTGAGCAAATTTTTGTGTTTCCATCAAATTTACAAGCTAACTGCAAATATTTTGTTCGTTATTTTAAGCCTCGTGATCATTGGGAGACGATGATTTCGGCTGTAATCAAATTTTTTTTGTATGTAAAAAATTTTTTGCCTTTTTTGCTGGTGCAGTTTAACAACATTTTATGATGTTCATCGCAATGAACCGAAACTAACGCTAACAGAATACTGTTCCCTCATATGAAGAGCTAATTTAACGCTCATTCTTACATAAAATAAATTTTATTATTTCGTTATTTATTATTTGAATTAAATCGACTGCGCTGCGGAAGTCAGAATTCATTGAATCGTGCAAATCAATGGCAGTGAATTGAAGCTCACTTTATTGAGAAAAGATATACTGCTGAGTTATGCGTTTCAGCAGCACTTTTCCACGTGATGAAAATTTCCCCAGCATCCATTATTCAGCCAAAGCGCGGCCCAAACATGCAGTGGTGATTCCCTCAAGCATATTTAACCGCTTGAAAAAAATATACCTCTGGTTGAATTTACTTGATTTATTTGATCAAAACAAAATTAATTAACTGTCCTTTCGTGATCTATTCATTTAAGGCTTAAAGGTTGGCACGGAAGGTTGACTGTTAAAGGTTGACATGGAAGGTTGACATGCAAGGCTCGTCCCCTGGCATCGGGAACGAATGTCACTACAGCCATGAGCATGAGCTTCAATTTTTTCTTAAACTGTTCGCATTTTTGTAATGGTATGTAGAATAACGCACAGCAAATTTTCAGCAAAGAATTTGATTTATTATGAACATGTAAGGACTGGTAGCAATACTCTTATTTTGTCAAGTTAATCACCTCTAAGCACAATTCTAATAGACATTAAAGCAGCAGTTTTTAACCTGGTTTGGTCGAACCGCTGGGTTCGCCATGATACAGTTTGCGCACTAATACAGTATATAGTTATATACATGTGTTTTGAATTTGAAGACAAAACAACGTTTTATTTTTCCAACTACGAAGGGTTCGATGAATGCATGTAAGAAACTAGTGGGGTTCCGTACCTCCAACAAGGTTAAGAACCACTGCAGTAAAGCTAAGAAATACCACAGAAATACCATGTGTAATTTATTTCCCGGAATTGTTAGCGGATGTTATCACACATGCCCATTGCTCAGTTTTTATCATCTTCAACTGTAACATGCGAAAAAAGGATTGATAAAATATTTTTCATTTGGGATTCATTCGAAATTTTGGGAAAGATACTGTTGATATGCCAAGCAAAGTTATTTGGACCAATCACTGTGCATCTACCAAACATGAAAACTAATCTCAAACTTCTGAAATAAATCCCTCATATTATTTTCCTTTAATCGTACTTCACACGTTTAGGAATACAAGAATATTCCACTGTATGGTGAACCTTACCGATATATGTAAACTCACTTTTTACCACTTGAAATTCAGGGTAAATCATAGCATTTTGCTTAATCTAGCATCCAATATGTTAATTTTTTCAACATACGAACGTCATCCATCAACAAAAACACATCCTCCTATTGATTTTTATACTTTTTGCGAAGTTTTTGCTACCATTTCAACTAAATGATCAAATTCAGGACTTTTTACTAAATCATGCATTCTAATCAATTCTGAAACCTTGTGAAATCTTACCTCATGAACGAAGCAATATTTTTTAGCAGTCTTACTCCAGTAAAGTTTCCTTTCAGCTTTCAGGAAATCGCACTTCTTGGTTCTCCGGTAGCCATGCAATTTAGAGATTGCAGGATGCGAGCAACTTTCCAAATTAAATCATCAGTGGGAATATTTTTCAAGGTTGAACTTACAACGCTAAAAAGTTACGAGCAATAACGTAACCTATTGTTAGGATTCTGAAATTGGCCTGTTTGCACACAGTTCCCTATTGAAAGCACAAAAAAGAGACGGCTTTGAAAATCATTCCATTCAATTCTGCGCCATGATAAATCCCAACCATTCGCACTCAATTGAATTTATTGGGTTGTGAAGTTTCTGTGCAATTCTTTCGTAGGTACTAAGGCAATGCTGATATTGTATCTGTCGTCAAAAACTCTTAATTAATGCTCCCCAACTCTTAAAAGAAAGGTGCTGGCTTGGACGTTTTCCGGCATGATGCAGGGTTAATAAAAAATAAATGGATACAGTTGGTTTCCGTGTAGTTTCAGCTTTTTAGTTCACTTGAGTTTTCATACGTCAGTGTTTACCACTCATAAAAAAAATAAATAGATTAACAAAAAATCCTAACGAAGAGCTAACACAGCCTACTCCTTGAGTGTCTGACTCACTGATGAGTTTACTGAAGGCTCTCGAGACAGTTGCCAGCGGGTCAACTGCTGGTGTAGGGGAGTACTGTGAGCTCCCATTGATCTAAGTAGTGCAGACCTTGAAAATTGGTCAACAATAAAGGTTGCTTCATGTGAGTGAAATTAAGTTAGGCAAAAAAGGTGTGATAACAGATTAGGTAAAAATTGTACAAAAATCCTTAAACTTATCGAATGTCCCAGTTGTGGACAGTTGTCCACAATAATGCTAAATTCACAGCGATTTCTGTGATTATTGCAGTTGCTTTATAGTTCACGGTACGGTAGTTCAAAAGTAAACAGATTGGAAACTCCTAAGACATGTAAAAATGATAAAATCTTGCACAAAAATTGGAAAGTTATCAAAGAGTACTTCTATCCAAAAATTAAAACATCTTCATTTTCTTGTTGCAAGCTTATTTAAGATATGTCGAATAATCCGTATTATAATTAGACTATACAATCCTGAAGTGGCGCTAGCTGTGAAATAGGTAATATGATATCAGCAGCAACAGTCCAATCCGAACAGGCCATCGCCAGCAACAGCTGAAATTGAACAGTGAATGTTTCATTAGTTGTCATTGAAAAGCACGTACGTAAAAGCTATGTTGGCATGGACGTTTTCGTCTTGAACGTCACAAGTTACCTAAGAATATTCATCCCCATCATGTATAACAGTTTTAATTATTACCACTAGAATTCCAATCATCCAGATTGACAGTTCTTTCATTAACTAGCAGATTCTTTAAATTTTTTCCTGTTCCTTAAAAAGTTTCAAAATTAGATTAATGGGACAGTGTTAAAGGCACGCTTGTTCGAGCATCAATCTGAAAATGAATTCTTATCTGTTATACCTTTATCACATTGATTTACTTGAAAGTTTAATAATTTATAGAATAGAGGCTAGATTCTATTTACTGTTCTTGCGGCTCTACAAAAACGTCGTGCCTAGTTTGTAAACTAATGCAATCGTTATTCCTATGCTACAGTCCAGATACAACGACCAAATCAGAGACCTAATTTGAAGCTTCGCTGCCCTCGCTTTCTTAAGACCAACTCTAATAAATTCCTTGCAGGAAATAATGCGCCAGATTCAAGTTGGTGGCTGGGAGCTTTGGTAGAAATTTTCTCAACCACTTGAAAAAAACTGCATGAGCTATACAAATGTAATCCACTCGTACAGCGTCAACATTTCGTTATTACTAAGAAAAGATTGTACTTTCCACTTCAAAAGAGAGCTTTCAATAGTATTAAAATTTTTTGCATTGAAAAAATTGTTCCAATGTATGTATAACGGTTGAAGTTATGAAAAGGTCTGTGTTTGTATGAGCTTAAAGAACTCTTTAGAAGCAAATCACGAGCGGAGCAGTTAACTGAGCAATTCTCTCTCGAGGCAAATGCTAAAATTCAATCGGCGAAATAAATTAACTTGCGGAATTCAAAGTCATGCATTAAAGGAAGCCAATTCAAGCATCGAAAAATTGCGAGTGTGGGCAGTGTATGTATACAAAACACTTATACGATATTCGCACTTGAAACTGACTACTTAACGAATTTAAATAATGGTTGAGGAACGAATCTGAATAATGGTGCTCTAGTTAAGCAAATGTTTGCAGCTACCTTTTATAGGAACCTGCCCCTATAAAATGAAAAATACAGGATTGCCGATAGTTACGAGTACACTTGCATGTACTTCAAAAATGATAGGGATATCGGCTCATACTTCAAACGAACGAAGACTCCGGATGTTATGTTGTACACCACGGTGTTATATCAATGTACGTGTGACCGCTGCATGCAATCTTACTTTGGAAGCACGTGGCTCCAATTATTTGTGAGGCTTGCAGAACACAGAGTATTCCTTCGCACTGGCAATAACCTGACCAGTCTATCCAACTTGTCTGCTAGAGAACATTGTTTGAATAAAAACCATTTTTTCACAAGCTCAGATTTTTAAATTATGGGTAAATTTTTCTATTTTAGAGACTATTTACATTTAAAAAGAACATCCGTCTATAAACAAAATGCGACTTGGCTGTGAAAATTTCCTTTGTTTGATATATTTGTTTTGTTATAGTCTTTTTACTGACAATGTTCTATTATTGGTTTATTCGAAAGTAGCAGCAAGTTTTTAAATTCTTAGCACCCACATTTATTATCTTTTCAGAGCACTGACGATAGTTTTTTAATAATCTGAAACATTTATTTTGATCATGATATTTTTAGTAGCAACCGTTTTCGGTTTTTATCCATGGCAATATGAATTACGTTCCAGAATTAGACCATATCCTATCAATACTAGAGCTTGAAATGATGCTCAAAAATGCTCTAAAAATTTACCAAGGTGCATCTAAAATGTTCTGTCTAAAAACTTGGTCGTGATTTAAAACAGTGTACTTTATAATTGGCACAGTTGAACGGCGTGGGGGAGGTTACAGCCAGCGCGAGTGAGACTCCCCTGTGTTGTGCACACCTCACAAATAATATTATTGGAGTGCAGTAGAGCGCTGGCACATGTCTCATAAGTGTGGGTAGTGATACCACAGAGGTGCGCAACACCACATCCGGAGTTTTTCTTCGCTTAAAGTAGGAACCGATTTTTCTATCTTTTTGGAAGTACATACAAGAGTTAATTTGTGGTAAAAAACTCTTTAGTAACGACAATACTTTATTTTTCATATTATCGATTTGGGCTCCGAACCGATTGAGTAGTCGCAAATACACGTTTAAGCTGCGCCTCATTATTCAAGTTTGTTCCTCAACCCTCATTAAAATTCGTTAAGACATCCACAATCATCAAATCTTGTTCGGATGATCCTTAAAATTTTATCCCCAACGTCGTGCACTGCGCTGAAGTTGTGAGCAAATATTCCACTTCCGCTTTAATGGTCAATCATTGCCGGGCAAGAAAAGTTACAGGAACAATTTTGGTAAGCGAAAAACTTCTGATAAAAGAAGCTTAAAAACCATAGTCACATTGCTGAGAAATCAAATTCACAGGAGGAACATCACCGCGGCAATACCACAACCAGGGTGTGGCAGGGAGGGTTGTGGATTTGCCTGCAACTGTGATGAGGAAACATTACAATCAGCTGAGAGTGTCTCGAAAGTTACTGAATTTTCTTTAATAAATTGCCAAAGTATCATTCCTATCAAATTCAATAGGTTATGAAGGTCCACCGCGCTGGTAGCCATCAGCGACAGATTGACTGCGCATATTTCTGTCTCTCCCGGCAGAAATAACCTCTTATCAAATCTTATCATGATGTTGAATCGCAAAATTTTAGATTTTCGAGTCTGAGAATCTTGATGCTTTAAGCAAGTTAAAAGCACGTTTTATTTCAACAAAAGTTTCGTAGTATAGAATGAATTATCATTCACTAGAGCATCCAAGATGTCAAGTATTTAGGCACTATATTTATTTAGCTTGAGAGTTCTAATTCATGGGTGAAAACTGATTTGAAAAAAGAAGATACCGTTGCCATTCACGTATAGGTAGATTAAACTGTCGGTTAAAACTTTCAGACAATTAATAAAAACTACTACTGCTCGAACACTCTCACATAAAAATTGAATCTTCACATGTAATAACATAGTAGACTATATAAAGCTAAATTATTTTTGAAGTATAAAGAAACGGAAGGAGTAAAACAAAGTTTATGATGGAAAGTCTACGGCAAAAGACAGAAGTTGTTATAATTAATGAGTTATTGAGAAATACTCGCATTACTCGTTACTGGTCCTATTACCTTCAGTGCATCAGTTGAGAATATGTTCATTTCTCGGTTTGTAAGCATTGTATCACTTTCCATCAAGGCAAAGGGCCTCAAAATTCATATTTCAATGAAAACGCATAATTTAGAGGAGTTGACAAAATAATACTATTTGGAAGATACTTAAGATCGTGAAACAGTCTAAGATTGTTTTTAGGAGAATTATTATGAAGTTGTCTAAAGACATTGGGCGAACACTAAACTACTGCTTAGAGTATTAACTAAGAGCAAATTCCATTCAAGGAAAATTTCAAGAATTTCATGGAGGTTTTCCCTTTATTTCACTCAAGATAGAACCATAAGAAGATTTTTTCTGAATTCTAAAAAATTAAAGCCGCAGCAAATATTTTGAAAAAAGTCATTGTTTCTAAGAACGTGGAGGCGTCTTGGAAAACTGATGATAGACGTTCAATCGAAATGAGTTTGTGCGCAGCGTCACTGCTGGAGCATCCTATCGGTAATAAACGTGGTTTCTCAATTGGCTTTTACCAATAAGCACGTCGTGTGATTTCACGAAAAGTGGTCCAATAAAAGTGGCCAGCGATGAAGTCGCGTTTAATTTGGAAAAATGTGTAAAGGCATGATGTTAAGAGTTCGGATATCCAAGTACTGTAATAAATTATTAAATTTGGTTGTGATTATCTCACATTATTTGGGATGATTTCCATGTAAGGACGAACTTCTATCTTCTCAGAGAGGAATGTAGAAATATATGTACAAACACATACTTCGCGAACATATCATTTTAATACATCATACATCAGCTGTCTAAAATTCACTTTGATGAGAGAGGTAGCGCCCCATGTCATTGGGCAAAGTTGGTAATGAATAGTCAGAAAAGATCGAAATTCTGTAATTAAAGATTGACCACCTCGAAGCCTAGACTTAAATCCGATTGAGAACCCTTGGCTCAGTTTGGAAGCTCATGTGATGGAGGTATGTGGTATTTCATCATAGGGAATTAGCGTTCTCAATGGGAAGATGTAAGGTTTCAAGCTGAAGTACAGATCATGTAACCTTTTGCTAAAAATAAAAGGAGCTTCTTATTTTGTTACTGACCATTTTTATTGTTTTCCTGCTGTCGTGCTCAACACTTTTCACTTTCACATTCAAATTTTGTCTTGTAACACGAACTTTTGTTAATCTGGCTGTTCTTGTGCGCAAGGCGTTGGTCACACTTCGCACTTAGATTCCTCATTTCATCGATTCTATCCGAATGGTACCTTCCTCCGTCTTCTCTTGGAAACAACTTTATTAGAGTTAGGGAGGCTCAAAACCATGCATAATTTTAGTCGTTTCTGCACAAAAAATTAAAGAAAATCCATGGAATTCATCAATAATGTCCTCAAATAAGTTACTAATATCACAATAATTGAAATTAATCCCACTTCTTCACATCTATCAAGCTCTAGGTACTGACTCCAGTGCGGCACGCATCTGCTCCGTCGTCAATGTGGAAACAGAATCGGCAAATGACCTCGTTAACACTGGGAGCCTTAAGGGCCTTTCACACGATCAGTTTTTTCGTCAGTCAACACTGACACTCCAGAGTGTGGTCAAAACACTCGCGTTCACACGTACGTTCGCGTGACTGAAGTGGCGCGTCACTGGCAAGCTTGGCAGTGCTTCACTATGCATAGTCGAGAAAGATTCGTCGAAGTCAAAGCAAGCATACTCATCGGCTTTGCGGTCATAGAGAAGAGAAAACACCATAAATAGATAGTGAGTAAAAGAATGGCTAGCTAAACATCCAGAAAATGGCAGTTATAACCGGATTTGTAGTAAGTTAGGGCTAAATATCTAAATTTCGCTCACTAATTATTTGTCGCATTCCTTCCTTTTTCAGCATTTGTCAAATTTGGTCACACCAGATCTAACAAATACTACAACTACTACAAATGTAGTAATCTACTTCATAATAACTTCAAGTGCAGGTAATATTTTCCGCTATTTCTATACAGTTTTGCATGTACCAGCGCGTAATAGTACAGCTCGTAAATTGAATTTTTTTCTTGAAGAATTTTATTCGGTCATTTCCTAGCGACACAGTGACTAGGATATAGTAATAACAATTGAAATCTAGCGCACATTCATTAGAACTGTATGATAGAATGCACGCGTAAATCTGGCATCCGCAAGCAAATATTATAAGATATAATAAGCCTCTCAAATTACTGTGTGATAATATCTAATAATCCATTTGAATGTGACAGCGGTGCGAGTAAACTAATAAACGTTTACATTTATTCTACGAAACGTTTTCAAGCTGATATTAAATATTAAGAAGAATACATGTAAGAAGTTTCTATTTTATTTTGAAAATGCCGGATAAATTGTTGAAATCGTACATGCGGCTGAATATTGAATTTTTACATTCTAATTAACAAAGTTAATGTACTTTTGCAGTATTTCTTTAGTGAATATTGAATAAGATCGAAAATCCTTTCGATCAACAACAGGACGAATGCAAGATGTTGTGCTTGTAACAAAATAAACTATTGTGTTCCATATCATAGTGAATCCTGAAAAAATACGCACTTTGGAATCAGGTGCTATCCCTCTGCTAAATAATGAATTTTTTGGAAGTAAATGCTCTAAATTCTTTCCTAAGCTGGTTTCGAAGCGTTTTATTTTTTTTTCCTTCAAACCATTCTCTTGTAAACTAATATTGTGTTGATTCATTCAATAACATATTAAAGCGACTTGCTTATCATATCTCTGCTCTTGTATTCGTTGCTTTGTATTTTCCACAAAGCAGGCTGTTCGCGAAAATAGTTAATTATCATTGAGACCAGGCTGAGACCATTTGATACGGGAGAGCGATTGCAGCCGTCCTTACTAGACGCCGAGTGGGCAAAAACCGTGGAGGGAGTATATATGGAGGGAGCATAGCCGTCTGTGAAGAGAACCAGTTTTTGAGATTTCTCCTGTGTCTGTGGTAACCAATAGCCGTCTCGCGAGTGTGACGTCAGCACGGAAGCCAGTTACCTACCAACTACGCTAGAGTGCGCACGCGCTCGCTGAATGCTCTTCCAGCTGTTTAGTTAATCATTCAGTCGTTAATGATTAATTTGGGATTCTAAGACTCCGAAAGATAATAAATTGTGTTTCCTCACTTGAAGACACTTAATATTATCAAAATTACTAGCAAAGATACATTAAGAGTTGAAAACTATAAAGATTACAGGCCCTTGATTATAACAAATTAGAGCGACTTGCACGCACACCTCACCCTTTGACTTGTGGTGAGGTACTAATCTTGCTTTGGAAAATGAGAGCCATTGAGAGGAAGGGTTGTAGGGAAGGTGGGTGGAGCAACTTCAGCCAAGCGTCTGTGGTTGGCTCAGAATCGGGCATTCACACTGCCCGAGTGTTTCAACTTTTGCAGCCAAATTGAGCCCGATCGGAGTGCGCTATGCTCCCTCCATATATCCTAGCTCCATGGCAAAAACTGACACGCAAATAGAAACAAAGCAGCAGTCAAACCCGACAGTGGCGAGTGCCGAGTAGAGAGCAAAAGAGAGCACGCATGCCCAAATATGGTGTTGCGAAACCGTGAGTGTCAGTGTTGACTGACGAAAAAACTGATCGTGTGAAAGGCCCTTTAGAGAGGATCCTGAAACAAGAATGAAACAAAGACCTTTTTAAGTTAGCCAGTTTTATAAGTGTGGTTATGCATATGTATAAACATACATGCAGGGTGACTGCTAAAAATGTACACCTTCTAAAATTCCAATAACACTTAAATAAATGAAATAGGAGACTATAACACATAACATCCGAAAGAACAGAATTCAATGTTTTCTTACGGATCTGATATACTCTCCAAAAAAAGCATAAACATCGAGGGTGCAGAAGAGTTAATTATTGTCATCAGCAAACATGGCACAACTGACTTCAAAACACCGCAAGGTCATTATCGCAGAAATGATGAAAATTGGATCCATCGTCGGGACTACGAGGGAATTCTTCTTGGGATACAGATTCAAACCTAACAAAATAGCGACTCAGAGGAACTTCCGAAAGTGGCAATCCTACTTTATTGTGAGAAACATTAAGGAGTACAATCAGCAGCGAGGTTCTTGACAGCGTCATCAGAAATTTCGCTGGCCGCATCGAGAAATGTATCGCAGCTCGGAGCGGGCACTTTGACTTGTAGGTCCAGCAAAATTAAAATGAAAATGAAAAATTACCTCTTCTTCTTTTCAATAATTTCGGCTTTATTTCCCTATCTTGTCTGGGAAAAAGGTTTTAGCAATTTTAAAAGGTATACATTTTTAGCAACCACCCTGTTTACACCGGGTGTTGAAAAATTGTTGATACAAACCTCGGCTACTAGTAGAAAATATTGATATTATTTATATATATATGACACCATATTAAATTTTGATATTTATGACACTATTTCATCAATGAACAAAGCGCAAAACTCTTCGTTGATGAGATATTATGTTTATGAGCTTTCAAGACTTATTTTTCGCAGCACGACGATAAATTCGCAGAAGACATCAACAGAGCTATAGGGAGTATTAGAATTGACAAATTTATGCTGGATCTATGCCATGCCCATTTATTCTTGTTTGTAAAATGTCTAAAAACTTACTATTCACAAATTTAAAAAAAAATCAGATTAAGGAAATGTCTAGAAGTTTCCCATCAACGCTAATAACCTCTAGTTTAAACTGTAATCATTTGTCAGTTAGAATCCATTATGACACTGTACTGGTAAGATACACCGCCTAACAAATACAGAAATGGCTGTTATGGATTTCGTCTATGGTTCTGCTGATGGTAATGGAAGACGTACCGCAATAATGTACCATGAACGTTACCCCAATAGACGAAAAAAATGTGTGAGAACAGAAGTTTCAGTGCAAACAGAGTGAATGTTGGTCGCTCAAGAGAGCTTCATCTGAATCATGAGGAAGGTGTGCTGGAACATTTCGGTCAAAACCCGCATACGAGCACTCGTACCGCAGCAGCATCCACGGGAATTCAAGATCACACTGCATAATAAATGAATTTAGGGTTGAGTTTCCACCAGGGTCACCAGCAATTTGCAACTAACCACACTGCAGTGTGGCGGATATTGAATCGAAATAAGTATCATCCGAATCACTTTCATAGAGTCCAGTGACTACTTTCTGCAGATATGCACCTCGCGAACGATTCGGGCAGTGGTTTTTGAATCAGGAGTTATGAGATGCCCATTTCGCAGAACACGTGTTGTTCAAAGTTCAACCGCGATGGAATGTTCAATTGCTTCAATTTTCACGTATGGCAAACGAAAAACCCTCATGTCATCTGTGAATATGGGTGCCAACATCGCTCCACTGTCAGTGTTTGGGCAGGTATCATTCATAATCAAATTATTTGCCCATACATTTTGCCAGAGCGTCTCACAGGGAATGTTTACAGAATCTTTCTTGAAAAGTCCTTCCGGATTTATTGGCCGACGTTCCATTGGATATCCGTTGAAGAATGTGATTTCAGCATGATGGAGCTCCGGCACATTTTGCTGTGAATGTGAGACGTTTTCTTGACCTTCAATTTACAAATCGATAGAGTGGTGTAATGGTGCTGTGTCTTGGCCGCCGAGATCTCCTGGTCTGACTCCGTCAGATTTTATTTCGTGGGGGCACATGAAAAGTCTTATTTATGAAACACTCGTCGAGTCGGAAGAAGATCTTGTCGCCGGAATTGCAATCGATGCTAGAGATATTGCTGAGATGCCTGGAGTAATCGGCAATGTACAACTCCCTCCGACGAAAGTGTCGCACTTGTATTGATGCTCATGGTAGACATTTTGAACAATTGCTGTAATGAGGTCCTTGCTACTAAAAATTTAATCTGTTGTTAATTGATTTTTAAATTATCCTCTTGTGTATTAATGAACAGAGTGTAGCTCATAATCATCTTTCTTATTTTACATGTCAAGTTTTAGCAAAAACGAAGCGTTTTTTTAATTTTTCTCGTTGATGAAATGGTACACATAACAATATTTTTGTAGTACTTATAGGGCGATTCTTAGGGAATCTTATTCTCAAAATAAAAAGAAGAACCAACATAATGGAGAACATTTAATGAGGCAAACGTTTCGGAATACAAGTTATTCCGTCATCAGTGCTGGAAGAAATAAAAAGTAATTTCAGTCATGCATAAGGCGGATAAGGTCTGAATAAAAATACCAAGCAAAAACGCAAAAAATAAAAGTAAATTATTTTTCTAACGACTAGAATACCAAACTTAAGCGTTTAGGCAATATACACAGTACATACAGGCATACATAACTATACACACCCAACGTTCTCGTACACCTACTCATTGAAATATATATATACACACACACACACACACACAGACACACACACATACACACACTCACTACATGCACACACACCATGCATACCTCAGCATACCGCAAGTTAGGAAGTAGGGGCTACAAATAATTTTGTCGCGCTGAAATCGTTATTAAGTGCAGGTTTATTTGTAAATATATAAAGGGATTCTAGAATACGGAGGTCTTGTTCATTAAATGCTTTGCATAGGATAGAAAAATTAGACATTTTGAAAGGATGATTAGAACTATTGCAATGGTTTCTAATGGCGGACTGAGAAGAACAAGCAAATGGGCGGCCAGTAATATGAGAAAAACCTGGATATTGGCTGTGACGGATAAATAGTTGGAGGGTAGTGCTTCCAACGTACGATTGCTGGCAGCAATCACAAACATACACATATACACAGCAACTTTCCAGGCACTCATCCTGTCGCTCATTCCTATTAAAAAAAGACGATATCATAAAAGTATTCTTATAATAAACATGAACGTCAACAACCATTGCAATAGTTTTAATCATCCTTTCAAAATGTCTAATTTTTCTATCCTATGCAAAGCATTTAATGAACAAGACCTTCGTATTCTAGAATCCCTTTATATATTTACAAATAAACCTGCACTTAATAATGATTTCAGCGCGACAAAATTATTTGTAGCCCCTACTTCCTAACTTGCGGTATGCTGAGGTATGCATGGTGTGTGTGTGCATGTAGTGCGTGCGTGTATATATGTGTGTGTGTATATATATATATTTCAATGTGTAGGTGTACGAGAACGTTGGGTGTGTATGGTTATGTATGCCTGTATGTACTGTGGATATTGCCTAAACGCTTAAGTTTGGTATTCTAGTCGTTAGAAAAATGATTTACTTTTATTTTATGCGTTTTTGCTTGGTATTTTTATTCAAACCTTATCCGTCTTATGCATGTCTGAAATTACTTTTTATTTCTTCCAGCACTGATGACGGAATAACTTGTATTCCGAAACGTTTGCCTCATTAAATGTTCTCTATTACGTTGGTTCTTCTTTTTATTTTAACAATAGTTTCTAATAGTGACGGAATTTTGCAACAACAGTTTTGCAACTTGCAACGCTTTGTATATATTATATATATATATATATATACAATATATATATAAGGATATATATATCAGGTTGGTTCAAAACTAAAGCCCAATTCAAAGATATTGAGGACAAATGAATAAGCCAACGTCTATGCAGATACTTATTCATCAACATACTTTTCATTGCTTTGGATAACTTCATTCCACCTTTCAACAAGCGTAAATATGCTTACTTGTAGAGGGTCTGTCTTATTCATGGCAACAAAACTTTTTAAATGTTATTTAAAATGTATTCATTTATTGATGCCATGCCGTTGGTAAATATTTCACTTTAACTTTAATGTTCAACTTTTTAATTTCAGAGTAAAATTTTTCAAAACATAATTTTTCAATGACTGCTGAATGTTGATGGAAAAATCATGGCTCTTCATAAAGCGGGAAAGCAATTCTTCCGTTGCTAAAAAGCTGCATATATGCGGAGAAATTGTTTGGAAAATGATAAAAAAAGCTTAAAGAAATTGATACAACATCTAATAGACCAGGTAAGGAGAGAAAACGTTCTGCCCGAACATCACGTCTTGGGAAGAATTCCTTGCTAATCTGATACAACATTGGACACAGAAGCAGGAGTTAGTCAGACTTCAATGCGCCGACTTCTCGAAAATGATCTGAAGCTGCCTCTTGAAAAACACATTAAAGGAAGTAACTTACATCCACTCATGAACGTATGTGACTCGAAAGAAGTTGTCACATCCTCAGGCTCGTAAAAAATGGCATGCTACCAAATTTGGTTTTCAGAAATGAGAAGAAATTTGATGTTCAACAAAGTGTAAACAGTCGGAATGGTACAGTTTGCAGTGCAAACGGAACTGTGAAAGGCAGAAGAGTCAACAGACGTCAAAATCCACTGTCTGTGACGGTCTGGGCAGCTGCAACCGCCTCTGGAAGGCCTCCTCTCGTTTTGTTGTTGAACCCATGAGACTTTTCAGTGCGGTCCATCCATGAGAGTAATGTCTGTAGAGCTCCTCGTGATTCGCTTCATTCCTTAGTCAATTTCGTCGATAATGAAAGCTGATTTCACAAGAAATACTTTGCTCTTCCTTTGAAGCTGACTTAAGTCCATTATCAAAAACGAAGGATGTCAGATTGAGAAAATGTTATTGTTTATCGCTAAAGTGTCTGCAAGCTGTGTATTCAGTAAATAAATTTTAAATTTTGACATTTTCTTATCTAAATATTTATTAAAATGTTTGTTTTCGTGA
Source organism: Morinoia aosen (assembly GCA_030386875.1). NCBI lineage: Eukaryota > Metazoa > Arthropoda > Malacostraca > Amphipoda > Talitridae > Morinoia > Morinoia aosen. The sequence continues at coordinate 14,965,990 of CM059569.1, read as the reverse complement.
ATATGGCGGACACTGTATTATTCTGTAGGTTTAGAATCAAAATATTAATTCTACTTTTTTTCAATCTCTTCTCCTGCTGGCAATCTTAATCCCCTAAAATGGTTCTGTAGTCATCGGAAGAAATGGAAATAAAATGTAGCAAGGACAGGTACATATGGAGGATGAGTCAGTATTTCCCAGCCTAGTCTCGGACACAACAACATTCAAATGATCGGAATCAAATGTCATTGGACGATCTTTCTTTGGTTCATCGTTTAAAGTGAGCGAGATAAACACGCCAGAAGACCTCGAGGAATACACTGAGAAAAATATAGGGTCATTTTGACACACTTAAGCGTGTCATACGTTTGTCGCAAAACCGGCACACAATTGTGTGTCATGGAGGAGACATGACACACTTAGGGCCGTCATGACACACCTAGGGGAAATCTACGGAACCTAAAACATAGATTTAACTTACTCCTACCATACCCCTCTGACTCGCCCGTGGATCAAGAAAAATGGTTATACAGGATTATTGAAATACGAGTATTTGAGGCTTATGGTGTATCAACTCTTGACTTTCAAATTTAAAATTATTACTATATTTCCACAGAACAAAATCAGTTCTTAATAAAGTAAGCGTATTAAGCAATTTTACAGACAGCATTAAAACATTGCATACCGTAGTGTAGAGAAACTTCAAAAATTTATTGAGTAGAACAGATTAATTGAAATCAGCTAATAAATTGGGAACATCTTCAATAACTTCTCCACAACAATGTTAAATGTATATTAACACGATAAATGAGCTTGAATCACTGTGACGGTTGCAATACTTATACATTCATCGAATGAAGAAAGCCCTGAATTCATAACGAATTGTATTCTAAATAACTAAGAACTTTCACGCGCTATAAATAGGCTTCAACATGACCACATCCTTCATTCATTCAAATAAAAACAGCATCAGTTCAGTTCGCCCATTTTATTCAACACTGAAATACACATTTTCTCGGTATTAATTTCTCAGAAAATTAATAGTTGAAGTCTAAACAGTAATAAAGGTGAAACAAATTCAGCACTAAATGTTTATCTACTTAGGACTTGGAAGTGATAAAAATTATTAAACATTTAGGATAAATTCTGTGTACATCTGTGAGAACTTTTCCGCATGCGTAATCAAGAAAGGTCCTAACAATTAAAACATATTTTTTTAATTTTAATTTCATATTTAACATGAAACGTAAAGGTCTCACGCTATAGTACAAAAATTCTCTATTTTGAAACAAAAAGTTCCCAAAACAAAAGTCACACAAGTAACATTCTACTTTCTCGCAATACCTTTAGAAATGTTAAATCGCATTTTACACAAGAAAGAAATAAAATATTTTTTCTATCAATCGCAGATCAAGTTAATGAATAGTATTATTATATTATAGAACTCTAAGTAAAATAAAAATTCTGCTCTAGACTCATTTCCAGGTGAACATAGAAATACTCATACGGAAGGAAATAATTTAGTTCTGCTATTAGTTTTATAATTAATTTAAGTTCTTGTAAAATAACGCATGTCTTAAGCAAAGGTGAAAAGATTTCATTGTGAAAATTAAAAAACTTTCCAAACACTTATCTCGCACAAATTAAATCATGATTCATCTCCACACAGAATGATTATATTTTCATTCAAGAAATACTTTGACAATTATTTATACCGGTCAAGTTATCCACTTTCACACAAGTAACGAAATGAAAGTGAAGAATCAAATACTAAAACGTCTGTTTGAACGTTCCCGAATAAATTCAGGAGCTTTCGAAAGAACGGAAAATATTTTATTTTTCACTTTGGGTTCCGGAAAAACAGGAGTTGTCGCAGAATTGGACAAAGTCTTACACTGCTGTAGAGAAAATATTCTTCAAGTTGTAACAGCCAAAAGAATTCTATCCGATTTCATCACTTATAAGAATTCTTATAATAACTGTGGCTAAACAGCTTAATAGTAGTATTTTTTACACGACTAATAGAACATTACATATTACTAACCACAGTTAAAGGAAATGGACGCTATAGAATCAGATAATTCTACTCCTTTGTCACTTCAAATTAATCTAAGTCAAGTTCAATTCAATCCAAGTCAAGTTCAATTTAATCCAAGTCAAGTTCAAATTAATCCAAGTCAAGTTCAATTTAATCCATGTCCAGTTCAATTTAATACAAGTCAAGTTCAATTTAATTCAATTAAAGTTCAATATAATCCAAGTCAAGTTCAATATAATCCAAGTCAAGTTCAATTTAATCCAAGTAAAACTCGAATAAATCCAAGTCAAGTACAAATTAATCCGAGTCAAGTTCAAATTAATCCGAGTCAAGTTCAAATTAATCCGAGTCAAGTTCAAATTAATCCGAGTCGAGTTCAATTTAATCCAAGTCAAGTTCAATTTAATCCAAGTAAAGTTCAATATAATCCAAGTAAAGTTCAATTTAATCCAAGTCAAGTTCAATATAATCCAAGTCAAGTTCAATTTAATCCAAGTAAAACTCGAATAAATCTAAGTCAAGTTCAAATTAATCCGAGTCAAGTTCAAATTAATCGGAGTCAAGTTCAAATTAATCCGAGTCAAGTTCAAATTAATCCGAGTTAAGTTCAAATTAATCGGAGTCAAGTTCAAATTAATCCGAGTCAAGTTCAAATTAATCCGAGTCAAGTTCAAATTAATCCGAGTCGAGTTCAAATTAATCCGAGTCGAGTTCAAATTAATTCGAGTCCAGTTCAAAAAAATCCGAGTCAAGTTCAAATTTATCCGAGTCAAGTTCAAATTTATCCGAGTCAAGTTCAAATTAATCCAAGTCAAGTTCAAATTGATCCAATTCAAGTTCAAATTAATCCAAGTCAAGTTCAAATTAATCCAAGTCAAGTTCAAATTAATCCAAGTCAAGATCAAATTAATCCAAGTCAAGTTCAAATTAATCTAAGTCAAGTTCAAATTAACAAGTCAAGTTCAAATTAATCCAAGTCAAGTTCAAATTAATCCAAGTCAAGTTCAAATTAATCCAAGTCAAGTTCAAATTAATCCACGTCAAGTTCAAATTAATCCAAGTCAAGGTCAAATTAATCCAAGTCAAGTTCAAATTAATTCAAGTAACAATCAAATTAATCATACCCTCAGTTGAGTTAAAAAATGATACCAACACTTGTTCATTTGAGCTTTTTTGTGCTATATATGGATCTATTGGATGTGATGAGCAAGACAGGTTTCGAGGTTTTATTTACACTCGAATATATTTATATATGTGAAATTTCACTTGATCACATGTATGAAATCATATACGCAAATACAAAAGATTATCTTTGGACGATCATGTTACTCATCACATCCAATAGATCCGTATATAGCACAAAAAAGCTCAAACTAACAAGTGATGGTATCATTTTTTAGCTCAACTGAGGGTTGGATTAATTCGATTGTTACTTGAATTAATTTGAACTTGACTTGGATTAATTTGACCATGACTTGGATTAATTTGAACTTGACTGGGATTACTTTGAACTTAAAAAGGTGTAGTGACCATTAATTTTTTTTACAATAGTACGGATATTTCTACATAAATTAGAGAATGTATGAACAAACGAAAAGCTACATTAATCCTTTTAGCATCATATTTACTTCAAGTTCACGAAAAAAGGTCTCATGCAACATTAGGAAACATTCTCTCTATTCTGAAACGGTGAAATAATTTCCTATTGCTTACTATCGCACAAATGAAATTCTCATTCACTGTAAAGTAAGCGTGTTCCTTTGGAACTCAATACGAGTTTAAACGAAAATTTTTTACACCAAACTAAAATTCCACAACGCAACCTTAAGCTATGTCAAATGGCCATGACTCGGATGTGTTGACGGCCACTGGCAGCGATACCGAGATCTTTTGGTGGAGGTGAGGACTGGACGAGGCGTTCGCATTCCTGGTCGAGTTACGGGCACCGGATCCTGCTAGCCTGTTCTACTCAAGTAAGAATACATGCAATGAATTTTTATCAACAAATTTAACACATTTTTTATATGATGTTAGTAAAACTGTTGCTTTGATGAGCATCTATGGTATAGGTAGACACAACTTCATAACAGTGTGATTAACCTGTAGGGTCAAATTCGTGGTCTTGCTGAAGTTCAGTTATTAATTTTCATTAATAATTTATTTGTACGCTTAATATTAAGATTCTCTTAACCACAACATACGCGATCCAAAGAAAGCAAGGAGAAGAGACAAACATTTAGTAGATTAGATTATTAGTTAGTTTAAGCCTCCCTATCCGCAACAAAGGCAATCCAAAGAGAGGAAGGAAGAAGGCACCATCTAGTATGGAGTTGAGGGAACGTAGAATCTATGAAGAAAAGGCACAGAAACAGTAAGATGAGAAAGAAGATCATGAAATAAGTTCAAAGTTCAAGAAGAAAGTAGTAGGTGGTGAAAAACAGGACAGCAGTGAACCGAAAAAAGATGGTCCGTAACAAAACAAAAACCTATTCTATTCCAACAAAAAACAGAAGCAACAACAGCTGTATCCCCCTGAGGGGACAAACATTTAGTATCGACTGTTAAAAAACATTGAACTTATGCACGAAGTGATTCCCACCAAGGGTACCCTGCACATTAAGGGAAGCATTTTGGGGGCATCTGCAGTCCAAAAGTCGATTCTCCCGTTTTTGTTTTTATTGCTTTAAATGAGTTTGAGATATGTCCCCGAATGTCTGTAAAAATATCAGGAACGTATCCCAGAGCTAACGTCCCCCACGGGGGGGGGAGGGCATCCGCCTTACGGACCTTTTTTCCATTTTTGAACCTAGAGCAATTAAATTTGGTATACTGATAGGTAATGCAGTTTTGAATCATTTATCATTAATGACAAAATGCGATTTTCTTGAAAAGAAAATGGGAAATCATAGAAAACGACATTTTTGGGGGGGTTTTCTAAATGCTTCTCCTCCTACAGTTTTTGAGCAACAGTAATGATTTTGGTATCGAATGCAGAATAACGTGGACAAAAAAAATCTCAAATTTTCAATTTTTTTCATTTTATTTTTTTATAAATTTCATCATTCATATTCCTCATCCCCATCCGAATATTTTTTTTATTATTGAATTTAGAGCAATGAAATTTGGTATACTGATAGGAAATACAATTTAGAATCATTTATCATTTATGACAAAATGCGATTTTCTTGAAAAGAAAATAGGAAATCATAGAAAACGACATTTGGGGGGTTTCTAAATGCTTTTTCTCTGATAGTTTTTGGTATCATTGGAGGCAGAATAACGTGGACATTCCAAAAACTTGAATGCTTTTCCTCAAATTTCCAATATAAAAATTTAAAAAATTAAAAAGAAAAAAAAATCAAATATTCTCAAGGAAATTCAAATTTATGACGTCATAACTTTGAAACAAGAATGAATTTTGAAAAATTTCTCAATACATTGTAAAGCCCTTGTTTTTCTGCATCCAATGATACCAAAATCATCACTGTAGCTCAAAAACTGTAGAAGGAGAGGCATTTTTTTTCCTAAAGATAGGCCTTATGAAAAAGTAAGTTTTCAAGACGTTTGTCATAATAACTTTGAAATTTACAAAGCTAGAGCAGTGCGGTTTGTAGCATTTGAAAGTGATATAAGTGCTCTATCTAACTTATGAGGGGATTTTCGAAATTTTTTCTGTAAAGCTTTCCGTGGACTTTTTACCCCAAAAATATAACTCTTGCCCTGACACTTACAAAAAAAATCATATAAATTCTGAATGAAATGTAACGAAAAATCCCCTCATAACATAGATAGAGATCATGTTTGACTTTCAAATGCAACAAACCGCATTGCTCTAGCTTTGTAAATTTCGAAGTTATTATGAATAATAAAGGTATATATATAATTTTTTTTTAAATAATTAATTTTCTATGCCCTGAGGAAAAATTTTTGTTAAACAAAAAATGTTACAAATGTGGAGATCTGGTAGTCTGCAAGTTTTCATAGACGTAAGTCCAATTGAAGAAAAGTTTCAGTTTTTTGGAAAAGGGTCCCTTAAAACAGCAGGTTAGTATTCCAATAGAAAAATAAAAGGCATGAAAGTCAACGAAGAGGATATGAAAACTAAAAATCAAGGTTGTCGCGAAAGAAAGAAGTCTCAAAGGCCTATCAATAGATGAGATAACCCAGCAGTATCCTATTGCCTTTATAATGTCTCCTACAACTTGCGCTATGAATTGTATGATCTGCTCTGAGATCAGCTAATCAACACTGAACCTTGATCAGCTGATCAACGCAACCTGGAACTAGAAAGGGAAGTTCTGCTTTATAATGAAATTTTAATTCTTTGTTCATGAATGATACAAAGGAGACTGTTTGAATAATTAAGACTTTATACTAAATAGGTAGGTTTGTTGGGGGCATGAGTGCTGTGAATTTCACTATCTTCGTTAGACGGAGCATAATGCGGAGTGTACCTTGAATTAAGAACTGGGTAGTCAATACCTAAATTTTCTGAACAAGTATTTAATCACAGTTGTACAGCTAATGACCTCGACTCCAACTTAGGGATATATCAATTTGAATTTCACTTGTATTAATTTAACTTTGGCTTGGATCAAATGGAGCTTGACTTGGGTTAAACTGAACTTGACTTGAATTAATTTGAAGTAGGCTTGGATTATTCAAACTTGACTTGGATTAATTCGAATTTGACTTGGATTATTTTGAAGTGAAAAGGTGTAGTCTGAAGACGAGACCTAATTGTCACTTACTTGTGTTTTATCTAATGGAAAGTCGCGCAGCAGCATTTAGGATGGCAGCAATCGAAACCGTAGCAACTTCCAAGCACGACTGCTATGTCAGCGTCCTTCAAAAGCGCAGACTTCTCTTCCTTCTGCCACAAGTCTCTCGCATGTGGCTGGAGCCAAATGTTTGAACCGTCGAAGATGATCATCGGTAATGGCTCCTGGGGGAAAAAAGAAAAATTTCCGTATGTGTGACTTATAACCTTGAGAAATTTGACCTGAATACAATAAAACTTTTATAACTTAGTTTGTTTAAATGCTTGCTTGGTCGTTTGTAAGTTCATTAGCATCCATGATATGCTTATGAGAATAACGTTCGACTACATTTTCAGTCATAACGTAGGGTTCAAATAAATTTCCTCGCATTGTAGTACGAACATGATGGGTTGAAATACTTATTTTTCTAGAAATTCATATCTCTAATATCTTCCATATGAAGACTGACTTGATGGGTAATTACTTGTTATGATTTAACATTAGGTCAATATTCGTTAAAAAATATCTATCTCCAAGATAGCAGCGAAAGCCAGGATTCCTTCATTAGTGTAAGTAATTTAATTTTTACTCTGCACGCCAACTCTACAATGAAGGAATACTTATGAAATTACAACAAATGATTTTCACTTTTTTCAAATAAAACTTTTGCCTTCATTCTTGCGTTCGCTTGGACTATTTTAACAACTGCCTTTAGAAGGCAAATGTTTCATTTTTTTCTTAATAATTGAGGGACAAAAACTGCCAAAATAACAATAGAATGAAGTTCTTACCTTTTTACTTGTCTTCACAGGGCGAGGTATAGACACCTCACGAGACACTTGAAGTATTCCAGCAGCATATTTCCGTGAGATTACCTCGCATTGCATCGATGATATTCATCTCAGTGATTCCCACGAATTCAATGCATATCTGAAAAATTAAGGTTATGTTATTATTCAAGAAAGACAAAAAATATACTCTCGCATGATTTTTTTCCTAACCTAGAGAGTTTTCGTAAAACAATTATTATTGTGTTTTATTTTCATCATCACAATGTGAAACATCCAATAGCCAAAATTTTCATTTTGTGGACGAGCGTCAATGCTCATCCGCCTTCGCTGTGTGCGGAATTCGCGAAACATACGTGCGGAAACCCAATGATAAAATTTACGAATTTTTACGATTAGTTAATTCCAGTTACTCTGGAACATGGGAATGTAGACAGTTACTTCATATTGTCAGACATAATTATTGGTTAAAAAATAATACTAAAGTACTTCTTCTAACATGCCTATTCAAGCTATTATACTTTAAAATATGTTTATTCTTCATTCATTTGTATAGAAAACATAAGTGCACTCCACATCTTCCTATCAAGATTAACTTCTGATTGGATCTATTTTAGTTTCGAGAATTTCCAATCATTAATTATGAATTGCTTAAGCAAACTGGTAACTCCATGTTCAGAAGAAAGAAAGAAGTTTGATTATCTCTATATATATACAGTCTGAACTCGGCTGTCACATATCTTCCACTAAGTCAAAACATTTATTTTGAAGATAACAAAGAAGTTAATTTCAATTTTCTTCATTTTGCATAAAAAAATCCTCTGTAGCCTGAACATGTTAAAAAGAATTGTAGACTGTAACAAAGTTTTAAATTTTCATTTTGATTACCAAGCACTTTTGAGTTGGAAGTTGTGCACAATAATCATTATAACAAACTTTTCTGAGGACAGTCTTCTCATATCCTATTCTGTAGGTATATATCCTGGAGAGGGCTGCTATAAAGTCATTATTTATAGATATTTACATTTAACAATAACCTGTAGAAAACATCAAACTACAGAAAATTAATAGAAATGCTTTCACGTGCAACCAAAATACTTGATTATGCTTGGGTCCTATATTACGCTTAAGTTAAAGCCTTTCTTTCCCATACCAACTAATCAGTAAACTCTACTGAAATTGAATCAGAAGAAAAACTATTTTCAATAATTTATGTACCATTTACAAGTTAATAACCAAATAATTAATATAGGCTAATCCATTAATCAATTGTAATAAGAATTTCATGCAGAGAAAATTGAAGCACTAATAATATAATGAGCAGTAGTACTTACATGAGTTTTCGTCCTTGATTGAGTGAACGCAAAACCACTGGTTGATGGAGAAGGCTCACTCGAAGCACAAGTTGAAGGAACTGTGAATAATTTTATCAAGCCATTACTGGGCCAATGATCTGTTTAGTTGAATAATATTCAAGTGAAGCTATAAATCTGGACTTGCAAGAATAGAGGGAACACTGTTTGTAATTCATTTTCAAATACTGAACATATATCAAAAGCTTTTAAAACAAATTAGGATATATTTTTGAAAAAGAACATACCAAATGAGTATCAAGTAAGGTCTTAGTGAAAAACAAGCAAAAAGAAAAAAGTTAGGCTATCCAACAATATCACTAAAGCCAATAATAATTGTAAAAAAATTACATTCATGGTTTCACCAGGTTCTTTTAGTGTGACTAATAACTTTAGCCTAGTCCAAAAAATTAGGTAATATAGTTTTATACCTGCTTGTGAGGATTTCTTCAAAGCTATTTTTTTAAAACATATGGCCATTGTTGAATGTAATATTGAGCTTGAAATTTCATGAGCATGATTGGATAAATGAATTTCCCAAAGCAAGATACATATACCGTGGCTGCGTTTAAATGAATTTTCATATCAATGATAATTATCAGTAAAATAATATCATATCTGATTTTATCTAATCATAATACTGTTACTGATTATTCATTCAATACCTTCTAACATAATAAAATAATTTTGACTGCAAAAGTTAATCCATGTCCGACAGACATGAAACTGTAACACATGGTTTTGTTTTCATCCCTGTTGCTTTTCATTCTAGGCCTAATTAATTACTTCTTTACACATTTGCATCATTAAAAATCAATAACCAGTAATTCAAACCCATTTATTTATATGCCAACATAAATTATTACACTATTCCTTCCGAAAACGATCAAGAAATTCGAACCGTCGAGGATGCGACCTTGAACTTGAACGCGAAGGTCGCATAACGACGCTTGAGATGATTCACCTGTAATCTATCAACCCACAAGCCCGTATTTCGGCTGATGCATAAAAAATCACATTTAACGCTCAAATACATATCCTCTTTAGACATGAAAGAAAATCAAAACATTAAACAGGCTTTGGAACGAATAACTTTCAGGTTATCATCATGAAGTGAATGAACTAGCCCGGGTACAAAAATGATGTCGGGCAAAAATGAAGATGCCACACCTAGCTGTTTCACTGCTACGTAATTGAATGCAATATGTTTTAACATGTGCACAAGTACATATGGTTTTCATTATACACCAAATAAATCACTCGGGTCTTGAATGAGACCACTAAGATAGTGGACACCACTTTCTTACGAAAAGTACGCTGGGTATGGGTGCTTCGCGGATTACACATGCACGCGTGACTACCCTCTATGACATGCTGACCGATACTAATTAATCATGCCATTCCATGCATTTGCATGCATGGTGGCGAGGCCGCGGGGTATCTGCGTGAGCTGCGGTTGCCTCTCACGACGTTGGAAGGAACTCAAATGAGCTATTTACTTCAGTACTTGATAAATAGATTAGTGATTGGCGAACTGAATATAATTGCAATCATCATGCGCTATTTCTTAAGAGCTTTTATTCTACCAAGCCCTTCATTATCTTCGTAAGAAAGGCCACATCTAATTTAACTGCATCATTCTGCTGAAAAGTGTAAGTTAATTTATTACACCGGCAAGCTTGAGTCGTAAACAAAAGTGTTGCCTTATAAATTTTTCATAGTGATTTCCTTCTAGTATATCGGCATTAATATCTTGCATTTTAGTTATTAACACGCTCACCGCGTTTTTGCGGTTGTTAAAGGTTGGTTTGGTTACGTTGCAAGTAGCAGAATTGGGAAATAGATTTTAAATACTTCCTGAGATCTGTTAGGAATACAATTGCGTGATAAGATTTCACCTTGAATTATAAATATTTCTATTTTAAAAAGATCTTGATGCAGATAAACTTCAAAAATTTATACGGGTCTGCTAATAAGTTATGTACCTAATGGTACACATAGTCCAAAAACGCAAGAAACGTGTCACTTGAAGTAAATATCTTATATCTTGGAATGAACTGAACAAATATGTTTATGCGTGAAAAAAAACGTACGCAATAACTTAATTTTTTCCCCTTTTTCTTCATATTAGCTGAGAAAGTGAAAAAATGGACATATATTTGCTTACATTTACTTGTTATGGTATGTGAATTGAACATTTTGTTGGGAATGTAAAATTTGGATCAACAAAACCCCTAAACAGGCAACCAATACTTCATTGTCTTACTGGCGGTGACTATACATTCTCGCCCGACCTATGAGTGCGTCAAGGTTGACACACCTGGGTGTGTCAAGATTTCTCTGTGTGTACCTGATGCAACAACTGAGCATGTCATCGAAAAAGGTCATGGGTGACTAGACTGGGTGATCACCTCAATTAGAAATGTCAGTTTCACGTCAATTAGATATCAGTTTAACCCCAATCCTGACAAACGTATAACAGATGTGTGTAAACATTTATGACAGCTGTATGTGAACTTTTGTAACAACGCAATCAGCAATTTTTACCTACCAATGTTACTGTGAATTTTTTCTTTTTTTACCGCGTCAGTTATTGTTACGCGTAAACCATATTAGCTGATTATATCATTGTCGTTATAATCTTTGAAACTTATTACCTGTTGTATGTGAACTTGTGAAAACGCCCTCATGCAGCAATCTGTTTACACCAATGTTGTGATATTGAACTCCAACATTAACCGCTCATGGACTGAGTTTGTGTGTACTCACGAAGTCACGCTAGATTATTACTCTATTTTCTCGTACTTCATAAGCTATATATATAGTTTTTAGACAGGAATATCCCTTTACGCCGACTCTGTATTTCGTATTTAAGCTCTATAGTACCTACTTCTTACTGTTTACTAATTTTAAATGACTGATCACGCTGAGATATTCGAAGAAATCGACCCAGATCTCAATCATTTGAACAGAATATATCCAAACCTAAACGACTCTCACGAGCGTAGGTATACTAATATGTCAAAATTCAACGAAACTATACCAATAACTCGCCATGATTTCTCACTCCTGTGTTGGAACTGTAGGTCACTCTATCCAAAATTGGAAGAGATACAATCTACTAAAACTGAACTTAAATATAACCTAGACGTGATTAGCTTCACCGAAAGCTGGCTAAATGACTCGACCAAAGATATGATTCGATTTCAAAATTATCATAGTTACCATTAGCTACGAAAACACCAGCGGGCCGGAGGCATCAGCGCAACTGAGCACATATATATCTAACCACATAGACTCGAGAACCATAGCAAGTGCAACAATGAATCAGGATCATACAGAATCACTCTTCGTAGAACTGTCTAGAGATGGAGATGGTAAATGCATTGTGCTTGGAACGGTGTACAGGCCTCCTACAGCCTGTCCTATATCCTTCCTGAATGAGCTAAATCGTATTATTTCTCAGTTCAACAGGCCCTTATACAATGACATAATAATATGAGGTGACTTCAGTTATGATCTACTGAAACATGAAAGCTATGAACCAATCTCTAATTTCCTAACAACCTTTCAGTCTCAATCCTTCCTTCCGATCATCACAAAGCCTACACGAATAACCTCTGAATCTACTACGCTGCTTGACAATATCTTTATGACAAACCCAAGTGATATTCTTTCTAGAATCATTGCCTCGGACTTATCAGATCATTTTCCAATGTTTCTTGTTAAGAATGCCTATATTGCTTGCACCAAGCCACGGGCTGAAACTTACTCGTATCGTAAAGTAAACGAATCAAATTTAGAAGAAATTCGCACCGTTCTAGAAGAATCAATCCCAACATTGCACATATCTCAATACAATAATGCAACGAGCATTGATGAAGCAGTAGTAAAGTTGACTGAAACTACAATGGCCGCATACAATCAATGTTGCCCAATTGTAACTCGTACAGTTACCCCGAAAAATAAACAAAAGCCCTGGATTACTGGTGACATCGTGATAAATATAAAGAAACGTCAAGCGTACTAGCCCTTCTTTGCGAAGGGCGAATATCTAGAGAAACATACAACCCATTTAGAAGCTATGTGACAAATCAGATGACATCAAAAAATAACGACTTCACGCGCAAGTTTACGCAATTTAAAGCTGACGTTAAAAAGACTTGGCGATTCCTTAACTCTTGCTGTAAACCGAATAACGCCGATAAAAAGAAAATATGTGAACGGGTCAGTTTTTGGCTTTAATCGCAACTTTATGAGGAATTTAAGAACAACGAAAATTCCAAGGAACTTAATCATATTTACAAGGAAAACGTTTCGGATTCCAGCTCCATCATCAGTTCGTAAAAGTACAAATCATTATGTCTGCAATACAAGAAAACAAAATGTTGGATAAAGGCATTACAGGAAATCACGAAAAAATAAAAAATTAAAAACATGGTTCAGAAAATATAAGATCGACAAGATTGTTATCTAGTTACAATTTGCAATGGATAGGAACTGTCAGTATTATTGAGGACCGGTTTTCTTTTAAAAATATATAGCGACTCTAAATTTCTAAGGTCACATGCAGTTGATGCTCAATCTAAGATTTTGAAGTCTGCAACGGAAATTGGTACGCTGCATTTTTCTGCATGATTACGTACTGCGGAGTGTGATGGGTGGGCTAATTGGTTCCTCGTGCGGAAGCTTCGACCCTGATTTTAAGATTGCTTCCTTTTTCCGGTACAAGGATAGTCTTCCGATCGAGATGCGAGCCTCCCTGATTTATTCATACAGTTGTGTGCAGTGCACATCATCGTACGTCGGCATGACGTCGCGAAATTTTTATATCAGAATGGCCGAGCATCGGGGTCGAAGCTGCCGCACGGGGAACCAATTAGTCCACCCATCACATTCCGCAGTACGTAATCACGCGGAAAAATGCAGCGTACCAATATCCGTTGCAGACTTCAAAATCTTAGATTCAGCATCAACTGCATGTGACCTTAGAATTTTAGAGTCGCTACATATTTTTAAACGAAAACCGGCCCTCAATAATACTGACAGTTCCTACCCATTGCAAATTGTAACTAGATAACAACCTCGTCGATCTTATATTTTCTGAACCATGTTATTAAGTTTTTATTTTTTCGTGATTTCCTTTAATGCCTTTATCCAACATTTTGTTCTCTTGTATTGCAGACATAATGATTTGTACTTTTACAAACTGATGATGGAGCTGGAATCCGAAACGTTTTCCTTGTAAATTTGATTAAGTTCCTTGGAATTTTCCGTGTTTTTAAATTCTTCTTAAAAAAATTAAACATATTGTTCACGATAATGTAAAATACCACGAGAAGAAAGTAATTGCTAATCTCTTCAACAATTTTTTCGTAAACGTAGGGAAAATTATAGCTGATGGTATTCCAAGCAGGGTTGCGGAGTCGGAGTCGGAGTCGCCGGAGTCGCATGTTTTAGGGTGGAGTCGGAGTCGGAGTCGGAGTCGCTTCTCTGAAGTTTGGTGGAGTCGGAGTCGGAGTCGCTTTTCCGAGTGTGGTGGAGTCGGAGTCGGAGTCGGAGTCGTTCATTCGGAATGGGTGGAGTCGAAGTTGGAGTCGCTATTTTTTGCTATCTTCGATTCTAATTTTTACTAAAAATTATTTATAATTGTTTAAAACCGAAAGTAAACAAAACAGAGTTAGAATACTTTGCTGAAAATCTAAAAATACGCAATGTTTTTGTTGATTATTTTGTTTTAAGTTTGAAACAGCGTATTTATACCTATCACCTAATACCGTCATTGTTATCCAAAAACATGAAATTAGAAGAACATGGTCGTTTATTAAAATAAGAAGGTGTCAAACATAAAGTAAAAGGTTAGACGAGAATAAGAGGTAGTATCATATTACACGCAGAGACGCTAAAAGTGACTTTCATTCGTAAACAAAACGTTCCAAAAACTTCAGTCCCCTGCGACGAAAGCAAAACAACTTTTGCCTATTATAGCCGAGATATAAAATAGTGTTGAGCAATAATATGACACCTTTTTTGCATTGTTACCCTGCATAGTGTAGACACAGAGAATAAGAGGCAGTGTGCAAATCTTGCCTACTTTATCTACATGTATATCATTTTGTGGATTTTAAGCATAGTAATTGAATTAACTATTATAATTTCACTGAATGAGTGTTTACTTATTAATAAAAAAAAACTGTGTATACATATCTATGCTTCTCAGTGTAGGCAGTGACTACTTTACCTACTCAGAAGACACTTGTCAGTAATTTACAGGGTGTTTCAGAATAAGAGGCAAAAAGTTGCCCACCAAGTAGAAGATGTCCGAATAAAAACTTTTTCTTCTATGAAATTTTCCGGAGAAAAGAAAGAGACATTGAGATATTAGCCGTTTATTGTTTTAAAGGATGAAATTTAATGACTAAAGTACTCGCAATATTTATTTGAATTTACGTTGATCGAGCGAAATCTTTTAGTTGCATGACCTCCTAGACCTCCTTACATGACTCCATTCGATTTCATTTTTTGGAGAACACGGGAAGAGCCTTGTCTATGCTACATTCAATGAGTCTGAGGAAGATCTTGTGACCGGAATTGCAGTGGCTGCTGGCGAGATACCTAAATGCCAGACTTGTTTCCTAATATCCGGCAGTTGTTAAGGCTAACATTCGAAAAGTGCATTGATGTAGGTGGAACACATTTTGAACAATTTTGTAAAATAAATTCAAAATAAATATTGCGAGTAATTGTGCCATTAAATTTCATCACTTACAAAATTTAATGGAATTAAAAGTGTTTATTTAGCCATTTTCTACTTGGTGTGCAATTTTGTACCTCGTGTTCTGAAACACTCAGTATATAAAATTGTGTACTCGGCCCGTGATAAATGATGGGATTTAATATTGTCTTTATACGAATTCTCCAGATGTGGATCATGAAGAAATATATCCAACCTAATAGTACCCGCGATTAAAATATTCTAGTACTAGTGCACTGGTGAAACTCGCATCACAGATACAGTCATTAAGCATCTTTAAGAGCGTGAAAAGGAGACAGACCAACCAACAAAGACGGACAGCCAATTTTATTTGTTGAATGAAATTTTCCGTTGAAAACCTTCCGTATTTTTGATGGCGGCTTTGTGGAAGAAAAAGTTTCCTTCAGATGGCCTGTCATAGTTGACAGACAAGAATTTGAAACTGTTGAAATTAGTTCTTTCTTTTCTTCGTCTTTTTGTTTTGCCGCTACATCTTTTCTTTTCGTTTTTTTGTTTAAATTTAACTTTCTGTAATTAAGCATGTTTGAGCTTCTACCAGACCTGCATTAACCTAAAATCGCTTAAATTAACATTACTCGTGACGCACTGGCGTTCACTAATTAAATTATATTTGAGCTTACTCTGCTTGGGCAGCATGTCGCATTTTTAATAAAAGTCGGTCTGGCACCTCTAACTTACTTCTCTTGCGTAAAAAGCAGTCTCTTTCTGCGACTTTAACTCCTCGACCCGGTAAACAGGCACTTATTATTCAAGGTAATTAAATGTCCATTAATTGTTAAAATCTTAGTGTCACGAGAAATCGTCCCTTCACCTCCTTGTTAACATTTCATTAACAGGAAGATTCGGCTCTCGGAATTGAGGAATGGCACACCTCCAAAGTATACATATGCAACACAAATTAATGAATAATAATCGGCAATTACAGTACATATACTAAAAGAAAGGTACTCACCGGGGATCGCTGACCCACTTACGCAGCGCATTTTCTGGGCGCCCTCCGTGGTATTACGATGGATCGCTTCTAATATTGTGGGGGCATGATACACAGGATGAACTATGCTTAACATTTATAATTCCCAGCTATACGTAATACAAACATTAATGAGCGCACACACAATGAATGGTGTTAGGAATAATGCTAATTAAGTAATGAAAGCAAATAGCATACGTCAAATGACTTACTTCACATAATTACACAGAAAATTGGCTGGCCAGCCTTTAACCGCAGATTGCTTATGCATCCAAACATAACACAAATAATGCCTACAATATCTCAGCGCTCCCAGCAGCCCAGTAGGCGAAGGTCACTTCAACCACAAAATTCATCCGCGACTCGCTTCAGTTCAAAGGCCTATCTTATGCACTGTTCAGAAAATGTCTAGTGATGACGTCATCTTGCTCATCCCGTTTCAGCATGTTCACACGTCGATTCCCTTCATTTGAGCTGATCAATCCTCAGACATATGACTGAATAACCGTCCCGCCTGTCAAAGATAAAAATTTAACTTATTACTTTTTAAGTGCATAAATGACTGAATGACAATGAATTATCGCAATATTCATCTCAGCACTATCTTTACTCTTTCTTTTTAAGAAATGCATGTCTTACCCTCCCTTCTAGTGCAGCATCTCCATGTTCCATCAATAACTCCCACGGTGTGTTATGTTTTGATAAATTTCCCCTTAGTGAACGTGGTGACGGGAACACGTAAATTTTCTGCAAGTGAAACGAGAAATGTGTTAATTTCTGGATTACATTATAGCGTGAAACTTAGTTTAATTTTCAATATAGCCAATAACCACTTTTCATCATATCTTTGAGCACGTTTGTTACAGTGAACACACCCGCGGTTTATCTTTTATACTTCGCGTCGCGGCGTCGGGTGGAGAACTGACTTTTGTTCGTTTCACCGCCTAGCCTATTTCCTGAGGGTTGTCCTCTGTACTCATTTCGCCCAATCAGACCCTTCGAACTTCGAAGCGGCCCGCCTACCTTTTCCCTGTGCTATGTCTTGGTATCACTCTTTCCCACGCCCAGGCTCCTTCGAAGCCGTTACTCCGTTCACCCTCGCAGCTCAAGGGTCGCGATTTATGTGCGTTGAGAAAGCGACTTTGTTTGCGAATGGGTAGGCATTTTTCGATCGTCTCAAGTTTCCCAAGGGCTCGCCCTAATGAAAGATTTGCCAAAGTCCCCTCCAGAAACAACACACACTGTAAACATACATCGTTTGGCTCTTGCACCTTATCGCGGCCTCCTAACATTGCTGAGTTAAAAGAAAACATACAGGCATAAAAACATACATGTTGAAGCGACCCTCCTGTACTGCTGGGATTTTCTGAGATATTTGTAAGTACGCCAAACAAAGCCAAACATTTATTACACACAATAAAAAATTTTCTAAATCCTCATTTTTAAATTCGCAACAAAAATTGATTATTCTTAACAGATTCTCGACATTAGTGCTATATGCAATCTTGCAATAAGATACGATATTCAGCTAGTCGGCGACCAGACATCTTAAAACTCTGTTTCTATCTACTCAGAACGCCACTAAAACTTCCTACCGGAGTACCGTGCTGATGACCGGCCACGTCCATTGGTTGTCTTCTATTTTTAAGGAGTTTCGTTTTTAAAACTAACATTTCGTTAAAGGAAATCTTCGGTCTCCGTTTTAAAGGAATTTAACAATAAAAATAGTACAGCAGTACGCTGCTGTGCGTACTGCTGGAATCCTCGAGATACGCATAATTTGGGTGCTGTTTCCCTTTTTGCGCATCTCGGGAAACGACTTGCTACTGTTCCCTTGAAGTTATTCTGTATTTGAAATAAATGTTCTAACAATAGCCCTTAAGTTTTAAATCCTAAAATTCCAATGTAATAACATTGAAGAAATTACGCACAGGAAATACCTAAACCAATTTATTTGTTTAAGGGGACACTTGCCCTTTATTGTATAAGAACAATCAACGCTATGCCGGGTGCCCCACAAAAATGTCCTCAACTTTTTAATTGATTATATCTCTGCTTTAAATTAACATATTTAAATTGTCTGTGTTTCACATTGTAGTAAATTTCATTCCCTTTTCGAATAATTTAAATTTTTGAAAATCAGTTGAATAACCACTTTACAATGATCGATTTACTGAAAAAGGTAGAAAAACTAATTGTTCAAAGGGAAAGTTTTAAAAGCAACATTGGAGTCCTTCTTCATTCCTCAATACCTACTGTTAACCCTTTAACGCACAAGAGGACACCAGCGTCCTCTTTCAGAAATTCCCTCAAAGTATTTCATTTCTTGTTCAATTAGCTCCCTAATATGTTCTTTGAAGTTCTTTGTCCAATGGCAGTTCCTTTCTCATCCTGATATCGGTGACTGCCTGATGCCAGCGTCAGTTTAGTGACGGTGGTTGTGTTAACGGTAATACGAGTACAAAAATTCGGACGTTAAAGGGTTAAGAATAATTTCATAATGATGTATCCTACATACCACCAAATATTTAAACCCTCTGAGAGGTTTCAAGTGTTTTCAATAACAGTGTTTAAAGCACTGAAAGAAAACGGTGAAATAATCTGTAAAACTCTTCGTTCAATGGTGGCCAGAAGTAATACTTGCCTTGAGAGAAATGGAGGGTATGTCGAAGGATACTGAATTACTTTATTTGTTTGAACGTTATTTATGGTAAAGATTTGTTACTTTTTTATATTTTTGTTCGTTCATTTTTTTGGAAAGTACAAAATAAGGAAGAGTATCAATATTGCTTAAAAAACTTTTCCTTTGAACAATTAGTTTTTCTAACCCTTTCAGTAAATTGATCATTGTAAAGTGTTTATTCAACTGATTTTCAAAAACTTAAATTATTCGAAAAGGAAACAAAAGTTATTACATTGTGAATAAAAGACAATTCAAATATTTTAATTTAAAGCGGAGATATAATTAATTGAAAAATCGGTGACATTTTTTGGGACACTCGGTATAATAAAAACCCAGGTGTCCGTCAATTTGTAAATAAATATATGTTCTCGTGCGTTAATTTCTCCTATTTTATTACAATGGGAATCTGCTTGCTTGGACAGTATCATGAATGCCATTGAAATATTATGAAAAACCGTTCATCTGCTCACTTTTGTTTATAAATAAAAAACATTGCGTCAAAATCGAATCTATTGTCACAAAAATGCGGCTAATCGTAGTAAAAAGGTGTGGCAATTTTTTTGAAAACTTCTTGCCGAATAATAATATAAATTATAATAGTGTTGTTGCTTGCTTGGTTGGTGTGTGCGTCTGCGAAATTCTTAAAGATGCTTAATCACCGTAACTGTGTTAAAAGTTTTACCAGTGCACTAGTACGAGAATACTGAATTTTAATCGCGGGCACTATTAGGATGGGTACATTTGTTTGTCTTCTTTTAACTTGATATTTTTTTAAAACGATACCATCGAATCCCGTCATTTTTCACCAATCAGGTACTCTAGTAATTTGTCAATTAACATTCTGCAGTCAATTTAAAAGTCGTTCGTTAATAAAGAATATAGTGAACATATGTACAGGTTTCAACATCTGCAACCGTCTACTACTAAGAATGACAGTCGTGTGTTTATTTATACGTTTCGTTTCACGCTCTTAAGAATCGATAGGAAAAAATTAGCACTGGCGGTCTTGGTTTCAGTTCACGGTCAATTAATGCACTCATTTTCATACAAGTGCTCTGGCTATAATGCCACTTTAAAAACAATTGAGAGATCCAGAGCCTTATATATCAGAGTTCTATTCGTGGATACCGAGTTCGGCGGGGAATTGTATATTACAATGTACTGTATTACAATACACTCTATTGCATACTACAATATACATACACAAGCTCGCACTTGCTTTCAGTAATATTGAATTTCTGGATCTAGGATACGACACGAATGACTATAACTACTTCTCTTGCGGCTCAAAAATACTGTGTTCCAAGTGTTTATTACTCTAATAAGAAAAATTAGTTACCTATGGAATAAGTTTAAGCATGGAAACTCCACTCGAGCAAAAATTTGTTGAAGAAAGGTATTGAATCCTGTCATTTTTGACGGACCGTGTACGCTAGTTAAGAAATAAAATATTCATCCTATAAATTATGATTAGGTGGAGTTGGAGTCCCAAAATTGGAATAGGCGGAGTCGGTGTTGGAGTCGCCAAATTTTGGAAAGGTGGAGTCGGAGTCGTCAAATTCTGAAAAGGTGGAGTCGGAGTCGGAGTCGGAGTCGCCAAATTCTGGAAAGGTGGAGTCGGAGTCGGAGTCGGAGTCGCCAAATTCTGGAAAGGTGGAGTCGGAGTCGGAGTCGCAGTCGCAAATTTATTCCTACGACTCCGCAACCCTGATTCCAAGTGAACCTGCTGATCACCTGGAATACATGGATCATATTCGAGAACACAACCCCTTTTTCTTTACGCCTACCAACTCTTCCGATGTAATTACATGCATAAACAACCTGAAAAATAAATCGAGTGGGTTACAAACGCTCACGACAAAAGTACTTAAAATTATTGCTGATATTGTGGCCCCGCTGAAATCCAATCTTATTAACCAGTCTCTCTTCCTAGGCACTTTCCCGAACTCCCTCAAAGTTGATAGAGTAACCCCTATCTTTAAAAATGGTGAAAAAACCTGTATAAACAATTATCGATCTATCTCCGTACTACCAATTATTAGCAAAGTATTTGAAAAAATTGGGTATTGAAAAGTGTACTCTCATTTTGAACAAAAATAATTTCTTCACGATGAACAAAACGGCTTTCGCTCTAAAAAATCCACTACACAAGCTATATTAAATCATTTACAATTATTCCTCTATTCTAATATAGATGAAGGAAAGCCTGTCTTCTCTGTATGTCTTGACTTTCGAAAAGCATTCGATTGTGTGGACTATAAAATACTACTCTCGAAACTACGCTGTTATGGCATTTGAGGGATTGCCCATGATTGGTTCAGATCATACCTAACAAATCGGAAGCAATAAGTTGTCATTGACGCCGCAATAATCAGACCCACAGACAATTAGCCATGGAGTTCCACAAAGATCTGTTCTTGGGCCTCTCCTGTTTCTGATTTTTATGAATGATATTATAAAATCTACATCATTCTTCAAATTCATACTTTTTGCCGATGACAGTACGCTTTCTGCGGTCCTTCCGAACCAAAATCCCGCTATGATTGCGGAGAGTATAAATAATGAACTTCAAAAGGTTTCATTGTGGCTCAAAGCTAATAAAATAAGCCTTAATATTGATAAAACAAATTATATTACATTCTCATACAAGAAAAATGTATCTCTCCCACGCATTAAAATTGGCGAAGGTGAAATCGAAGAAACCAACTCATGTAAGTGTCTGGACATCATAATAGATAAACATCTGACCTTCAAAGAGCACATCACTCATATTAGTTCTAAATTTTCAAAATCCATCGGAATCCTAAATAAAGTCAATAATTTTCTGCCTGAAACAGCTTTACAAATGCTCTACCGAACGCTCATTTCTCCATACTTGCAATACGGAATAGAAGCATGACACGGAACTGATAAAAATAAAACCAACAAAATTTTTACTCTGCAAAAAAGAGCAGTCAGAGCGGTAAAGAACCTAGAATATAATGCTCTCACAAATGATTCATTCAAAAATTCACAAATACTTAAACTTTCGGATCTCTACAAAATCTCCATTTGTAATTTCATTTACAAAACATTAAGAAATGATGGCGACAATAGCCTGAAACAATTATTAACTGCGCAAACTGATCATCACGACCATTTAACCTGAAATAGAAGTAAATTCATGCTTCCTTATTATTCAAAGGCGCGGTCGCAACACAGTATCCTCTTCGTTGGAGCTAAAACTTGGAACTCAATACCTGCGGATATCCGTGAAAGTAATTCGTACAAAATATTCAAATGACATCTTGAGTCTTATTTCCAATCAGAATACTAGTCGGGTAAGATCACCATGTCAAATCTTGCCTCCTACATGTCTGGTCCTAATAATGTACTTGCCATGGGTAACATAACCGGTCAGTCTGCTCTTAAATCGTTTTATCGAACATACTGTTAAATATAGCCGATTTGACCTATACTGCAAAATACCGCATGAAATATCGAGTTAATTATCTCAATGATCATTCTAATGCGAAACTAGGTTAAGTGAATAAGGTTAAATATTATTGTACAGTTAGTACACCTTGGAATAACGTGATGGTAGGATGCCCTAGAAGTCTCTGAACTTGTTCGGGCCCACAGGTAGCTGTACTCTAGTTTGGCCATTGTACTAGACTTAAGAAACATTTTACCTCTGTTTCACCTGTGGTAAATAAATTGTTTAAATTGTTTAAAGTCACCGCTTACAGAATGAGGAAACCATCTTTTGCCATTACTTTCATTCACTTCATCATCTCCATAAGTGTTCTGAATAGGTTTTGAGCTGCACTTGTATTTAACACCTCTGTGAAACTCGTACAGCAGAATATTTCAAAGGTAATCTTTAGATGGGATAAACACGAATGCTAATATTTGTGAAAAATAGAAATGTACCAGAGATAATCTGAAAAAAATCGTTTAGTTTAGTTACAAAAATGTATTACACGTATACCAAAATGTAAATAATTGACGAATCTTTTTTAACATCCGTTCTACCCTATTAAAAATTAAGGTAGTAGCATGGTTGATTAAAGGAGACAGCGGCGAATTAAAGGAGTATTAAGCGAACCGAGGCCTCTTCCCATCTGAAACTTCCAGGGCGCGACTCTTGAGCGCGATGCGAGCACGTTCTCCCATGTTATTACCAGAGGCCACCTGGACAGATGGCCTCTAGGTGAGACGCCTGCCATCTTTCTCGAGAGAAATGCCAGTTGGCATCTTTCGCGCCGCCAGTTTTGAAGTTGGTGTTGTGCGTGACATGGATCGTGTCTCTATTATTTAAAACGTTTCAAGTATTGTTAGAGTGTATATCAGTACGAGTGTATATTACGTGAGGGTGCATAGTCCGTGAGGGTGTCAGAAGAAACATTAGAGATGGAAGAGACGTAGAATGCTGGTCTGTAGAGGCATTATTTCAAGAGCATGAACGGAGCTAGGGCCTAACTGTTAGTTTCACCACCTCGGTCAATTGATATTTATGACGATTCATCGTTGTAGTGGGGCTGGTAGTGAAGGCAAAACCTCAATGTGAGCAATGTAAAAACAACAAAATGTGGAAACCAAACCTGAAATTTCCCTCGTCAGTCTTCAGCTACCTTTGAATTGAAGGACGTTCTTGAAGGTGATCAACGATGTGTTCAGATACAGATTGGGGTGTGTGTGTGTATGTGTGTAGAGGGGAGGGGGGGCTGTGTGTGGGTGTGGGGGTAGGTGTGTGGGAGGGGGCGTGTGGGGAGGGTTTGAGTGTGGGGGTAGGTGGGGAGTGTGTATATGAATAGCCGGTGTAATTAAGCTCGGGCAAAGTAAAGTCATTTTATTTTCCTTTCTAATTTTAGGAATGAAAGATGAAAGATCTGCTGGACGATAGTTGTTTTTGTTATATATATAGCTACGAGTATATGCTTTCAACGACCCTAGGGTATTTTTGCTATATTATTTTCAAGGTACATTAATATTGTTCCCTGCGGGCTTTCGCCTCCAAGGCTGCGTACAGCTGATTTCCCATTATTGCACATTCAACCGTTGAAGCTTCTCAACCAAATATAGCCAGTTGCCCTTTAATTACCTTAGTTATTGCGTTGCGAAAATTTCAAGCATAAGTTATACGTCACAAATATGTCCCATTAATGTCAGCTTAATAATGAATACGCGCCGTCGCAATTTTCTGCACATTAGTAGGAGTGTATTTACTTCACATACTCTGGTACATTTTTATTGTGCTATCAACCATGTTTGCTTATGATGAATTGATTAATCGCGCAAGAACTAAGGTAACTCAAGGGCAAACTGGTTATAATCGGTTTGAGAAGTGTGACGGTTAGAAAGTGTGACTAATGGGAAATCAGCTGTGCGCAGCCGTTTTTTTTAAATCAAATTAAGAGGTGGCCATCCTGGGCCTCTCATGATTCTCCGATGGTGAATAGGAGAAACTGGTCGCGCCTTGGGAGCGCGGCGGTAGTGCTCCATGCTGAGCCATGCGTGGCCACCGGTTGGGACAGAGGTGCAGGGGCGCCTATAAAGTGGACACTTCGAATCCGAATCAAAGGAGAAACATGGATGCAACAACCAAGTAGTAATGCGAGCGCTCCCAGGAATCACCGATGCATGCCACTCCTATAATTTTTAATAGGGTAAAATCCGTGCATTACTGCATTTATGTCCGAGTTTGATCATTAGATGATCATGATCATGAGACATTATACAGGGACACTATATAGGGTGTCCATAAAGTCTCTATAAATCCAACTGATGGGATATTTTATTCGGATTTATTCAATTGTATTCAGCGTTTATTGGAGTTTTTACCTCATTTAATAGATTTTTACGTGGACACCGAAGCACATCAAGGCTGTAACCGATTTCTTACGATGTTCTCCGTAGCATAGCCTCATCAACTGTTCCATTTTTCTTCAACGGAACATCAATTACTACAAATGTTTACCTTGACCTTTTAACTGAATATGTGTCACCACAACTGAATGACCTTCAACCAACCATCATATTTCAGTAAGGTAGTGTCCCACCACATTGGGGACTGCATGTTCGTGCGTTCCTCAATCAAAATTTTCTAGACCGGGGGACTGAAAGGAGTGGGTCAATTCTTCGGCCACCACGTTCAACTGATATCGCTCCCTTGGAATTCTTTCTATGAAAATTGGCTTTGTTAAAGATATCGTGTATTGAACAAAGATACGGGACATTACTAACTTAAAGCAACGGATTACTGATGTCATTGCCACAGTTGATGAGGCTATGCTAAAGAGAACATGGCAAGAAATCGGGTACTATGTTGATGTGCTTCGTACAACTAATGGTACCCATGTAAAGTATATTAAACCCATGTAAAGTATAGTGTAACTAATTTGCAAATGCTGAATACAATCGTACAAATCCGACTAAAACATCCTATCAATTGCACTTTTAAAATTTTTTTTTAAATGGTTAAGAGGCTTATGGACACCCTGTACAACTCATTATGTCTGAAATAAATGATCAAAAAACTGTAAGGGGCTCATTAGAAGATATCACGAAAATTAAATATGTCAAAGAAAAATGAAATTGAAAAGATTGCTACCTCTTTGCTATTTGCACCGGGTATGAACTGAGTATTATCAAGGGCAGGTTTTCGTTTAAAAATATGTGAAGACTCTAAAATCTTAAAGTAATAGGGAATTGAGGCAGAGTCTAAGATTTTGAAGGCGTCAGAAGATCTGGGTACATCACATTTTTCGTCATGATTGCACCCTGCGGAGTGAGAAGGTTGTGCTAATTGGGTCCCAGTACGGGAGCTTCCACTCAGATGCTCTGTCACTCCGGTGTAAAAATTTCGTCACTTCACGCCTACGTACGATGATGACTACTGCGCACAACTGTAATAAGAAGAAACTAGATAGCTCGCAAATCTGGGGAAAGCGTATCCTTGAACCAGAAAAAAAGCCACCTTGAAATTATTAGCCAGAGCGACGCGTAACTGGAAGTTATGAAAGTATTTTGGACACAGTGATTTTAATTGACGTGATAATGTCTCAGAGAGTGCTTCAATATACGAAAATTTAACAGTAAAAATGGTCTACATTGTTTTCTTCTATCGCTTGTGACGCATATTGCTTCGAGAGTAATTTCTTAACTTGCATGTTAATGACACCCAATGGAAGCCACCCTGGCTCTGAAATTTGTGAGTAGAAGTTCAAATTAACTATGAATATATTAGAAAGTTGAACATACTTTGCAACCCCTATTGATTAGAGTTTGAATACAATTAATTTTGAAACATTTTGAAAACAGCGAAGAAACTAGAGCCTAATCATGCGAAAATTAGCTAACGACTTATTGTCGTCTGAATCTGTTCTCCATCTGTTGGCGCGAGACAGTCTAGAAAGGCTAGTGTTGTTCCTTTCTACTTCAACGGTAAAATTAATTGATTGATGTTTTATACTAAGATAGTTTAAAACTGTTCAACATGTGATAGATGGCTACAGAGAACAAAAGTGTCGTCTACGTTTCGATTGTAGAACGCTGGCTTCGTCCTACCACTTTGCTTCATGGAAACACGTAAAACTGTTGGCAAGTGAAGGAGCTGATGGAAGTAGCACAGCTTGAGCGTCTATTTGTTTGGAGAGTTTGCCTGCAAATATAAAGAAGGAGTGTATATTACCGATAATTCTAGCGAAGAATAGAACATTTTGCGAGTGAAACCCATTATCGAGATTTTTCAATGCCTGAACTTGATCTCTTAACCTTTTCAAGAAGGAAAATAATGACAATTACAAATTTAATCATTCTTCACGCAAATTTTAATAATTTGGAGGTGAACAGCAAAATTTCCCGCTCAACGGGATGCATCCGGCTAGATACGACCTAGGTTCGGCAAATACTAACAGGCAGAAGCCCAACAAAGTTAGTATTAGTAAGATTCAATAGCGAGAATTTTCACGCTATTTGGATTAAATTTGGAAGTTAAATAAGGGATTTCGATAGGCCACAGCCTGAGTTAAATTTAAAGTTCGAGACTTTATTTCGATAAGCCACGGCCTGAGTTAAAGTTAGTATTCGAGACTTTATTTCGATAAGCCACGGCCTGAGTTAAAGTTAGTATTCGAGACTTTATTTCGATAAGCCACGGCCTAAGTTAAAGTTAGTATTCGAGACTTTATTTCGATAGGCCACAGCCTGAGTTAAAGTTAGTGTTCGAGACTTTATTTCGATAAGCCACGGCCTGAGTTAATGTTAGTATTCGAGACTTTATTTCGGTTTGCCACGGCCTGAGTTTAAGTTAGTATTCGAGACTTTATTTCGATAGGCCACAGCCTGAGTTAAAGTTAGTGTTCGAGACTTTATTTCGACAAGCCACGGCTGTACGAATTTCTAGCCTTAGTTCGGCGAGCTGCCTTGTTTATTTTCTTCTGCCAGCTCGCCTATTAGATTTAAGCTAGATTTAAGAACATCAGGTTAGTAAAATTATTTTCATGATTTAAAGGGCAGGATGTAGGGAACAAATTCTTGGCCCGGCAGTATCCGTTCTTCTTAGCGACTGACGATCGATAAGAAGTATACTTAAGCTTGCGTTAGCACCGAATAATCAGACTTTTCGCAGACCTCCAATCGAGCACCACCATCGGCGTAAACTGCTCATTTAATGCCATATCCTACGTAATCTACGGGGAGCACCGCTGCTCCACACTTACCTGCTGGAGGCGTTCGACTTCCACGCTGCTCCACACTTACCTGCTGGAGGCGTTCGACTTCCACGCTGCTCCACACTTACCTGCTGGAGGCGTTCGACTTCCACGCTGCTCCACACTTACCTGCTGGAGGCGCTTGACTTCCACGCTGCGTCCACTTACCAGACTGGGTACAGGCGGACGTAAATCCACTACCAGGGGATCTACACTTCGTGGCGTTGGGCCTTGAGGTGAGGAAGCTTGCCGGACTTGCCAAACCTCTAAAGTTTCCGAACCCCTGCCATTTATATCATGGAGATTTCCTTTAGGACTCGAACTATTCTCACACATTATTCTGAGCAATATATTGATGGATAGCGTTTTATGGTGGCTCATCAAACAAACTAAAATTAATTACGTAAATTCTATTTCAGTCAATTAAGGATCAAGTACCTGTATGTTCACTCTCATTCTTTACTTCCAGTGCTTGGAGACTCAAGGAAGGAACGGCGAGCGGCGGGCCTGGGGGGTGAGGTGGCTGCTCGTGTAGCCTGCCCCCAACTCGTACCATTACCGCCAAGCGCAAAGCTTCCGCACAATTTAAAATTCTTGACAACTTGCTCGCAGAAGCAAATAGATTTCTGAAACGGTACTTTTTCTTGATCCTTTACACTGCGATCCCAATTTATTTGCTAACGGCCTGAGTTAAAGTTAGTGTTCGAGACTTTATTTCGATAGGCCACGGCCTGAGTTAAATTTAAAGTTGAAGAGCATTTCGAACGGCAACAAAGCCTAAGTTAAATTTGAAGTTGAAGAATATTTCAAACGGCAACAAATCCAAAGTTAAATTTTAAGGTTCCCCTATCAAGTGTTGCTGTCTCTCTCCACAAACAAAAAGTGCTAGGTTCCTTGGACAAAAGAGAACGCTACATTTAAAACAGACCGAATTCTGCAAGGAACCCAGAAAACAGTGTAGCGTGATAATGTTCAATGAAAATTAATGTAGAGAGCGACAAGAGATCTTCCGTTCCCGCGTTAATTATTCCAGGGTGCACGACGACTTCAAGCCCCGCTCTTGCTGCCAGTGAGATCAACGAAAGCAGCGCACGCTTCAAAGTGACCGTCGCTACAACGAACAATCTTGGCAAGAACCCAACTCGGTAGGTAGAAGATGTCGGCTATACCAATGCTGCAGAACAAAAAAAACGGTGAAATTTGGAAAAAAATGCAAATAATGAACTAAAATGGTATTAAATAAGTTCAGGGTATATTTCAAACATTAACCCAACGACGGGAAACGGGTGGCTTTCCAAGGTTTGAGGCCTCAAAACGAAGCGAGATAGAATCGGAACAGAACCCGTTGCGACGTTAATACTGCACGAGTAAAGGCTCAGTTAGATAATAGGAAGAAAGAGACGAGAAAGTACGACCAAAATATGGCAATAATTCCAATGAACATTACAACTAACCCACCTACAAAAAGCAGAGGGCTTTTCGAGAAGAAGCTGACCCGTAGCGAGAGAACTGAACAGTAGTCTCAGGACGTTGATACTGCCCGTGATCAGAAAGACAGTTTAGAGCGCGGAAAAGGGGTGCGAGAATTCAAAATATGTGATATACGATATTCAATATTCGAAAGATTAACACTTTGATTTTTAGAACTAGGCGACAACTCGCCTAAAGAATGGTGGTCTTCAGTGGAATACGTCCAGGCATAAGAAAAGGTATTTCGAGGGAAATATAGCGAGAGGAGGCGCACTCCATCTTTGAAAAGAGAAGGAAAGAATAGTTCGAGATACTTCGATAGAAATTAGAGAAGACTTTGATCAGTGCTGCGCTCTGGTGCGAAGGTCACGGTCAACCTCCACTATAGTACAGCTAGGCACTTATAAATTTGATCGAGTGTATTCGAATTTATTTAATTTACATTGATTTGAATACGAATTCACTCTATTTGATTTGAACTCGAATTAATTCGATTTGATTTACTTTGATCGATGGAGTACGCCAAGATAAAAATTGGTGCGTAGAACATACAACAAAAATTGAAAGAAGCGCTAATTACTGGAACTCAAAATGTAGAAAGAATAAAACACAGGAAGTTAAGGTTGCCAGAAGAAACTACGCCACGTAATACGGGAACTTTGATCAAGACGTAGACAGCAGTCAACAGAACGATTTGAAGAATAGAAGTGACACATTGGTTAGACCACACCATGGTGTTTTTACGTCACCCGGCGTCGCCGAAGTTGTTTCAGAGCACAACCACAAGCAGGGAGCGCTAGCTCGTCTGGAACCAGCTCTACGGGGAACGGAGAGCATCCGCAGCTGGGAACGGAAAGAATCTCACTGGAACGGAAACACTATCTCCATGGAGCTGAATGTAAAATCTATGAATGAAAAATCTCCGCTGGAAAATCTGCAGGTAGAACCGCAGCACAACCCAAGGTCACCTCACTTAGGGATTAAAGGTTCAAATTAAATTCGAAACGAGAGAAATTAAAGGTAGTACTTTCAAATTTGATTTTAGGATTTTTTGTTTAAATTCAAATTCGATTTGTTTACTTCATTTATTTGTTTATTTAAATTTACTCAATTGGTTAATTTTTTCTATACTTAATTCTCGGAAAATGTCGAACAAATTTCGACACCATAAGCTAGCTACCCTCTGAAAATAATCGGTTAGAGGAATATCGGCATAAAGCGATTCAACATAAAATTAAGCCATGATCAAATCATTCACATTTAAAATACTTCTAATATGTAACTAAAATTAAAATCATTGTCTACTGTTTACCAATTCGTAGGTAGATTATCGAGGACAGGTGCAACAAGTTTACATAAGCTGCTACAATTATTGACGTAAATTGAAATTCGAGAGAAAAATCGGGATTAACTATTTCCGGTAGACCGTACGACATCGCAGGAAAAGAACCTAACACATGCAAGTTCGACAAATTTTCTAATGGTGAGTTTGTTTACTCTTTTAACCACCGTATGAAAATTATTTATTTTTCAACTCTCAATGTTATTTTATTTATTGACTCAGTAACCTCTACGAATTTTGAGGTACCAAATATTAAATTGAGCACCCTTACTCGAATTTTTTTGGCGATCATAAATAACACTACCTTTTTACCTTAATTAGGTTTGAAAATTATCAACTGCTCGATAGCGGTTAATGATTTCACGAGGGATATTTCACTTTTATGAAAGTCTGAGAAAAATATTTTATGTATGGCTTAAAACTACAATAATGCTTGTAAGCTTATGTTTTCAAAGTCCTAATGAATGTTGGCTATTTGAAACACGCTTTATTTTTTAGCGCTCGAGCTACTTTCTCAAATGCTAAAAAATATTTAAAGAAATTCATTTTGTAAACAGGGAGGCACAAGTCTTGAGCCAAAAGCGAAAAGAATTTTCACTCTATGAGGTAGCTGAACTGAACAGAAGTTTCGAACCACCTTATACGGGTTGCAAGACTGAATTTCGTTTTGGAAGCCCAAACTGCTTAGTTTTTCAAGCGAGCTCGTTTTATGTGTGTACAAAACTGGTCCCTGGAGACTCTTGCATGTCTCCTGACGGTGTGGGCGTCAAGAGTGTAGTAAATTGGAGCGTACTTCGGTCTCGCTGGTTTCTGCAGTTGCTTTGTAGGTTTGCCAGTGTCCTTCTTCTGCTGAAAAGTTTCCGTGCGAGTAACTTGGATTGCCAAGATTTGTAAAACGAGATGGTGCGCGATGACCGTTTGTACAACTTGAATCGTAGGAATTTTGGCATCACTTAATTAAGAACTCTCCATTTCGTCAAAAATTGTATTTCGAAGGACTCCGTAGTTTTTCGCTTTATTGTATTTTCTATGTGTGCAAATTCTTTCACTTCTGAACTTCGATTAAATATATTTGAAAAGGTTTCATAGTTTGCTTCACTTGCAAATTTATGAGGAACATACAAACGATGAAAATTCCGAGGAAATCAATCATATTCAAAAGGAAAGCGTTTCGGAGTTAAGCTCCATCATCAGTTAAAAAATACTACTCATATGTTCTCTGAAACTCAGAACAAAAAACTGTTAATGACAGTCATTAAAAGATATCGACATGGTTCGACAGATTTGTATTCGTGATGTACCAATTGCACCGTCCAGGGAATGTAAATTCTTAGGAGTAGTTCTTGATGACAGACTTAGCTTTATAATCCAGATTGGTGAGGTTTGTAATAAGACAGGCAGATCTATTGGCTTACTGCGCAAACTGTCGCACATTATCTTGCCTCGTGTTCTGTGGATCTTATATTTTTCTTTTGTGTATCCACACTTGATATTGTGGTGTGGGGTTGTTCGAGCCGGACTCAGTTGTCTAAGCTCCGACGGTTACAGGATCGAGCATTTGACGTTTATCGCTTGGATATTTTAATGATATCAATGAGGTGTACCGCAGGGCCAGAATTCTCACCGTTGTACAAGTTCACGAGTATTTTGAGCTCGAAGCCTTCTTCAAGTACCACAGGGATGATAGAGCGAGCTACCATGCGGGAAAACTCTCTGAGCTGAAAGTTCGTCACTGTCATTACACGCGATTTAAAGGTGACCTTAACTTGAATATTCAAAAATTCGTTCTCAGTGTATGCTCTAAATCTTTTTTACATCAGTCGGGTTAATATTGGAATAGCCTACCTTTCTGTCTCAAATCTTTAAATAGTTTGTACAAGTTCAAGCGTGGTCTGAAGTCGAGATTGTTCAGTGGCTAGAGATTAAAGTTTCATCACTTGCATTGCTCGCATTATCACTCCCCCAGCGTTCGCCTCTGGAGGCTCTTAGGGACGTTACGGTTTGGCTTTGAACGACTCGGCCCATATCGAGTGTGTTCATGGTTCACCTTGATGATTTGTCACGGTAGTGTAATCGTGCCCGTTGTCTTATTCACTGATGCCAATTGGGCCTGTTTCCGCGTGATCTATAGCTAAATTTAAACAATATAAAAATTTCCACTTTAGTGGGTTATTATGTGGTTCTATTTGTATTAGGTAATTCATTTCTAGGAAACTTGGTAAATAAGTCTTAAATGTTCTTTTCACCTTTTGCTACTTGTGCCCGAAAAGTCTCCTACTGTAGACTAAGAACGGGCTTGAAATTTTGCCATTTATTTATTACTGTTCCGATATTTACATGTCTCTGTATTGCATAACACCGTTGTGTTAGGTCTATTTCAATAAATGTTATTATTATTATTATTATTATTATTATTATATCACGTAAAAAAAATACGCCAACGGAAAATAAAATTGATAAGATTGCTATCTATTTACCATTCGCAAGGAATATAAACTGTCATTATTGTTAAGGGCAGGTTAGTATAAAAAAATGTAAAGACTGTCTGCCTACTTGCCCGTCAGCTTGTCTGCCTACTTGCCTGTCTGCTTGTCTGCCTACTTGCCTGTCTGCTTGTCTGCCTACTTGCCCGTCTGCTTGTCTGCCTACTTGCCCGTCTGCTTGTCTGCCTACTTGCCCGTCTGCTTGTCTGCCTACTCGCTCGTCTGCTTGTCTGCCTACTTCCCTATCTGCTTGTCTGCCTACTTGCCCGTCTGCTTGTCTGCCTACTTGCTTGTCTGCTTGTCTGCCTACTTGATTGTCTGCTTGTCTGTCTAATTGCTTGTCTGCTTGTCTGCCTACTTCCCTATCTGCTTGTCTGCCTACTCGCTTGTCTACCTACTTGCTTGTCTGCTTGTCTGCCTACTCGCTCATCTGCTTGTCTGCCTACTTCCCTATCTGCTTGTCTGTCTACTCGCTTGTCTGCCTACTTGCTTGTCTGCTTGT
Source organism: Morinoia aosen (assembly GCA_030386875.1). Taxonomy (NCBI): domain Eukaryota; kingdom Metazoa; phylum Arthropoda; class Malacostraca; order Amphipoda; family Talitridae; genus Morinoia; species Morinoia aosen. The sequence goes on along the minus strand of CM059569.1, from coordinate 14,932,155 downwards.
CTGCCTACTCGCTCGTCTGCTTGTCTGCCTATTTCCCTATCTGCTTGTCTGCCTAATCGCTTGTCTGCTTGTCTACCTACTTGCTTGCTAGGATTGCTTTATTTAATTATCAACTCATCACTTACTATAACAATGTCAATGAGTGTATGCTACTGAAATTTCTCAAACCTATATTTGATTTATTAGTCGCCGTCTAGAACAAGCTGACTGAACTTAATTCCGTTTCCTTGCTAATTTTGTTACCCGGAGCCAAAGTTTAAGAAAACTTACCGGCTATACCGTGTTTGGGTATTTCTATTGTTCATTCAAGTTCCTCACCTGATCCTAATTCCTAAACCGGCATCTGCTCTGCACGAGCATATTCCCTTTCTTACCTTTCCTACCTCTCTGATCTTGTCTTGTCGACTCTGTGAGTGATCTTCACACTGAGGAATAATTAATTTAGGGTAGCTTTAGGTTACCTGTGTTGTGTGGTTGTCTTTTCTGTTTCGACTGGTATTATGTCATATATCTACTGAAGCTATAATTTTCGCTACAGTTCTTTCTCTCGCATCTAATGATGAATCTTGCCATTCTTGCTGCAGTACCCGCAGCTGCACCTGCAGCTTGGGGCTCCAGTGGCCAGGAGTGAGGCGATGGCTGCATGGCTCTGTTCAGGGCGCCGGGTTTGACTCCGGGCTTCGGTTTATGTCCACGTATCTGCGTTTTTCTTAAACCTGCTTGTTGCAAGAATTCTGTTGGAAGTTCATGCGCAGCTCCGAGACCGAGAGCCTTGACAGAACGCCAGGCTAGAGGCGAGCAGCGAGGCCAGCCCGACCTCCCCATGCAGACGCTGGCGTCGCAGACAGACTCGAGAGCTGCGCGTTTCCATTACGTCCCTCGCTTGGCTGCAAAGGAGCTGTTGCCGTTACTGTGCGGAGTCGCCATACGTTAGATTTATTTGCTTTTAATTTAACAGAAAATATCCGAAAGATTTCCTATCCTAGGTTCGCTAACTTTTACTAAAATTTTATGCCTTGAGTGTCTGCTGATCTTAATTTAACCGTGGACGTTCTTAGTTCCTTTGAATAAGGCCTTCAGGGTATTGAGCGTCCTTGGTATCATTGTACGAGTACGTACACACTACAAGCGGAGCGGGTGTTCGCATGTAAGCAGAGCAGAGCGACCTACACAAGAATCAGTCGCTAAGGAGAATTTCGTGTGTGCACTCCCATGTCTCGACAGCATAAATCAGAAACGGGAACACTTGGTCCATCGCATCAACTTGAGGAGAGATCGCTATGGAGAATACGACCATCTCTTCGATGAACTGAGCATAGATGAATCGCGATTCTTCGAGTGTTTACTGATGAAACATGCAAATTTTGATGTACTACAATCCCCTATAGAAGGACAAATTTCCAAGGAAATGAGATAAATTTGCTATTCAGTAATAATTCACATATTTTTATTGAGGATACATGTAAATTAAAGATGTTTAGGCAAAATTAAATTATTTACATAAAGGTTGTATCACTTTATAGGGCTACAGGCTTTCGTAGGCCAGTAGGAACAAAAGACCGTCTCGTGGTGACTTAAAGGTGATTGCAAGCAAAATAATTGCCTTCAGAAATCAGGATTGTGCCAGAGAAATCTAAGTAGAAAATAATGACAAATACTGACTTTTCCTGACCTAAAAATCTTCAAAATACTGAAATATTTTCCGTTAGTATTGGAAAAAATCACCCAAGCTCATAATATTTTGCAGCTTATTTTGTATCAGACACTCACTGAGGCCTCCTCACTGTACGGCCTGCCATTTTACGGAAAAAATGAAAACTTAAGTAAAAAATCGTACAAAATTATACCTTCTACAAGATCATAAAATCAAATACACATCATAAAAATAAAAATTAAACTACATAACTAGGAAAATAAATGCAGATTCCTTGAATCAAAGTAATAATAAAATAACGAATGAGAGAAAGCAGTAGAAAAAATGAATGCCTAATGAATCCAAAGGGGAAAATTTAATTAAAATATATGTTACACTATTAGTTATAGTTGCCATATGATTAATTATATATGTATGAATTACTAGTCCACCCCACTTTATTTGAACTAAGAAAGAAGGCGAAACAAAAGAAAGTCTGTAAGAAATAAAAAAGTAAATTTCTCGAAAGTTGATGAAGCCGAGTGCGCACGGCCCGTCAAAAATGCATAATAATGTTCGACAAATCACATGACACACGTTCCTATTTCCTAAGCTTATATCACAAATACGCTCATCACACACTTTCGGTTGGCTTCGGACAGACGGACGCGGCTCTTATTATAGTATAGATTGGTTATATATTATAATTACTTAAATCTAACGACAATTCTACCCCTGCAGGATAAGATTGTCCATAGGTGGAGCTGTAGAGAAACGCTCGCAGCGAGCGTCAAAAAATCCCAACGAATTTCCCGAACGCTCCGCGCTGCTCTGCTCCGCTCCGCTTGCAGTGTGAACAGCCAAGCGTTTCTGCATTCAAACCTATACAAACATTATTGCAGCTCTGCGCCGATCTGCTCCACTTGTAGTGTGAACGCACCCTAAGAGTGTAATGGCCTTACCTATTTGAGTGGACATTTCACAGAATCAAAGAAACCATTTAGGATGAACTATAAAACGAAGAATCAATGTACGAGATATGTTGCCAAAAAAGAAACTCTGCGCATAGAAAGAGGTAGTTAGAAGTTAGAAAAGACAAAAAAGAGAAAACGATGAATACACGAAGAAGGAAAAGAAGAAAGTGAGACGAAAGATATCAGTTTCAAAGGCCTATCTATGAATAGATAACAACATAATTTTGTAACCTAAATTTTGTGTCCTTTGGAGGCGCTAGTTATAGCATAAGACCGACAAACCCAACTAACCTAAGGCTATTCCTTATCCTTAGCCTCTGAGGAATCAAAGATTGGACCTTCGTAACCTTCATCACCTTCATACCCGTAAGGATGAAACCCATAATTCCACTTACGTTTAGTCCTCATGTTTACCATTTCATTCGTCGCGCTTTGAGCTTCAAGTGGTATCATAGTTACGATTGACTGGCGTTAGGTTACGGTCATTGCCGCGTCCAATTTCGTTTGGTAAATTGAAAATTCATTGGCCGATTAAGATACATTTGATTAGTTGGGTTAGCTTAGGTTGGGTTAGGTTCAGGGTTGCGGAGTCGGAGGAATAAATTTGCGACTCCGACTCCACCTTTCCAGAATTTGGCGACTCCGACTCCGACTCCACCTTATCATAATTTGGCGACTCCGACTCCGAATCCACTTTTCCAGAATTTGGAGACTCCAACACCGACTCCGCCTATTCACAATTTTGTGACTCCTACTCCACGTATTCATAATTCATAAGATGAATATTTTATTTCTTAACTAGTGTTCACGGACCGTCAAAAATGACAGGATTCAATACTTTTCTTCAACAAATTTTCGTTTGAGTGGAGTTTCCATGTTTTTAGCTTATTCCAAAGGTAACTTAATTTTCTTATTAGAGTAGTAAACTCTAAGAACAGAGTATTTTTGAGCCGCAAGAGAAGTAGTTATAGCCATTCGTGTCGTATCCAAGATACAGAAATTCAGCATTACTGAAAACAACTGCAAACTTGTTTATGAATATTGTAATTTGCAATACAGTACATGGTAATTCAGTATATTGTAATATGCAATACGGTACATTGTAATATACAATACCCCGCCGAACTCGGTATTCACGATACAAACTCGAGTATATAAGGCTCTGGATCGCACTAATTGTTTTGTAAGTGACTTATTATAGAGTACTTGCACGACGAAAATGAGTGTATGAACTGACCGTGAACTGAAACCAAGACCGCCAGTGCTAATTTCTTCCTATCAATTATTCTTAACAGCGTGACACAAAACGTATAAATAAACACGCGACAGTCATTCTTAGTAGCAAACGGTTGCAGGTGTTGAAACCTGTGCATATGTTCATTATATTCTTTATTAGCGAACGACTCGTAAAACGACTACAGAATGTTAATACTCAAGATACTAGTGTACATGATTGGTCAAAAATGACGGGATTCAATGGTCTCGTTTTAAAAAAATCTCAAGATAAACATGGCAAATAAATATATCCATCCTAATAGTACCCGCGATTAAAATACAGTATTCTCGTGCTTGTGCACTGGTAAAACTCGTATCACAGATACGGTCATTAAGCATCTTTAAGAACGTCACAGACGCACACACCAACCAAGCAAGGAACAACTGTGCTTTATAATTTAAATTATTGTTCGCCAAGAAATTTTTTAAAATATTTGTCATACCTTTTTATTGCGATAAGCCGCATTTTCTTGACAGTAGATTCGATTTTCATGCAATGTTTTTTACTTATAAACATAAGTGAGCAGATGCCAACCTTTCAATAATATTTCAATGGTATTTATGATACTGTCCAAGCAAGCAGATTCCCATTGTTGTAACACAGGGGAAATTAGGCACGAGAACATATGCTTATTTATAAATCGACGGGCACCTGAATTTCCATTAAACCGGGTGTCCAGCAAAAATGTCCCTTATTTTTAATTAATTACATCTCAGTTTTAATTTAAAATATTTGAATTGTCTTTTTTCACAATGTAGTAAATTTTGTTTCCTACTCGAATAAATAAAGTTTTTGAAAATCGTTTGAATAACCCCTTTACAATGACCAATTTACTGAAAGGGATAGAAAAACTAATTGTTCAAAGGAAAAGTTTTTAAAACAATATTGATATTCTTCCTTATTTTGTACTTTCCATAAAACTGAAAGAAAAAAAATTTTGAAGGGTAACAAATCATTACCTTAAATAACGTTTAAATAAATTAAGTAATTTAGTATCCTTCGACATACCCTCCATTTCTCTCAAGGCAAGTATTACAATTCTAGCCACCGTTGAACGAAGAGTTTTACCCATTATTCCATGGTTTTCTATCAGCTCTTGAAACACTATTATTGAGAACACTTGAAACTTGAAACCATTCAGAGGGTTTAAATACTTGGTGGTATGTAGGATACATCATTTTGAAATTATTCTTAACAGTAGCTATCGAGAAATGATGAAGAACACCAGTGTTGTTTTTAAAACTTTTCCTTTGAACAATTTTTCTACCCCTTTCAGTAAATCGATCATCTCAAGGTGGTTATTACTTCTGATTTTCAAAAACTTAAATTATTTGAAAAGGAAACAAAATTGACTTCATTGTTAATAAAAGACAATTAAAATATGTTAATTTAAAGCGGAGATATAATCAATTAAAAAGTCCGGGACATTTTTGTGGGACACCCAGCATAATGATGATTGTTATACAATAAAGGGTCAAGTGTCTTCTTTAAACAAATAAATGAAAAGATTTAGGCATTTCCTGTGCGTAATCTCTCTTATGTTATTAAAATGGAGTATTAAGATTTAAAATTTAAGGGCAACTGTTCGAACATTTATTTCAAATACAGAAGAACTTCAAGGGAACAACAGCAAGTCGTTTCCCGAGATGCGCAAAAAGAGAAACCGTACCTAAGTTAGGCGTATCTTGAGGATTCCAACAGTACGCACAGCAGCGTCCTCTGTAGTATTTTTATTATTAAATTCCTTTAAAATGGAGACCGAAGATCTTCTTTAACGTAAGGTAAGTTTTTAAAAAGGAAACTCCGTAAAGATAAAAGACAGCTAATGGACGTGGCCGGTCATCAGCACGGTACTCCGGTAGGAAGTTTTAGAGGCGTTCTGAGTAGAGAGATACAGAGTTTTAAGATGTCTGGTCGCTGACTTGCTGAATATCGTATCTTATTGCAAGATTGCATATAGCACTAAGATTTTAACAATAAATTAACAATCAATTACCTTGAATAATAAGTGCCTATTCAAGAGGCTGCAAGAGCCGGATCGAGGAGTTCAAAGCGCAGAAAAAGACTGCTTTCACGCAAGAGAAATAAGTTAGAGGAACCAGACCCACTTTTATTGAAAGGGCAACATGCTGCCCGAGCAGAGCAAGCTCATAGATAGTTTAATGAGTGAACGCCAAAGCGTTAAGAGTAATGTTAATTACAGCGGTTTAAGGTTAATGCAGGTCTGCTAGAAGCTCAAACATGCCTAATTATAAAAAGTTAAATTTAAACACAAATAACGAAAAGAAAAGATGCAGCTGCAAAACAAAGAACAGAATTAACTAATTTCAACAATTTCAAATTCTTGTCTGTGAACTAAGAGAGGCCAACTGAAGAAAACTTTTTCTTCCACAAAGCCGCCATCAGAAATACGGAAGATATTCAACAGGAAATTTCATTGAACGAATAAAAATGGCTGTCCGTCTTTGTTGGTTGGTCTGTCTCCCTTTCACGCTCTTAAAGATGCTTAATGACTGTATCTGTGATGCGAGTTTTACCAGTGCACAAGTACTAGAAGATTTTAATCGCAGTTACTATTAGGATGGAAATATTTCTTTATGATCCACATGTGGAAGATTTGTATAAAGGCAATATTGATTCCCGTCATTTCTGACGGATCGTGTACACAATTATGTATACTGAGTGTTTCAGAACACGAGGTACGAAATTGCACACCAAATAGAAAATAGTCAAATAAACACTTTTTGTTCTATGAAACTTTCCCCCAAAAAATCGGGGCTGTGGAACATTAGCTGTTTATTATTGTTTTAAAGGATGAAATTTAATGACACAATTACTCGCAATATATATTTTTTAATTTACTTTACAAAAATTGTTCAAAATGTATTCTACCTACATCAATGCACTTTTCGAATGTTAGCCTCAACGACTGCCGGATATTAGGAAACACGTCTGGCATTAAGGTATATCACCAGCAGCCACTGCAATTCTGGCCACAAGATCTTCCTCAGAATCAATGGGTGTAGCATAAACAAGGCTCTTCACGTGTCCCCAAAAAATGAAATCGAGTGGAGTCATGTCAGGAGATTTAGGAGGTGATGCAACTAGAACGTTTCGCCCGAACAACGTAAATTCAAAATATTGCGAGTAATTTAATCATTAAATTTCATCCTTTAAAACAATAAACGGCTAATATCTCACTGTCTCTTTCTTCGGAACATTTCATGGAAGAAAATGTTTTTATTTGGACATCTTCTACTTGGTGTGCAATTTTTTGCCTCTTATTTTGAATCTGAAACACCCTGTATATTACTGACAAGTGTTTTCTGAGTAGGTAGTGTAGGCACTGTCTACACTGAGAAGCATAGATATGTATTAACAGTTTTTTATTACTAAGTATCAGGGTTGCGGAGTCGGAGACGGGAGTCGGAGTCGGAGTCGCTTCTCTGAAGTGTGGTGAAGTCGGAGTCGGAGTCGGAGTCGCTTTTTCGAATGTGGTGGAGTCGGAGTCGTTCATTCGGATGTGGTGGAGTCGAGGTTGGAGTCGCAATTTTTTGGCGTCTTCGATTCTAATTTTTGCTCGTATATATGATACATACGAGAAAGAAATACAACTGTACTTGAGTAATCATGGATTTTTTGCAGTTAAAAAGCAAGAATTAGTAATTGAAAGCATTGCAAATTCGTTCTGTATATTTATGTTTCGTTTGTTTCCCTTTCAATGAATACATAGGATGTAGAGAATAGTAGTAAATATGTTGCAAGTTACAATTGTACAACATTTCAGCTGATGCAATACATTGTACTCACATAAGGACTGGTAACTCTGTACGCTCTTAATGATGCATTGATTGATAATGACTAGTCTTTGCAGAAACTTGAAGTTATGTTGCAATCATAAATATTTATAGTCATTAGGTTATGATTCAATGCCAATGAGTAGTCTTTGCTAAAACCTGAAGCTATGATCTGGTACAAAAAGACTTCTAGTTTTCAAGTTATGTCATCAAAATTGATATGGATTCCTTGTCTTTAGGCCAAGTTAACATGTATTAATAATAAAAATTTCTGCTCATTTCTAAAGTTATTCCTTGAATATTGTTTGGTTCTTTCAGAGTTATATTGTATTTCACTTTATCATTAACACGTTTAATTTTTATCTTCGTATCACTCCCCAGTTTCTAAGTAAGCATACGATGAAATGAAGAATTTTATAATTATGTTTATACAATTTTAAAAAATGCAATAGTATCCGTTTTTTAGCATTATATTATTAATTAATTCTTCTTAAGGAAGATTTGGAAATGTTGTAAGGTAATCAATATCGGCATTGAGACACTTGAAAATAATTAAAATACAATATAAACGAGCTGCGATGGAAATAATAACACACACTAGCAAAAACTTCAATTATTGTCACACACATATTGTAACTGAAAGCAATGCACTATCTCAGCTGCAATGGTTGTTGCATTTATGCGATAGTACAAATTTTCGTGCTGGAAACGTTTCAAATTGCTCCAAAAAAAACACGAAATGAGAAGAACATAGGCGTTTATTAAAATAAGAAAGTGTCGTATACAAAGTAAAAGGTGAGAATAAGAGATAGTATCATTTTACACGCAAAGAGGCTAAAAATGACTTTCATTCGTAGACAAAACGTTCCGAAAACGTCAGGCCCCTGCGACAAAACCAGAACAACTTTTGCCTATTTTAGCCGAAATGTCACGTAGTGTTGAGCAATAATATGACACCTTTTCTGCATTGTTACCCTGCATAGAGTAGATATAGAGAAGAAAAGGCAGAGTGCCAATCTGGCTACCTTATCGACACGTATATCAAAATTTTGGGGATTTGAAGCGTAGTCGTTGAATTAACTATTATAATTTCACTTAATTAGCGCATACTTAGTAATAAAAAACTGTTGATACATCTCCATGCTCCTCAGTGTAGACAGTGCCTACTTTACCAACTCGGAAGACACTTGTCAACAATATACAGGGTACTTCAGAATAAGAGGCAAAAAATTGCACACCAAGTAGAAGATGTCAAAATAAAAGCTTTTCTTCTATGAAATTTTCCGAAGAAAGAGACATTGAGATATCAGCTGTTTATTGTTTTAAAGGATGAAATTTAATGTTTAAATTACCCGCAATATTTATTTTGAATTTACGTTGATCGGACGAAATGTTCTAGTTGCATGACCACTTAAATCTCCTGACATGACTCCCCTCGATTTCGATTTTTGGGGACACGTGAAGAGCATTGTTTATGCTACACCCATATTGAGTCTGAGGAAGATCTTGTGGCCAGAATTGCAGTGGCTGCAGGTGATATACCTTAATGCCACACGTGTTTCCTAATATCCAACAGTCGTTAAGGCTAACATTCGAAAAGCGTATAAATGTAGGTGGAACACATTTTGAACAATTTTCGTAATGTAGATTCAAAATAAATATTGCCCGTAATTGTGCCATTCAATTTCATCCTTTAAAACAATAATAAACAGCTAATGTCTCACAACCCCGATTTTTTGGGAAAAATTTCATAAAACAAAAAGTGTTTATTTGGCCATTTTCTACTTGGTGTGCAATTTTGTACCTCGTGTTCTGAAACATTCAGTATACATAATTGCGTACAAGACCCGTCGTAAATGACGGGATTCAATATTGTTTTTATACAAATCTTCCAGATGTGTATCATAAAGAAATATATTCATCCTAATACTACCCGCGATTAAAATATTCTAGTACTTGTGCACTGGTGAGACTCGCATCACAGATACAGTCATTAAGCATCTTTAAGAGCGTAAAAGGCAGACAGACCAACCTACAAAGACGGACAGTCAATTTTATTTATTCAATGAAATTTCGTGCTGAATATCTTCCGCATTTTAGATAGCGACTTTGTGAAAGAAAAAGTTTTCTTCAGTTGGCCTCTCTTAGTTCACAGACAAGAATTTGAAACTGTTGAAATTAGTTCTTTCTCTTCTTTGTTTATGTTTTGTAGCTGCATCTTTTCTTTTCGTTTTTTTGTGTTTAAATTTAACTTTCTATAATTAAGCAAAATAAAAAGAAGAACCAACGTAATAGAAAACATTTTTTGAGGCAAACGTTTCGGAATACAAGTTATTCCATCATCAGTGCTGGAATTAATAAAAAGAAATTTCAGTCTTGCATAAGACGGATAAGGTTTGAATAAAAATACCAAGCAAAAACGCAAAAAATAGAAGTAAATCATTTTTCTAACGACTAGAATACCAAACTTAAGCGTTTAGGCAATATTCACAGTACATACAGGCATACATAACTATACACACCCAACGTTCTCGTACACCTACACATTGAAATATATATATATATACACACATCACACACAGACACGCATATACACGCACGCACTACATGCACACACACACAACAAACACACCTCAGCATACCGCAAGTTAGGAAGTAGGGGCTACAAATAATTTTGTCGCGCTGAAATCGTTATTAAGTGCAGGTTTATTTGTAAATATATAAAGGGATTCTAGAATACGGAGGTCTTGTTCATTAAATGCTTTGCATAGAATAGAAAAATTAGACATTTTGAAAGGATGATTAGAACTATTGCAATGGTTTCTAATGGCGGACTGAGAAGGACAAGCAAATGGGCGGCCAGTAATATGAGAAAAACCTGAATGTTGGCTGTGACGGATAAATAGTTGGAGGGTAGTGCTTCCAACGTACGATTGCTGGCAGCAATCACAAACATACACATATACACAGCAACTTTCCAGGCACTCATCTTGTCGCTCTTTCCTATTAAAAAAAGACGATGTCTTAAAAGTATTCTTTTAATAAACATGAACGTCAACCGCTGTAAAGAAGGTTCGCACAAGGACTAGAAACTCTCTTTGAAAATCACTGTTCAGGTAACCTAGGAATGGAAGGCCAATAAATATTTTCTGTGTATATATATATATATATTTCAATGTGTAGGTGTACGAGAATGTAGGGTGTGTATAGTTATGTATGCCTGTATGTACTGTGTATATTGCCTAAACGCTTAAGTTTGGTATTCTAGTCGTTAGAAAAATGGTTTACTTTTATTTTTTGCGTTTTTGCTTGGTATTTTTATTCAAACCTTATCCGCCTTGTGCATGACTGAAATTTCTTTTAATTTCTTCCAGCACTGATGACGGAATAACTTGTATTCCGAAACGTTTGCCTCATTAAATGTTCTCTATTACGTTGGTTTTTCTTTTTATATTGAGAATAAGATTCCCTAAGATTCGCCCTATAAGTTCTACCATAATTAAGCATGTTTGAGCTTCTAGCAGACCTGCATGCATTAACCTTAAATCGCTGTAATTAACATAACTCGTGACGCTTTGGCGTTCACTGATTAAATTATCTTTGATCTTGCTATGCTTATGCAGCATGTCTCCCTTTTAATAAAAGTGGGTCGGGTACCTCTAATTTATTTCTCTTGCGCAAAAAGCAGTCTCCTTCTGCGACTTGAACTCATCGACCCGGCTCTTGCAGTCTCTTGAATAGGCACTTATTATTCAATGTAATTAATTGCCAATTAATTGTTAAAATCTTAGTGCTATATGCAATCTTGCACTAAGATACGATATTCAGCTAGTCGGCGAGCAGACATCTTAAAACTCTGTCTCTCTACTAAGAACGCCTCTAAAATTTCCTACCGGAGTACCGTGCTGATGACCGGCCGCGTCCATTGGTTGTCTTCTATTTATATCGAGTTTCGTATTAAAAACTAACCTTACGTTAGAGAAGATCTTCGGTCTCCATTTTAAAGGAATTTAATGATAAAAATACTACAGAGGACGCTGCTGTGCGTACTGTTGGAATCCTCAAGATACGCCTAACTTGGGTACGGTTTCTCTTTTTGCGCATCTCGGGAAATGACTTGCTCTTGTTCCCTTGAAGTTCTTCTGTATTTGAAATAAATGTTCGAACAGGCGCCCTTAAGTTTTGAATCCTAAAACTCCATTGCAATAACATAGGCGAGATTATGCTCACGAAATAGCTAAACCTATTTATTTATTTGTTTAAAGGAGACACTTGACCTTCTATTGTATAAGAACAATCAACACTATACCGGGTGTCCCACAAAAAAGGTCCCCAACTTTTTAATTGATTATATCTCCGCTTTGAATTAACATATTTTAATTGTCTTTTATTAACAATGACGTCAATTTTGTTTCCTTTTCAAATAATTTAAGTTTTTGAAAATCAGTTGAATAACCACCTTGAGATGATCGATTTACTGAAACTGGTAGAAAAATTGTTCAAAGGAAAAGTTTTAAAAACAACACTGGTGTTCTTCATCATTTCTCGATAGCTACTGTTAAGAATGATTTCAAAATGATGTATCCTACATACCACCAAGTATTTAAACCCTCTGAGAGGTTTCAAGTTTCAAGTGTTCTCAATAATAGCGTTTCAAGAGCTGATAGAAAACCGTGGAATAATGGGTAAAACTCTTCGTTCAATGGTGGCTAGAAGTAATACTTCCCTTGAGAGAAATGGAGGGTATGTCGGAGGATACTAAATTACTTTATTTATTTAAACGTTATTTAAGGTAATGATTTTTTACTCTTAAAAATTTTTGTTTGTTCATTTTTATGGAAAGAACGAAATAAGGAAGAATATCAATATTCTTTTAAAACTTTTCCTTTGAACAATTAGTTTTTCTATCCCTTTCAGTAAATTGATCATTTCAAAGTGGTTATTCAACCGATTTTCAAAAACCTAAATTATTCGAAAAGGAAACAAAATTTACTACATTGTGAAAAAAGGTAATTCAAATATGTTAGTTTAAAGCGGAGATATAATTAATTAAAAATTGGTGACATTTTTATGGGACACCCGGTATAATAAAAAGCCAGGTCTCCGTCAATTTATAAATAAGTATATGTTCTCGTGCGTAATTTCACCTTTGTTATTACAATGGGAATCTGCTTGCTTGGACAGTATCATAAATATTATTGAAAGGCCGGCATCTGCTCGTTTATGCTTATAAGTAAAAAAACATTGCATGAAAATCGAATCTACTGGCAATTAAATGTGGCTTATCGCATTTAAATTTAAAAGGCATTTAAATGCTTAAAAGGTTCGGCAAACTTTTAAAAAACTTCTTGCGAACAATAATTTAAATTATAATGCACAATTGTTGCTTGCTTGGTTGTTCTGTGCGTGTGTGACGTTCTTAAAGATGCTTAATGACCGTATCTGTGACACGAGTTTTACCAGTGTACAAGCACGAGAATACTATATTTTAATCTCGGGTACTATTAGGATGGATATATTTGTTTGCCATTTTTATCTTGATATTTTTTTTAAAACGATTTCATTGAATCCCGTCATTTTTGACCAATCATGTACACTAGTATCTTGATTATTAACATTCTGTAGCCAATTTACAAGTCGTTCGCTAATGAAGAATATAATGAACATATGCACAGGTTTCAACACCTGCAACCGTTTACTACTAAGAATGACTGTCGTGTGTTTATTTATACGTTTCGTGTCAAACTGTTAAATATATTGATAGGAAGAAATTAGCACTGGCGGTCTTTGTTTCAGTTCACGGTCAATTAATACACTCATTTTCGTTGTGCAAGTGCTCTATAATAAGTCACCTTCAAAACAATTAGAGTTATCCAGAGCCTTATATACTGGAGTTTGTATCGTGAATACCGAGTTCGGCGGGGAATTGTATTTTACAAAATAGCGTATTGCATATTACAATATGCTGTATTGTATATTACAATATACTGTATTGTATATTACAATATACTGTATTACAATGTACTGTATTGCGTATTACAATATACATACACAAGTTCGCAGTTGCTTTCAGTAATGCTGAATTTCTGCACCTTGGATACGACACGAATGGCTATAGCTACTTCTCTTGCGGCTCAAAAATACTCTGTTCTGAGTGCTTATTACTCCTATAAGAAAATTAGGTTACCTTTGGCATAAGCTGAAAGCATGGAAACTCCACTCAAACAAAAATTTGTTGATAAAAGGTATTGAATCCCGACATTATTGACGTTCCGTGTACACTAGTTAGGAAATAAAATATTCATCCTATAAATTATGAATAGGTGAAGTTGGAGTCACAAAATTGTGAATAGGCAGAGTCGGTGTTGGAGTCGCCAAATTCTGGAAAAGTGAAGTCGGAGTCGGAGTCGCCAAATTCTGAAAAAGTGGAGTCGGAGTCGGAGTCGCCAAATTCTAGAAAGGGGGAGTCGGAGTCGGAGTCGGAGTCGCCAAATTCTGAGAAGGTGGAGTCGGATTCGGAGTCGCCAAATTCTGAAAAGGTGGAGTCGGAGTCGGAGTCGCCAAATTCTGAAAAGGTGGAGTCGGAGTCGGAATCGCCAAATTCTGGAAAGGTGGAGTCGGAGTCGGAGTCGCTAATTTATTCCTCCGGCTCCGCAACCCTGCTAAGTATGCACTAATTCAGTGAAATTGTAATAGTTAATTCAATTACTATGCTTCAAATCCCCAAAATTATAATATACGTGTAAATAAGGTAGGCCAGATTTGCACACTGCCTTTTCTTCGCTGTACCTACACTATGCAGGGTAACAATGTAGAAAAGGTGTCATATTATTGCTCAACTCTGTGTTACATTTCGGCTATAATAGGCAAAAAATGTTCTGCTTTCGTCGCAGGGGCCTGACGTTTTCGGAACGTTTTGTTTACGTTTAGTCACTTCTAGCTTCTTTGCGTGTAATATGATACTATCTCTTATTTTCTTCTAACTTTTTACTTTGTATTCAACACTTTCTTATTTTAGTAAACGCTCATGTTCTTCTCATTTCGTATTTTTTGAAGCAATTTGAAACGTTTCCAGCTAGAGAATTTGTACTATCGCATAAATACAACAACCATTGCAGCTGAGATAGTGCATTGCTTTCAGTTACAATATGTGTGAGACTATAAGTGAAGTTTTTGCTAGTGTGTGTTATTATTTCCATCGCAGCTAGTTTACATTGTATTTTAATTGTTTTCAAGTGTCTCAATGCCGATATTGATTACCTTACAGCATTTTTAAATCTTCCTTTAAGCAGAAGTAATTAATTATTTGATGCTACAAAATGGATAGTATTTCAGTATTTTTAAATTGTATAAACATAATTATAAAATTTTCCATTTAAGCGTATGCTTACGTATGAACTGGGGAGTAATATGAGGAAAAAAATTAAACATGATGATGATATGGTGAAATACAGTATAACTCTGAAAGAACCGAACAACATTCAAGGAATAACTTTGGAAATGAGCAGAAATTTTTATTATTAATACATGTTAACTTGACCTAAAGACAAGGAAGCCATATCAATTTTGAAAACATAACTTGAAAACTAGAAGTCTTTATGCACCAGACCATAGCTCCAGGTTTAGGCAGAGACTACTCATTGGCAATGAATCATAACCTAAAGACTAGAAATATTTATGATCACAACATACTTTAAGGACACCGTCTGGGTAGAAATCGAGATGAGTGTTGAATTTCTGTTTTATATGCATCTTATAGAGGATTTTCTTGCGCTTCCATTGGTACTTTCCGTTTACGTCTACTCCGAATAGTGCGCCCACCAGAGGGGGGGAAAGCGATGGGGGTGGCGTGACCTTGATCCCTCCCCCCCTCATTATTGGGAGTCAATTGAGCGTGTTTCTCTGCGGCAATGGCAATAGAATTCGTTCATGAGCTACTCAAAGTGTTTTCATTATTCAAACGAATCATTCTAACGCTAAATAAATATTTTTTATAAGATTTTGACTATTTCAGAATTTAGCTGTTCTGCCGTATCTATGATACCGCAGCTTTCATTCATAGCTCGATGACAGCTGCAGTATCATAGCTACAGCTATGGCGAGCACACCAATCCAAAGGGCTTAAAAAGAGCTACAAAACAGAGAAGTTGACTTAAAAAAAACGTATTTTGGTCTAAAAAAAATGAAAAAATAAAAAAAGTGGTTATTTTGAAAAATTACATCTATTGTCTTTTGTTCTATATTTTTTCCCAGAATTACAGAGCTACAGCAATGCAAATTATATCAATCGAAAGGGCTTGAAAAGAGCTACAAACGCTCAAGAGTTCATGGTAGAAAATCCTGTAGTTCAAAAGATAAAAAGAAAAACAATTTTTTTGTGAAAAAAAAGTTTTTCTGGAAACTTGATAATTGGTTTCTCAAATGCTACGCCTTCTACAATTTTAGAGCTATAAGAATGGTTTATGTACCATTCGATAGGGCTTAGCAAGGTGTATCCATAAGGGGAGACATTTTTTGATACATCAATTTTTTTGAAAATTACACGACATGAAAAGAAAATGAAAAAAGGTTACATATTTAAAAAAAAATATTCCCAAAATCCACAAAAAAAGTTATCGAAATTCGTAGCCCCTTATGGTTATATAGACATAAGCAATCTAAAAACGAAGTTCTGGTTCTGTAACTTCAAAATTGTAGAAGAAGATAGATTTTAAAAAACCCTATTTTATCATATTTTTCAAAAAAAAAATCCAGTGCAGGTACAAAAATTTTGTCGAAATAACAAATGATCTTTCCATCATTTCACACCTACTGTGAAAATTTCAGAGAAATCCTTCCATAAATAACGGACTTTTCTCCTACCCAGACGGTGTCCTTAAGTTTCTACAAAGACTAGTCATTATCAATCAATACATCATTAAGAGTGTACAGAGTTACCACTCCTTATGTGAGTACAATGTTTTGCATCAGCTGATATGCTCTACAAGTAACTTACAACACATTTACTACTATTTTCCACTTCCTATGTGTTAATTAAAGCGGAAATGAACAAAACATAAATATACAGAACGAATTTGCTATGCTTTCAATTACTAATTATTGATTTTTAACTGCAATATATGCATTATTACTTCATTACAATTATATTTCTTTCTCGTATGTATCATATATACATATATAAGTATGCAAACCCACAATAAATAGATAACATGACTGTATTAGGTGATAGGTATGAACTTAAACTGTCTCAAACTTAAAACAAAATAATCAACAAAAACATTACCTATTTTTTAGATTTTTCAGCAAAGTATTCTAACTCTGTTTTGTTTACTTTCGGTTTTAAACAATTATAAATAATTTTTAGCAAAAATTAGAAAGAAAGACATCAAAAACTAGCTACTCCAACTATGATTCTACCACATCTGAATGACCGACTCCGACTCCGACTCCACCACATTCGGAGAAGCGACTCCGACTCCGACTCCGACTCTATCACACTTCAGAGAAGCGACTCCGACTCCGACTCCACCACACTTCAGAGAAGCGACTCCGACTCCGACTCCACCCTAAAATATGCGACTCCGGCGACTCCGACTCCCGACTCTGACTCCGACTCCGCAACCCTGGTTAGGTTACAATAAGATAAGCTGGAATATGACAGGTTAGGAAAGGGTTGGATTTGTCATGAAACGTTGGACGGGATAGGTTAGGATATGGCCAGAATGTGTTAAGTTGGGACTAGTTAAGATAAGACGTTAGGGTAGATTAGGATAGGACATTAGGGAAGGTTATGGAGGAAAGTTCGATAGTTAGATAGTTTTTCAAAGATTGGACAAGGCCTGTAATCCATGACATGAACACCCAGGAAAATAAAGTAATCAGATTAACGTACTTAGCTAATTTTTACCATGCGACATCCTCTTGTAGAACACTCACGTGGATAGACGGAAAAAACTTTATTCTCAATAGCAAGCCTAGACAATGACGTCCAATATAAGGACAAGAGCATCAATTCAACTAGATTATAGTCAAGAGGCGAATATGTATTGCATTGGTGCCTTGTCTGTCAGTAATGTTGTGGGCTTACCCACAACACGTCGAAGTTTCTTCAAATCTCCAAACGTTAACGAGTGGTTTGAAAATTTACATCGAGCTTGATACCAACATGGCACTGAAAACCCTGATTTGATTAATTTTGATAATGCACAATCTCACAACAGAATGGAAAATCTTCTTCAACATCATCTACTTGTTCAGGTTCTCAACCAACTACTATATTCTATGATATTTTCTGAACCCAACTGAGG
The DNA here is from genome assembly GCA_030386875.1 of Morinoia aosen. NCBI lineage: Eukaryota > Metazoa > Arthropoda > Malacostraca > Amphipoda > Talitridae > Morinoia > Morinoia aosen. The sequence continues at coordinate 14,914,168 of CM059569.1, read as the reverse complement.
TGCTTTGGAAGTCATTTCAAACTCAAGTTAAGAGAGGAAAAGAAAACACATAGAGCAAAGAACGAGAACCAACGATAGTAAAAATGAAGCAGCGGACGAGAAACTTGGAATTAGGGTATTTACTCAAAAAGCTATTTCAAAATTTGGCCGACTTTATTAGTAAGTTCTTCAAGCCGAGTGTAATCCATTGTCATGTGGCAGGCATACAGAATGATTTAAAGAAAATACCTTAGTTATGACATCGTTAGAGATATCTATTAAATCCATGTACTAAATGATAGAAATGGGTATTTCTTTCACAGATGATTCTGAATCTTACGCATTGCTCAGGTGTAGCGAGTTAAAATGACAATAAAAAGTTATTTATATATCATCAATGAATAGTTGGAAGACGTTACATATTTTGCTGATAATATTTATGAAGAATGAAATATTTGTATACTAGATGGAGTCACTCAGTTTATAACACTTCCTTAAATACTGTATTTGTCAGATAAACATTTTTATAAAGTGCAATAATATTAATGAATGTAATTATATGTGCATTACCGATAAAATCATCCCCTGGTCATTATTATTCACCATATTCCTGACTCTCAAATGAAGCTCACATGTGGTAAAACCTTCATTTTGACAAAAATTATTTTATATTTTTTGTATATGAAATTTTGAGGAACTTTGTATTCACGTTGAAGAACTTAATATATATATAAAACTGAGGAATTATTTTATTCATTTGGAGCAAATAAATCTGGAAAAGGTATAATGTTTTAAATATATAAATATATATAAATGTTGTGTTATATCTATTTATTTTAGTTTTTGATGTACACACGTATTTCACGAACTTTGATAAGCACCAATTTATTTTGAACTATGAATTAATTGATAACGTCGCTCTCTGTTAAGGGGATCAACCCAAAATTTTGACTATTTTCATCCGATTCGTTTGAAATTTGGCCAGTATATGTATTTGTTGAAAGTAAACTTTTTTTTACCTCTGTAACTTTGTCGATTTAGGCCTTAATTTTTTTAGGAATAATTAGTTTTTTGGTATATTTATATGGATATTTCAAAATAGGATTCGTCATTGAGTTTTGATGCTAAAACAAAACTAAACACAGTTTTAGAACCATTGAAGCCTAACAAAAGTACGGAAGAAAATTTGAACATATGAAAAAATATTTTGTGATAAGCGATATTTTATCATTACATCAAAAATACATTATTTTTGGGTTTTGAGCTACATAATTTTTTTCCCCTAATTTGGAAGTTTGCTTCTGTACTTTTGTTATAAATGTTTCACAAATTCTAAAACTGACTTTGTTTTTTCCTAGCTCAAAAACTCACTGACGAGTCCTCTTTTGAATGTTGAAAGTTAGAGGTTTTGGGTATAAGCCAAAAACAAAATTTTTTGTTGACGTATAATATAATGGAAAATTCATGTTATTGAATGCTGTTTTCATTTTTATTTCAATAATCTCCATGCATAACTTCATATTCATACTGTGAATTGTAATTTCTCAAAAAAATAAAAATAAAAAAAATTTATTTTTATTATAAAAATTATGAAATTTTATATTTACAGTTTGATTCTTATGAAATTTGAGTATTAAATGTAACTTTTGAAAAGAACCAAAATTCACCTATTCATTTGTTTCGATTCAGGCCTTAGTTTTTGGAAAAATTGGACCTATTGGTTTTTTAGTTCATTTTCATTGATTTTTCAAATCAATAGAACTCATTGAGTTTTTATGCTAGAACCAAACCAAAGGCAGTTTTAGAATCCTTGAAACATTGTAAACAAAGTTACGGTTTCAAATTTTCCATTTTGTTTTATTTTTATATGGGATCGAAATGGGCTCGAAAATTCAGGATTTGTAGTCCCCTTACCCCCCCCCCCCCCCCCCCCCTGGGGGGGGGTAAGTGTCCGTAGCGCCATAAAATTTTAGGACCGAATAGTCCACCTCCTAAGGGTCCTTTTCCAACAAAAAAAAACAAAAAAGCTCACCGGACCAACAGGGGCCTGGCAGGGGCCTGGGTTGACCCTCTTAAGGTGTTACACGTGACACACTTTCAACGCATATGGTACTGGTGGCACCGTAACTCGACTTGCCAATGAGACGTGCGTCTACCAAATTGTTTCAACTGAGAATTCACGGAATTTTTTAATGTACCGTCAAGACACTATCGAGGGGCCAAAACCTGAACTATCTCGATCATCTGATGGTGAGAACATAAACTGCAAATTCAAAATGTATGAGACGGTGTAAAAGTTATCTCAAGTTTTAATTTGTACGATATATTCTTACAGAACTCATTTGATTACAATTTCTATGAAATAAAGAGAGCAATTACTATTTGAGAAAGTTGAATCAGAGGCTAATTTCCGTGAAGAAAGGTTTGTTCCCAGATTCGTAAGACTTCTCGGCATTTTTCTACTCTCCGCATACAGAACTGCCAGCTATCGCTTACTCGAAAAAAAAAATTTATTCAATTTTAGCACATATTTTTCATTTTAGTATAAAGTTAGCAACTTGTTTTACTAAAGGCAGTAGTTTTGAATAATCATTTCGAACTATCTCCACAAAAATGTTGCCAGAATAATTTAGGTTTGTACGCTTATAGCGACACTCTCATTGGGTGCTCTGAAAACGCAAAAACGTTTACAGAAAACGATTTCAACGTTCAGATAACGCATTTTTTGACGCATTGTTAAACGTTTTGTATATCTAGCCTTCGAGTTCTCAGTTTTATGTGTGAATTCCCGTTTTGAAGAAATTTTTTTATTGAAATTCAGATTTCCCCGGTTCAGTAAAATACTTTTCAGCGTCGAAAGTCGTAAATAATTCAATTGCTTTATTGAACTTCCTTAAAATCCCGCTGTTTTGAAGGGACCGTGCATTTTAGCTTATAGAGAAATTTCAACTCGTCTCCTGCTCTCTTATATGCTTTCAAAATATAAGAGTTTAGTCCGTAGCATAGATACACGATACAAATATTTTACTTCCATGGAGGAATCAAATTTTCACGTGTAGTATGTTTCACAAGAGTACAATATATTATAAGGTTAGCAATTTTAGTAGATGATTTAAGCGTACGCGTTCATTTAAGCTTGCAATAAGGTCTTTTCGGCATCTGAATTACTTAGATAGTAAGAAAGATTTGATGCCGATATAATGATACCGTCAGATGCAGCGACAACGGAACGTTACACCACCTGTAGAGCAATTGCTCAAAACAAATTTAATTTTCTACGAATGAAACTTGAGCTGCACAAACAATTTATAGTCATGCTCTAAAAGTGTTTTTTAACCAACCTTTTGTGTATATGATTTGGCGTAAATGAGGCTTTATTTTTCGCTAATAAACTTATAACCGTGATGCATACAGGTATTACTAACCAAACGTTCACTGACACATCACATTCAGGCGCATAGTACATACCCTTCACCTGCTCTTCTCAAAATTTTAAATGGAAACAAGATTCAGAGACTATAAAATTCATATTAAAGAACAGAACCACATGCTTCAACGAAGAAAATTTTTCTTATACCGCCGAAATATTGCAAGTAAAATAAATTTGAATACCTGTAACGCAATTTCGCATTAACTCTTCATCTATTAAGTATATCGTGAATGGCATTGCCATTTGTCGAGATTGCATAACAAGAATACGATCTTCTTTTATCAAATATTAGGTAAAAAAATTAAAAATTCATATTTCGAGTAGTCAAACCATTTAATTGCTGAAAAGAATAAGTCCTCGACCAGCAGTCAGTGTGAAATACTCTTCAGCTCTGTTGACAAATTTGGTATCTGTACCAGAATTAACTTGGAGAACAACTTCTGATATTTCTTTAAAAATGCGCATTCATTCTCAAGTTCAGCCACAGTTGCACCTAATATTCTCGTTCACCGAACACTTGCTTCACGTGACTTTCAGGTGAGTGCCATATAAGCTCGATAAAGGCTTTGAGCCCAACATTGCAGCTCCGTGACTACCTAGTCCTTCACATTTCCCGCAGCCTAGCGTGGGCAGATGCGTTTTCAATAACGAACGTTAGCTATTCAAGCCTTGTGGAAGACACGCTGCAATACTCAGAACTATTCCTGGCTCGTTTGAGTATCAAACGACCCATGTGTTCGTGCGGACAGCACCGCTGTAGCGATCGTTAGCGCTGTAATTGTAAACAAATTTACGCCTTCGACTAACACTATGTGGCGGCGATGCCCGTAAACTTATTCTCGGTCTAAGATTTTCATCCATCGTAGGGAAAATATCTGCTCTATCCGTTCTTACGGAAGTTCGATCACGTATTCAAGATTCAAAAGTCCGCTCCATGCATTGAGTTTTAATTCATATTCAGAATTTTTTTTTTAATTGGGAGGACGAAGATTTTTTACTTAAATAATTAGCATCTCACCAATTCTTCACTTCAATGCTGAATACTCTCATGTTAAACCGTTCAAATCACACTTTCAGAAGTTTTATTTTCCCGCTGCTAATGATGTGAACGCCTGATGTTCGTGCTACTTGTTTGCTCTACTTTCTTCACAGATGTCAGATGTTTTTCCCTCAATCGTCAACGCAAATATTAGAAGACTTGTCATATTCTATCATGTTCGTGTACAGAGTTTAAAACATTATGTCAAAAATAACTTTGGGATGCACACATTATCGGAAATAATTCCTCAAAATTGTACGTCTTGTGTGCGTCTGTCGGGAGCGTTGTTCTGCGAGTCTGAGGTTGGCTGTTCCGGTCGGGTCGAAGCTGAGGTGGGTCGTTGTGGCAAGATGGTTTTAGCAGAATACTTTTGAACTCTTTAGAATCCTATTGAAACTCCATAGAATACTTTGAATTTCCTTCACGTACTTACCGTGGAAGGTTACCTTGGTTTTTTAATGCAGCAAGTGTAAGGATCGTGTGTTGGCTTGGAGGCTTGTTCGGGGCCTTCGTTGGATGGTTAAAGGTTAACATCGGCATCTTTGGGATGCTTTATTTCCAATCAAGCCTGATACATATGATCTTAGCATTGGTTTTTCAAATGTCTTATAACTAAGCCTATATATAGGACACCATGACGGTTCCCCCGTAAAGCCGGTACCCATTTCCGACACCTGGGTTGAGTGGGGTATTGTGCTTGAGCTTTCCCTTATACCCAACGGGGAAAATCTTCGCGCCAGCGCTGGGAACGAACCCGCGACTTCCAGCATACAAGTCCGATCCCTTAACCGCTGTGCCACGGAGAGCACGGAGAGCATGGAGTTCTGTGGAGCGTCGGGCTGCGTCGTGGCATACTCTGCGTTCTCCACCTCTTGACACGGGACGGTGATGGAGGAGGCTGTACTTGGCTGGAACTGGGGCAATTCATTTTTCTAAAGATTCTTCCTGTGTCTGTTATCTCTTTAATGTTATTTTGTTTGTGTGAATGATTTATTTCTTTAATTTATGTTGCTTACTTCATGCTTAAATTTTCCAAGTGTCCTTGACAATTAACTTGGCCAGTTGGCCTTTAACTAGTTACTTCGGTAACCGTAAATATTAACTCAAAATCTTAACTTAAAAGAGTGCGGTTCAGCTAGTTTCTAGGTTTCGAAAGCGACCTGGTATCGACCTCTACTCGTTTACCTTATTTCTAACGCATTTGAACCTCTTACTATACTTACTATCTTTCACGCTATGGACACTTTCCTACTACTGATTCCTTCTGAATTTCTCAATAATTAATTCTTCGCCTAAAAGTTCCTACACTGAGTGCCATTTATAAGCTCAGGTGTGTATTTTTTTATTGTCTATGTCTTACTATCGTATTTCGTGAAATTCTTTGAACTTGTCAAATTGTTTCGTCAGCTTTGGTATCGGTCGTTAGTCCTTGTTTTAATACCAAGCAATTTCTTTCCTGCAGTACTTCTTGTCGTCGCAGCTCCGGTTCTTCCCCTTGATTGTCATCAGTCTGCTCCATTGAGGGATTGAACTTAGGTAATTAAAATTGAAACATTTGTTATTAGGCTACTGGTGAAATTTGCACTTAATCTCGTTCGTTAGTTCGTCTCGTTTGTTTTGGAGTTTTCGAGGTTTTCGTTCATTTTTTCTGAGTTGTCCTCCAGCTAGTGCTGAGTGTTGGTGGCCCATCCGTTCCACTCCCTGGTGTTGAGAGGATTCCAGAGAATCTCTTTGAAGGCGCGGCAGTCTACCTTCTGCGGCCTATAGCTTCCTGCGTGACGGTGTCTTGCCACTTTGACGCCGCTACTGTCTCACCTAATCCTTCAACTCACGCTCCGAACCTGCCTTTCGGACCTCAGCTCCGAACCTGCCTTTTGGACCTCAGCTCCGAACCTACCTTTCCAAGCTGGCTTTCCCTTCGACCTGGCCGGAGTGGTAGAACGGAATTTAACTAAACTGGTTGTCAATTTTCATAGGGTGATTGCGCCCATTTTAACGCAATAAACGTGCATCCTTAAAAATTTAAATGTAACTCTAATAAAATTAAACGGCATATTCTGCCTGCGACTTTAATAGGTCTCGCTGCTAAGGCGATGACCGCAATTTAACTGTTACACTGCCGCTGCAGTTTGTTTAATTTTCTAAATTAAAGCTTTGCGAAACTTTTCGCTTTTCCTTGACTCGATTGTGTGAGGACTTGAGGCCATTACTCCTCACAACATCTCATGAATCAACAATGGGATCAAATAAGCCCTGCAAAAACACAATTTCTCTTATTTTAGATCATGGTACATCGAAATTGAATGATAACAATTGAAAACTCCAAGTGAAAAAATTATATAAAAACCATTTAAATGAAACGTGTCAAGCCTAAGCTCATCATCTGTCATAATCTGCTAAGCAAAAAATCTTCCTGCATTGAATAAAATACATGATAAATTCACAAAATTGTTCATCATGTATTCAAATTATTTTCTAAATTAAAAACAATGACATGAGGCAAAAACAAAAAATCTAAAAATCATAACTTCACTATCCAGTATCGTTAATGTCACGAAACGGACAAGGCAGGTGCCTCATCCATGATCGTATTGAGGACTCTCAACCTCATAGTAGAAGGGAAAAATGAAAACATAGAGCGGAAATAACACAGAAGAATGAAATTCAGAACAGGTGGAAAATACAGACAAAGTAACTACTGATCAGCTCACCCCACGCCAGTACCTCAGTTCAACATGGGAACTAGCACATGGCCGCCATAGCCATGTGCTAGAGGTTCTGCCGCCGTGCGGCAGAGACCCGGGATCGAATCTCGGCGCAGGCAGTGGTGATTTTCTCTGTTGGGTATAGGAGCAAAATTCCAAGCACAATACCCCACTCTACCCAGGTGTCTGAAATGGGTACCGGTCTTGACCGGGGGAAAGCGTCATGGCGTCCTGGCGTTAGTTATAAGGCATTTGAAAATCCAATGGACAAGGTGATATGTATCAGGCTTGATTGGAAATAAAGCATCCGTAGATGCCTTCATTATTATTATTATTATTATTATTATAAATAAAACACCTGGCTAACATTTATTATTACTTTATTTAAGTACTGAAGAACACGTAAAATCGTTCGTTGAATTAATGACACGTGCGCGTTCATCCATACGCGTGGCAAATGTGAGAAGCCTACACTGCTGCAATGCCCAACCTTTGCGTTACAATTCACAATACAAGGGGATAGCAATGTAAAAAAGTTGTTACCTACAAAGGCCAAAGCACACAGTACAAAACGTACCGCGCATCACTGAACACGGCTAGCCCTGAGCGCGCGCGCTTTGTTACCCCAACACAACATCCTAGCTAGAAACACAGTCTACACAATCCTAGTCGATTATAGTGCGCGCCAACAAGCACGTAATCACGTCTATTACCCATGGTTCCTGTTAACCATACCGTACTAAGTAGGATAATGGAACATCCCCCTAGCTCGTCCTACATTTCAAAGAGCCTGTAAACTTGCTACGCTCTGTTGCTTGCATGATTTCCCTCTCAGTGTGACTGATAGGCGGTAGGCCATGACACTTCAGCTTGGTGAGCGCCTTTTTTTGGGGGGACTGCGCTGCAGTCCGAAGTAGTTTAGACTCCCACATCGCAGAGAATCTTAAGCCGCAGAGTTCACACCCGACCTCTCCTCTGAGAACAAGGAGCAAATTGAGTGATCTAGATTCCTACCGAGCATGATTATTTTTTATCCGACTACATTATGAAACCGACAAAGATGCATCAAGTGGAAGTTTAGTTTTTATGATTGAGTTTACTTGACAGACAAAATTGCCTGTTCCCCACAAAATGAATTTAAACTAACTCTCTCCCCACATTTTAATTTCACTGCTGACCAAAGCATCCCATTCAAATGAATTCCCTCTGAGAAATAATTCAAGTAATTCTTTCACCCCCATATTAAAGTGAAACTCTAAGCCTGAGAACAATCTAAAAATGAAAACCCAAAGAACTAATAGGCATTCTAATATCAAAATGAAGATCACTGCTCCCCGTTTGAGACAACAACTTCAATGAAAATATAAAGACTGCACTTTGTTAACACACGGATATTCTGAATTCCCATTTTATCCCATTTCAAATAAAATCGAAACACCCCAGTTGAACATGGTATTTGAACAAATACAAAGACTGATTCTCACCTCCCCTCGAAGATCTCGGATCCCTACATGTTTCACTCAGTCAGGAGTACGCAGAAATAAACCGGCTGTTTGTTCAAGCCTACCTTATATATCTCCCTCGTACAACGAACGCGCATCCGCTGAGCGGAGGCCCGCCAATGCCGGAGGTTTGCTATTGGCTATCCCTCGAGCGTCACTTCCTTGTGCTACGTGTCCTTCTCCCCAATTTGAAATTACTCCGCTCTACCCTCTCAAACACAAACACCCCTTAGTTCCCTTGCTCGTTGAAAATAATCTTTTTTAACCCACTATTTTCCTATGCTATGCATTGAAGTTACCCTCGTCTTATTATGTATGCAGTTTAGCGCACTAGCTTTCAATACAGCCGCTACCCCCTACGTACACCTCCCTTCTCCTGATGTCATCCAACCCTCTATCGGTCCGCGCAGTGTACGGCTGAGTCTTGAGCGCCGGCGCTCTAGGCATACATAGTACATATTTATCCTAAATATCATTACATTAATGCGAGTTAAACGGAAAAAAATATAGGCGTATAACTAAAATGCGGAACGGGCTCAAGAACAGTTTACTAGCGAAAAAAAAATCTCATCAAAAAGAAAAGGAGTGAAATGAGTGTGAGAAAGAAAAAGAGAGGAGAAAAAAGGAAAACTTTGAGGAAGAGATAGAAAAAACTTCAAGAGACTGTAGTAAAATTGGAATCCTTCGTACATATTAGATTTATGCGAATATTGTTGCACCAGGGTAAGCACTCTGCGTATCATTCAGGGCTGGTTTCAATTTTTGTATATACAGTGACTCAAAACATACGCAGCTCGCAAGAATTCGAAGCATAGTCTAAAATTTTAAATTGGTCGTTACTGATAATTATCAGTAACGACCAATTTTAATAAGAAATTTAAAAACTTTTTTTTTACTGGAGATGTGTAAACTGATATAGACTAATTCGGGTACGCTTATTTCAAAAATCATAACCGTTTTGCTGTATCACGTCAGGATTTTCAGTTACAGAAATACTCTTCTTTCTGCTTTCAGTGTCGTCTGCGCGTCTGTGTCTGCTTTCGACGTATATCTACAGCAGTGAAAATGAAGGCCGCCTACTTTCACTACTTCGGGTGTAAGGTGGGGGACCAAGAAAAGAGCTGGGCACCACACATATGCTGCACAAGCTGCCACACAGGCTTGACTCAGTGGTTGGTGGGCAAGCGCGCGAGCATGCCATTTGCGGTGCCCATGATATGGCGTGAGCAACAGAATCATCATGATGATTGTTATTTCTGCTGCACAAGCATCGCCGGCTTCAACAAGAAGAATAAAGGCCACATCAAGTACGCTTACTGCGTCTCTGCTCGTAAACCTGTGCCTCATGACGACGAGAACCCCGTTCCGACACCTCCAGCTGATCCGAACATACCTGTAAGCAGTGGCGAAGAGGATGGTGATGATGAACCTTTTGAACCCGACACTCAAGAACCACATCTTTTGAACCAGGGAGACTTAAATGATCTTGTAAGAGATCTCTCGCTGTCAAAGGCGAAAGCAGAGCTGCTTGGATCAAGGCTGCAGCAGTGGAATCTACTTGAACCTAACACCAAGATTTCCTTGTTCAGAGCACGTCACAAAGACATGGCTGAGTTCTTTGAGATGGAAGACAAGATGACATTCTGCAGTGACATCAACGGTTTGTTGAAAGAACTTGGGTGTAATCACGATCCTGCAGACTGGCGCTTCTTCATCGACTCAGGGAAGAACAGCTTGAAGGCTGTTTTGCTCCACAATGGCAACGAGAAACCATCAGTCCCACTAGCTCACGCGTTCGGCATGACAGAGACCTATGAGACTATGCGGCAGCTGCTTCATTCCATCAAGTACAATGACTTCAAGTGGCACATCTGCGGAGACTTGAAAGTGATGGCGCTGCTGTTAGGGCTGCAGTCAGGCTACACAAAATACATGTGCTTCCTTTGTCTCTGGGATAGCAGAGACGACATGAATAACTGGACGAAGAAAGATTGGAAAGAGCGGAAGGAGCATGTACCTGGTCGATACAACGTAAAACATGTCACCCTTGTTGACCCAGCCAAGATTTTCCTTCCACCACTCCACATAAAGACTTCTAAATTTCATTGAAATCCTGACTTCTAGGCAATGGGAATATTTCTGTAACTGAAAATCCTGACGTGATACAGAAAAACGGTTATGATTTTTGAAATATATATATATATATATATATATATATATATATATATATATATATATATATATATATTTGTGCACATGGACCCGTACAGTGCTGCTTTATGTTGAAATGGGAAGGTGCTCCAAACGGGCGTCCCGTGCGATGACTTCTTCCGGCATGCTCTGCGACTCTCAAAAACAGTGCTCGGTGAGTTGATCCCATACACCGCGATGAGTAATGCGCACAACTAAATTCATAAATGAGAGATCGCCAGCCCTTGGGTAGGTCATTTATGAGCGAAAGAAACCTCTAATTGTGAATTTGTTCAATAGAATTATGCGAAAGCGAGTTATCGAAATTTATTTACCAAGGAAATTAAGAACTGTGGCTATACAAAATATTAATTAAATCTTCCTGAACCATGCGGAAAAAGATGAACTGCTCCCAGAAAGGGGATTCCATTATTTAATGATGAGCTTTATTCACAAATAAAGAACTGTCAAGAATTGTCATGCACTGCAACATGACGAGTGGGCCTCAGCAGCAGCTGCGTCAACCACGGCAGCACAGTAAGCAGTGAAGCGGCAGGCGACGTCTCATAGGCTGCAAGAAAAAAACGAGCTAAGCACACTTCGTATTATGGAGCTGATGCCCTTCCAGTATAGGTAAATACGAGCCAAGCCCAGAAGATAGTTACAGACTAATAGTTGAGCGCGATGCCACGAGATGACAAATTAAAGATTAAAGCTTACAGATGACAGATTACAGATTTTTACACAAGGCGCGAAGCCACGAGATTACAGATTGAAGATTAAAGATTACTAAGTTGGGTGCGAGGCCACGAGATTACAGATTAAAGATTAAAGATTAAAGATTACTAAGTTGGGCACGAGGCCACGAGATTACATAGATTACGCAGACTCCTAAGTTGGGCGCGAGGCCACAAGATTACATAGATTACGCAGACTCCTAAGTTGGGCGCGCGGCCACAAGATTACACAGATTACGCAGACTCCTAAGTTGGGCGCGAGGCCACAAGATTACACAGATTATACAGACTCCTAAGTTGGGCGCGAGGCCACAAGATTACACAGATTATACAGACTCCTAAGTTGGGCGCGAGGCCACAAGATTACACAGATTATACAGACTCCTAAGTTGGGCGCGAGGCCACAAGATTACACAGATTATACAGACTCCTAAGTTGGGCGCGAGGCCACAAGATTACACAGATTATACAGACTCCTAAGTTGGGCGCGAAGCCACGAGATTAAAGATAAAGAACACGATAACAAGAATTGAATTAGATTTCAGGGTTCATCGGTACAGATTGAGCAGCGAGCCACATATCGAAACGATACTAAACCTAAGCTAAGGACAGTCGGCAAACATTGGAGAGTCCATCTCACCTTAGGCCAGGCTCATTGAGCTCGACGACATGAAGCGAGGGGCGCAGCCATCGAAGTGGGGCGCAGCCATCGAAGTGGGGCGCAGCCATCGAAGTGGGGCGCAGCCATCGAAGTGGGGCGCAGCCATCGAAGTGGGGCGCAGCCATCGAAGTGGGGCGCAGCCATCGAAGTGGGGCGCAGCCATCGAAGTGGGGCGCAGCCATCGAAGTGGGGCGCAGCCATCGAAGTGGGGCGCAGCCATCGAAGTGGGGCGCAGCCATCGAAGTGGGGCGCAGCCATCGAAGTGGGGCGCAGCCATCGAAGTGGGGCGCAGCCATCGAAGTGGGCGCAGCCACCAAGGCATCCCTCCGCTCAACGGACGCAAGCCGGCCAGAGTGTCGCCAGTTGCCGCCACCTAACTCTTCACACTATCATCTTAAGTTGATGATGACCTAATGAAGAAGCGATAAATAAAAAGATGAATAATCGTCCACTTGATGAGATATATTCCACTGTAGAGTGGTCGACTCAGCTAATACTAGCGAGTTCAAGAAATAGTGACGGAGACACTGCTCGCTTGCGCGGCGCAACGTCAAAAGAGCCGTCCAGAAAAAGGGGCGAGTCAGGCTTACTTAAACTTGCTCGCATCTAAGAAATGTGGATGGGGCTCTCAATGTTTGCCGACAACTATTATATTACAAACTTGACAAAGATCACAGCAAACTAATTTTGAACAAAGATTATTTAATACATTTAGGAACACTTAATACAGCTAAAGAAAATTTAACACTGGGAAAGAACATTACGCACAGGCAAACACAAATACATGAGAACACGAAAAGCATGCGTTTTGTACAGTGGCACATTTTTCAATTTTTCAGAGAGCCAAAATATGGTAGTACGCAATATATAATAGATTAAATTAGTTCAGAATCTCTAGTACCATACACATTTTAAAGAATTGCATTAATCAATTGAAAAAAGTCAATAACAGGAAAACCGTTTTAAGAGGCGCAAGACTTGAGGAACTCATATTCATAGTGAAGGTTATCACAGGTTGTACAAATACTATAGACTCTATTGTTAAAAGTGAATAGACTGCATTAAAAAATATACAGTAGAAACTAAAGAAGCTGATACCTAAGCCGGTGAAACTCTATTTTCAATATTTTCAATAAACAGAAGTAAAAAATCTATTGTCCACCCTGTAAACTTCAACATCAAGAAAATTAAGAGAATCTTCGTGTTCTAAATCTTCAGTACCTTAAGACTAGGATGCTGTACATTCAAATATTGCAGAAATAATTGCACATCAGTTTCACAGAACAAAGACGTCTCGTATCGTCTACATAACGCATGTACAGCTAGGATAGGCTTAAAAATGGACAGACAGTTTAGAGCCACAATTTTTCATGGAAACACATAAAAATGTTTGCAAAAATGAACCGGCTGGAAGGCCCACACCCAAGCCTTCAATTTGTTTGTAAAGATAACCGTTAATCAGAAAAAAATGCATTAAGCACAGCAAGTTCAAAAAAATGTTAAAATCATTTCGATTTAATCCTATGACTAAAGAAGCTGGACTAGTAAACAGGAACTGAGACAGATATCGATAATTTCCGACAAAGGAACATTAGTGAATAAATTCTCTACATCGAAAGATGCAATACAACATTCATTCGCATTTTCTACGCTTGTAATACACTTCTTGAAGTTTGATGAATTGAACAGATGTCGAAGATATCAAATATAGGGGTATGTGTGCTCAATGTCTCCCATAGCTTTTGCCATTCTTTCTTGCAACTTCCTTGAATACAACCATGAGCTAATGCCCTCTGAACGCAACTTATACCTTTTCCTCTGGAGAGTTTTCAACAGTTTCAGCAGATACCTATGAGCACTGACGGATTAACCAACTGGACTCTCGCTTCTTCGCCGCACTCTAAGATCACCACATTCATCGTTCTTGTCACTTCGTCATCAGTGGTACAAGGATGATGGGCTAAATCGTCATCAAGTGCCAGCCTCCGTCCAGCTCGTCGCGTCTGCTTCTCTGGCACGCCTTCTAGACGCTCGGGAGCAGGACCATCTTCCGCCCACACGCCTACCCTGCACCTGTGCATCGTGGGAATATTCAGCGTCTGCAGCGATAGTACGCCTTACCAATTGGCATTCAGAGGTTAGTTGCTGGTAAGCTTGGCGCTAGCTTATGGGGGATTCTGATGTCAATTGAGCACAACTACCGAACCTAATTGCCTGGTATATACCCAAAAATTTATCATTTATAGCTCATAACTTATAACTTGTTACTTATAACTAATCGTGCCTAAGCGCACCCTTATATAACTAATCGTGCCTAAGCGCACCCTTATATAACTAATCGTGCCTAAGCGCACCCTTATATAACTAATCGTGCCTAAGCGCACCCTTATATAACTAATCGTGCCTAAGCGCACCCTTATATAACTAATCGTGCCTAAGCGCACCCTTATATAACTAATCGTGCCTAAGCGCACCCTTATATAACTAATCGTGCCTAAGCGCACCCTTATATAACTAATCGTGCCTAAGCGCACCCTTATGCAACTAATCGTGCCTAAGCGCATCCTTGAACAACTAATCGTGCCTAAGCGCACCCTTGAACAACTAATCGTGCCTAAGCGCACCCTTAAATAACTAATCGTGCCTAAGCGCACCCTTGAACAACTAATCGTGCCTAAGCGCACCCTTAAATAACTAATCGTGCCTAAGCGCACCCTTAAATAACTAATCGTGCCTATGCGCACCCTTAAATAACTAATCGTGCCTAAACGCACCCTTATAACAACTGTCAATCTTAATTACTTATTCCTAATACCGAAAACTAAACTCGCCTTTTCCTCTGTTCCAACCAGGCAACGGGAGATGAAGGGATTGGCGGAGGATGAGCGCCTTGTCGTCCTTCGAAACTCCGGAAGTTCTCGGAGTACTTTGTTAACGTTTAAATTCATCCGCAACGGTATTTTCTATGTCACCACTTACTCAGTAAAACAAAGTGCTCCCGGCTATATCGGTATTTAATTTCTCAATCCTTTCTAAAATCTTTCGTAACAGAGGATATTCATTAGATGTGAAGAGGTTTAGTATTGGTACTAAAACTTTTGTTAGGGTGTACGGAGCACACTTGTACGCAGCAAAAATCCCATGAAATTGAAAAGATTCCAAGAAATCAGGTTTATGAATCTTCGGCAGAGAAACAAAGCACC
Organism: Morinoia aosen; assembly: GCA_030386875.1. Classification (NCBI taxonomy): domain Eukaryota; kingdom Metazoa; phylum Arthropoda; class Malacostraca; order Amphipoda; family Talitridae; genus Morinoia; species Morinoia aosen. The sequence continues at coordinate 14,898,722 of CM059569.1, read as the reverse complement.
GGGTTGTGAGCCTGAAATGAAAAGTCGTTAATATAGATCTTCATTAAGTAGATCAAGGGTAAATTGCGTAAAAAGTTTTCAACTTTATCTTTTAACAAGCAAACAGTGTATTCACTTTACTCAACAGAGCCCATAGAATTTGTTCCACCTGTGATAACCTTCACTATGTATGAATAAGAGTTCCTAAAGTATTACTTCTCTTTCAACGGTATCCCTGGCGTTGTATTATGTAAATCGATTAATATTTTACTTTCAAATGGGTATAGCTCAAGAGAACCTGGTCGAATTTCATCTGTTATGTACTGCGCACTACCATATTTTGACTATCAGTCTTAAATATTAAAAATGAGCAACAGTTCCTAATATCCTTAGCAAATAAATTTCGCTAACTCGCTTTCGCATAATTCTATTGAATAAATTCACAATTAGAGCTTCCTATATCTTTAAACATGACTTACCCAAGGGCGGGTGATCTCTCATTTATGAATTTAGTTGTGCACATTGCGCATTGCGGTATGTGGGATCAACCCACCGAGCACTATTCATGAGAGTCGCAAAGCATGCCTGAAGAAGTCATCGCAAAGGACGCCCGTTAGGAGCACCTTCCCATTCCAACATAAAGCAGCACTGTATGGGTCCATGTGCACAAATTATCAGTAACTATCAATTTAAAATTTTAGACTATGCTTCGAATTCTTGTGAGCTGCGAATGTTTAGAGTCATTGTATATACAAAAATTTATACCAGCCCTGAATGATGTGCTGAGTGCTCACCCTGGTGCAACAACATTCGCATGAATCTAATATGCATGAAGAATTCCAATTTTAGAACAGTCTCTAGAAGTTTTTTATATCTTCCTCTATGTTTTCCCTTTTTCTCCTCTCTTTTTCTCTCTCATACTCATTTCCCTCATTCTCTCTCGTTGATAAGATTTTATTTTAGCTAGTAATCTGTCCTTATGACCGTTCCGCATTTAAGCTGTACTCCTATATTTTTGTTTTTTTCCGTTTAACACGCATTTACGATACTGGAACGTGAAGTTAGTTATGGCATACCCTAGTTACTAACATACACTTAGTGCTGTGCCTTGTTTGTCCATTTCGGTGAAAGCACATATGAAGTAAGGGGTGAGAAAATAAGGTAAATGTGTAGCGTTGGTCAGTAATCGGTTTTTAAATTTTCGGTGCCTAAACATAAAAAATTAGATCGAAATAAACAAGTTTTCATCCATGCACTTTCCGTCGGAAATGAGTATTTTACGAGTTATAGCGGTAAATGACATACCGCCACTCAAGTGTTTGAAGCGGCAAGTAATTCATCGACCGCGCGTCTGGCAACACTGTGATGGACGCTCTGATCCAACGCACTCGAATGTTCGAGCGCGTTCCCGCCATCTACGACGAAAGTTCACATACCGCTATAATTCGTTATTTTTGAGTGATAATTTCTATTGTGTTATTAACTAAAAGATGCTAGAAGTGAGTTCAGGCTCCGCAAGTCTCGCGGGGTGAGCTAATAATAAATAACAAAGTATTCAAACGTACTTTAACAGCTCAATCGCGCAAAAAAATAAAATCTACCTCTCTAACTCGTAAAATACTTATTTGCCACAAAAAGTGTATAGAAGAAAAGTAGTTTATTTCGATGTTATTACCATGATTCAAGCAACAAAAATTCGTTAATATATTAGTAGCTGTTTATTTGATCGCATTCGTCATCTAAGACGAAAATTAACAGGTCAATATTGAATTTAATGTTGTCAACAACTTGCATAATTTCAATACAAAAGTTAAGTAATTGGAAAAATTTTAAGACGTTTTAGACGAATGACATTTTGCTCGAAAATGCTTAGTTTTCGAGATATAGCATAAATAAAGTTCAGGCAGGAATAGCATTAACGGCAGTGTCGATATGGCTCTTCCGGCGTTTCGCGGACGCGGACCATGCCAAGTTTTTTGACGGGAATCCTCGGCCTCGGTATGGTTGAGTTAAATTAAGTTGGTTTAGGTTTATTTAGGTTAGTCTAGGCTCCTGAATTTAACTAACCTAACTTTACTTAACCTAACCTCACCTATTGTTACGTTAAAACCGTATTTCTGCTTATTTAAGTGTCCGTTTGTTCAATTATGTAAACAACGTTCCTATAACTTCAGAGTTAAATATATCGAAAACAAAGCATTTGCGAGCACAATGTCATTCGTGTAAAACGTCTTCCATTGTACCATATTACCCACATTTGTCAACGAAATAATTTTAATCGTTGAAAACAATTAATCCAATATTGACCAATTAGCATACCGCTATAACTCGTAAAATACTCATTTCCGACGGAAAGTGCATAGGTGAAAACTTGTTTATTTCGATCTAATTAACTTAGTTTAGGCAACGAAAAGTGGAAAATCGATTACTGACCAGCGTTACACATTTACCGAACATAATGAAATATATTGAAAGCTAACGAGTGTTTGAAACGTGTAAGGCAGTAACACAATCTAGCCAGGCGTGATATCGTCTTGGAAGATTATGGATGAAGAAACTGCAATACGGCCGGGTGCGCTGAGTTGGTACCTCGGGGGTTTCAGAGTGAGGGGCGTCTGGCGGACTCTGGTTATAAATGGGTGGGCAGCTGAAACCCCCGGTAAATGTTGAGGATTAACCGGGAATCGATATTTAATTTTTCAGTGCCTAAACATAGTTAATTAGATCGTAATAAACAAGTTTTCTTCTATGCACTTTCCGTCGTAAATGAATATTTTACGAGTTATAGCGGTGAATTAGTTACCGCAACTCATGTACTTGAAGCGGAAAGTAATTCATCGAGCCCGGCGAATGGCAACGCTGCAATGGAGTCTCGCTTCCCGCGCGCTCGTTATCAAAGACGAAACTAAATCTACCGCGCTAACTCGTAAAATATTCATTTGACGAAAAAAATATACAGATGAAAAGTAGTTTGTTTCGATTTTATGACCATGATTCAAGCAACAAAAATTAGAAAATAAATGAGTAGCTGTTTATCCGAGCGCATTCGACATCATAGACGAAACTAAACCTACCGCAATAATTCATAAAATACTCATTTACGACGGAAAGTACATAGAAGAAAACGTTAATTTCGATCTAATTCACTATGTTTAGGATTCGAAAAGTGGAAAATTGATTCCCGGTTAATCCTCAACATTTACCAAGCCCCCTATGGGGTTTGGTTACCCAGTGTGTTTGAATGCACTTCAGTATGTATAAAATCTTAATTGGGAGATAATTATAATCTTCACTTGTCATATTATTAATGGATAACTCTAAGTGCTGCATAGTAGAACTTTTCTCCTTTCTGCCAAACCAGACCCAGCTCTGACTAGAGAAACATACGCTCAGCCGTGGAGCTGCATGGAGACCTCTTCGAAGCTCCAATAAACTCCAATTAAATGATAAAAAGAAGGAATATGAAGTTCTGATATTTAGACTTAATTTTTTTACCTCGTGTCATTGTGTTGTTCAGAAATCAATTCGATGACTTGAATCGCAATTTTGTGAATTTATCGAGTTTTTATTCAATGGATGGATATTTTTTGGTTTGGTGATTATGACGAATGATAAGCCGAGACTTTAAACATTTCAGTAAAATGTTTTTAACTTTATTTTTGCAAACACTTTCATAGTTTAACTGCTAAGCAGAAATGATATACCTAAATTATATTTTTACTGTGAGAGGAATTATTGAAAGACAAATTAACATTGTTTGTCAATTGAAATGTAAGTTAAACAATTAGTTTTCGTCTTTGACACATTCAATTTTATTTATTAGAAATTTAATTGGAACCTTATTAATTTTGGATGTGTTTTAAATTCCTTTTAATTCAAATCGAATTTTGCTCCGTGATAAACACGTTTGTAACACATTTAATTTTCATGCTTTCTCTAACGACCCGGAACAAAATTCATAGCCCTGTTTCCAGCTTAATTAAGGGTCATCATGACATACAAATATTTTGCGCAACATTTTAGTTATCATCTAGCACTATTGGTATCACGGACACGTAAATAAGCTGAAATACTGTATTGACATAACGCTAGCTGAGGTTAGGTTAGGTAAAGTTTTATTGAAATCAACTAACCTGAGTAAACCTTAAATAACTTAACTTTGCCGTACTGACATCGGTGGATTTGTCCCGCAAAAATGGCAGCGCATGTTCGGTATCCGCCTTACACCAGAAGAGCCATATCAAAAATGCCGTTAATGCTATTCTTACCTGTACGTTATTTATGCTATATCTCGAAAACTAAGCATTTGCAAGCACAATGTCATTCATGTAAAACAAATTCAAATCTACCATAATATCGATACACTCCTGATCAAAAGTTTAAGACCACCTGAAAATTTGGAAAAATGACAACTTTTCAGTGAAAATAATTAAATGCATTCAATTAGGGATCGTTAATTACTAAAGGTAACAGGTGCGAAAGACGGAAAATAACAATTGTAACAATTTATTAAGAAATCAACACTTTTAATGAAATGACTTCTTTAGTTGATCATAATTATAAGACCAGGGTAAAAAAAATTAGTTTAAGGGTAATTTCCGTCATTTTAGATTAGTTACAGATTGGTACTGATAGCGTCAAGGTTTCACCATGCCCAAAGCAAGCAAACTTTCCGAATTTGAACGTGGTCGAATTGTCGAACTGCATAAGCAAGGATTGTCGCAACGCGCAATCGCAGCTGAGATTCACCGCATTAAAACTGCAATTTACAACTTCCTAAAGGACCCAGAGAATTATGGAACACCAAAATATAGTGGTAGACCGGAAAAAATTTCACCTGCATTAGGTAGGAGAATAAAACGGGTGGTTTCTTAAGACAGAGGGTCTTCCATGCAAATTAAGGCCCTCACAGGTGCTAATTGCAGTGCAGTAACGATCAGGCGGCACTTACGACAAAACGGCACGAAGAACAAAAAGCGTCGTATACAAGGTCCTTGGTTGCTTCAACGTCACAAAGTGGCCCGTTTACAGTTTGCTCGTGAGCACCAAACATGGAACGTTGAGAAGTAGTCTCAAGTTTTGTTTTCTGAGGAGAAAAAATTAAATACGGATGGTCCTGATGGCCCCCAACGGTACTGACATGACAAAGAAATCCCTATCGAAATGTTTTTCACGTGCCATAGTGGTGGAGGCTCCGTTGTGGTATGGGGCGTATTTTCCTGCAGAGGAACCATGGAGCTTCAGGAGGTGCAGGGTCGTCAAACAGTTGCTGGTTACGTTGGAATGCTGCAAAGTTCATCTTTGTCATCTTTGTCATCTTTGTCAAAGTTCATCTTTGTGGTGATGGATGGATTTTTCAGCAGGATAATGCATGGGCCACACCGCCCGCCAGACTACGACTTTCTTTCAAGAAAATGGGGTCACTGTTTTGCGTCATCCAGCATGTTCGCCGGACTTAAACCCAATAGAAAATGTTTGGGGATGGGTGGCGAGAGAGTTTTTTATGGAAATGGTAAATAATTTTCGTCAGTAAACGAACTTCGTGCTGCCATCTTCAGGAGCTGGGACAAACTTCCTCGAGCCCTCATGGAAACCCTCGTTTCTAGTATGCCACGAAGAATTTTTGAGGTTATTAAAAAGAATGGAGGCAGTACTCATTACTAAGTTCAATGTTTGCTCACCTCAATGTCGTTGAAGAAAGATTTCCTATGACTTTTGTAGGTGGTCTTATCATTTTGATCAACTTAAAAAGTCATTATTCATTAAAAGTGTTGATTTCCTAATAAATTTTTGTAATTGTTTTTTTTCTCTTTCTCACCTTTTACCTTTAGTAATTACAAATCCCTGGTTGAATGCATTTAATGATTTATCACTGAGTGACATTTTTCTAATTTTCTAATTTTCTAAGTGGTCTTAAACTTTTGATCAGGAGTATATGTCGTAACGAAATTATTGAAATCGTTTACAACATTAAATTCAATATTGACCAGAAATTTGTCCCCGGCCGTACTTGCAATGCAAGTTTTCGTACGGTTCATTTTCCTTGTTCCTGTCGCAATGGACAGGGCTAGTAACGCACCATAGTGTTGATAACGACCTATATTATTTTAGGAATTCCAACAAAAACTTTCGTTCGTCTTCAGTGGCTTTAGAAGTCATAGTTTTGTTACTTGAGAAGACCACAACATCAAGCAGCTCAACGAACTGCTGTGAATTTTAGAACACAACTGCGGTTTGTTGACATAATTTTTGTTGACGACAAAATCATTGCCAGATTGCGCAAAAAATCCTCAAACACTTATGGAATCGTACAATCATTTTGTACAATCACGCAACCACTCCCTGCATGGTCAATAAGCTTGCACTATCACTGTTTGCGCAAATTATTTGTACGTTAAGGAGGCCTTAATATCAATGAGCAAAAATTGAAGTTTCCACACGCTGCATTGTGCACACAATCCCTTTCAAACGCCCATTTTGCTAAGCGTATTTTTAAAAACTAGCTAAAAAACACTAATTGCTCAAAAACCATCTATCGTAGAATGATGGGTTTCGTCTTTCACTTGTTGCGAAATTTCTCCTTTTTTACTGACTCCAAGCTTTTTATTGTCGAGTGCATGATTCGGGCGCAATGGTGCTCAGAGGGGGGGACTATTCTCTTCGGCTTTGCGCACGACATACATTTTTTAAATTCATTCTCACGTTACACTTTGAGATGTGAAAGACAAGAAAATATCGTTCATGTGCAAAAATACCGTATTAAAAAAGCACCTGTTTCTAAAACTAATTCCCAAGTTAAATTTCTACTGAAGCTCTTCTATTCCCATTTAAATACGTATGTGCTCGCCATTGTTCTCGAGACATTTTTGGATTCCTTTCTCCTTTTCCTCTTTACTCTTCTAATTAGCTCAGAATTATTTTCAAGAATGATAAAATTAATTGTGATTACGTCACGAAAATCTTGCACGTCTTTGGCAAGCGTCTTGACTGCACAGTCCTTCAAGGATCTCTTATATGAGGAAGAAATCACATGGCGCGTGGTCTTACACGGGCTCAGCCGAGCCGCCAACAGCACCAACCCTGCGCCGGGTGATTTTTCCCTTAGGGGCTTTATGAAAGAATGTTTCTTGAAGAAAACTCTTATAAACTGTAAATGAAAATCCCCTTCAAGTTGAGATTGCTATTAATTCGAGTCTTTGGCTATTACGTTGGTCAAAATTCACGTTCTTTTCGATTAACTAATTACACTAATAATACAGGTTGGTTGTAGTGTGGCCTCGGTCTGTCACAAAAGTCAGTATGAAAAATTTCCCATTGTTTCTTCCTCAAGTTTTCAAAATTATTGTTTGGAATAAATATTGCGTTAGTTCAATCATCATGCAAATAAGTACTATCAACAGCGTCTTAGGGGAAAAATTTATACATTATGTACCATTAAGAAGGCCACGTCAGTCCGTCCGTACGCATTGGGAACTTTATAAGGTTAGGTCCGAAGCAAAGATGTTAGGGTAGGTTTGTTAAGTTTAAGATACGTTCGATTAAGTTGTGTTGGGTATGTACAGTTAATAAAGGTTGGGTTAAGTTAGGATAAGTAAATATAGGTTGGGTCATATTAGCTCGGCTAATGTTCCGTTAAGTACGGATTGAATAAGATATGCTAGATTAGGATCGGTTGGGAAGGAGAGGGTAGATTATGTTAGGTCGAGGAGGTTTTTGATAAGGAAAAGATTGGTATGAGTTAATTGGGTTACAATATCAATGCATTTTTATTCATTCTTGAAAAAAATATATTACCTTGCGGGAGGACAAATCATTGCGGTACGGGTGGACTGGAACTATCCGACCCAAAAGCGAGCCAAGGGTGGGTCAATAATTCATAAATATTTTCCAAAAGTTTCTTGGGTTCATTCAAATGAATCACAGTAAGAGACAGTAAAATTAGTGTTGGGTTTACTTAATTAGTAATGACTTGATTGTTCGGTAACAGTGAAATTTTCATAGTAAAAAGTTAGTTTAGTTTGGCTGCATCGCGTTGGTATTACGATCTGTTTGTGAAGCACGTGATGAATTAAGAACAGAAAAAGTCGCAAGCCCATTGAAGAGAGATCATAGATTATGTCTATAAAATAACTCGAACGCTCGCTGCAACCTTTAGATTGTTTTGCATTTTTCAAGACGCAATGAAAACAAATTTATTTCTTCAATGATTTCACAGAGATAATTGACCTTACAGCAAACGATAACGTTAAAAGTATTTCCAAATGCAAACTAATATCCTACAGTCTATCATGAACTAAGTTGTAGCCTTCCATTAGTGATTGAGGATGACGTTCCTGAGCCAATAGGGGCGCGGTTTCAGTATCCTATGACAGCCAATCAGCGCGCGGGCTGCCAAGCACTCTCGTGAGCAAACACTTTACTGCCGAAAGTGTCTCTCCTTTTACTTCTTTTTCCACTCATTGACATCGATCATGGTTGATTGCTTCCGGGTTTGACAGCGTTTACTTAAGTGCACTTCTTTGTTTTTCGAAACGTAATTTGAGTAATAGCGTAACTCATCATCAACAATACTCTAAAAGCTAGGTTCGGAGAGGATATATTTTTACGAGTTAGTAGGAATAGTAGTCACATCACTCTATCAATTATCTGTCGAAATCTTAATTTTTCCAGGTAGAAGGCAATCATTTCTGTTCATTTGTTCCCAAATAAATATTTATAAGATTTTGGACTCTAAGATAAGATAAAAGGAGTGACACAACGCGACACTATTGTTTGTGGCCAATGCAATGAGGTTCAATTGAAAAATTTAATGTGCTGTATTTCGGAAGTTTCTTTGGCACATCCTTCGAAGAGAAGCTTAAGATAAACTTGTTCGGTGACGTTGCCTAAATGCAAGCAATATCAAACTAGATTAATTTCTGTCAATTCTTGATTTTCATTTCATTTAATATCTTTGTGTCATAAATTCACTGCTACAACCTATAGTAGATTCTGCTGATTTTGATAACTAGGCTTCCAGGGAATTTAGTTACTCAGCTTCTAACATTTTTTCAACTGCAACCTTTACCATTACATATAAGAAACAAGATCACCCATGCCTTTTTCTGTCGGGTTGTTTCATACATAGTTTTTAATCTAGAAATTTGTTGCAGACCAAACGTTTTACGCCAGTGAAAATAATTTAACATCCATGTTCGACACCGTTGGAATCCCCTGGTAAATATACTTAACGAAATATCACTCGTGGACTGGTCATTTTAAGCAGACCGTATATTAACACGGTAAGTCGAGGCCCAAGAAAACTGCAAAATTCTTTCGTACCCAACAGTGCAATGCTTGAATTTGGACGAAATAGAAACGAAGTGGAATTTTCCCCATGTATATTGTGAAAACAGTGTCTTTTGTTACTCTCTATGTAACGACTGGAAGAAGAGCGTGGTCGTTGACAACGAAGCAATCCAGCGAGATAATCTGAGTTTACCAGTAGATAATGGTTTACATCATAATTTTCAGTTAAAAAAATAAAGACGAACGGTTTTTAAGATATTTTTTGTACTCTGCTTCATTTCTTCGACTCGAGAATTTTTTGCTGAAATTTTTGTTGTCCGTAAAACCATTTCACTCAATTCCTACCGAACGGAATCAGTTAGCATGAGTATGAAGCTGGCTCACAGTTTCCAATATGGCCGCTGGGAGCGCGGCGTGTGCTGGAGAGGTGTGAGCCGACCTCCTTAATTAGTGCACTATAGGCCCCGTCTCAGCGGGCCACATCCACTCAACTGCAGATCTGAGCCCCGCCGTCCTGAATGACGGCGGTCGGGGCTAAGAGATCATGTCGGCATGATCTAATCCATGAGATCTGGTGAACTGATGTCTGCTTACTTTCTGCTCATGCAAGAAATCGAAGGGCTTGAATAAATATTATAATCGCACGCGTAGAAAAGCAAAGTGACCAATTTTTTAAATAATGAAAGCAAAACGAACGAGGGTTGTATAAATGAATAAAATGTTCAACTGCAGACCGTGAAAATTTATGACAGTAGAGTTGTTCTTTTGTTATTTGTCACTCCAGAGCATCTGGCAGCTGCCAGATGAACATCACCCGCCAGCGCCCAGCAATGTCTCGTGTTCGATGTCTTCATCTTCTCTCTCATCAAGTAGATAAGCATTAGCGTTCCATAATCAGTAGTGTTGAGAATTGTCATCACAAAAGAGCTTAAAAGCATCTAAATATTTGCATTTCGGCAAACAAGGTAATGACGCATGATTGCGACCAGTTAAAGGGCAAGTTTCTCTAACTCAAGGAAATACATGACACGTGTATGGAATATTGATTTGTACTTCCTCAGTTCTGGTACAACGTCAAAGTGTGGAATATTAGATTGTGAGACTTATTACGTAGTGCAGCGAAGCTTCCTAGTGCATTTGCCATTCAATTAATATTAAATTTCCAAGCATAAAAAGAACTGAAGCTCACTTCCCTTCGAAATTTCCCTGGAGTGAAATTCTTTGTTCGAGTTTCATTTCGTGAAGCAAAAGATGGAAGAAGCGAGCCTCGTACCTCTCAGAAACAGCTCCACTTGACAAATCACTCTGCAGGCAAATGGACTGACAGCCTCAGAATACGAGCGTGACGTATGAGGTGGAACTTGCCCGGCGGCGCTGCGGCTGCTGAGCTCGCACCTCCTCCGCCGCGTGATGACGGCATCAACTTACCTTCTCACGCCGCTGATTGAATTAATGGAAGTGTCTCGGAACACACTTGATAGGAATCAGCCGTACACACTTGATAGGAATCAGCCGTGTGAATTGGCTCTGTGGGCCGGAGGAGGAGTGGTCGTGTTCGCAGTGAAAGTTTTGTGTCCGAGAGCAGATCCTGTCCTTGCAGAGCTGGCGGCTCTGCGGCAGACATAACGCGATTTGCGGCGCACTTGGCGCATTAAGGCTGAACTGAAGCCCGCCTGTGCCAGAATTGATAGGTATTCTATGATGAGCTTGTCAGTTTCTGCAAACTCTCGAGCTTCTCTGCAATGTAATTCTGGTCCCTCTTTCACAAATTTTTCTATGATTCCTTCGCAAAACTTACCTTGATTGTCATTAAGCAATTTAGTCTTTTTCACTTGAACTTTGAAGGTGACTAGAATTTGAAGACTAATTGCCATTTCTAACAGTACACACTTTATAGTTTAGCTCCGTCAAGTTTAAAAGATGAAACATCAGTAAATGCAGCAAGAAAATATATATTTGCATGTTCTCTTTACCGCCTTCCCTCATATTTTACCTATCTATCGTGTGAGCTGATGTTAGGATGGACTGCAAAACTTTTTCAATCATAATTGATGATATTTTGTAATGTTTTCACTTTCAAACTCTCAGTGGATTTGCGAATTTAGCAGGAAATGATGCTTTCGGAATAAAATTTTTGTTCTGCTGTTGTAGCATCATTTATGTTTCCTCGCGAACTCTTCACTGATTCTCCTGAGAACGAAACGAGAAACTCTTCAAATGTTGCGTAGAAAGCGATGTTCGTGATAATAAGGGCTCAGAAATAGAATTTGGCACGAATTTCACATTACTCAGCGATGAAACCGTTTTTGGCAAGCATCCATGCATTACTGCACCCGCAGATAGCGTCCGTAAACCCTCTCACGGGCTAAAAGCAGAAAATTTTTTTGAACAAAAATCGTTACTTCATTTACGAAATACATCTTCAGGTTTGCAGACTGCAGGTGATAAAACATTTCCGAATTTATTTCAAACAGGAAATTCCGTCTAATTGAAATGCACTTCAATTTCCCACAAACGAAATTCAAATTTACTGAAATGAAATCCTATTTCATGAAATAAAAACTTCTTCTTAATCCAAGATTCATCCTTCAACCGGATTAATAGAATGATGAAAACATAAACGCAATTAAAACGTGAGCATTGGCAACAGAGAGACTTTATTGTCTATTATCAGCAAATTTAACAAGTCAAAATTCAGAGCATGCAGTACCCAAGTAACTACGAGGCCTGTCGAAAAAGTATCCGACCTTTGGCCAGAAAAAATACTTCAACAACCTGACGGGGTTGGGACCCTAATCCCCTTCAAAGTAGGCTCCTTGTGCTTCCACACACTTAGCCCACCGATCCTTCCACTGCCGGAAACACCTCTGGAAGTCTTCTTTTGGAATGGTGTTCAGCTCTGTCGTCGCGTTCCGCATTATCTCTTCTCTACTCTCAAAACGGGATCCTTTCAGTGGTGTCTTCAATTTTGGAAACAACCAGAAGTCGCAAGGAGCCAGGTCTGGAGAGTAGGGAGGTTGGCGAACGGTCGTAATTCCATGTTTGGCCAAGAAATTGCGGATCAAATGGGATGAATGTGCGGGCGCGTTGTCGTGATGCAAGTGCCAGTTGTTCGCAGTCCACATGTCTGGTCTTTTGCGCCGAACTGCATCACGAAGTCGCCGGAGAACATCCTGATAGTACTCCTTTGTCACTGTTTGTCCTTCCGGTGCGTATTCGTGATGCACAATTCCACGGACATCAAAGAAAACAGTCAGCATCACCTTGATTTTGCTTCGCACCTGCCGCGCTTTCTTCGGCCTTGGAGACTCGGGATGCTTCCATTGGGATGACTGTCTTTTTGTTTCTGGGTCGTACCCGTACACCCATGACTCATCTCCAGTTATCACGGTGTTCAGAAACCCAGGATCAGTGTTGGCGGTGTCCAGAAGGTCCTGTGCAACGTCACGACGGAGGTCTTTTTGTTCCGGCGACAACAACTTGGGCACGAATTTCGCAGCCACTCGGTTCATGTTCAAATCGTCACGCAAAATGGCATGTGCAGAATCTTTACTCACTCCAACCTCTTGGGCAATCTCCCGCACGGTCAAACGACGATCTGCCATCACCAAATTTCGCACCCTCTCAACAACAGCTGCACTCCGAGAAGTTTTGGGCCTGCCACAACGCTGCTCACTCTCCGCTGATGTGCGGCCATCTTTGAATCGGTTGAACCACTCCTTAATTTGTGTTACACCCATAGCATCTTCCCCAAACACCTGCTGAATCTTACGAATTGTTTCAATTTGAGAATCACCAAGCTTTTGACAAAATTTGATGCAGTGTCTTTGCTCAATTCGTTCAGTCATCTTGCAAGAAAACTAAATCCGACAAACACTTAGAACAGCACCTTACTTGGCGACCACCAGCCAGTGACTGGCCCAAGTGAATCCGGTGAAAAAAGTCAAGCATGCGCATTAAGATTCCTCCTTCCACCGTGCACAGTGGCGCCGCCTTAGAATCACTACTTTGCGCGGGAAAAATTAAGGTCGGATACTTTTTCGACAGGCCTCGTATACTGCGGGCCAGTCGCCTCCAAGCAGAAGTGGTATTTTATAAATTGTAATTAGGTATATTAATTGTGCTCGCTTCTAATATTTAGGCATTTTTAGGGTACTTTATTAGTGATAGCAAGCAGCTGTCAAGAATCACTTTGGAAAAAGTTGAATGCATTTCGCAAGCAAACGCATCCTTTTAAATAAAGTGTCCTACATTCTTTAATGAATAAAAGGACTTGTATTTTACCTTCACCGTCTATTTTCACATTATATAAGAATTTTGATAACGTACAATGATGCACATGCTCACGTACATTTAATATACATAAACAAAAAGGAATATTTCATATCTGTCAAAAAATAAAATGTCTAAATTATAAGAAACTGTGAGAATCTTTAATTCTTTTTAAACGTTCCACTTCACGGTAAAACTTTTTTCTCTCTAAAATATATTAATTGATTTAGTTTGAAGTGAGGAAATTATTGTATCTAGATGCAAGTACCTGTTTGCAAAAAACATTCTTTACACTTACAACAATAAGCAGCAAAAATATAGACAGCAGCGAGGTTTGTAGAACTTACATTTTTGTGAAATGGGATTTCATTTGGGGAAATTTATACGTGGTTTGCCTAAATAGACATGTAAATGGTTTAGTTTACCTAAAATAAGAAGCCATGTTTTTGGTCTGCGAGTTTAAAGAATTGTAATTAGATAAAATGATTACTTTAAGCGTTTTTTATACAATCGTTTTACATTTAGTGATATTTTTGGTACTCTGATAAGATACTTTTTTTACGAAGCTGTTCCATGAATAACTTTCAGCATGATGAGCGTGAGGCTGGTATTGTAACGCGCAACTTAGGAAAGCAGAGCGTGCGCGAGTGCTGGAAGGGCGGCTACAACACCCCGGTCTGCTGCCTGAATATTGCTACCGTGCCCTTAATTTCCGCCAACCAGTTGGTGCTAACCGTCTTAGCATTGTGTCAACTGGTGACCGCCGGAACCATAAATGGCTCACACTTTAACCACAAATGTTTAAACGGTAGTTCAATATTCGACTCAAATTTAAAGCCAGTTGTAGTAAGCAATTTTGCAAATAGCTAACATTAACTAAATAATGCCTTGATTTAGCTTTTATTGGGTTCACATGGAAATTGAGTTTGTGACCACTAGTCGGTCAGCAGCATCAGGAAAATTCCCTCCGTGGCAACCGGTGGTCCACGTTGCGGTCAATCTGTTGAAGCATTTCTATTCACATATTGTTACTATCATTTTATTGACAACTTATCTCCGTTCCAATTACTATGGCATAAATTATTAACACCTAACTGATATTCAGTGACGCAAAGAAACTTTTTAGACTGGAGAAAATTTTATTTTAAGGCATTTATCGAAAACAGATAAATACGAAAGCTCTTCACAACAAATTTTTAACACCAACAAACCCAACTGAGAAAGAAAATTTGAAAAATTATCCCGCAAATAAAATATGCTTAATACTCATTCGACGAATATAGACAAATCGCATTTTTACATGTAAATGAGACCCAAAATGATAATAGACATATTTACAGAAAAGCTTTCGGTCCATGAAACTTCCATTCTCTGACGTAAACGCATAAAAAGCGATGAGAAATAAATCACGTATGCTTTTATATAAAAATACATGCAAAAGTGAATTTGAGAAATTAAACTGATTGTCTGGTTTTAGCCACAATCTTGTCGATAATGAGCAATAGTACAGAGCATTAATCCTTATTAGACTGCAGTTTATTATTGAAAATCAACTACGATTCCAAAAAACGCGTGTCTTCCCCGTTTTCAGCTTTAGCGACAGTATTACAATTGGAAAGTTTAAATGACTGTTTGAAACTATTACAAAGGCCATCAACTGCGGATAGAGAAGGGAAGGCGAAGGAAACGCCAGTTCTTTATGGGATGCTCGATTGCTGTCGGCGACGAATAAATTACCAGAGAGAAATGGCTCCAACATGTGACTGTAAACAGTGGCCACACACATTAGAATGTACGCAGCAGCTATCGAGGTCCTCCAAAACGATCTTTCCAATTAAAAAGTGGCCCAACTTAAAGAGTAGTTCCAAACTCAACTTGTAGATCTAGCAAGAAAAAACATTCGTGCTGTGCTTAGGTTCAATGTCTAGTTGGAAAAACCATTCAGACCCAAGATCCAGCTTCTCTACAGCATTTCTTGAATTATATTCCGAAATCCAACGATTTTAACTCCACAGTTTCTTCAAATATTTACAATTGCGTTATATATCTCAGTTTGGATATAGTTCTAGCAGTAGTCTTTTCAACATTTCCTCAAGACATGAACGGCATCAATTTGGCCGTAATCTGTCTTGCTTTGCTTTCAGCAGATCAAAAACCTGTTGAACAAAAGCATCATTGTGTTCGGAATTTCATTTGGCAAATTACAATCTTTATTTCAAGTTCCGTTTCTTCAATAATGGGGTCTTGTGTTATGATGTACTTATCCCACATCGCTGCCGACATGTTATGACTCAATCCCGTCGTTGTTACGTCATCGTTACGTTTGAATATGGGATTTACATCTTTTAATTGCTGCCGATATTTCCGTGATTTTTATTGTCGTGACATATATTTTATTCGCCACAATTATTATATTTTCTAGTCTTTATCAATCCCGGTATCTTTTCTATGTTGCCACCAGTCCGATACTCGGACAAACAATATTTATATTTATAAGACAAATTTCCAAGATCTTCGTTAACGATTGGTATAAAAGCGAAAGGCTATTATTTACGTATGTGCATCATTTTATCCTCTTTTCTCATCATCTCGACATCTTCATCATCTTCACTCTTCCTAATTACGAAGGTAATTAAATAGACAAAAGATTCAGACATTCACTATTGATATAGTAAAAGAAATAAAGTCAAATTACTAATTGATCACATATAGTATTCGCACGCCGCTGAATCATACACACTTAAAGGTTTAGAAGGGGAGCGTTATGGATTTAGACACGGGTGGATAAGGATGGACACTTATCTGAAATCCGTCGGCCATTGGAGACAGGCTGGGCTTCCGTTGTCGGGCCGCCATTTTGGATTGGCAGTTTAAAGTTACGGTTGATCATATCTAGCAGAGGTTATTTTAGGTGTAAGTTATTCACAATTATATGAAGACACGGAGGTTTTCATTAGCATCCAAAAGATATGGTGGATTAGTTATAATACTTTTTACGAGGCAAAGCCCCAGTCCAACTGGACTGAGGTACCTAACGCTCGCCCTGGCTACGTCTATGTCTTTTGCCCTCTCGTGCGTGACTGCCTCGACCCTCGCAAGCAACCGGCTCGGCACTGCGACGATTTGAGATCCCAACTAGTTATAACGGTATCGCAAGATTTACATATGAACATAAGATATTGCCTAAAACAATTCAAATACATTGGTACTTACTTATGTTAATATATTTATACTAATATTCTCCATGAAACACTATTAATAGTAAGAAAACATTAAACTACTCTACATGTTGAAGTTCGTGGCATTTTCTGTTGACGTTCCTTGTTTCATCAGCGTCCGGTCTCGGTTTCTTCTCGAAGGTTTAGATGACATCACGCGCTCCTTCGTTGATTCACTGACTTATATGGTTCTTTTAGAACTCTTATTGATCAAAAAACATTGGCCAGTCGCTCCGTCAAATTCTTTACGTCGCTTCTTTTACAGTTATACTTTGGAGTATAGCAACTCTCCGACGCCCCCAAAGAAACTTGTCAAGCTCCTGGTTGACGGTATATATCTCCAATGTGACTAACACGTGCAGCCGACGCGTTAAACGCGTGGATCGTGAAAAAAGCAGCATGCTTACGACAAGAGTTTGCTTTTGTGCCGAACGCTGATTCGGGGTACTCACGTATAGACACCATCATAGTCGTTCTTAGGCATAACCCTGTCCTATTAATGACATCGACTTCACCCTCCGACGTTGTGAATTTCTGCGGAAACCCTGAGAGTTAAGACTCTCGGAAGTATAGCTAATACTTCCAAAATATCACCGCAGACTCATTCGCTCTGGGCTGCATGACACTGTTCTTCCACTTACAGAAGTCTTATAGAGATTTTCGAGTTAATACTCCGTGCGTCATCGATTGAAGAGGACTACTATCTCGTGGATTTCATCTTCTTTTTATGGAGAGTGTAATAGAAGACGCTGTCATTTATGCTGAGATCGCCGAACTGCGATACGTTGTTTTTATCCTGGGCCTTCATAGAATTTCCTTCGTCGTCGTTGATACCATCCGTAGTCGCCGTTGTCCTCCGTCGTCGCAGAAACTGTAGAAATTCGAAGTCGTAGCCGAATTCTCATGTTGTGCTATTATCTTTTAATTGCAAAATTTTTTCGTTTTCTACTCGCTGGACCTCCGTAGAAAATTTTCTGTGGCAGTAGTTTTCTGTGCGCTGGACCTCCGTAGAAAAATTTTGCTGCAGCAGTCGACTGAACCAGCTGGCGTGTAGTTTTCTACGTCTCGTTTTCTTTGGATCAGTGCGTGAGCTCAGGTTGTTGTCGCGTGTGGTGGCTCAAGCGCCGAGGTGGTGAGTTGAGTAGATGGTGTGGGTGCTGCCTGTGTAGAGCGTGTGGGAGCTCGTGGTTTGAATCTGTGGTGGTGATTGGAGTCGATGGTGTGGCGTGTGGGAGCGTGGTTGAACCCGTGGTGGTGATTGCACGAGCTGACCGATGGTGACGAGTCTTGTGAAGTCGCTCACCGTGTACTCTCAGTCGCGTTTGACTGAACTCGTCCGCCATGCCTGAAAGGTCAGTCCAATTAAGTACTTGATCTTGTTTTGTTCAAATTTTTCCCAAGTATCCAATCAAATCAACCCAGTCCCAGCTCTCTCCCTCAAAACCTCCAAGTATTTACAAATAGACTTAAGCATCCTATGCGTTTGAATTTACGTTATTCATTAACAAATTACAAAATGAACATAAGGTTCTAATTATTAAGTGATCGCAAAAGTTTTATACTAAATACCAATGCCTAACGAGTACAAACATATTTATGAAACTATAAAATACACGGACATGAAATAAATTGGTTATTAATTTTCCCCACATAGAAATTAAATCATAAATTTACATTGTTTTAAATTCGATCGTATTCAACGCTATGAAGTCCAAATTTTACGTTTAGCATCATTAGAATACGTATGCGTGAACAAGTATATATATGATTGTCGTGACCCTCTTTATTTTATCTCGCTGAGGTCACGGTCTTCATTTTCTTCTGCCGTCATTCTTTGTTGCGATGCATGATATTTTTCCATGTGATATTATTAGTCGTGACATTAAGATTATTCGTCACATTTCTTTTATTTTCTACTTGTTAATATCAAGGTAGCTGCCACCAACTCAGAGTAAGTCTGAGTAAATATTTAATTCAATCTTCGGTGAGCGTTACGAGTGACTTAAGGCCATAAATTAATCGTGCATTCTAGCCGTGTTTCCTGGCTTCAAACATTATCTTTTCTTTCCAAATCAATCTATCTCATCTCTTCCTATCTATCTGAAGGATATGAAGAACACAAGGACATTAAAGAAATTCGCTATTGGACAAGAGAAATTATTGATACATTAATCATCGAAATTACGCATTAATTGAATAAATGTGACTTCCGCACTCGCAATCCTAACATACTTAGAAGCTTGAGCGGGGACTCGGATCGACATAATATCAGAGAGGGACTTAACTGAGATTTGGAGATCAGGGCTCGCAGTTTGAATGTCGCCTGGCTGGCGCGCTGGAGCAAGGCCGCCATGTTTTGTTGAGGGCAGAGAGACCAGGTTGATGGCTCCGACAGTTAGCACTCTAGATTGGCAATCTCTAATTTACGTTAAATTGGCACTGCGGTTGAGTATTCTTGAAGTAAATCACTTTCGAGCGAATGAGGGCACAGATGTTCTAGAATGACTTGAAATAGTGGATTTAAGAGGCAAGCCTCGACCCATCTGGGCCGGGGTTGATAATTTGAGCTCGTACGTGACCGTTCTCGTTCGTCTTCCTCGCCCGACTGACGCTCTCTCCCTCTGAGTCCCTCGGCCTCAGGCAACCCGCCTCTGGCGTCACCTTGAGGTGCCAACTTTGAATAACATCCTAACAAGGTTACCAATAAGAACGTGATATATCCCTACTATCGAATAGAAAACATACATCATTAACCTTATCCTCATTACTATATAAAAATCCCCACAAACAATGTTATACATATTAATTAAAGCAAATGAAGACATCCGTTGAGGTTCTTGGCATCTTCGGCTGGCGTGATCGTTCGCTACTTGTATCGGCGACGTTCGAACGTTGTTCCTGAAGAGTCGATTGTTCTAGAATTCAACGATGTGATGCTTTCTCGCAGAAATCAGGCTTAATATTCGGTCTTTTGAATCATTTATGAATAAGTCGTTGGCCGGACGATTATTCAGATCCTTAGCGATGTTCCGTACACAGTTATGCGGAGAAGCATAACATGATCGTCGAGATTGAATACATTCGTTTGAAATATGCGGGGCAGTCAAACAACTTGGGTAATCTTGGAAGCTTTTACTGGAGAGAATCGGGTGCGGCAACAGGTGAGGACGATATGTACGATTGAGCGTCAATCGACAGGTAATACCGCCTTAAGTAGGCTACGAGACGGGGACATCAAGATATCAAGAAATAACCCCAAGACAAAGACAATGGCAAGAGTAAGTGGCTCGCACAGAAATAAATCATAACCCTAATAATTTTTTTTATTTCTTAATTACCAATTCACTGTACTATTCAGATGGATTATCGTGTCTTCCCAGCCGTTTGCATGTTAATAATCCATATCAGTGATAATTAGAATCGTTATATGATGTATCTCGCAGGTAACTAATTACTAAAGTAACGATAAATCCGTTGGAAGAGTTTACGCCAAAATACGAATTTGGTTCGACGAACCCAAATTAAATTGAATTTTGAAAGCCTTACCTAAGAAATAACACTAATAGCAGACAAATGTCTCTAAATTACGTTCATTCTAGTTGAAATAGTGCCGTTGGTATTTAAAATTGAATTTATTGCATTTAAATATCAAACTAAAATCGTTAAAGAATGCGTTCTCCAGCGATTGAAAAGTAAAATTATCTATAAGTTGGTTTCGATCATTATTATTTTAATTTTGAATATAAAGCTTGTATATATGACGTAAGTTATGTCGTGGTATCCGTAATTGGTTTGACAAATATCGAACAAGAAATTTTTGATGTAGTAATAAAGAAATAAAATTTTATATTCTCACATGTAATTAAATTTATTTTTCATTTGAAAAACGTAAAGTATTACGTGTCTAAATTTAGAAATTCGTGGTTCACGAAATTTATCGTTCGTGTTATTGAAATTCAGAAACACGCAAGGCTGTTGAGTGTGGGAGCCGTGGTCTTTCGTACGAGGATACAACCCAGTTAAAAATTTTAGACGTTTTCAAGAAGTTTCTTTGCTGCGGTAGGCAAGACTTCTAGCCGTATATTATTCGGAAAAGCAGTAGTTTTTTGGTCGCCATGACCACTTTATATGGCAGTAAAAAACGACTTCAAAACCATTGAATTTCCTTTGCAGCTTTTCCTAAATTTCCACTTCTATCGGCTACGTATCGACTTTCTACGCACCTAAACGGCCACGCGCCGCATCGTTCCAAACATCCTGCCGCATTATTTCGACCTTGCCCGAACTCAATTACACCGGCCTTCCGTACACATACGTGCACACACACGTACACACACACACACAGACGGACACGTACACACCCACACGTACACACACACACGTACACACACACACGTACGCACACACCTACACAAATATGTAGATGTACACATCGTTCATTACCTGCCAGAAGGTCCTTCAATTCAAGAGTTGCTGAAGACTGTCCGGGGGGAAAGTCACGTACGGTTTCCATGTTTTGTTTTTCCGTTGGTGATGCTGAAATTGGATTGCCTTCTCTACCAGTCCCACCACAACGATGAATTGTTATATATATTAATTCACCGAGGTGGTGGAACTCACAGTTGGGCTCTTTCCTTCATTGTTGGTTTCAAATTATCCGGCCAGACTACTATCCGGTACCAGGCCAGACGTACTATCCGGCTTCTAACGTCCTCAATGGAATTAGGAACTCACGTGAGAGCGAACATCCTATACCTCATAGCACAAATTTATTACAAATAAAATACACCCTCACTTACTATACACTCGCTCTGATATAAACACTGAACACTTTTCTTGAAACGTGTTAAATAATAGAGACACGACTAAGACACCTGTCACACACATCACCAAGGACAAAACTGGCGCAAAAACGCGCGTGAGACAGCGTGACAGGTTCACCAACCCAACATGTCAGTGTAGTGTTGCCCTCTAACTCGAATGCAAAGAAAAAAATCACTCAGACGAACTGCGAGATAGTATTATTCATAATAAACTGGCATAAATTATTATATTGACATTTAAATTTCTAATAACATAAAAACGTTCCATAAATTAAAATTTCAAGGTTTATTTACCAATTTCCTAGTTGGTACCTCTGACTACCAATTAAGCTTCCCTCGGCAGCTGTGTAACTTTGGAACTGCCCCATGCATCGAAGTCGACCGCAAGCCGACAGCGTAGCTTGACACCGGCCTTGTAGAAGAGCACGGTTCTTCCGCGCTTATAACGTCTAAATTAGATTAGCGGATGGCCGTCGAACGGGAAATTGTAGTCGAGAGCGGCCGACAAAGAAATATTCTGGCCTTCTGCAGCTATGTTTCACTATGTTCTGCTACCTATCGCTCTAAAAACGGCATGAATTTTTAACTGGGAAGGGCTTTGTTTATGTCTGGCATTCCAGCGTAGAGGGTCGCAAGGCTGCGGCTTGGGTGCTAAGAATGTTCGATTCAACATTTGCCCACAAGATAGCATGTTGTTATACTATAGTTTTAACGTTGGATAGTACAGAAAATGTTACACAAATGGTAATTGAAATGAATTGAATAAGAGATACATTGAATACACGCACATACTACAAGTCTTTCGTTAACATTGAAAATATGAAACATTGATACAACATTAATTTATCGTTTCTGATGACATCCTGCAAATAAGTATTCATTATGAAGAGGGAGACGAGATGAGTCAGTCGAATTAGTTGTAATCGTTCGAAAATTAAATTTAAATTTGAATGCACATATTAAATTTTTTATCGGAGATATGGATTCGATATGAGATTCAACAATAACATTTACATTAAAGCAAAACTCAAATCCCACCGGCTCAGCCGCCATTGTTATGATGTACTTATCCCACATCGCTGCCGACATGTTATGACTCAATCCCGTCGTTGTTACGTCATCGTTACGTTTGAATACGGGATTTACATTTTTTAATTGCTGCCGATATTTCCGTGATTTTTATTGTCGTGACATATATTTTATTCGCAACAATTATTATATTTTCTAGTCTTTATCAACCACGGTAGCTTTTCTATGCTGCCACCAGTCCGATACTCGGACAAACAATATTTATATTTATAAGACATATTTTCAAGATCTTCGGTAACGTTTGGTATAAAAGCGGAAGGCTATTATTTACGTATGTGCATCATTTTATCCTCTTTTCTCATCATCTCGACATCTTCATCATCTTCACTCTTCCTAATTACGAAGGTAATTAAATAGACAAAACATTCAGACATTCACTATTGATATAATAAAAGAAATCAAGTCAAATTACTAATTGATCACATATAGTATTCGCACGCCGCTGAATCATACACACTTAAAGGTTTAGATGGGGAGCGTTATAGATTTAGACGCGGGTGGATAAGGATGGACACTTATCTGAAATCCGTCGGCCATTGGAGACAGGCTGGGCTTCCGTTGTCGGGCCGCCATTTTGGATTGGCAGTTTATAGTTACGGTTGATCATATCTAGCAGAGGCTATTTTTGTGATTTATCTCTAGGGAAACGTAATCTACATAAAAACAGAAATATCAAGGAGGGTAAAAACATCTTTCAAGAAGTCATCTTTGTTTAAAAATAAAGCTTTCGAGTACTACTACACTCATCATCAGTATCTGAAACGGAAAAGAAAAATAAACTTTACATCAGGAATTATAAGAGCACACATGTTAGTGAACAAAATTTAATTAAGAACTTGAAGAGGAACAGATGAATCAGTTGCGTTTAGTGTTGGTTTAATCTGATGAATGAGAATGCTTTCTAATAATCTTATATCTTGTCTACTACTGTGCCCTATAATTTCAAAGTTATTCTGATTGATTGGGTGACCAGCTAAATGTGCATGATCTCTGATACTACTATGTAATGTTTGGTTGGTAGCTCTACCAGTACGTACGGACATGCCCTTATGCTCTGCTATGCGTGTTGTTAAGTGGCGAGTGGTCTCTCCACAATATGTAGCATTACACTGGCTACATGTATATTTATAAACGACGCAACTCTGTAGAGACTTAGGCATCTTATCAGTAAACCGGAAGAAACTACAAACACTGAAGCCATTGCGAAAAATAATTCTTGGATTGAGCTGTGGGTAATATTTGGAAAGTAGTAATTTTAATTCCTTCATAACACAGCGATTTAATGCATTTGACATATAGTTAAAGGATATATATAAAATTTTTTTCTGCACATCATAATTTGGCATCTTATCCTTGCGGTTACATTCAATGGTTGCACGGAAAATTTTTTCCACGACAAAGAGCGGGAAACAGTTGCGACAAAAATAAAAACGTAAAAACTCAAGTCGGGCTGAAAAAGTGTCATACGTTGAACAGATTTTAAAAGCTCTATTTACAAGACCAGAAACAAGGTTTTGTTTACATAATTCCTGATGTAAAGTTTATTTTTATTTTCCGTTTCAGATACTGATGAGTGTAGTAGTACTCGAAAGCTTTATTTTTAAACAAAGATGACTTATTGAAAGATGTTTTTACCCTCCTTGATATTTCTGTTTTTATGTAGGCTATTTTAGGTGTAAGTTATTCACAATTATATGAAAGCACGGAGGTTTTCATTAGCATCCAAAGGATATGGTTGATTAGTTATAATACTTTTTAAGAGGCAAGGCCCCAGTCCAACTGGACTGAGGTATCTAACGCTCGCGCTGGCTACGTCTATGTCATATGCCCTCTCGTGCGTGACTGCCTCGACCCTCGCAAGCAACCGCCTCGGCACCGCGACGATTTGAGATCCCAACTAGTAATAACGGTATCACAAAATTTACATATGAGCATAAAATATTTCCTAAAACAATTCAAATACATTGGTACTTACTTTTGTAATATATTTATACTAACATTCTCCATAAAACACTATTAACAGTAAGAAAACATTATACTACTTTACATGTTGAAGTTCGTGGCATTTTCTGTTGACGTTCCTTGTTTCATCGGCGTCCGGTCTCGGTTTCTTCGCGAAGGTATAGATGACATGACGCGCTCCTTCGTTGATTCACACACTTATATGGTTCTTTTAGAACTCTTATTGATCAAAAAACGTTGGCCAGTCGCATCGTCAAATTCTTAACGTTGCTTCTTTTACAGTTATACTTTGGAGTATAACACTTGCGAAGAGATCATGTTTGAGTTACAGCCGCTGAAACTCCTTACAAATTGTTCTACTGACAAGCCTTCCAAATGCGAAAAGATGTTTTCTCTGTTCATCTCTCGTCGAAAAGGAATAGCTCGCTTCTTTTCCCACAGGAATAGTTGCAAACTTACGTGACATGTTCCGCGAACTTCTTATTCTTTGTGAACTTAAACCTTTCGTCGGACGCCTGATCTGAGAAAGTTTTCGCGGTCCTTTATATAACATTTCCTCACATTGGAGCCTACAGTGTTTTACAAACATTTTGGTCGTGTGGAATATTCTGATAGATTATTTTTGCAGTGTACACGATGTTTCCCATTCTTTGATAACTACATCAGCGACGGAATATTGGAGTACTTTCAGGAAGGCTCGTGTGCAGTAAAATAAACCTTGAAATTTCCGAATTACACAACACATCACACGCCATTCAGGTATTTCCAGAAGTTTTTAGTACATTTAACTGCTAAAATCTGCAGAAATATGTACTCAAAATTTGTTTTAGAAGGTGTCTAAATACTTTCTTCGTTATGTTATAGATTTATTTATTATTTGTGTTGTTTAGATAAATATTACAGCGCAGTTATGATGTTCCGAGATGTGTCACTGTTTATATTCTTGCCTATTGTGTAATTATCATCATTTCATGATACTAGAAGCAGCCATATGGGAATTTTTAAATTTTTCAAACTGCTTTTTTTTCCTTACTGTATGTTAATGCCCTTGTACCTCATTATGAATATAAGAACGATGAAAACCCCTGTGAAATTTATTATATCTAATCAGAAAACATTTCGAATATACAGCTTAATCATCATTTTCAGTAAAAGATCATTTTATCTCTAAAATTAAAGATCAAACTACAAATAGCAAATTAACGTTTAGGAAATTCCGATAGTCGATAATAAGTCATTTCAAACCAGAATCTATTAGAATAAGGTAGGATTATTGATAAGGTCGAAGAAAAATGTCACTATCAATTTTTAACGCGCGCAGTTAATGTGGTGAACAGGTAGGTAGGTATATCTTCTCAAGTCCGACACCTTCACGAGTACCACTTCTGTTGTGAGGAATTTTGTTACAGCTCTGGATTCTTGAAATTTTTTATCTAATCCTAATGCGTTAACTTATGTGAGTTGCTACCTATTAAATATTTAGTCGCATGAAACTTACGTATTAACAGATGCACCGTACAGTTAGCGACGAAATTATTCGTCCACCCCTCGTTTTTCAAAACTTTCTAGAATTACTCAAAAACTATTGTTGCCACAGGCATAAGATTTTCACGGGTTGTGAAGCACATACTGTATTAGTGACAAGAATACGAAGTTTCTAGAACAAAATATTATTTTAGGAATACTTAACAAGCTGAACTTCAGAAATACGATAAGACAAAATTATTCATCCAGTGAGTAGCATTACACTTTATTTCGGTGAATCTACCATATGAGTACATTTTAATAATCAATAGCGTGACCTTTCATCTTCATAATATTTAAAAGCCTTTTATTACATTTTTTGACAAGCTCTTCCGTAGTTTCAGATGAAACATTGTTCCATTCTTCAATGGCGATGCGTTTCAATTCATGAAGATTCTTTGAAACTCTCTTGTTGATGTTGACTTTTAATTCCTGCCACAAGTTTCCAATGGGATTGAGATCAGGACTCATCGAAGGCCACGGCAGCACATTTATCTTATTTCTTTGGAGCCAGCTAGTTGTAGACTTGGCCGTGTGCTTAGGGTCATTGTCTTGTTGAAATACCCACCACCTTCCAAGTCCCAAACTATTGGCTGATACCTTCAAGTTTTCGTCCAAAGTAGAAATATAGTCATCAGAGTTCATCTTCCCTTCAATTGCCACCAATTTACACGGAATCCGACCTCGAACACTCCACTCCACAAACCATGTCATGTTGCTGCTCGTTTGAACCTATAGCAAAGACACACTTGGATAAGGACAGATGCTTTAGGGAGTATTATGGAGTGACGAAACCAAAATCGAGTATTTTGGGCACAATGACGTTAAAAAGGTTTGGCGTAAGAATGGCTAAGCTTTCCTACCGAAGGACACTGTGCCAACATCAGTGAACTGCTTTAACACGAAGGTGGATCACTGATGTTTTAGGGTTGTTTTGCTGCATCGGGTACTGGAAAATTGGTTACAATTGAAGGGAAGATGAACTCTAATGACTAAATTTCTATTTTGGACAAAAACCTGAAGGTATCAGCCAATAGTTTGGGACTTGGAAGGTGGTGGATATTTCAACAAAACAATGACCCAAAGCACACGGCCAAGTCTACAACTAGCTGGCTCCAAAGAAATAAGATAAATGTGCCGCCATGGCTTTCGATGAGTCCTGATTTCAATGCCATTGAAAACTTGTGGCAGGAATTAAAAGTCAACATCAACAAAAGAGCTCCAAAGAATCTTCATGAATTGAAACGCATCGCCATTGAAGAATATAACAATATTTCATCTGAACCTACGGAAAGCTTGTCCAAAACTGTAATAAAAGCTTTCAAATGTTATGAAGATTAGAGGTCATGCTTTTGATTATTAAAAATGTACTCAAATGGTAGATTCACCTCAATAAGGTTTAATACTACTCATTGAAGGAATAATTTTGTCTTATCGTGTTTCTGAAGTTCAGCTTGTTCAATCTTTCAAAAAAAATGTATTGTTCTAGAAACTTCGTATTCTTGTCACTAAAATATGCTTCACACCCTGTGAAAATCTTATGCCTGTGGCATCAATAGTTTTTGAGTAATTCTAGAAAATTTTGAAAAACGAGGGGTGTATGAATAATTTCGTCGCTAACTGTACGTGGCGCACGGCAAACAGTCCACCGCGTACCACCTTCGCTCAGTGCTAAGATTTTGCCGCACTCTGTTGTTCCACGCGGCGTTGTTTTTGAGAATATCAAGTTGAACTGCCCGCGAGGTGCAGCAAGTTAATTATTGCACGCTAGACAGCAGTACTTTCGCACTTCAAGTACTGCACACAACTTTAATACGTTATTATTGCACGCTAGACAGCAAAACTTTCGCTCTTCGACTACTGCACACAACGTTAATACGTTAATTATTGGACGCTAGAGAGCATTTCTATCGCACGTAAACTACTGCACAAAACGTTTATATGTTAACTATTGCACACAAGACAGCTGTAATATCACATACTGATTGGTACTGAATCTCTCTTTGTCCTTGACTCAGTACGAGTTAGTACTAGTTGAAACTTGAAGCTGGTAAAATTTAACTGTCAAATTCAGAGATGACTTTCAAGTGTTAATAACTTGTGGGTTCCAGTTTTTTTTTGCTAAATATTATATTTATATTTAATTCACAGATTCAGAGTGTGAATTAATTTACATTCATCCTATTCAAACACTCAATTCGTTCACATTCAAGATTTAAATTTCAGACTAGTTTTTAGCACTAGATGTAAGTTTTCTGTCCAATGCACTCTTCCAAAGTATGGTTATGAGTAACAAACGAAGACTGGATAAACTTCAACTAACAAAACTATGCGAAAATACACAACAAAAGAGCGTCACAGTAATGAGAATCTTGGAATAATAATAATAATAATAATAATAATAATAATAATAATAATAATAATAATAATCCCCGAGCGGCTGACATCCGCTCAGGGGGGCGTCCTCCCGCTGGCGGATGGGGGGGACGGCCTATGCAAATAGGTTATCTGCGAATACTGAATAAGCAGACGCCGACCAAACTGTCCCCGCTGGCTGAGGGTAATCACTAACCGCATGGAAGCGCGCATAAAGAAACAACCCCCCAACGACGTGAACGGGACCCGACAGTCTCCAACTGCGGGTGCCGCGTCCGGCAGGGTAAGCTCCCCGGGAACTAGTAGTGAACCACACGCTACTAGTGGACCGGATGGTTCGGGCGAACCCGGTCGTCAACTCACTACGAACCCAACTGCAGTACAGGAGCAGGCTCCAGTTGCTTGTGAAGCCGTGCGGGACACGGCTCACTCGACGGCGACTACTCCAAGCAACCCAGGGAGAGCGGCAGACCGGTCACTGGAGACAGTGACCCCTCCTACCTCGCCGCCTCCCACTAACAGACGTCAACCCCGGAAAAAGTGGACGAAGGAAGCCTGGAAAACCCTTTGGATGTGCTACCTACGAAGTGACCCCCAAACCCGAGGCTTTCGCAAACGTATGAGGCAAATCTGGGTAGACCTAGGTCTTCCCAACCACTCAGAGCAAATGCTGGCGAGCCAAATAAGAGAGATCAACCTCAAAAACCTCCTTACCAACGAAGAAAAAGAGCTCATAGCCAGTGAACTAAACACGGAAGAAGGGGTTGACGAAAATAATCACCAGACCGAAGCAAGAGCGCCTCCGATACCACCTGAAACTGAGACACCAATCGTGACCACCGGAAATGACACCGACCAAAGACCAGAAGACGACTCTTGCTCGAGCAATTACACCACCGACGATGAAGCAGAAACGTCGGGAGCTGGAGCTGAGGTACCAAACCAGCTGAGGTACCACCAGATCAGCGACTCAGAACCTGACGATGCTTCAGACGTCGATTTAATAGCAGCACCTCCGCAACAAGCTGAAGTGCCAAACCGGTACCCCCAAGCCGGCGACACCGAACCGGAAACGGACGAGGCGGAACCCATCGTAGGGGAAGAACCTGTGGTGGACCGCCGAGACCTTCCGGGAGATGAAGAGACTCTGCTCAACGAGCTCCACAATACCTACTTAACGCTCCTTCACGAAACTCCAAAAGAACAACTACCGAACCTCAGACACGTCCCATCGGGGAAGATCCTAGCAGCTACTGCCAAGATTAATCATCTCATCGGCAGAATAAAGACCAGGAACATCACAGAAACTAACACCCTAATTCTGGCCGGAGCGTTCCTAGCCTCCAAAGAGCTTGCTCCTCCGCCGGCAACCAACCGGCCGAGAGGAAAGAAAGACCCCCCGTGGAAACACCGAATCCAAAAAAGCATAGATGAGCTCCGGAAACATCTAAGCTGGATCTCGGAATGGAGACGTGGCAGACTGACCTGCAGAAACAAAATGGCGGAACTCGAGGGTATCTACCACTGCAGGGAGGCAGGACTACAACTGGTAGAAGAAACCCTCAAACAAAGACTATCGGCAAAACGAAGCAAAATCCTTAGATATGAGAACAGAATCGCTGGCTTTCAACAGAACAAAATGTTCGCGACCAACCAGTCACGATTCTACAAACAACTGCGCCACAGAAATGTCGAAATGGACGTTCCGGAAGCCGAAGGTACGCGGCGCTTCTGGAGCGGCATTTGGAGCCAAGAGGTCCAGCATAACGCCGAGGCTGAATGGCTCCAAGGCATCGCCAAAGACGTCAATCCGGACGAAGACCTCCGGATAACGGCGGTGCGATTACAAAAGCAAATAAGAAAAACGCAGAGCTGGAAGGCCCCCGGTCCAGACAAAGTCCAAGGCTACTGGATCAAGACCTTCACATCCCTCCATCCCAGGCTGGTAGAAAACCTGGACAGATGCTTAACATCAGGCACTGTGCCAGATTGGATGACAACTGGAAGGACGGTGCTGATACAGAAGGATAAGGAAAAAGGATCAGCGATGAGCAATTACAGACCCATCACATGCCTCCCGGTCATGTGGAAGATCCTCACCGGCATGATCTACGAGAGCATGTATGAGCACCTAGTGAGCCGCGACTACTTCCCTAACGAGCAGAAGGGATGTAGACGGGGAACGAGAGGGACGAAAGACCATCTTCTGCTCGATAAGCTGATCATGACCCACGCCAAAGCTAAACACAAGAACCTTAGCATGGCGTGGATTGATTACAAAAAGGCCTTCGACATGGTCCCGCACTCATGGATCCTCGAATGTCTGGAGACATACGGAGTCGCAGGAAACGTCCGGCGGCTGATCGCAACTACCATGCCTAACTGGAAGGTCCAGCTCACGTGTGCAAACGCTGAGATGGGAGAGGTGAACATCCGTCGAGGAATCTTTCAAGGCGACTCCCTATCTCCACTCTTGTTCGTACTGGCACTGGTCCCAATGACTCAGGTCCTCAACAACACGGGCCTGGGATTCAAGTACGACCGCAATAACAGCCTCAACCACCTACTCTACATGGACGATCTCAAGCTGTTCGCAAGATCCGCTAGTGAGATCGAAAGACTTGTGAAAGTTGTGCACGAATTCTCCCACGACATCGGAATGGAATTCGGAATAAGCAAGTGCGGCCTCATCAACATCGAGAAAGGCAAAGTCTCAGCAACTGAAGGTATCCATTTAGAGAACGAAACAATCGAACAGATCGAAGAAGAAGGGTACAAATACCTAGGAGTGCTTGAACACGACAACGTTCTGCACACCGAGATGAAGGAAAAGATCAGGAAAGAATACATCAGCAGAGTAAGGTTAATTTTGAAATCTAATCTCAACGGCGGCAACATCATCAAAGCCATTAACACATGGGCCGTACCGGTCATCAGGTACACCGCCGGAATAGTTAAATGGACGAAGCTCGAACAAAAGCAGCTAGATACGAAGACCAGAAAGCTGATGACCATCTTCAGGGCACTCCACCCCCGATCATGCACTGACAGGCTATACATCAAGAGAAAGGAAGGAGGAAGAGGTCTGCTTGAAGTGGAAGAGTGCATCCAAAGTGAGATCAGAGCACTCGGCCAGTACACGAGAGAGCACCAGGATCCTTGGATGAAACTGGTGTGGACATCGAAGACCCTGAAAGAGGAAGAGACCTCAGACAGTTTCAAGGAGAGGAGAAGGGGAGAGCGACTCCAAAAGTGGGAGGGAATGGCACTCGCCGGCCAATACCCCCGACAAACTCGAGAAGCAAAACCCGAACTCACTTGGAACTGGCTGAATCGAGGTGAACTCAAGAAAGAAACTGAGGGCATGATCCTTGCCGCGCAAGAACAAGCCCTCAACACCAAAAACAGAGCAGCTAGAATCACGCACACAAGCAACGACCCAAAATGCCGGATGTGCAAAACCAAAGACGAAACCGTCAACCACCTGATCAGCGAGTGCTCGGCGCTGGCGCAGAGGGAATACAAGAGGAGGCACGACAAGGTAGCAAAAACTCTACATTGGAACCTGTGCAAGACTCACAACTTCCCCTGCGCTGACCGCTGGTACCAGCACGAGCCCAAGACTGTGATGGAAAACGACGACATCAAACTTCTCTACGACGTCCTCCACCAAACTGACAGGGCCATCACAGCCAGACGACCGGACATCGTCGTCATTAACAAGACCCAGAAACAGATCAAGATCATCGACGTGGCAGTTCCGTACGACTCAAGAATCGTCGAAAAGGAGGCTGAGAAAATCCTCAAGTATCAAGACCTCCGGGTCGAGCTCGCCTCGACCCACGGTTGCCGCGCCGAGGTGGTTCCCATCGTGATTGGGACACTTGGGGCCTCAACCACCAATCTTGAAAGGCATCTGGGTAGCATCGGCTGTGATAAAATCCACCCTGGACTGCTGCAAAAGTCAGTTCTCCTGGGATCTGCCCACATTCTTCGCAAGGTGCTCGGATAACACCGGACACTGAGCTGAAGCCGAACCCACTCAGACGAACTGGATTCGAATATGGAGAAGAGAAGAAGGCGGTGATCCTCAGGGTGCGGGACGCACCCCGGAACGCTACGCCTAAAGGGACCGAAGGCTGCGAAGGAAGAAAGGAAGAGGAGCGTAAAACACTCGTTACACCACTTCTGACTGGAACAACCTGAAGACAACCCTACACCAGCCTTAACAACTTGGCTGTGGATCTGTTTCAATAATAATAATAATAATAATAATAACAATAAACTCAGTTTACGACAACTTCGATCAGTGACTATTTAGTTGTCGCCTTGGTAAACAACCAAAGTATTCTCTCACTATCACGACTGGATATCTCTATCAAAGTTCAAACCTCAATGTTTCCGCTCATGACCAAATTTCGTTCATTTATGCACGGTACTCTCAATACTTTCACTTTGCTTCTCCACTCAATCCAAACAACTAAGGGCGTCCGCGTACAACTCAGCTAACGGGATACAACGTCCATACAAACGATTCGTGTACATACCTTGAAGTAACTAAGCTCTTTGATCTCATTCAATTGTTCTATAGTTTCATTCATAAAACTTTGAGTGATGAAGACGGTAAAGGTCTCGAGCAATTTATATCTTTTCAAACTGTCGATAACGGTCATTGAACTAGAAATCTATACAATTAATGTCTTTCGCTAAAAATTCTCAATTCCCTCTTCAATAGAATCAAGTTTTAAAACTGACATTAGTGGGACAAAAATTTCAGAGACTCTATAGAAAAAGTCTTATATTTTCTTCTGCATGGATTTATGAAACCAGCTGTTACAAAGTAGTTGTCTCCTCTCCATTAGAAGGTCCAAAATGAAGGTCCATTAAAAGGTCCATTAGAAGGCTATAGTTCCAAAATGAAACTCAACCTAGTTCTTTTCTAAGATATGCTCGAACTGCTTTAACAACATTATAACTTATCAATTCTCTCATGACAAGCAACCATATTATCAGTCCAGTGTATATAGTTAAGTGTTTTAGAATTCATGAAATTGTGCACACAGAAGATGGTAGAAGCCCAATGGATAGTCTGTGTACTTGGCTGGACACTAAGAAGTTATGTCTCAACTATTCCATCGTAATACTTCAAAATTAATTATTTTCTAATGTATTGCTATGAAAATAAAATTCTCACAATGTTTAGTATATATTATTTTCTAGATCGATTGTATTTTCCCATATGCAGAGCAGAGTGAATGTTGTGGAAACTAATGCACATGAGGAAGGGTGAAAATCGGGAAGTTAGTGATCATAACACCTTTTTTGGCATCGATCACAGTTGAAGCTGGTTACACGTGTAATTGTTAAGACGTAGATATTAGAAAATGGGAGATTCGTAACATGTAAAATTCATTAAGTGTTGAACGCATCTCTGCACTGAAGTAATTAGTCCACTTCGAACCGTACTTAAATCAACTAAACTCTTCGAAATCCAATGTGTGTTCCGCACGTTATGACCATAGAAATTCTGCTCAATAATCTTCATCCAATTGAAGGCACTTAGCGTGCGAAAAAACATTTTCTTTTCTGCCCTTAGTACTTCCTTCGTTTATCGTTTGCGCTTTCCAAATCAAAAATCAAGATCATAAATTAAATATTATCAGCACACTCGATGGTTGAAATTTTTGGTTGAGAACTCTATTAAAATCCCATTGATCGAATCATGCAATCTATTACACATGGAGATACACAAAATGTTCGCACATAAAACACAGCAGCTCGTGTCTGCGCATAGCCTCATCGTCAAAAAACACTCGAAACCTCCGAAAATTTGCGAGTTATTTTGTCATGGAACTCGTGCGAAAGTTAGGGCTCTCGACAGTTACCATTGCCAAAAATGCGTACGAATAAAATTTATTCTGAAATATTTGAATGATTTCCCGACGGGGAGTCGAGCGACGTGTTTGACGAAGCTCAAGTCCGACTATCAGACGAGGCTTATCGCCCCGCACGGGGGACTATGATATTAGCATTGTATCTTCGACACAGCCCAACAGGTTGTCCAAACTCCCTATCTTTTCAATCATAACGTCTCAAGACATAGCATGATTCAATGAGTATCTCTCGTAAGGATTTATTTTATTAAATTCTTTACAAATTCAAAATTATTTTCTGGCCAAAAGATTTTTCATGCATTACTTAAAATGCAAAATAAACTAAAATGAAAACCATTGACTATGCGCTAAACTAACTTAATTCTGCCAATGCATAAGAAACCATCTTCTCTATAAAAGCTGCATCTGATCCTTCTCCACAGACTCGTAAATCCACCTTATTTATTTATACCTACGCGCATTCATACCCTCACGAAATATGGAATGCTGTGGTGCATAAAAAGTTATACCATGCGTTGAATATTTCAAACGTTGCGCATATAGAGCACGACTGAACGTTCGCTTCCACCCGCGAGGCTTCCTCGGAGGCTCCATTACATAATTCCTGGCGCCGCCTCACGCAAACTGATCGTCTATCGTTCTGGAATTTAGTGCCCAAAGAAAAGATGCCTTCTGAGTTACCGGGCGATAGAATAGCTGGAACAGCTCGGAGCACATGACTGTAGTCGTTCCGGAGAGATAGTGAAACTTACTTGAAGTTTAAGAAGCCGTTTTAGAAATTATTTGGACCAACGCGTTTCTAGCTGGAAATGTATGGGTCTACAACACCGTTCAACTGTCACATTTTTGCCGTGTTTACGGGAATACCAGAACTTCAGCTGCAGCTGAAAACAAGATTATTGTACTGACATATGATGAGCTCCGGACAAGGCTAACGCGGTCAGAGAGCTGGACAGTTCGGTGACTCGAATTCAAAAATTCGTTTTTGTGGAGAATGGCAAAAAATTCTGGTAAAATTTAAATAAATTATAATTCAATTCGAAGTCCATTCCCTTGATAAATACACGTGAATTTCTGTGCATTAAAA
The DNA here is from genome assembly GCA_030386875.1 of Morinoia aosen. Classification (NCBI taxonomy): domain Eukaryota; kingdom Metazoa; phylum Arthropoda; class Malacostraca; order Amphipoda; family Talitridae; genus Morinoia; species Morinoia aosen. The sequence continues at coordinate 14,863,210 of CM059569.1, read as the reverse complement.
AGCCATTTGCAATTTTGTTTAGTGTTATATTACAAGCAATAAAGCGCCCACGTAAAATTTCACTTCAATTGCCATATAATGATGAGAATATGTTCGTGTGCCTGCAAAGTTGCTAAATTCCTTTACGCTGCAAATATTTCCGTTCTTCAATGCATATCCTATTCTAGCATTTCTGTGCAGGCTCTTGTTTTTTATACCATGTAATTTGTTGTTAAAATTTATAACTTAAATTTAATCATACATAATACATAAGCTCCATAGCTGAAAAATTAAAAAAAATCGATATTCTTTACCGAAGACAACGAGAGGATGGACGTGCAGAGCTTAAATGGTTAAATGGCTGGCTGGCATTGCTTGTAAAGGTCATTCATTTCTCATTGTTAGCGGGTGCCGAATCGGGAAAAAAGAACTAACTCTCTCTATTGCCAGAGGACTTCTAGGGAAATGAAGGGTAATAAATAGAAAAGAAAAGAAAAAAGAAAAACACTTTATTTCCAATAGAGATAGTTCAAAAGTACTATCATTGGTTTTTAAAATATCTTAAAGTTAATTTACGTAGATGATACACACACACGAATATTGTAATACTCATGTCACAAGTCGAAAATAAATGATTGATGGTAATGATCTCCTAATCTTGCTTAATCTACATTTGATATTACATGTAATGATAATTATAACGTGCTCCCTAGTTAATCTACATTTGATGATACATGTTATGATAATTATAAGAGACAACACAATTTCTTGGACGATGCATTTTCATTGTGGGTTGAGAACACTTTTGACAATTTACACATACATGATATAAAACTTCGCAATTCTTGACGCCAGGAAATAATATTAGAATTGTTTGTTTCAGAAGATGTTCAAAAATGTAATTTTAAGGAAGCACGAAAAAATTAATATACATATGAACCGCTTGTGTGTATTTATAATGGGAACAAAGATGATCAGCGTAAATTACTCACGGGTAAACTACGGAATCAGAAGTTATAGTTAACAAAATGGGAAAAGGTCGGGAAAACAAGAAGTCACAAAAGCTAGGAGAGCCCCAGAAATGGAGCGTGGCCGAGACACACAGGGATTTGGCACATCAGCTGGAAGCAAAAGACGAACGAGTTATAAATAAAAATGAAGATAATCTGCTTTCTAAAGGCCGAAATGACTCAAACAGGAGCTCTAATTAACTAAAATAACAATCTACTTGTGAGGCAGGTTATAAAAAGCAAAAAAAATGGTATAATAGCATATAACATTGAAATAGAAAGTGCAATAATTCAAATAAATAATTTGGTTGGTTTCACATTTAGACTGCCATACACAAATCTTGATAAACAAGTACGAAGCACCTTCTGAATACTTCCACTTCAACGATAATGCACATGCAACTAAATTAATAAAATGAGAAAATACAGTTTAACAATTGAATAAATTATAAATAGAGTTCATTCACAGTTCAAGATTAATAAAGTTTATTAACCGAACATACAAGAACACCCAAGAACAGAGCCCAAACTGATAAAAAACGGAACTTGGCTCAGCAGATGTGTACAATTCATTTACCTCAGCCACAGTTTCTACATGCCAAAAATTCTTCAGTTTTGTGTGATAATTCAGTTTTTGATAGACAATTAATGAATACTGGAATTACTGAAAAAATAAAAACGAGTGCGGTTGAATACACGTCCAACAGGGCAGATATCCTAGCGCCACATCCTCACAAGTCTGTGAGTCACACCACCACATGCAATTCAGAGCAACGTATTCAGAGATAGATAGAAGTGAAACATACATTAGAGTGCTCACGGTCACATCAATGTAAAGTTATAAGTCAAAACTAAAATTAATTCATTCCGGCATGTCATGCAAAGTATAATTTCAGAAAGGAACTCCTCAAAATATAGCAAGCACGATTAAGGTGTGTTATTATATCTACACCATATCGCCATAATTCTTTTTACTCATGGAAACAAATTTTAAACTTCATTTGGTTGAAAAATTAGGGTTTATTGAAAACTATTACTCCCCTATTAAATCAGATAATGATATTGCAATCCATTGTATGTACAGCTCACCTATGAAGGCTACCTTGAAAACCCTTCACTTCCTACTATAATATTCATAAAATCATTGCAAATGAGGAATACTCGCTGAAATGAAAATGGCATACCTAACACAAAGTTCCCCAGGAAGACCAGTTTTGATATCTCTCATTTAAACATGGAAAAATGGGAATTATCTCACCGAACTTCAATCATTCCGACACCCAAAAGCAAATTTTAATCTGACATTCGTACCCAATCCACCAGCAAAAATAAATTCTTTGGCTAATTTCTTGATAATTTCTAACTAGCCTTGTGGCCAATAATTCATCCACACTCGAAGTGAATATGATAAAGAACAACTTTCCATTATTTCGAATCGTCAAGTACTTGCCAAATAATTCACAATTGCAGTACACTGAGAAAAAATATAGGGTCATTTTGACACACTTAAGCGTGTCATACGTTTGTCGCAAAACCGGCACACAATTGTGTGTCATGGAGGCGACATGACACACTTAAGTGTGTTACATGACACACTTAGGGCCGTCATGACACACCTAGGGGAAATCTACGGAACCTAAAACATAGATTTAACTTACTCCTACCATACCGCTCTGACTCGCCCGTGGACCAAGAAAAATGGTTAAACAGGATTATTGAACTACGAGTATTTGAGGCTTATGGTGTATCAACTCTTGACTTTCAAATTCAAAATTATCACTATATTTCCACAGAACAAAATCAGTTCTTAATAAAGTCAGCGTATTGAGCAATTTTACAGACAGCATTAAAACATTGCATACCGTAGTGTAGAGAAACTTCAAAGATTTATTGAGTAGAACAGATTAATTGAAATCAGCAAATAAATTGAGAACAGCTTCAATAACTTCACAACAATGTTAAATGTATATTAACGATATATGAGCTTGAATCACTGTGACGGTTACAATACCTATACATTCATCGAACGAAGAAAGCCCTGAATTCATAACGAATTGTATTCTAAATAACTAAGAACTTTCACGCGCTAAAGGTAGGCTTAAACATGACCACATCCTTCATTCATTCAAATAAAAACAGCATCAGTTCAGTTCGCCCATTTTATTCAACACTGAAATACACATTTTCTCGGTATTCATTGCTCAGAAAATTAATAGTTGAAGTCTAAACACTAAAAAAGGTGAAACAAATTCAGCACTAAATGTTTATCTACTTAGAACTGGAAGTGATAAAAATTATTCAACATTTAGGACAAATTCTGTGTACATCTGTGAGAACCTTTCCGCATGCGTAATCAAGAAATGTCCTAGCAATTAAAAACATATTTTTTCAATTTTAATTTCATATTTAATATGAAACGTAAAGGTCTCACGCTATAGTACAAGAATTCTCTATTTTGAAACGAAAAGTTCCCAAAACAAAAGTCACACGAGTAACATTCCACTTTCTCGCAATACCTTTAGAGATGTTAAATCGCATTTTACACAAGAAAGAAATAAAATATTTTTCTATCAATCACAGATCAATTTAATGTAGAGTATTATTATATTATGGAACTCTAAGTTAAATAAAAAAATTCTGCTCTATACTCATTTCCAGGTGAACCTTGAAATATTCATACGGAAGGAAATAATTTAGTTCTGCTATTAGTTTCATAATTAATTTAAGTTCTTGTAAAATAACGCATGTCTTAAGCAAAGGTGAAAAGATTTCATTGTGAAAATTAAAATAACTTTCCAAACACTTATCTCGCTCAAATGAAATCATGATTCATCTCCACACAGTATGATTATGTTTTCATTCAATAAAAACTTTGACAATTATTTATACCGGTCAAGTTCTCCACTTGTACACAAGTAACGAAATGAAAATGAAGAATCAAATATTAAAACGTCTGTTTGAACGTTCCTGAATAAATCCAGGAACTTTCGAACGAACGGAAATATTTTATTTTTCACTTTGGGTTCCGTAAAAAACAGGAGTTGTTGCAGAATTGGACAAAGTCTTACACTGCTGTAGAGAAAATATTCTTCAAGTTGTACCAGCCAAAAGAATTCTATCCGATTTCATCACTTATAAGAATTCTTATAATAACTGTGGCTAAACAGCTTAATAATAGTATTTTTTACACGAGTAATAGAACATTACATATTACTAATCGCAGTTAAAGGAAATGTACGCTATAAAATCAGATAATTTTACTCCTTTTTCACTTCAAATTAATCTAAGTCAAGTTCAATTCAATCCAAATCAAGTTCAATTTAATTCAAGTCAAGTTCAAATTAATCCAAGTCAAGTTCAAATTAATCCAAGTCAAGTTCAAATTAATCCAAGCCAAGTTCAATTTAATCAGAGTCAAGTTCAATTTAATCCAAGTCAAGTTCAATTTAATCCAAGTCAAGTTCAATTTAATCCAAGTCAAGTTGAATTTAATCCAAGTCAAGTTCAATGTAATACAAGTCAAGTTCAATTTAAACCAAGTCAAGTTCAAACTAATCGAAGTAAATTCGAATAAATCAAAGTCAAGTTCAAATTAATCCAAGTCAAGTTCAAATTAATCCAAGTCAAGTTCAAATTAATCCAAGTCAAGTTCAATATAATCCAAGTCAAGTTCAAATTAATCCAAGTCAAGTTCAAATTAATCCAAGTCAAGTTCGAATAAATCCAAGTCAAGTTCAATATAATCCAAGTCAAGTTCAATATAATCCAAGTCAAGTTCAATATAATCCAAGTCAAGTTCAAATTAATCCAAGTCAAGTTCGAATAAATCCAAGTCAAGTTCGAATAAATCCAAGTCAAGTTCGAATAAATCCAAGTCAAGTTCGAATAAATCCAAGTCAAGTTCGAATAAATCCAAGTCAAGTTCGAATAAATCCAAGTCAAGTTAGAATAAATCCAAGTCAAGTTCGAATAAATCCAAGTCAAGTTCAAATTAATCCAAGTCAAGTACAAATTAATCCGAGTAAAGTTCAAATTAATCCGAGTAAAGTTCAAATTAATCCGAGTCAAGTTCAAATTAATCCAAGTCAAGTTCAAATTAATCCAAGTCAAGTTCAAATTAATCCAAGTCAAGTTCAAATTAATCCAAGTTAAATTCAAATTAATCCAAGTCAAGTTCAAATTAATCCAAGTCAAGTTCAAATTAATCCAAGTCAAGTTCAAATTAATCCAAGTTAAGTTCAAATTAATCCAAGTCAAGTTCAAATTAATTCAAGTCAAGTTCAAATTAATCCTAGTCAAGTTCAAATTAATCCAAGTCAAGTTCAAATTAATCCAAGTCAAGTTCAAATTAATCCAAGTCAAGTTCAAATTAATCCAAGTCAAGTTCAAATTAACCCAAGTCAAGTTCAAATTAACCCAAGTCAAGTTCAAATTAATCCAAGTCAAGCTCAAATTAATCCAAGTCAAGCTCAAATTAATCCAAGTCAAGTTCAAATTAATCCAAGTCAAGTTCAAATTGATTCAAGTCAAGTTCAAATTAATCCAAGTCAAGTTCAAATTAACCCAAGTCAAGTTCAAATTAATCCAAGTCAAGTTCAAATTAATCCAAGTCAAGTTCAAATTAATCCAAGTCAAGTTCAAATTAACCCAAGTCAAGTTCAAATTAACCCAAGTCAAGTTCAAATTAACCCAAGTCAAGTTCAAATTAATCCAAGTCAAGTTCAAATTAATCCTAGTCAAGTTCAAATTAACCCAAGTCAAGTTCAAATTAATCAAGACTAGTTCATATTAATCCAAGTCAAATTCAAATTAATCCAAGTCAAATTCAAAATTAATCAGTCATGTTCGACGTAATCCAAGTCAAGTTCAAATTAATCCAAGTCAAGTTCAAATTAATGCAAGTAACAATCAAATTAATCATACCCTCAGTTGAGTTAAAAAATTATACCATCACTTGTTAATTCGAGCTTTTTTGTGTTATATATGGATCTATTGGATGTGATGAGCAAGACAGGTTTCGAGGTTTTATTTACACTCGAATATATTTATATACGTGTACGTATATATTTATATACGCAAATACAAACGGTTATCATTGGACGATATGTAGATTTAAACTTTAAAAGGAATATAGAAATGCGATTCACTGAGTACTAATGTACGATTCCATTTGAGTACAATTACATTACTACCCAGATATATTCCTGCACTAGCAATGAAAATATTACCATCCATTTTAATTCCTTGTTAGTCAATGTGAAGAAATGTAGGGTCCATTTACAATACACAATAATAATACAAGAAACAATAATTCTAACATAATGCTGATATTATTTGTGTGTGTTTACAATTCAATATATAATTTTATCAAGACTTGAATATTTATTAAATGATTATCATAAAAGTTATTTAAGTCTTGAAAGCATCATATATCGAAATGTAAACACACACAAATAAAATCAGCATTAAGTTAGAAATATTGTTTTTGTATTATTATTGTGTATTGTAAGAGGATCCTACATTTCTCCACATTGACTAACACGGAATTAGAATGGATGGCAATATTTTCATTGCTAATGCATGAATGTATCAGTGTAGTAATGTACACATTTGAATTGTAATCAAACGGAATCGTACATTCGTACTCAGTGAATCGCATTTCAATATTTCTTTTAAAGATTAAACTACATACCGTCCAATGATAATCTTTTGTATTTGCGTATATGATTTCATTCATGTGATAAAGTGAAATTTCACGTATATAAATATATTCGAGTGTAAATAAAACCTCGAAACCTGTCTTGCTCATCACATCCAATAGTTCCATATATAACAAAAAAGCTCGAATTAACAAGTGATGGTATAATTTTTTAACTCAACTGAGGGTTGGATTAATTCGATTGTTACTTGAATGAATTTGAACTTGACTTGGATTAATTTGACCTTGACTTGGATTAATTTGAACTTGACTTGGATTAATTTGAACTGAAAAAGGTGTGGTGACCATTAATTTTTTTTACAATAGTACGGATATTTCTACATAAATTAGAGAATGTATGGACAAGCGAAAAGCTACATTAATCCTTTTAGTATCATATTTACTTCAAGTTCACGAAAAAGGTCTCATGCAACATAAGGAAACATTCTCTCTATTCTGAAACGGTGAAATAATTTCTTATTATCGCACAAATGAAATTCTCATTCACTGTAAAGTAAGCGTGTTCCTTTGGATCTACATACGAGTTTGAACGAAAAATGTTTACACCAAACTAAAATTCCACAACGCAACCTTAAGCTATGTCAAATGGCCATGACTCGGATGTGTTGACGGCCACTGGCAGCGATACCGAGATCTTTTGGTGGAGGTGAGGACTGGACGAGGTTGTCGCATCTCCTGGTCGAGTTACGGGCACCGGATCCTGCTAGCCTGTCCTGCTCAAGTAAGAATACATGCAATAAATTTTTATCAAAAATTTAACACATTTTTTATATGATGTTAGTAAAACTGTTGCTTTGATGAGCATCTATGGCATAGGTAGACACAACTTCATAACAGTGTAATTAATCTGTGGGGTCAGATTCGTGGACTTGCTGAAGTTCAGTTATTAATTTTCATTAATAATTTATTCGTACGCTTAATATTAAGATTCTCTTAACCACAACATACGCGATCCAAAGAAAGCAAGGAGAAGAGACACACATTTAGTAGATTAGATTAGATCAATAGTTAGTTAAAGCCCCCCTATCCGCAACAAATTCAATCCAAAGAGAGGAAGGAAGAAGGCACCATCTAGTATGGAGTTGAGGGATCGTAGAATCTATGCAGAAAAGGCACAGAAACAGTAAGATGAGAAAGAAGTTTATGAAACAAGATCAAAGTTCAAGAAGAAAGTAGTAGGTGGTGAAAAACAACACAGCAGTGAACCGAAAAAAGATGGTCCGTAACAAAACAAAAACCTATTCTATTCCAACAAAAAAAAAGAAGCTTACTTAGCTAACTCTCAGCTCGGGCCCTCACATTGTCCCCCTGGGAGCGCTAATTCCCATAGATACAACAGCTGTATCCCCCTGAGGGGACAAACATTTAGTATCGACTGTTAAAAAACATTGAACTTATGCACGAAAGGATTCCCACCAAGGGTACCCTGCACATTAAAACAGCAGGTTAGTATTGCAATAGAAAAAGAAAAGGCATGAAAGTCAACGAAGAGGATATGAAAACTAAAAATCCAGGTGGTTGCGAAAGAAAGAAGTCTCAAAGGCCTATCAATAGATGAGGTAACCCAGCAGTATCTTATTGCCTTTATAATGCCTCCTACAACTTATGCTATGAATTGTTTGATCTGCTCAGAGATCAGCTAATCAACACTGAACCTTGATCAGCTGATCAACGCAACCTGGAACTAGAAAGGGAAGTTCTGCTTTATAATGAAATTTTAATTTTTTTTTCATGAATGATACAAAGGAGACTGTTTGAATAATTAAGAAGTTATACTAAATAGGTAAGTTTGTAGGGGACATGAGTGCCGTGAATTTCACTATCTTCATTAGACAGAGTAGAATGCGGAGTGTACCTTGAATTAAGAACTGGGTAGTCAATACCTAAATTTTCTGAACAAGTATTTAATCACAGTTGTACAGCTAATGACTTCGACTCCACCTTAGGGTTATATCAATTTGAATTTCACTTGGGTTAATTTAACTTTGGCTTGGATCAAATGGAGCTTGACTTGGATTAAACTGAACTTGACTTGAATTAATTTGAAGTAGGCTTGGATTATTCTAACTTGACTTGGATTAATTCGAATTTGACTTAGATTAATTTGAAGTGAAAAGGTGTAGTCTGAAGACGAGACCTAATTGTCACTTACTTGAGTTTTATCTTATGGAAAGTCGCGCAGCAGCATTTAGGATGGCAGCAATCGAAACCGTAGTAACTTCCAAGCCCGACTGCTATGTCAGCGTCCTTCAAAAGCGCAGACCTCTCCTCCTTCTGCCACAAGTCTCTCGCATGTGGCTGGAGCCAAATGGTTGGACCGTCGAAGATGATCATCGGTAATGGCTCCTGGGTGAAAAAAGAAAAATTTTAGTATGTGTGTCATTTATAATCTTGAGAAATTTGACCTGAATTCAATAAAACTTTTATAATTTAGTTTGTTTAAATGCTTGCTTGGTCGTTTGTAAGTTCATAAGCATCCATGATATGCTTATGATAATAACGTTCGACTACATTTTCAGACATAACGTAGGGTTAAAATAAATTTCCTTGCATTGTAGTACGAACATGATGGGTTTAAATACCTATTTTTCTAGATCTTCATATCTCTAATATCTTCCATATGAAGACTGACTTGATGGGTAATTACTTGTTATGATTTAACACTGGGTCAATATTCGTTAAAAAATATTTATCTCCAAGACAGCAGCGAAATCCAGGATTCCTTCATTAGTGTAATAATTTAATCTATACTCTGCACGCCAACTCTACAATGAAGGAATAATTATGAAATTACAACAAATAATTTTCACTTTTTTCAAATGAAACTTTTGCCTTCATTCTTGCGTTCGCTTGTGGACTATTTTAACAACTGCCTTTAGAAGACAAATGTTTCATTTTCATTTTTTTCTTAATAATTGAGGGGCAAAAACTGCCAAAATAACAATAGAATGAAATTCTTACCTTTTTACTTGTCTTCACAGGGCGAGGTATGGACACCTCACGAGACACTTGAAGTATTCCAGCTGCATATTTTCAGGAGATTCCCTCGCATTGCATCGATGATATTCATCTCAGTGATTCCCACGAATTCAATGCATATCTGAAAAAGTTAAGGTTATGTTATTATTCAAGAAAGACAAAAAATATACTCTCGCATGATTTTTTTCCTCACCTAGAGAGTTTTCGTCGAACAATTATTATTGTGTTTTATTTTCATCATCACAATGTGAAACATCCGATAGCCAAAATTTTCATTTTGTGGACGAACGTCAATGCTCGCCCACCTTCGTTGTGTGCGGAATTCGCGAAACATACGTGCGGAAACCCAATGTTAAAATTTACGAATTTTTACGATTAGTTAATTCCAGTTACTCTGGAACATGGAAATGTAGACAGTAACTTTATATTGTCAGACGTAATTATTGGTTAGAAATTAATACTAAAGTACTTCTTCTAACAAACCTATTCAAGCTATTATACCTTAAACTATGTTCATTCTTAATTTATTTGTGCAGAAAACATAAGTGCAATCCACATCTTCTTATCAAAATCAACTTCTGATTGGATCTATTTTAGTTTCAAGAATTTCCAATCATGAATTATGAATTGGTAAAGCAAAATGGCAACTCTATGTTCAGCATATTTGTTGCTTTGATTATCTATACATATATACAGTATGAACTCGGCTGTCACATATATTGAAGTAAGTCAAAACATTTATTTTGAAGATAACAAAGAATTTAATTCTACTTTTCTTCATTTTGCATAAAAAAAATCCTCTGTAGCCTAAACATGTTAAAAAGAATTGTAGACTGTAACAAAGTTTTTAATTTTCATTGATTATAATTATCAAGCACTTTTGAGTTGGAAGTTGTGTACAATTATTTCATTATAACAAGCTTTTCTGAGGACAGTCTTCTCATATCCTATTCTGTAGGTATATACCCTGGAGAGGGCTGCTATAAAGTCATTATTTATAGATATTTACATTAACAATATCCTGTACAAAACATCAAACTACAGAAAATTAATAGAAATACTTTCACGTGCAACCAAAATACTTGATTATGTTTGGGTCCTATATTACGCTTTAGTTAAAGCCTTTCTTTCCCATACCTACTAATCAGTAAACTCTACTGAAATTGGATTAGAAGAAAAACTATTTTCAATAATTTATGTACCATTTACAAGTTAATAACCTAATAATTAATATAGGCTAATCCATTAATCAATTATAATAAGAATTTCATGCAGAGAAAATTGAAGCACTAATAATATAATGAGCAGTAGTACTCACATGAGTTTTCGTCCTTGATTGAGTGAACTCAAAACCATTGGTTGATGGAGAAGGCTCACTCTTAGCACCAGTTGAAGGAACTGAGAATAATTTTATCAAGCCATTACTGGGCCAATGATCTGTTTAGTTGAATAATATTCAAGTAAAGCTATAAATCTGGACTTGCAAGAATAGAGGGAACACTGTTTGTAATTCATTTTCAAATGCTGAAAAAGTATCAAAAACTTTTAAAACAAATTAGGATATATTTTGGAAAAGAACATACCAAATGAGTATCAAGTAAGGTCTTAATGAAAAGCAAGCAAAAAGAAAACAGTTAGGCTATCCAACAATATGACTAAAGCCAATAATAATTGTAAAAAAATTACATTCATGGTTACACCAGGTTCTTTTAGTGTGACTAATAACTTTAACCTAACTAGTCCAAAAAATCAGGTAATATAGTTTTATACCAGCTTGTTTGGTTTTCTTCAAGGCTATTTTTTTTAAACATATGGCCATTGTTGAATGTAATATTGAACTTGAAATTTCATGAGCATGATTGGATAAATGAATTTTCCAAAGCAAGATACATATACCGTGGCTGCATTTAAATGAATTTTCAAATCAATGATAATTTTCAGTAAAATAATCAAATCATATCTGATTTTATCTAATCATAATACTTTTGCTGATTTTTCATTCAATACCTTTTAAAATAATAACATGATTTTGACTGCAAAAGTTGATCCATGTCCCACACACATGAAACTGGAATACATGGTTTTATATTTCATTCCTGTTGCTTTCCATTCTAATTAATTACTTCTATCCACATTTGCATCATTAAAAATTATTAACCAGTAATTCAAACCCATTTATTTATATGCCAACATGAATTATTAGGCACTATTTATTCTGCAAACGATCAAGAAATTCGAACCGTCGAGGACGCGACCTTGAACTTGAACGCCAAGGTTGCATGACGACGTTAGATGAGTCACCAGTAATCTATCAACTTACGAGCCCGTACTTCGGCTGATGCATAAAACAATCACATCTCACGCACAAATACATATCCTCTTTATAAATGGAATGAAATCAAAACATTAATAAGGCTTCGGAACGAATGACTTTCAGGTTATCATCATGAAGCGAATGAACTAGCCCAGGTACAAAAATAATGGCGGCCAGAAATGAAGCCGCCAAATGAAGCCGAATAGTAATTGAATACAATTTGTCATTAAAGGTACACAAGTACATATGGCTTTCTTCATACACCAAACAAATCCCTCGGATCTTGAATGAGACCACAAAGAAAGTGGACTCCACTTTCTTACGAAACTACGCTAGATATGGGTGCTTAGCGGATTACACTTGCACCCGTGACCACTCACAATGACAGGCTGACAGATACTAATTAGTCATGCATTGCATGCATGCATGGAGGCGAGGCCGCGGGGTATCTGCGTGAGCTGTGGTTGCTTCGCACGAAGTTGAAAACAGCACAAATGAGCTATTTACTTCGGTACTTGATAAATAGATCAGTGATCGACGAACTGGAGATAATTTCACTCATCATGCGCTATTTCTTAATAATTTTCATTCTAGCAAGCACTTCATTTTCTTAATGTGAAAGGCCACGTCTAATTTAACAGCATACTTCTGCTGAAAGTGCTAGTTAATTTATTACACCTACAAGCTTGAGTCGTAAACAAGTGTTGCATTATGAATTTTTCATAGTGAGTTCCTTCTCGTATATCGGCATTAATATCTTGCATTTTAGTTATTAACACGTTCACCGCGTTTTTGCGGTTGTAAATAGTTGGTTTGGTTACGTTGCAAGTGGCAGAATTGGGAAATAGATTTCACTGCTTGCACACATTTTATACTTCCTGAGATATGTGAGAAATACAAATGCGTGATAACATTTCAGCTCGTAATGTAAATATTTTTCTTTTGAAAAGATTTTGATTTAGATAAACTGTCAATAATTTAAACGGGTATGGAAATAAGTGATTTACCTAGTGGTACACATAGTCCCAAAACGCAAGAAACTTGTCACTTGAAGTGAAATCTTATATCTTGGAATGAACTGAATAAATTCGTTTATGCGTGCAAAAAAACGTACGCAATTACTTAACATTTTTCCATTATTCACCTCATTAACTTCGAAAAGTGAAAGAAACTGGACATATATTTGCCTACATATAGTTGTTATGACTTAATAATTGGATATTTTCTTGAAAATGTGAAATTTGGATCAACAAAACCCCCAAACAGGTAACTGATACTTATGTCTTCCTGGCCGTGACTTAACTCTCTCGCCCGACCTGTGAGTGCGTCAAGGTTGACACACCTGGGTGTGTCAAGATTTCTCTGAGTGTATGGGTTAGATTCTACACCAAAATACAGTTTTAAACATCATAAAAACACAAGCAGAACACAAAATCCGTTTGTACATCATAATTACCGTAAATTAACTTTCTTCAAAATTCTCTCACAAAGATACGCCTAAATTTGTGATCACTTTTGGAAATTATTAGTCATCTGAAATTTTTGTGCATTTCGTTTTGCATAATTATGGACCAACTTGATCTACGCTTTGATAGCAGATGCAGAGATCAAGCTTTGCAAGTCTTTATTTTAATTCATAATGGTTTAAATGTTATTCTGTCAAAGATTTTCTCCGCTAACTCATTTAAACAAAACCCCTAGTCACCTTGACATTCAGCCTGCGAACAATCCGAAAAGGAAGAAACACATCTAAATCCAAGAAGAGAAAAGATATAAATACACTGTGTGGAAGTGTCCAACAGTAACTTGCCACCTGTGACTTTCAAGCGAGAAACAACGGCCGTACTTATAAAAACATGTTGGCTCGCATTTTCATCAGAAACGTATAAATACTTCAACCATTCACGTCCGACTCGCTTCAGCACAAAAGCAAACAAGCAAGGTAAAAATTGCACGCCATTTCAGACAATAAAAGACCGAACGGTCGATTATTGGCGCATTTTGGCGGTCGACCACCATAAAACACCCATTGCTCGCTGATTTTTGCTTCCGTTCAGACATCGTAGTCGAACATCTAAACTCGTCCGATGATTTAACGACGCCGAATCTTAGAAACGTGTTTTTTATTTATAAAGTATAGTAGAGTTGCAAAACATGAAGCTGGCTCAGAGTTTTATGGATTTTCATTCTTTTTCATTGAGGAATTTTTTTTTTTTTTTTTTTTTTTTTTTCATAAATAGTGCACATAAGATATTGCATTACTCTATGAATTCGTGGGTGTTCTAGACACCCAATTGCAGACGAAGAATGCATTTTTAGAATTTTTTCAGCCTTCATGGGCGAATTCATATCAAGTTATGAAACATTTCTCATGAATCGAAAATTAATAATAGTTACGAATGATGCACATACTGTCGAGTTTTTCTTTTCTGCAAAATGCAGTAAAACTACATTGTAACAGCCCGAGCTTTCGGCTGAATCTGCCTCAACTGTTGTCTAGGATAAATGCATATTTTTCAAATCCTCTTGAGGAACGAGCGTATATATAGTAAATAAATGTGTTTGTTATCGATTTACTGGTGTACACGGCCCGTCAAAAATTACGGGATTCAATATTTTCATTCAACATATCCTCCAGACGTGGATATGAAACAACTATATCCATCATGATAGTACCATCGATTAAAATGTTCACGTACTTCTGCACTGGTGAAACTCGTGTCACCGATACGGTTACTAAGCAACCGAGCGTGACAGAGATACGGACTAACCAATCAAGTAAGCAAGCAAGAACTGTGTATCATACCATATATAATGGATAATTATACGCACTTATCATCATGAGCGTTTAACAAGCAGTGAGAAAATTCCTGGCGGGACATCAAGATGTCAATTAATTTCTGTGCGTGCTTACACGTTGTAAAAGCTTCAACAGGTCTCTTTCAATTTTATTTAGTAACTAAATAGATTGAAGTTGTAATCATTTCCTCCATTAATGAATGTTTATAAGAAAAACATAGCCTAGTATCCCTAGCGTATTTTCTTCGTGCTCACATATATTTAAAGATATTTTTACCCAATGTGCAACGCCTGCGTTGATGCTAGAGTTTGTGCACCTCCATTGAGGCTAGATTCTATGTGGTAAACAGGGACTCGAGCTAATCTTGCCTTGGGTGATCAAATTATCGTACTGCCATCATGAACTAACAAATTTTAACGAGGCTCAATCATAATAATTCATTCTATCCTTGGTACAATCCTGTAATCTGAAGCTTCTTTCTTCTTTACGATGCTTGTTTTATCACATACATATTAGCCTTGTAATTCCCATACGAATGCCAGGAGCAACCATCACTTAAGATGAAAATACATATTTCTACTGTAATGGTAACACAGTCGCAATGTGATATGCACTTCAGACGGAATCCTGTTGCTCAAAATTTCTTGCTTATTTAGAAGGTAAAGGCAATGCTCTGCAGCACGTCTGTGAACGACGCCCTGTAAGCACTCGGTGAGGAGGTCGGCCCGTTGCCTACAAGGTAAGCCACGTCTCCAACGCACCAAAAAGCCGTCAAGTGTGAAGTTACGGGCCCGGAGGAATGAGGCCCGCAACCTCGCTGAGTTTGTGCCTCTGAACGCTCTGCTCTCTGGGAAATTTACTCGCCGGCCCTCGAGGCGGTGCTAGCAAGTCGCTCTTAACCGTTGTCTGGAGCGGCTCTAGAGAATTACATCGTCCCACTTGGTTTCAAAGAGAATGTAGTTTAGAAGTGGGGGTTGGCATGTTTTATTACAGGGGTTTCAGGCTGTGCAAATTTCTTTTTCAAGTGCTAAAGGGAGAGGGTAATGAAGAGTAACGAAGTTTTAAAATTTTTTTGAGTCATCCTACAACAGTTTCACATTCGTTGGAAAATTTGTTAGTCAATTGTTACTTGATATTTGGCCTTTGCAGAATTGTGAAGAACTTATTAAACAATGTCGGAATCTCTAAAGACAAATTTTCGTAATAAATTTTCAACCGATACAATTGTAAATTTTGAACCAATTAGACCTTAAAACTTTTACTCATAATAGCAAAAATGCATCGCTTTGAAAATGAAACAAAAGAACATTTTACCAAGTTTTTCAAGGAGTTGCAACATTATGTTTGGAGATGCTGGGAAATACGGATATTAAAATGAGTTCATTTCGTTCTCATCTTGCCCTGCTATGGTCTGGAGATCGAACTTCACGCAAAACCCCAGCACATGAGCTCATTTGAGTGCGTGATTCAATATCCAACACAGTTTTAGGTCAATAACCAATCAATTGGAAGTAATTTATCGCATGATAAGTGATTTGTGTTTTGATATCCATCTTAGTCCGCTTCCATTTAGCGATGGTGTTGGAAGCGAAAATTTATCACCTGCCGGAGGCAAGAATCATTCATAATGTCCACATGCAAATGATTTTAAAGTGGTAACTGTGTCACTGCATTGTAAAATATGTATATTGTACAGACTCCTGACGAATAGGTTAATTAATTATAGGATATTCCCTGTCATGCGTTCCGTACCAGACTGATATTCTCTTACACTCAGCATCTAAAAGTATGAACCACACTTTGATTTCCAAAGTACTCGGTGCGACTAATTTAGAATGCCCTCAATAATTCGAAAAATTCCGAAGTCTGGAACTTTTTAAAAGTTTTAGTTTGCTTCAAGCTTATGCTGCGTTGTAGAACCCACAATTATTTTGCCCGCTATTGTGTCATTCAGTTCAGAAGGTATTTTCATGAATATACAAACGATCAACTTTGTTCCATTCGGTTCCCGTAAATTTTAGCAAAAAATTCATGCTTCCGTTTGACGGTCGTAAGCGAACCGTAACATGGAAATGTGTTCAACTTTCCGGATTTTTTCTTCACGCAACTTTGACCACATTCGGGTTTATGACTCCCGTTTTGTCGGGCACAATTTACAGCTCGGTGGCGAGATTTTTGGCTGAAGCCGCTGGTTCCGCGGCAAACTTGAATATAAGTTACTGGGTGTCTTCAAGTTTTTGCCAATATGCCTAGAATGAGAAAAAAATGAGATTCGTGACCATTTTGCAAGACCCTCAAACATTGTAGTATATCTCAGTATTTTAGTCTATGTACCTATCTACTCGAATTTCTTAAAAACTTATTTAGAGCTTTCAAAAGATTTGCAAGGGAATTTGCTATTTCTTCTGGTGTTTCTAGAAGGTTGAAAAATCAAGAGTGCCAGGTGATTGGTTTATCTTAATCGACGCTCATAAAAAATTTTTACAAAATATATACAATATTTTTTTCACTTTTTACAGACACTGTAAGACTATAAAGGGAAATGTTATGAACACATCAAATAAGAAGAACAATTCACCAAAACGAGCAATATACCAGCAATTTTAGAAATATTAATGATAAGTATATTGCTAGTAGAGGAACGTAATATATAGTAAAAAGGACACTGAACGTCATGATCTTATTTCACGTATACTACACAACAAGTGAGTCTCATGTTTGAGAATTTGAATGCAAATTAAAGGTAGAAGCATTTCGTTTTTAGGAAGAATTCTTTCATATGGGATCAAAATTGCGATATGAAAATCTCTAATTTCTTTCATGGAGGACGAATCAAATCCCGGGAAAAGAGGTGAAAGACCTTTTTTTCCCTCTATTTCTAATAAATATTGAAATACGCTTGAACGATACAAATGCTTAACTCGACGAAACTCAAATGGAGCATTCGGGAGGGACAGCGTGAGGGACAGCTCCTCATAAAGTAGCAATAATATAACACCGACACGTCCAGCGAACGCGTCGATAATGAAAGTGACGAGAGTGAAGCATCTCATTGAAAGTATCACAAATTGTTGAATTAAATATTCCTCTTCCGATGTATTTGGATCAAGTTTGCAATGCTGAGTAGACAAACAGATGTCCCGTGAATTTACTGAGAGACTCAAAAATTAAATACTTAATACTCGTACTCCTACTTGTACGCTATGATCTTGAAACGGAGAGGCAACTGAGGAAGCTACAAGGAATGTCACTGCGGGCCAGACACTATATATGAACAACATGGAGGCAGATGAACAACACCCAAATCAAGATCTGCAGTTACACGATCATTAAACGTGGAAGCACAAGCACTAAAATTGCCGCATGGTGTACGAATTGCAAGAATTTTAAACTAGCAGACACTATCTCTCAGCAATCACATTGAATGCTTTCAAAAATGGTCATGATCATGATTATATTGAAAATCCACCAGTATCTCCAAGGGCTGAATCAAGGGTTAACAGAAATTCCGACGAAAAAAATATCAATGTTAAAAAGCATTATTTTAGGAAATGTATGAATCCAGGATTGTTAATTTGTATTTACGTGTTCCCTGGTGGAGTTGCATTCGCAAGTAGAATCTACATAGCAGGAATGAAAAGGACATGTACAAATTGTTATATTACTGGCATTGCGAAAATCTATCAAATTATGGGACCATACATCAGTTAAATTCCAAAAGTTCTTGTCATTGAAACAAATTCCTCGGTACCTGGTGGTTGGAGAGGATCGACGAACGTGAGTGTGACTTTCTTCACATTTTCTCCTAATCTCATATAGCCTACTGGTGCTTGTGCTTGATTAGGGTTTGGCGGCCTGGGACTTGGGAAACAACCAAACAATGGGTACTCTGGCCTTTCCCGTTGCCGTATTGTTTTCTTTTCTATGAACACGAAGATTAATTTGTAATTTTGTAAAAAATGTGAAAATAGATTCCAACGTAGTATTGTTCAAAAACATTTTTCATATGTCTCTCGAATGCCAAAGACATCGGCCGTTAGAGCTGGCAGCTCAATGACCCTAACGCAAAGTGCTCGTAGAGTTGCGCCCAAGTACTGAGGCTATTGTAAGCTTTATGAGAGCAGACCGCGTGCTTTCAGCAGAATTCCTTTCAAGAGAATTAAAGGCCCTTGTATTTATGGAAGTCATTCGTTCTAACGAAACTCCTCCGCGCAGAGTTAACGAGCATTCTCACCAAGTCGCTAATTTTCATGATCCAGCGAGTACTTCGCGCCTAAGTTTTCCTTCAGTATTCCTACCATGGAATAACAGACAAACTTTGAAACTTAATCTGCTTATCTCAATGATAAAATTTATTGGAAGCCAAAAATGGGAATGAATGCTTGTGAAAAATAAACCCTTTAAATTGTGACTAATGTTGCCTGCTGAATACATTTTTTCAGAAATATTTCAGAGTAAATAAAATGGTCTATTTAAATTTAGAAGTTAGAAGACAGGAAACAATCAAAAAGTATACTATAAGTTCAGGCATGCTATATCATTCAGACGAATTTCAGAATACATCCGAAGACATTCTGAAAATATTTTGGTAAAAGGCCTCCTTTCCGCGCATCTTCCTCCTTTATATTAAAAATAAAAAATAAATATACTATAGAAATAGAGACTTCAATCATATACTGCTTTTAAACTTTCCTATGATCAGCCAAGCCATCAGTTGAAGCACATAAAGGAGCAGGCATTTTTTGAAGAAAAGGGCTATTTACTTAGCATGGCTGACTGGCCAGGAGACGTAATGTTCACCTCAAATGTAGGAGGTTATCTCCTCACAAGTCCTCCATGAGGGCCCAGGCGCCAACACACCTCGAGAACCGTAGCCCAATTCGCCTCGAAACTACGCGCCGCGGCTGGCAGGCGCGTCCGCAGGGGGTCGATGAGCCACAGTCCTTGCGAGACTACGCGCAGAGCCGCGCCGCCAGCTGGTGCCGCGGTGATGCTCCTCTTGGTGGTCGATGGCCTCGGTCATCGGTTAACAGATACCTGCGCAACTAAAAAAAGGGGCTTAGAAACACCGTGAGTAGCAATGTTACTTCTAACAACACTGTCACTATCAGTGTTTATAATTAAACATTTCGTGCGTTCGCACTTCAGCAGCAAAAAAAACGGTATACACAAAATAAGCTCATCCGAAGACTGCTAAAATGACAACGTAAAGAAAAGGAGAGACCAACGTGTAGAGACAACATGTAACATTGAAAATCGAACAAAGAACTCGGAACAAAAGTACCTAACAATAGTCACATACATATACCGGGCTTATCCTCCCCATGGGAGGGTAGCCGACAGCAGGCCACAATCACCACACTTAGTCACTAGGAGGCGAGAGAGGCAGCACTGGCCGCACCTGAACTGCCAGGATCAGCAGCAGCCCAGCACAACCCCCTTCCACAGTCAGGCCCGACAGCAACAGCTGGTTTACCCCGACCGCTTCATTGAGTGCAGCCCCTCCCCCGCACATGACAGGTCAACCCCATCACACGCGGGCAGCTTCCAGTAACGCGTCAAAAATAAAATTACCTCCTTATACACTGCCCCCACTCACTTCTGTCCGCAGCCATCCCTCTCGCCACGTCAACAGTCAGACCCCTCTCATACAAAGCACGTCGCACCCCATCCATCCAACTCATCCGTGGTCTACCTCGCGCTCGAAGACCACTCACTTCCGACATATATATCTTTTTCACCAGCCGCTCAACATTCATTCTTTCAACATGCCCAAACCATCCCAGCACTCTTTCATCCACTCGCCTGCTCAACTTTTTGATAACACCCGTCTGCTCCCTAACCAACTCATTCCTGATCCTATCTCTTCTAGTTACTCCATACATGCTCCTCAAACACTTCATCTCAAACACATCCAACTTCCTCCTCTCAGCTGCTCTCAACCCCCAGGACTCTGCTCCATACAACAAAACTGGCACAATCAAACTTTCATACAGTCCCCTCTTAGCATTCATACTCAAACTCCTGCATTCAAAAACTTTCCTCATTGCACCCAATGTCTTACAACCTTCACTCACTCGATGCTTCACTTCTACTTCCATACTATCCTTAACAGTCACATCCGACCCGAGGTACCTAAAATGCTCTACCTCCTCTAAAACTTCCCCATTCAACCTCACATCCAAAGTTCCAAACACTCCACCTCATGAACACCTCATCACCTTACTTTTATTCACATTTACCCTCAATTTCCGCCTAACAATAGTCAAATGATAATAATCAATGAGATTGTTCAAAATATTCAAACAGAATCTTCATAAGACGTGAGGCACATTCGTGTTCCCATATTTAGACTTAAGATCTGAGGATTTGAAAAAATTTTAGTAGCATTACTTAATTTATATTTTTAGAAGTAAAATGTACAACAATTCTGGTCCCATGTTAGGGATCTCATTACTGTTTCAGTTCACGGATAGTCTCCCAGCCCTTTGGCCTGCTCTGCAGGCCAGCCTTTTGTATATATTAGGTCACACCATAAGTTCTTTCCTTTTTCCACTAGTATGATAAGGAGAGTAAAAACATATCATTTAATATTCATTTATTCAATAACATATTCTCTATCGTTAGTAACAACCACTAATCACCTACTAAGATGTTTTCCAACGACTCTTTCCTATAGAAATCTTTGGTTTATGAATCAAAAAAGACCTGCACTTCATTTTCAATGTTGTTTTTGTCTTTCAAAGATTTCTACCTTAAATGATTGTCTAGTCTCTTATAGAGATAGAAGCCTGAAGGAGCAATATCTGGAGAATAGGATAGTTGCATCGATGTTTCCCATTTCAACGTTTCAATTGTGTCTTAAAGTAATTCGTGCTGTTAGCGGACGCTCATTATCGTACAGAAGAATGACACCCTTTCGATTGATCAAAGCTGGGCGCTTCTTTTTTAAAGCGGTATTTAGTCTTTGCAACGATTGAGAATATAGTTCTGTAGTGATTGTTTGGCTGTTTTCAAGAAGCTCGTAGTGAATAATTCCTCTAATATTCCACTAAACACAAACAAAATTTTTCGGATGGAGTCCTGGTTTTGGTTGTGATAGCGGTTTTGCATTTCGATCTAGCCATTGACGTTTAACATTGCTGTACATAATCCATTTTTCATCTTCGGTAACAACTTTATCCAGAAATGGTTCTTGTAGTTGACGGGAATGCAAAAATGCACAAACATTCATGCGCTGCTGACGATTAACAGTGGAAATTTCATGAGGAACCCACTTCCCAAGTTTGGGTTTCTTCCACAGCTTCAAGCGACGTTGAATTGTCATTGCGCTCACATGAAGTTTAGAGCTCAATTGCCTAATGATACTGCAGGACTAGCGTCAAGTGTTGCTTGCAATAAAGCTGCATCAAACTCAACACGACGACTTTCTCGAGAGCTATCTTCAAGGCTGTAATTCCCGTTTCGAAACTTTTCGAACCAAATTCTGCATGTCCGTTCAGTAACTGTTTCTGGACCATACACTTCTTGAATATTTTTATCAGCTGTTGACGCATTACATCCTTTTTGAAACTGGAACAGCATTATGTGTCATATGAGTTCTGTTGACAGCTCCGTGTTAATTGAACGGTTGAAGATAAAAACGGCTAAATACCTAAATGAATTTCACTACAACGGGTATCAAAGGCCGCAATAGGGTGAATGTCTCGCAAAATAGGTCACAACTTTATAACTTCCTCTGTACTACCAGTTTAAATTCGTTACAACATAAGAACGGACAGGAATTGGGCTACGACCTGATATTTAGTTGTGTACAACGTGCATCAGAGTAAGTGGGAATGACGCACCGTACTTTACGGTCCATGGTAGCGGAGCAATGTAGTTGGAGTTGCTGCGCCGGTAATTTCTTAATTTGTCCACCTCAGTCAGGAATTAGAGACTACACTGACAAGTTCAATAACTCCGTCAACATAAATAGTTTTCAAGAATTTATTAAAAGAAAAATTTTAATTCACAGGTGCGAATGATAGAATCGCTTCAATTTTAAAAACTAAATCAATTTTAGGAAATACCCTTTGTTCTTATCGATTGACTAAAGTTAATACCTAGGATAATTACGTGATTTTATGCTGTATTTTTTATATTTTCTGCATTGTGTTGCAAGCATTCTATTTATGCTGACCTTTTGTTTACTTGCGTTTTCAGCATCCCTAAAATTATTTTGTCACATCCTTTTCCGCTTTCAATTTTTCACGTGACAAAATTCTGCCAATCGATTACTCGGCTGATAAAACGAGAATGGAAGAAGCGTCCAATTTTCAAAGTTGATTCTCAAAGAGATTTTGAAAGAATAGATATCAAAAACGATGCATCTAGTTCTTTCTGTTTATTGAATGTCTGCATGCACCAGCCCATGTCTTTGAACTGATGCTTGCAGTCTTGAAGGCTGGGCTCGTGGCGTCTGGATCGTCCAGTTATGTTTTGAAACTCATCTGAAACTCTGAAAAAAATTAACATTATCTATTGACAATAATTGGATTTCTTCCTTTTAAGCGTCATGACACTCATTGAGCCACGTCGTAAATTTGAGAGAGAAGCTAAAAAGCCATTTCTTCAAACTAGCATACATTTCTCTCAAACTGTTATTGATAAGAAGATAGATTTTCTTCATGAGTTTTGCGTTTTTTATTTTTTTTCTTTCTGACCGGGATTTCGTTAACTGGACACTTCGATTTTCTAGCAGAAAAAACCTGCCTCAACAACGCATTTTTCATTTCTCGGGAGAGTGCTTACTTGATACCTAACTTTCAAATATTTCCATAACCGCTTCTTTCTTTTATAGTTCA
Source organism: Morinoia aosen (assembly GCA_030386875.1). Taxonomy (NCBI): domain Eukaryota; kingdom Metazoa; phylum Arthropoda; class Malacostraca; order Amphipoda; family Talitridae; genus Morinoia; species Morinoia aosen. The sequence goes on along the minus strand of CM059569.1, from coordinate 14,839,563 downwards.
TTGAAAATTTTTTGTTTAGATGCGAACTAAAAGTAGAGCTCTTTTAAATTTTTAATTTTAAATTTTTCAAATTTTCTGTTCTAAAAAATTAGCGTTCTAGATGTTCAGTATTTTAAAGGTTAAGGAACAATCCATCAATTTCATTTCAGAATTGTGTAAGCTAAGGGTGCATCTTAATATTATTCTTAATTCAAAGATCTCTCACATTTTCAAATCAAATAAATTTTCAAACAGTATCAGTGGCGGTTTGGATGCGTCGCTCAGCCATACAGTCGACTCTATTGTGCCAGGCCTTCGCTACCATGCTCATGTCATTGTTGTTTTTGTTTGGTAATAACCCGTTGATAGGAACTGTTGATAACCGTTGATATAAAGGAACTGACAAAATTAGCCCCAGGTTTCGTAAGTTTTTTTTTTAATTTAACTTTATTTTCAAAAACTTAGTGGTTGCCTAAGGATTTTAATCGGGTCAGCACTTCAATCTCTTTTTCCTATTTTTATGCTGGATTTAAGAAAACTAATCAACCAAATTAGGTAATGATTAATTTGTTAGAGAATACTGTAAGAGAATTTATATTGGAAAGAAAGTACTGAAAACGCTTCTACTAAGAGTGAATTACGTTTCATGATATGAATAATTGATGGGTCATAGCAAAATTAATTGTAGAATCAACTCATTGCAGAATAGGGCTGAAAATATCGCCTAAGAAAAATTAATTGAAACTTCTGAAGTATGCCTGCGGAGGCTGTCAGCAGTGAGATGCTAGATACGTCACGTTGCCCGGAGGCCTTATTTCCACTTCACGGCGATGCATTGACGGCAACTGAAACTCGAGCAGCAAATTCACCTCAGCTTGTAGTAAACTTCCGAAAGCTGTAAAGTTCCAGCGTGAAGCCCGCTGGAATTCATTTGGTAATGCAGTTTATTTTACAGCATCTACGATAAATTTCCTTTTTTTACGCTTCCTACAAAGTGCAATCTTCCTTTAAAAGTTGAACGTTGCTCGTACCTTCAGTTACAAAAGAATGAGAAAATCTATTTATAACATCAAGGGAAGTTCTTAAGGTAAAATTTTCATGTTTGCATTCTGTTATTCCAGAAAGTGTTTTCCAAAAGGACTAATTTTATAGACAGTTTGATGGACAGATAAAAGGTTCTGTGATTTTTTCGCCATAATCGAGTATGCTATGTACTAAATTTTCTGCTCTGCTCAATGGAGTAACTTTTTATGAGGGGACCGGAAAGAGAGAGAAGATACGACTGGAAAAGTTGTTGCTCGTTTGTTCGTTACAGAGAAATTTGTGGAGAGCAATGTGAAGAAACTCAGGTGGAAATCTTGCCGTGTAACTCTGTTATATACGGCAAGCCGAAACGCCAGGCTAGCAGGCTAGCATATTTACAAAGGTAAAGTGTCCCCCTACTCAAAAGTTTGAAGAATTTAAACCAATGAACTACTACAAAAACCTCTTCTAAAATGTAGCGGAGATATTTTTGATTCATATTTCGCGTTGAAATTCGAATATGCGAGCACATGTTTCCTTCTTGATTTTTCAGTAATAATTAACATTACGATGAAATGCAAAATTACACGAGAGAGACGAGACACAGTAGATTACCAAGTAAATTACGGGGATGTCATCCAGTTAAATATCGATAGTTCCCGTAAACTATTCAACACACTGAGGAATTTAGTTTCTAAATAACTAACTAAATAACAAAAGCTTACGGTTTTATCAGCCCGTTTCAGGTTGCGGTAAGCATACATGCACTTCTGCGCAGCGCACATTCATTTGAATTATTTGCGTGGGCTCACAGGTTACCTAGCACGAGTTTGTGAAATTGTGAATTAGAAAAATTCCGACTCAGGGTTTCAGCTTGCCCCCTTGGGCACTTTCAGCTGTCCAGCTTGGCAAACATAAATATCGTATTATTGGCATGGGATGACTACAAACTTATATTTGAATTACTACATTATAAAATTATATATTAGTCCTTAGTAAAAGAAAGTGTGGCAATTTATTCGATTAAATTCAATCCTTAGGAAATATTGGAAATTGTGTTCATCATGATAGCCTCAAGGAATATTACCTTTAAGAATGTTGGAGATCTTTTTTGGAGAGTTTCTAATAAAATTATTACTTGCTGTTTGTTCATTCAACATAGACCGTCAACCTCCTGATGGAACAGGTTTTGATAATCGTTCCCTCTCTTAAAATTCTCTTTTTCTGTCAAAGTTCAAGCAAAATGAGGTGTCTATCTTAAAAAGCAAAACCAATTATAGGCTTGAGTTTTTATCTCAAAAGTCCGAGGCAAAAAATAGACCATGCTTAATTCTACAAGCTGTCATGACTCTTGAAATGATCAAAATACTGCCAAGAAGTCGACGGAACCTAACAAAATTCTTTTGATTAATTGTTTGGGTTTCACGCCTTAGGAGCTATCATAATAAGAAACGAGTGTTTGAATTATTTCAAATTCGAAATTACCCCCACGTTGTGATCATTTTGCTCTCTTCTTCACATCCTGCTCGTATGAGAAATTTGTAAGACACACGTAGGTGGGTATCCAAAAAAATGCTAGAATATTCCACGATGAGTTTTACAAGACCTCATGCATTCAGTTCCGAGCGAAAAATTCCAAAACCCTTCCTTGGGTGGCTGCAGAATGCTAGACAAGCATCAGTATCTGAGCGCAGTTGTTAAGACTCGCTTTTTGGTCCGGGAGTGAGTGTGCCTCATCTTTAAGCAATTTGGCGAAGCAGCGTAGTACCTCCAGCTGCATCAAAGGGGGTATGGAAACGTGAAATATAGACGTAGGGGTAGAGCCTTCCTCTCGGCGAATATTCTCCTAGATCCTCAAACTTTATCAGCGAGATGCTGTCGGAGTTTGCTGAGGCTGAGGTAAAGGATTTCTTCCTCCATGTTGGGTTACGCTCGTAGAATGCAAATGGTTGGGGCGTTGCGCATCAGAAATTGGTGGACCTATACTTCACTGTAGCCTTCCAACGGCAAAGATCAATTTCTCAAGAGCCTCACGCACTGGTACTTCTAGAGGTATGTTCGTCACTCGAATAGTCACCACTTCAAACTGTGCGTAATATGAAATCTTTTTTATCCCTCTAATAAAATTGCAAAGTTCTGAGATCAATGTAAGCTCTGGCGAACGATGAGGGACGTAAGAAATAAAATTGTAAACAATATATTCAAAAGAATATTCAAAACACTCAAACATTTGTTTTTTTCGGGTGAAGTAGTTCTCATCTTTGTTTCTCTGACAAAGATGGGCAAGAATTCAAGAGCTGCTATAAAATCGAATACCTGTGTACGTCAACTTTGATAAGGGTGATAATATACGAACCAAAATTTCAGGACTTAGCCCTGAATATATTACAGTTTACTACGGCATCTTCTGATCGATATAATATTTTTCAATCAAAGGAAATTATAATGAGTTTTGTGGCAAAGTGAGACAGCTCACAAAATCTATTTCCAATCGTTGTTGTCGAGTAAATCCTTAACTTTACTAGCCAATATCGCCCTTAATTAGATAAAAAAATTTAATCCCTGTGTGAATTCAGAAACAAGACCCAGAAAATGAAGCTTGTTTTTTTGTTCCTTACAGGTATTGTGTGAACTTGCTTGTTTCCACTCATTCAACTCCAATGTTGAAATTGCTAAGATATCACTCAAACTGTTGGTTCATGTTCTCAAACGCGTTTTAAAGGAATCTGAAGATTAAAAACAGGAATCACAGCATCTATGTACATTTTTAAAATGCCTTTCTACATCGAAAGCTCCTTAATCGCGCATTGCTTTGAGTCATCATGCCATCATCATTGGTGAACATCATGCTATGATCATTTCTGTACATCATACCATCATTATTAATTTCTGTATGATTCGATAATCATTTATGTGCGTCCTTCTATCATAATTTGTGTTCGTCGTACCGTCATCACTAATTTGTTTATCATACCATTCTCATTTGGGTGCATCGTACCATCATCACCGGTGCGGATCGTACCATCATCATTGGTGCATCATCCCTATCTCACATGCCTGCACAGTGCGGCTAGCTATGTAATGGGAAATAAGAGCTCTCTTTGCTTGTGTTCAATGCCTTTTACATCGTTAACAAGCACCTCACGAGAAAACAACTGGGAAATTTTGCAGGGAAATTAATGCATGGTTATGCTAACCCCCATAGTCGGCTCTAATTATGGATCACAATTTGTGTCTTCCATAGAGTACACCCTCATAAGTTTTATATGTACGTGAAGAGTAAAAAATGGACAAGATACATTTATTAAAAAATGAACAAAATGTATGTCCTGTTGTGCCTAACAGATACATTATTTGTTCTTATTTGTACACTACTCCGATGAAATTTTCAGCAACTTTTCATAGTATTAAAGAAAATATTATACATATCTGTCAGCATTGACGCTACTGAACATATGTTTCCTGTGTCCCTCAAATGTTCGGCTGTTCTATAAATCATGTTAATAATTGAGCTAAAGAAATGTTACTTTTGGGGTGACGACGTTTCCAAGCCTATCATTTCGGGTGATTGATTTCAATTTTTGCCTGAACTTTCCAACATGTACCTTGAAAACTGCGGTCGGACGACAGCAGTTCGATGTATATCATATGAGCCCGATATTGTTGAAACCGAAATATTCTTTTTTATTGGAAAAAGAGGCCATGAAAAATACTCAGAATTTGACAATACTAAAAGGTTGCTGAATGATCTTCATAGTCAAATTTTATTTGATCAAAGCTTAACCCTTTGCTTCCCGACGGGAACTCCAGTTCCCGTCGTGAACTAGTCTTCAAGTTCAGGGAAATTGACGAAATTTCAGGGTAATTCAACTAATAGGGAAATAATTTGAAGTAAATGACAAAATTAGGGCAATTAATTATATTCCTGCAACTATGTTTTAGACACTTCAGAAGTTTGACACGTGCAATTTGCTATATTGATATCCATTCAATGTAAGCTTCATGGTTTATGCAATACATTGAATACTTTTTTATTTAACTTGAGCAAGCTTATCATAAGAACATGCATTTGCAGATAAAATACAGCAAAATCTATATTGATATCTATTCTCAGATTTTTCGGCCATTTTTTGGCGTGGAAGCATTCATTTTTAAATCATAATTTTTTTTAAATTTAATACTTTGACCAAGGAGTTGGACAAATGTGTACCAAAAGGTGAATTGTTCATACACGCACCAATGTAAATGTATAAAACTTCAAACTGTTTTGCAATTTTTTTGAAGGAATTTCATCATAACATGTAAATATTATTGAGCTCTTACATTTTGTGCATATCTTAAGAAGGACGGAAACTTATTCCAGTAAATACATCGATATTACAAGTCTGTTTTTTCACAACCTAACCAAATCAACTTTACAACACGCGTAATCGTTGTCAACGTGTTGAAAAGGAAGTAAGCTCCTGCTTATGAAGGAAAAAAAACATGCTAGGGCAATTTGGCTGATATTTCAGAGTAATGACTGAAATTACCTTAGAAAATTTTCCCTTAACAATTAGAGTGTTGGGAAGGAAAGGGTTAAGCTTTACGATGCTGGCAAGAGAAGAACAACGGGTAGCTGTGTTAGCAACGACGTGAGCGTGATGTCCAGAAAAGGACCGAGTTCCTGCGCGAGTATTCTCATGACAATAGGCATCAGCGGTAAAGTTCGTCCTCTCTAAAACTTTCTCAATCTTCAGCACAAAAAAGTTCCTTTCCAGGAGCAGTGTTCCTGAATCTGACATCAAAGAAAAAGGCAATCCCGGGATAATGGACATTAGCTCGCAACTGGTCGGAAACTTTTTGTTCCTTGCTTCCATCTGCATCGAAAATAGACTTGAAAATCTGTGCCTTAATGTGCGTATTGAATAAAACATTAAGGTTGCAGCAGAAGTGAATTTTTTTTCAATGCAAGGAGGTTCATTTCGAAATGGATTCACATTACTAGCTAAAAAAACATTGTGAGTAAGAGTTTCATGCGAGTAAGCCTTCGCAATCTGATTTCACCTAGGGCTTACTAAATTTTCGCGTAAACGTTGCCAAGAGAACAAGTGCAATGTAGCTAAAATATTTATCCTGTTCATGGATTTTGCGTCCTATCGAAGCTCATAATTTTTTGCTATAGCGGAACTATTTAATATTTTCTATTACTCAAATGTCAGGTAAAAATGTCTAAATTAGGACATTCAAAACCCTAGAGGCATATAATTTTGGAGGCAGAAAATTATGTCAGTTGAAAACCATTATTTCACGTACAGCATAAAGTACTTTCAATTCGTTTGATACGCTTAATACCTACCAATAGTTACTTCTGCCATACTTTAAGTAAGCCCTGAATAAAAATATTTATTTAGCACCTTTGAAAGTAGACGTTCTGGTTGTTTTTGCTGAAAACAGAAAAAGCATGAAAAAATATGCTAGGTAGTTATGAACATTTTGAATAGAGCGTTTCCTTTAAAACTTTAAAGTGACACATTGCTCATCACCATGAAATCTGTAAAATAGTGCAAACTGTAATTGTAAAAATCCAACTGCAATGATGTCCATGGAACATGAGTTTGGCGTTCAAAATACTTTCAAACTCTAAATGAATACCACACAACCGAACGATGTGCAACCCTCCTCTCTGCTGCCCTAGTTTTTCAAGCAAGGATCTGTAGCTGGTAAGCTCCTATACTTGTCTTACTTGTGATCTTCAAGTTGGATAATTTTCCTGATTCATTAACGACTGAAGTGTTCAGGCAAAATTTTAAAATAAGGGCCCGCTTTCGTTAAGGTACGTGTATTGTCGCACGTCTGATTGATTAGGAAAAAAATTACTCAATGTTTCCTTGAGTTCTTGAAAATTAAGCGAGACTGAAGAGTTTAGTTGGTTTTTATAGTGGTTTCTCGTGTGATGATTTACTTTTATTATCCATAGATTATCGACACTGAATGTAGCACATCTTGTTTTCCTTAATTAGAGAGATAAATAATCCTCCATCAGTTCTTTTATCGTTTTTAAGCCTATTGAGGTACAAATCCTTTTGACGAACTGATGTTGAGAAGAGCGTTATTCTAATAAATAAAACTTGTCTTAACCTAAAACTAAAATATCAATGAGAACTGAAATATCAACGTGGTCACCGTGGTCGGGTGGTGCGGCCACCGTGGTCGGGTGGTGTGGTCACCGTGGTTGGGTGGTGTGGTCACCGTGGTGGGGTGGTGTGGTCACCGTGGTCGGGTGGTGTGGCCACTGTGGTCGGGTGGTGTGGTTACCGTGGTCGGGTGGTGTGGCCACCGTGGTCGGGTGGTGTGGTCACCGTGGTGGGGTGGTGTGGCCACCGTGGTCAGGTGGTGTGGTCACCGTGGTCGGGTGGTGTGGTCACCGTGGTCGGGTGGTGTGGTCACCGTGGTCAGGTGGTGTGGTCACCGTGGTCGGGTGGTGTGGCCACCATGGTCGGGTGGTGTGGTCACCGTGGTCGGATGGTGTGGTCACCGTGGGGGGTGGTGTGGCCACCGTGGTCGGGTGGTGTGGCCACCGTGGTCGGGTGGTGTGGCCACCGTGGTCGGGTGGTGTGGCCACCGTGGTCGGGTGGTGTGGTCACCGTGGTCGGGTGGTGTGGTCACCGTGGTCGGGTGGGGGGGCCACCGTGGTCGGGTGGTGTGGCCACCGTTGTCGGGTGGTGTGGTCACCGTGGTCGGGTGGTGGGGCCACCGTGGTCGGGTGGTGTGGCCACCGTTGTCGGGTGGTGTGGTCACCGTGGTCGGGTGGTGTGGTCACCGTGGTCGGGTGGTGTGGTCACCGTGGTCGGGTGGTGTGGTCACCGTGGTTGGGTGGTGTGGCCACCGTGGTCGGATGGTGTGGTCACCGTGGTCGGGTGGTGTAGAGCGCGCCCCTCACGGGAAGGGTCGGCTGTTTGAGTCCCGACAGTGTCACCCAGAGATTCTCTCCCTTGGGAAAAAAGAGAACTCGGCCACAATTCCCGACCCCACTCAGGTGCCGGAAATGGGCACCGGCTGACCGGGGGTATCCGTCATTGCGTCCTGGTGTTAGTTATAAGGCATTTGAAAAACCAATGTACAAGGCGATATGTATCGGGTTTGATTGGAATAAAACATTCTTTCAAAGAATTGTACAATTCTAGAATTACTAGCTCCAATGAATTCATGTTCAATTTTGACTAATATGCAAAACTTAACCAGGAAGAGATTGTATCGAACATAAGGTATAAAAAGGTCCAGACATAACGTATACCTCAACCGTGGAGTTGATCAGTCAAAAAGTATGTGAAAAGTGCGCGTACTTTTAGATCAGAATTTAAAAGTAGAATTTCAAAAATGGCTCTAAGCATATAGAGCTATTACTTATGTTGGTGAAACCGAAGTTACTCAGAGTTGCGCAGAATAATGGAAGACTTAAGAGAAGTCATTGGCTCTAAGGAAAGTTTATTTCAAACTAGAGACCACTCCCGACTCCTCCCTCCAGGCATCTCCCGTCCAGCGCACACTTTTATGCCATTAAATGAAAATTTTTAGTTAATTACACTTACAATTACAATTACCGTTACAGTGGGGGCATTAGTAGTTGAACGTTTGAAATTTAAATATTAATAGCTACATGTTGATCTATACAATACACCGCATTAAGGTGAAAAATTTATCAGGTTCTTGCTCAGAGGACCAGAACGTTATATTTCACAATTGATACGCCGTAAGAGTGTTCCTGGCACACTCCACCGTTACCCAGTCTGGGCCATCAATGCGACGGTCCGAGAAGCTCCCACACGTCCACGGGTCCCTCCGGACAGGCAGCCTACAGAGGCGGTGACGAGGTTCAAGCGCGCAAAACAGTACGCCAATACAGTATAGTACAGCACGCGAACCTGGGCTGAAGTGTAACCGTAAACGTTACGTTGCCTGAATGCATTACACGGCACTGAAGATTAGATGAAGAGAACAGTGCACATGGCGGGTGGGTGAGGAATCTGACGCTCAAAAAAGTTGCGTTCCGAGGTCAGCTGCGGTCACGTTTTGAATGAAGTTCCTAACAAAATGCGCTAGCACGTATCAGCCGCAGGTATCTAAATTTTACATTTTGAATCTAAATTTACATCGACATATAGAATTTTGTACACGAGTGAGCTTGTAGTGTGACGGACTCCTTCAAACAGCATCTTTTTCTTTCAAATAGTATATTACTAAAATAAGGAACATTTTAAGGGAACGTGAGATGTTTCGCTTTTTGCAAATCCAGGTGATGTGAATAAGTTCAGTTATGAGCTCCGTCCAATTTGTAAACAGTTACTGTTATTGTTAATGCATGCTTGCTAACTATTGTTACTGTGTTTGTGTTATTCTATTTTAATCATTTCATTATAATCTTTAAAAAATTCCTCCCGAAAAATAGAGAAGTTGTCAATCTCTAGAAAGAAATGACAATAATGACGTACCAAACACACTCGCGCTGTCAGAGATGACGACAGAATTATGGGGCTGTCACATCCCGACATACAGTGGAAATATATCAAGGGATCCTAAAGAGTAATATTTTATTAAAATATAGGTAATAATCTTGCCTCTGCAGTAGTTAATAAATAGTAGAATGTATTCTAAATAATTAATAAGTTCTTTTAAAAATACTTCATGAATTAGGACTATGGTCCCTATTATGAAAATGGGAACAAGCCTTTGCTTGAAAACTTAGCATGTATAAAATTCGTACCAAAATGAAGAATAATGTCGGACAATAAGTGCAGTAAGAGTTGGTTCGATCTCTCCATACGTACTACAGTATCTGGAGTCCCTCAAGTGGCAACAAATTCCAGTGGGTGCGTTGTCTGATCCGCAGTTTTTCCAATTTTGGTTCTCCCGTTTACTTCTTTATCCGCTTCGTTTAGCAGTACTTGTTACCTTACTTCTTTCATTTTACTATCCCTGTATTATATCCGTCTCTAATTTAACTTTGAATTATTTGTTGTGTGACCTATTTTGACATACGATATAAAATTCAAGACAAAAATTCGAACGTTTAAGTTTATTAAACCATTAGAATGTCAACCGACACAAAAGTCATAAAGATCATAGTTCTTGATAGTTATAAAGATATCAAATAAAACATGGGATTTATAAAGCGTACTAATTTAAATACAACGAAAACAAGTACATGTACGGTTCATGCCGATAATGTTTAACTATTCCAGTGAAATTACTACAAAATAAAAGACATTTCTTTATTAAAAACGCTTGCCTACGAATAAATCCTCTAACATTCTGGCTCTTTATGAGAAAAACAATACGGAGAACACTGAAATACTTCACGGTCAGTCACAAATATGCCCTTGCAAGAAGGTCGCCTTTACCAAATCATTCACGAAGGAAATAAGGTACCAGAATTTTCCCACAGGCGAACCAATGCGCTTCGTTCAGAAGGAATATCACAGAGATAGGCCTCTATCTAAGTATATGAACAATTTTATTCCGTAGATTTAATAATTATTTGCAGATTTATGTCATATGGTTCAACCACTAAATTGTAAAGGTCAGCGGCACCATGGAAGATCACTGTTCGCGTCGAAACATGCAGAGGAAGATTAAACTAAGGCCAATGATCACTCTAAGTGAGTTGAACATGGAGATTGAAACCTCCGGTACAAAAGTAAGCGCAAAAATTATTACCATAAAAATACTCTGGAATATCACAAACTATATATCTTGAAAAACTCCCCTGTTAAAGAAAAAGCAGGTTGCAAGTATTTTAATATTTATAAACAATAATTTAAATAATGGAAATGAGATTTCGAAGACGCCATTTCGATTTGTTAAAATCAATATTAAATTATTTTGATGTGATGCCACTCGTCACATTTGAAATGGGAAGAAGACACCCCATGATCCTTAACTACCACACCAACTGTTAAGCACAGGTGTTAGCGTAATGGTTAGGGTTGCTCCATTTCGTTTGGTACTGGTGCACTCCGCATATCGGAAGTAAAAATGAACAGTGTCATGTATCGTCACATTTTGGAGGATAACTTAAGGGACAACAAGTTACTACAGGACAAAAACCTTATCCCCGCGGCAAATTTAACCCGCGTTGGGCTGCGTAAATACAAAATCCATGTATTCCAGCGGCCTAGTCAATTGCAGGATCTCAACCCTTTTATCGAATTCTTGGGAAACATCGGAGAATCTAATCAAGCAAAGAAGTTCGAAAATTTTTGTTGAAGCGTAGAAATGATTTCATTGCACGAATTACTACTGATTCAGTACGTCACACCAAAGTAGCCAACGGGATTTCTTGGGACTTTGACTAAATGTGTAACATCTTCTCACTAGCTTAGAAAAATTATCATTTCATCAACTCAGATGAATTTGTGAGCAAATATATGAAAATGTTTCCTCAATGAATGGCCAAATCTTCATTAGAACTGCTGAAATGGCGGACGTACGTTTGTTCATCGATGAAAAGAAACCGATCGTTAGCTGAACTGAAAGTTAAAGAATGTCACTGGGGTTCCGAGGCGTCAGAATTAATGGGTCAGGCGGTGCGCGCAAAACTTCGCTCGGTCCCAAGGTGCGATGTTCGCAATCAGCATCACGTCACATGTAGAAATACATCGCGGCGGAAGGCTACTAGTTTTGATACTTGATTTAACCTGTGGAGCATTCAGTGAACCCAAAGAATTGTCTTTGTAAAATTAAACTTGAACTCACTTATCCCCAAAATCTAACCGTGTACTGTACACAAAAATGTTCATTTTCTTCGATAGCTTAAAGTGGGTACGCATTTTTTGGAGCACCATGTGTAATGATGTATGGTTGAATGCTTTAATCATGTACCATACATGCTTTCGTAGCATACAATTTTGCTCATTTGAAAAATTTCATGTTTTATTTTATACCTGTGGTCTAAGTATAATAAAGAATAATTAATCTGGCAGAGTTTCGTGTATGTTGGCCTTCTATCAGTTTAACGAAAGTAAAATCTCATCTGAGTAAATATTACTGTTTTTCCCCTTGGTAAGCTTCCTCTCCAAGTTTATTCTGTCAGAGCTTTAACTTCATAACTTCACGTCTGCACTTGGTTTGTGGGATCCGTTCTATTGAACTGCATTGCTTCTTAAAATTTCATTCTTTGAGTAAATACAGGATGAAAATTCTTTTCTTCTGTCTAGCGCATTTAGATATACCTGACAAACTTTATCTTCTGAACCACTCATATGTTTTTTTTTTTGCGGCAGGTTCCAAGTTGTCTTAGGATCCCAGCAGTCGCTTTCTGTGGCATTCTTTTGTTAGTGTCATTTTTCCTTCCAGAAAAAAATTCATAAATGGGTGAGGTTTTAAGGAGTTATATCATCTCTGGTCCAAATACCATAACGTAAAAGCTACCTCCCAATCCTGGATACTGCCAAGCGCAACAATAATGTACAATCATTTTCCAGTTCTAACGTGACAATAGATGAAGAAAATTGTTGATCATTTTCACTGATAAACCATCAATTCTATAAAATTCTAAATCACTGTCTATAAAAAACAACGCTTTGATGTTTCAAGCACTATCCTCAGGCTGGAAATACACAGAAAAATATCTTAGTCGCTGATCTTTTAGTCCACATCAGTCTGAATGAAAATATAAGAAATCACGGCGCTAGAGGACCAGAGAGAGATTTTTTTGTACAACTAGAATGTGAAATCACCAGATGTTTAGTCTGGTCATTATTGCACTACATGCTACATACAGCTGTATCTAATTAAGTATGTTCATGGCACCAGAGATAGAGGCAAAATGGAAGATCTAGTAGAGGTTCTAAATTTCTGAGCTGCAGTCCCATTGAATAATTTTAGAACAAAGAAAGCCTACCCTCAACGAAAATGGAAATAATTTTCTTGCTTAAAATGTTTCGACACGACTGCAGCTTAGAAGTTTGGAACCTCTTCTAGATCGTCCATTTTGCCTGCATCTCTATTGCGATGAACACACGTATAACTGGTGTGTAATATTTACAAGACATCTCGTGATTTCATAGCCTAGTTGCGTAAAAAATTCCCCACTAGTCATCTAGGGCCGTGATTTTCTATATTTTTATTCAGTCCGATTTAGCTTAAGTTTTGGATTTACATTTTTATCAATGGGACTAAAAAATTTCTGTGTTTTTCAGTCTGAAGATGATGTTTGAAACATTCAACCATTGCTATTCTAGACAGCGATTCCAAATTTTATTGAATTGACTGTGTAAGTCAAAATGATCAACAATTATCTGTGTCTCTTAACACATAATGAACTGGAACAATTTTGCTATGGCGAGAAGTTAGAAAAGAAACACTCAACAACTGGAACAAATTCTTTATGATGCTCAAATTGACTGAATAGAAGTAAATTTTGTGCCACTAAACTGCCATCGGTGATTGGTGAATGAGGCAGAAAGAAAAACGGGACATAAAAACAAAAATGGAGCGTATGAAAATTCAGCACTAAATCTTATGTAGAGTACTAGAAATTTTAAAGAAAAAATAAGTTTCATTAATCAGTGTTAGACTTAACTTGCGAAATCTGTATGACATTTTTTATGTACTAGCTGGTAAACTTCCAAATTATTTGTATTTCCTTTGTTTCACACTGTCATCTATAGTTCCAAACCTAGTGCTCAGCATTTCTTCTTTCGAGCAATATTCTTGGACCGCAGCAGGAAATGCTCCCGCAAATCGAGGGCAACGCACGGAAATGTCAGCAATCCTCATGAACGGAATTAATGGGCTGGGAAATTATCTATATTATCTTCCTGCCGATATCTTGTCTCATTTGCTGGCCTTACCAGTCTATTTACCGAAGCCTCGTTTGCATGATATAAGCCCGGTCGATAAAACCAGTACTACTAGCAGTAGCTATTTATAACATCCTTGGTCGAGAATTTTTTATTTCACCTAAATGTTCGTCTTTTAATAGACTTCGGTGCAGCTCTTTTTACTTTTGCTAGTACAGGACCAGTTAGAGAATATACCTAGTTTGGCTGAAATCAGAAATATCTTAATTAAACGTTCATGAAATAGGAGACAAATGACGACTCTGCGGTAATAGCGGCTATTTTATGTTGAAAGAATTAACAATTTTTATTCGTAAAACACTTCAGTCACTTAGGCTTGCTTGCTGGTCAGGGTCTACTCCACTTTCAGTGCTAGCATGATGAAAAATTTGTTTTCTGCACGCTTTCAGTAGCAACATGGAGGACACTAAACACCCTGCTTTTAAATGCAACAAATGACATAATTTAAGGTCTTTTTTCACGCTGCATATAATTCAAATATTCCACTAACGCGCAAGTAGAAATTCCCCTTTTTCCTAGCCCAACTATCCTCACACACTGTGAGTTGTCTGCTTCAAATTTCCATTCACGAAATATATTTCCAGCAGTCTCTTCGCCAACTGTTTTAGAGAGATATTTTCAAAGATTTTACTTCTAAAATTAGCATGGAAACAAATTTCATGAATGGTAAGAAAATAAACTATGTGAGCAACCTAACCTAACGGTTCATCGGTGCACGGATTATAACAACATCGTAGTAGAACCAGGCACAAAAATAACTTATTTTTAAACTCAAATATTTAATATAAAGAGTAGACAGTATTAAAAAACACTCTAAATGCTGATATTTTCTTCTGGTAATTCTTCCACTTTTGAGCTTGGTAATATTGAATTTAATTTCAATCAATAAGAATAAATTGCTATTAAAGAGCAGAAATATATCTTCACTAAGTTAGTTTCAAGTGTCCAGTTAACATGGTGGAACAAAAACACTTATCATGCAAACATACGAGCAAGCTGAAAAGTAGGCAGGCAGACAGCAAACAGTATTTTATTCAACAATAATTAAGGGAATAACTTTTTTCATTATAATTCTCTGACTTTAAGTGTGTTTGTAGAGTACTTATTTTTTCATGCTTTCAGAAACAGACTGGAAAACAGCAAACATTTTCTTGCTCAGTGGTTGCTTTAAAGTTTTTCAGTTTTTATGTTAATGATTTTCCTCAAAGCGCTGTGACTGTTCGAAAAAGCATCTTTCAGAGGTCAAATAAGTTCTACATCTCTCAGTAAAATTTCGCAAAAATGTAAATCAACTTGTTAAACCTTCAAATACCCTCAATTCAATCAATTCCATTTAATCTATTCTTAAATTATTTCTCATATACAATATGCAGGTAAAACCACATCAACTATATGTCTGGAATTAATCTCTCTGTGTCTGTTCTGAAATTGTCATCACAAAGAATGGGATTTCCTCAAAGTGCCACGTTTTACGTAACTTTGACGGCACGTGTGGGTTGACAGCAACTGCTTGAATTTGAAATATATTCAATTCTGCCCCGCGTTTCATTGCCTCAGCTCGGCTTCAACACCTTGAAGCGACGCCTATGGTTTCAACGTAAATCAGAAGATGAAAGGAACACACGTATTCACGGAGTAATGTTTCAAAAATACTAGCTTTTTAATGATATACGTATTTTGTCGATAATTAGTTTCGTGACTACGTGACTACACATCGTAAGTGCATTTTAATTTCGAATTATATAAGATGGTTGTGATAAATGTATCTACTGACTAGAGATAGCAATAGTTATTGGTAAGATTATGCATCTAGTTACTTTTTATCAGTTTAATTCCAAAACATTTCTTTGTTCCATGTGCTGTCCTAATACGTAATAGAATAACGCTGCATTAGAGAAACATTATATTACAAATGTTTGAAACCAGTTCATAGAAATATTTTTCGTAGACGCCCTGGATACCCCGGTCATTTACGTACATAACACGTTTCCTGGTGGGATCGCTTCTCCACTATGGCCGTGTGGAAAATCTTTCGTAATGCATTAGGCATTAAAGTAATGAACCAAAAACGTATCACAAAGGCAGAGCAACTTGAATAGAAATTGCATCCGGGCGTGCAATCGATACCGTCTTTTTGACATCGAATGCACTATAGTGTTTTAAGAAAATTCAGTTTCCCGGGTAATGGATATTCTGAAAACAGTCACCAATAGCTTGTGGAATACAAAAAATAATTGCGCTGGGCGATAACCGAAGCCACACACTGGTTTTGAAAATTTTCAGGTTTAGCCAGTACTATTGAGTCGATTTCTATTTTTATTTAAGGCAACAATTACGTAGGGAAAACGACACCTCTACTCCTAACATTACTGTTAGGAAACTTCAAATATAAAGAGGTCCTCGGGGCTTCTATCTTTCCTACACTCCTTGCTTCTTTCATGTCTCATGCCTTCATCGCTATCTATTTTACGTTTTTTCTTTCTCTTCCTCCCTTACTTGCTGTTTTTAGGCTCATGAGATATCCTGCGTGTAGGAACAAACCTTGCGTTCAGAACTTCTTTTATTTAACTGTCCATATAAGAGGTCCCTTCTCTCTGCTTTCGTCTGATCGCCTTTATAGCGGCTAGAGATTCTTAAAGTAACTAATATAAGAATGATAATAATATTCTAGTTAGACCACATACTACCGAACAGCTAGGGGCCACATTCAAAGTGCTTTTGTGACGATCTTGTGAATAAATATAATCATTTTCAACTGGTATTTGCGCTCTGAAATCATTTGGAAATCCTCAAATACAAATCCTATTTAATACATTAAAAAAATTTACAGGTCTCACAAAACTCCTCATACTCATCAAACAAGCGTAAAATTACATAGGATAACCACTTAAAATAACCCTAAGATAAAATATTTCATCACCATATATAAAATAACATGACTTAACGAAAATTGTTTGGCATAACTGCAAAAAAGCACGTATTTTTTATACATAATAGATTTTTCCTAAATGTAGTCCGATTCAATTCTTAACCTTTGAATGATGTTCTGCTGCATCAGATTAATTTGTCCCGTGCTCTTTATATTTTATAGTTTTTATTTTATCGAGTTTAAAAAACCATGAGTTTCAGGCCACCCCATGTATACGTGATTTTATCGGGGCTGTTTCATTAACAGTAAACTTTTGTGTTTTTAAAAAAAGAAAAACCTAATTATGCAGGCCCCAAAGATAAAAGTTCTAAACGGCTGAATCATTGGTCTTTTTCTTTAGAGTTTCAGGTTTATCCCATGCCATATTGGCTAAATTGATTATAAAAGAAACATTTCATGCTTTTCAAGTTCTCTCCCGTGAGTGTGTATATTACTTGTTGGCAAAATTACAGAGGGGTAAAACAAGTCTTTGAATAGTTTAGCAAAATAATTTATATTATAGTTTTTGATTAAATTAATGCGCCAAACTTGCATAGTCAGCAGAAATTTATACTGAAACACTTCACTGAGCGTAGATAACATCATATTGCAATATATAAGAAACTGTACAATTCATGCAACGCATAGCAAAAAAATACTTAAAGATCATCTGAAATCAATTTAGAATGTTTTTTTTAAAGTACCGATAGCTACATTGACTAGGCTCTTTTGGACAGCCCTAAGCGGTAGGTAATGTAAGAACCGTAGGATACTTTAGAGGTGATTTTACATTAAAGCCTGCCTGAATGCACTTGAAGACAGCGAGGCAAAGGAAATCGTCAAACGATATGAAATATCGTGTTAGTCCTTTGCACACGTCAAAAATAAGAAGTTAGAAAAGCTGGAGGAATCTCAATGCCTCGTTTGGCTAGGTAGATTAAATTGTGAAAAAATGAAAGATGACTCAAACCACGGAAAATTTAGTGCACCGCGAACGATTTTTATTAGTTCACGGAGGTTTAATTTCTTTTAATTTGATGCATTACCTCATGGAATACCTGTATGGCAATAAAAAAAACAATTAGTCTATCACTCAACGTGTCGAATTGAAAGCTCCTTGGTTGAGTACATAACACACAGTGATTCCTTAACACCATAACACATTCCGATGCAATATCATCGGAATGAGCGCAATTTTTGCTATTCAAAGTAAGTTACAGAAGTTCGTCGCATTCGCAATTATTTTTTCAATGAAACTCCATCATTTATGATCAGCTTGATTACTCCTTTAAATTTCAGTGCCGGTCAAACTTTTTAGCAAAGCAGGTTGAAGATGTCTGTCGATGTTCTCTTGCTATCGCTGATGTTACCAGCAGCGACACACGCTCTGCAGCACCGTGAAGGTAGCGGCAGATGACATGTGACGTGACCCTCGCGTGCCCTGTGAGTGTCGGGGCCACAATACCTCACCGCCGCCCGGTCTTCTTAACCAGACGCATGCGAGGAAACGATAGACTGTTTCTGAACCGCAGATTTCACTTGCTGTGAGCGGGGATGGAGCCCTCTCCAGGCTCCCTCCTCGCTGTAATGAATAGTTCAAATCATTTAAGACTTTAGTTTGTTCAAAGATTTAATCGTGATTTTGTGTGTCCTTTACAGCGCTGCATTTTAGAACCCTAGAAAACTAGCATTTATAAAATTGATAGGGTCTCTATTTCTAGCAAGTAAGTATAATCCTGCTTTCCAATAATCCTGGGTTCCAATAACCCTGTGCTCCTATAATCCTGTTGTTCAGTAATCCAGTGTCCCGATAACCCTGTGCTCCGACAGTTCTGTGTACCTGTACTTTTGCTCAGTGAATCGTACCTGCTCTTTGAATTTCTTCAATTTCTCTTTCTCTACTTAATGAATGTGTAGCTAGCAATGTTTCATTGATGGTGTACACGCAGGTTGCACGTCCTCCTAGCTCTAGTGGATCTACACATGATCTGCTATGTACTTAACATAGCATTGTCACGTCACCACCTCGTCACTTGCTGAGCTTCTTGCAACCTCGCTCGCCTCTTGTAGTCGTCATTCTCCTGCATTAATCCTCTCTGCCTCTGCAAGAATCGCTTCCTTAAGATTTTTTCGACTCTGTTGTTAATGAATTATTGTTGAGTCGTGTTTCATTAACCAAGAATTTCGGTCAATTGGGAAATTTAAGTTATGCATCCCCACAACTAGAATTCTTAGGGATCTGTCTCGACAGTCGACACTAGCCCTGACAGTGAGGGACCAACGCAGCCCGCTGCTCATCTTCCCTGACGTGCTGTGCTGCTGCATGGCTAACGTGAAGTGAAGCCCCGTCGTGATCGATTGAACATTTGTAGACGTTCACGCAGCAACCCCCCTAGACGTAGCAATGGTTTTGTGCTTTAGAAAATATTGTTCTCTACCTAATTCTTATCTCTACATAAAGCAGATCATTAAACGAGATTATCTAACACAACACAGAGACGAGCTTGAAAGAAGGAGCATGCATTGCTGTGTATTGGATAAATTTTTTGATACATGCAATAATTCATCAACTTCCATGTACGGTTCTACACTGAAATGTGAAGAATCTTTGATTCATAAATTTGATTCTCACCCGTAAATTTTTCTCACAAATCACAGTCCGATTACAAAAAACTTGAAATTCAAACGTGCTTGTAAAAAACTCTTGAATGAAACACATTTTTGACACTCAGTTCCAAATGCTCTTGCGATAAAATTCTACCACAGCTTCAGAGCAATTCCTTCACAACTTAATCAAAATTGAATCCCATTCTCTACACTATCTTAAATTAAAATGCAGCTGAACCGTAGCAAAACCAGCGTGGAATTGCTTGAACGCAGTAACGTATAGTACAATGAATTGAAATATCAAGATGCATGTTTGTGACACGTGGCTCAGCATCTTTTGGTTTTCAATTGAAAAATCTATTGTAATAATTTTTTCATTTGTGAAATACGTGTATGTGTAGCTTCAGAGATGGAGCAAAAGTATTCCGCACACTTAATTAACTACTGTCCACATTTGTTCTTCGCTTTCAAACCTGTCTCGATGCAAATTTTTTGCTTGCTTCCGCCTCGTATTTTTCCGTGTTAAGTTTAAAATTAATGTTTGTGTTATCTTCAATGATTGCCGTTACTTCCCTACAGCAGCCAAAGACTGACAAACTTTTGTGTTTGGTACGTCATATAATCTCTTTTTTGGTGATCTTTCATTGCAATTCGTTTCTATCTGCTTGCTAGAGAATTGAATACTTCGGTAACCATTTTTTCTTTTTTCTTCTGGGAGATTCATGACACTCTCGTCTTCCCCGGGGAACGCTGATTTCCATAGATACATAGTTTTGTCTCCTGAAGGACAGGACAGAAGTATGAGTTTAATTAATTGGTAGAATTTCATGATTGACACGTGTACTGAATGCTTTTGCGTATCATTCTTCATCGAACTTTCCAACGAATTGCGTCTATAAACATATTGTGACTGCTATGAGCTTCATCGAATTACCGCCAAAAAATAATAGAGCATCAAAGGTTACATTCAATAGAAAGTTTCGGTCATGATTCCATCAGGTTCACATGTATTACTGAAGATGAAATTTCCCCGCATGAAACTTATGACATGAGTAAGTTGACTCCATTCCTTTAGATTGCTCAAGTTTAAGTGATTAAAGCAGATATTCCTCTCGTGTCCAATGTATTACCCTGAACAAACCGCTTTGAGAAAAGCTTACATCGGAGAGATCAAACAAATTCATAGAGCAGTGTTAGATAGAGCATCGAAAAAAATCCTGCCCATCAGTACGGTAAGAAAATATGCGTCGAAAAGCCTGAAGAAAAATGATGACCCTTACCATCACACATGATTCCTCCTGAGAAATAAAGCTTCTTGTTCTTCATCAGCATTTAGCTTCGTTGTTACATAATTTCTCGTGAAGAAAATAACCTTTTCAAAAGGATAAATTTAATTACCTCCCACAAATTTGGAAAATCTTTCCCTTAAGAATGTAGTTCTTTTCGACAAGGGCTTTGAAAATACAAATTTTTCCTACATAGCTGCTGTTGATTCTGGAGAAATAATTGTCTTTGTGCAAAACACATTAAGGATCCCATTTGTGCCACCGCCTGCTTCTTAAATAAGAAACTTTTTTGATCTTCATATGGGGCTTTGAAAAGAAATTAAGCCTGCAGAACCAGGGTTTTATACTTCGCTGGCGGGGGATGCTGAATTAAGCTTCCTAAACTTATTTAATCCCAGGGCACATTGGAGCCTTGCTTTTTGGCAACACGACCGTCACCAAGTTTAAACTCCATGGGGAGGTAGCAGCTGCCTGATCATCAGTTGAGACTGTCGAACTTGTGACTTACGATCACGGATCCTTAAAATTGAATTATTGTTCTGAAAGTGGCATCATCACAAACTTTTCTGCAAATACACGAATGTAACCTCAATTGAGGCAGTCTAATAGGAAGAAATCTGGTGTGTTTTAAACTCGGTTACGTTAGGCTAAGATTAGGGTAAATAAACTCGTCGAAAATGAAGAAACTTCGGTTCCTACGAAACTCTGAAGAAAAATGCATAATTACCAGGAAATAGAATTTTAAAAGCATACAAGTTTCTATTTGAAAACACACGTTTCTGGAAGATGTTCAATAGGAACAATCATAAGACCTGTATTGCGGCGCTGTGTGCAAACCTTTCGACTATTAAGTGTAGAGTTTGTGTGAAAAAACGTGTTTCTCTGATATTCATTACTTTTTCCGGAATGAAATTTTTCGTAAACGGAAATGTTGTTAGGTGACCAACAAAATTAAATTTGAAACCTCAGTGTCCTGAAAAATGAGAAATTCCGAAACGTTTAATTATTTGTGGAAAAATGGTACTTCTAAAATTTTTACCTGTCGTTGTTTAACTCCCTGTATCTATATTTTTTGAACTTTAGGCGTTGCGTTGATGATATTCAGAAGAGCGTGTTGAAGAAAGAACACATTTATTGAACATTAACGGAAAGAGAAACGTCTAACAATTTTGAATAGAATGTAATTTGAGATTGGGTATGTGTAGGAACAACAAACACCAGAATAACTAAAAGATCGAACGATGGCAAGAGCACGTACGATGCTCCATAAGCTTGTAGTAATATTTGACTGTAATGAAGAACTCGGTCAGGAAGGCCTATAACCTAACGAAAATTATTGAAGATAACAGCTCCCTACCAAAATTTAAGCCCATTTTGTATCTATGCGTTATTATAATTCGGGCTTGAATTTAACGTAATTCAATTTATTAATAATTTAAGTTTAGAACAGCAGTACAATATTTTCTCGTAGGGACTATAAAAAATTGTTCATTGCAGTAAAATGTACATGTCACAAAAAAAAATAAAAATTTTTGCATGCCAGGGCGTGGCCTTCTTTTCGTTGAAATGAAATGTTATTTGTTTTGATAAGGACCATCATTTTTCGGTTCGCTGCTATCATCTTTTCAGCACCTCTGACTTGCATCTTCAACTTTTATCTCGTTTCCTAACTTTCCTTCTCAACTTGCTGTTTCTATGTGAATGGGATCCTGAGCGGGAACTCATCTTGTGCATCGATTTCGCGTTTATTTAATTCCGTACTGAATGGTGTCTTCATCCTTTATCTCATTGAATTTCTTTGTTATGATAAGGAAGTGTAAAACTAACTTAGATATAATCAATAAGGAATGTCTTCTCTGGAAAATGATTTTTAAAAAAATTAGGACTCAAATTCATTCGAAAATTATGTGCATCTACATCGTTTCGTAAGTTGGCTTTGATTTTTGTGTCATTGGTTCATGATTACCGGAATTATTAAGTGGATCAAGCGCATCATTAATTTCGTAACTTTTGTTTTTATAAATTTCTGTAAGAAAAATAGCTGGATTTCTAGGGTTAAATTGAACTTTGAAATATATTAGCCTACAGAGGTATGAGAGGGTGTAGAAGTTCAGTTTTGAGTCAAGGATAAGTAAAAAAATAATTATTTAGAACGACTTCGGGAATAGTTCTCTGTTATCGCGATCAACCAGAAAATGCTTCAGATGATAAGAGTCTCTGATTGAATAATATTTTTCTCTTCTTACCCAAGGTAATTCGTCCGGTTCCAGCGACGAGGTCATGGAATACTTCAATTTTTCTTGAAGAAAACTTCATATCACTTCAGCAGGTATGGGTGTTCGAGTTAGTTTTCTGAGATTATTACTACAAAAAACTTAATTGAAGTTTGTTGTTCTCATGAGATGTAAAATTAAGCTCCTTCGTTGATTTTTCCGTAGAACAGGCAAGCCACCAGACGTTACTTCAAAGTTGCACGAAGAATTTGAAGAAGTTATCAACACCATGAATGCAAAAATCGGAGGATGATATTAAAAATATATGCTGCACTAAAAATTGATGGTAAATGTTTTACTGATTAATCTCTTTGAAAATGAGAAAAATAAGGAGTTTTTACTGCAAATGTGCTCAATATTTCAACCTGCTGACGCACCTGAAAAACAAGAAGCTCTGCTATGAGGTTAGCAACGGTGGGAATTAAGCGTAAAGAGTAGTCTGATGACAATCTTAGCCAAGTGATGTTACAACGAGCTGAAATACCTTTACGATGCATGCCATTTTTCTTTAGAATTTTGGATTTCAACAAAAATGTTTGCCAAATTTTCAATAACCATGCATACTATGCTATACAGCTACAAGAAATAGTTCACAAGGAAAAGAGCACTCTGTGCAAGCCCATCACCAGCATGCTGATAGCCCTCATGACGTGGCGCTCGGCTATCCAACATTCTGTGAAGTTTGCACAGTGGCAGGCGGAGAGTGATGCACACGTTTTGAGAAGGAACAACTTGCTTCCTTTATTAAACGTGAGCGTATATGCGGTAAAAAAATTGGGATCCTTTTCTTTCTGTGTTATTTTATTTAATCAATTTATTGCTTTAGATTCAATTTAAATTGATTACGGATTGGCCTCAATTCCATCGTTATTGTTACGTTATATTGTCGCTTTTCTCGTTGTTTGAACTCCACTATTACTATTTTTCTTCAAGGGCTATTGGTGCGAAGCCTCATTATACATACAGCTGTACCGACGAAGTCTCCGTACTTTACTTTTGAATTATGTTCGAAAAATTCCCGCGACTGAGATGGCTAGGAGGCCTGAAGAAGAGAGAGAACAGGCACCGACAGCGCTGAACACAACTGATAATGTGCGAGCTGACACCTCGGAGACCTTACAGTCTACATACCTGGTAACACAGCAGGGGACTTCTCCGAGCTCTGACAAGTACGGAAATGTGCATGAATGTTCTATGTGCATGAATGGTTGGCTCGACCTCGTGTGGTAGAATAAGGTAATTTCCTTCATGATGAAGCGCATATCTTCAGCGTTTTAAGGATATTGACGTTCATGGTGTTGTCTCTTATTCATGCAATATTCTTAGCTACCACTATTTTATAGTATCGAGAAAAATTTCCCTTACTTCTAGTCTCTTTCCTATTTAACTTGGTTTATTTTTCTCTACTTACGTTTCGTTACCTCAAGCTTAACTTTTCTTTCATTTTTAATCTTATAAAAGAACTTGTGAAATGAAAGCGTTCAAAAACTGAACGAGCCAAAAAAGCATAAATGATGCATGATTTTCTATGCATTATGAGGGCAAATTACTGAATTGGGTATTTACTTCACGCATCCATTCAATTCCTGAGTTGATTTGGCTTACGAAATTGATTTTGTCGCTAACTGAATAAATTTTTCCCGAACGAAATGCAAGTTGTTGCATTTTGAACGAAATGCAAGCGAAATTACTGAAAATGTTCCGAATATTTTCTGATACAAAATTTGAATGGTGATTGCTTAAATCTTGACTATTTTCCCTCATATGTGAATTGTAGATAGAATGAAACTGATCATCGAAGAACCAAATTAAGCATATATTTTTGTAAACATGTATTTACAAAATGCTAAAAATTAGTTCTCGCGTTGAGGCAAATTTCTATTTGATGGCTGTTATTTTAATTACTGTTCAGAAACCTGTAATTGCATATATTTTATATACACTCACATATGCATTTCGAATTAAACTGGATGAAGGGACAAATGTACGTGAGTGTAGTAGTAGGTGTCACACCCATGTGTAAGCTAAATAGTATGAAGCGCTTGGTAATAAATCCTACTTCTTCCATTTCACATCAATTTTCTGCAACAATATCTCTCACTTCCATTCAAATTTCATTTATGATGATTGATAGTTCATTTGTGAAAATAGGCTTTTAAATGAAAAAGTATTCAGTATCGTATTCTTAATTTCGAACAATAAGTACATTTTCTGTGTTTCAGTTGAAGGACTGTTTTCTATTTTTGTGGGTTGTCACGGTATTGCAAACGTAGTGTGAAATCAAGCATCATGCATTCAATTTCAACTTCACCTGACAGTTGACAATTTACGATGCCTTATTTTTACAGCGTCTCGTGAGAGAGCATTTTGGAGTGCTCTTATTTACTTAGTTTAAATAATGGCGGAATCATCCAGGTTGCCGTAAACTTGTGCAGTGCACTACGGTCTAAATTTTCTGTAAGAAATTACACTTCTGGGCTTAGGCTTGATAGAGTACATACTATAATTTGTCATTTACGCATAAATAATTAAAAATAACAAATAGAATATTCAGCGAAGAGTTAAACGGAAAGAGCAGGTTGATTTTGTAGATTTATTGCTTTACAGCAGATTTGGATTTCTGTATAAATGTCTGAGTAAAAGAAAATTACACGGATGGTTTTGACAGTAAAATTGTTTTCGGAAACCTAAAACTCTGCGATCCGCAAACTGTCGAGGCTGCTGCCGTGAACTGCAGCACTCGCGTGTGAGCAGTTCACTGCAGTAAGTCTCGGCAGTGCGCGTAGTTTTCTAAACGATAATTGAGTGGTGGCCACTAACGTGGCGGCGCAGTTAGGGCTGCTCAGTGGAGATCGCCGCAGCATTTCCTGCAGCAGCGCGCGAGGCCACCACCACAGAACACTCTGTGCCACTGCAGCAGAGAACTGCGCCAGAAGCGGACACCTCGTCTGCTAAACTGCGCAGCCACTCTCGCTCCACGCTACTGACGCTGCAGTAAACTCCCCGACACTGCGCCGGTTCTTAACTGGGTAGCTGTGATCACAGTGTGCTCCAGATCTATTCAAAACTATTGCTTGGTGTAGCCGTGCAAATTTAAAATTTTCAGAAGCTCTCTAATTTCATGAAAAAGTTGTGATACGTTCGTAGCTTCGATAATGAGCGTTAAGTTTTGATCTTTTTGTTCGTAAAAATCAAATTTTGTCACATTTTTTCTAGTGAAAATGTAGAAAAGATTTATTGGTCATCAGATGTACTCTCTCCATGGGCTGTTCTTCTAGGTAGTAATGTTTGCATCACACTTCATTTTTTATTATTGAACTGCCTTTCTAGTTTAAATCTAATGCAGTTATCTTCCCATTTAATGATTGAAGAGTTATCTTCCCATTTAAGCAACAATTCTTTCTTAAAGTGACATTAAGATACGTTCCATCAATAATTGCTCTTGCGATTGATTCATATTTAACAACTCATAGCTGCACAATGTAAGTGATGCTGTAGAATGTAAATTAATTTACATTCCATATAATTTTATCAATGCATTAAAATGAACTCTCTTCCAAAAAAATGAACGCGACTTTGGTTGAATATGTGATTTTAAGCAAAGATTCAGGAATTGTTTGCTTCATTACTACCGATTTATTATGTATGTGCATGTGCAATCGATTTGCTACATTAATTTCACGAGTATGTTTAAGCCACTGTTTGAATAAATTTTGTTTTTAGAGAGAGAGTGAACTGTAATTTGTTTAGAGAGCGAAATATAATTAGTTTTTCAGTCTTACTCACCTTGAAGTTATTGTTCAGAACACCTATGCCAAGCAATTGAAGTGGTAAACTGATAGGCAACATCATGAATGTTTTGCAAACAATTTCATTACAGACATTGCTTCAAATAGGAATTGTTTTACTCTATCAATACAAATGCAATATTCATTTATGAAAGTCTGAATATAAGTTCACTTTTCACTGTCGTTACTAGATGGAAATTTTGATCAGAATATTATTTGGAATGTAAAATAATAAGACCTCTTTTCACTTAAGGTAAATGTTCAAAGAAAAGTGAATTTTCTAAGTACGCATTTTTACTGTTTCATGGTTTAACAGGGCCCTACTTAAATCTATAAATGTCTCAATGAATTAAACATTACATGAAGGTTAGTTAACGTTCTTCGCCAGGCATCAATTTCACTTTCAAATCTATGTCGAAATTCTGATGAAAATGGCAGTAGGAAAACAGGATGTAAAAATGAATATGAATAGACAGTAGGGATAAAATACGTAAGGGGCTTTTGAAAGCTGGAGAATACGTTAATTTAGAATGTAGGAAAGTAACGACGCACATTAATTAGAATTTTATTTGGGAAGAATTTCTCTGTTTAACTTGCGGTCGTTTTAGCCATGAGACAATTTCCGTAAACATTTCAAGTAATTTTATGATTGGCTTATTCAATCATCATCTAGCAATTTATGTCGACCATATCAGTCATAAATTCAAGTACGATAAACTGGTAAGATACTTGGGAATCGTTCAGAAAAGGTAATATATTGTTCAATCGTGAATGTTCGTTCCGAATATGAAAGTAAAATGCCAAAAAAATGTGGCCTTAAAATCCCTCGCAAACAATTGAAATCTTAATACTTGGTTAATATAAACATACTCTATCAGTTTCTGTTAGTTTTTCTTCAAAAATTACCTCGTGAAGTACGCACACATGCCTGCAACACCTGCTAACTGCATCTCCCGAGTGTGGAGCTGGGCTTCTGCTCTCAGCTAAATACAGACGTACGAAAAAATTTTAAGCAAAGTATTAAGGCTTAAAATTCAAGATTTTCGCAGTACAAGTTTATCGTCTTCTCCTGTGACTACGCTTTTGACTTTCAAAAAATGATCGCATTTTCTTATCGTCGTTAGAAACTCTTATTTTTAACTGGGGTCCAGAGTACGACAACTGTCTCACAGCATCCCAAGGCAGTGCGCCTCGAGACCAAAGGGAGGGTAGACGCGTGTGAGAGCTCTTATTGATCAGCCTCTCTTCCCTCGGTTCATATCGCTTCGAAGTTCTCGAATGAGGTCCGGTGCCTGAATTACATAGTGTGTTAGTGACCATTTTGGACCACGGCCAAATCGCAGATATGGTGAGTGATCGCTTGAAATGCTTATGTATTTGCTCAACCTAAGGTTTCCCATGTATCCTCTACTTAACATCTATAAACCTTGAGTATATTTTACATAGAATGCATTTTTCTCAATTAGAGGTTTTCATGTATTACTTTATTTAGATTTCATGTTGGTCTTTAGTTAGCGCTGAACAATTACTTTTTCTTTGTTATTCCCTTTTCAAAATTCAAGGGAAATAAATTAAATCAATTGTTCATCTACCGTAGACTTTTTGCACGGCTTGCTCTCAATTACCGTTAAGTAATTCGGTGTACAGTCAGGCAACTGGGACAGAGATGGTCAAAATGCACTTGAAGTGTCTCATCACGGTCAACCTGTGAGCTAAGTTCAGTTGCGCTCTCAACTTGAGATTTTCATTATATTTTAAAAAATTGACGGAAACTGTTCGGTGAGCCTGTAACACCTTCAGCGCCTCAGAAGCCGCCTCATAAACTTCTATGTCAGATTTATGCTCAGCTTTCATTTATTCTGAATCGAAATACTGAGGAAATTTATACCGAACTCTAAGTTGTTCTACCTTATCTCTTGTTTGTTTTCTAATAATAAACTAACTTATTGTGTTTCTCAGAACGCAATGATAGAAAGAGATTGTTCGAAGATAAATCTGACGTCCGTGAAGATGTAATTCCTATATTTTAACTTGGCATATCTGTCCACTTTTGCTTATGTTTAAGTAATTTTCAAAGGGTACTGTATTATGAGTATATAATTTGGGTAAGTATATTTTGTTCTCGTCATCAAAACGCTGTCGACAAAAGAGTTGCTTGAAAGAAAAATTGTCGGAATCTTTCAATAAAAACCGCTGCGACTTGAACTGTAATTCTTGAATCCGCACAACGTAAGTGTAAATTTTTCAACTATGAGAAAACTGAACATTAAGGCTTTATCCCACCTGTAATCGAGCTACAGAAATTAATGACTCCACTGTAGGCACTGCTTCTTGAATTGCTTGAATGAGGTCTGAATATATTAAGTTGAGCCGCCTGAGACGTCTGATGCACAACAAGCACACCCAATAGATAACCAAACAGATAACTTCGTGACAGCGAAGCCTAATTGGCGGCGACAGCTCTCGAATTCTAGCGAGGCTCTGCGCCGCCAAATGCACCGGATGGCAACCATGGTCTGGTGTCGTCTTCCGTGGCAGTGGAGAGGTTAAGCTCGAAATCTCTGGCTCTGTAACCTGAAATTCTCTCATAAATATCTATTGTCATCCAAGATTAGGCCATCAACATCGACCAAAGATCAATAGGAGAAGAGCATACGCAAGCAGATCACAGATGTGTCGCATTGTGGTAATCGCAGTCTTGTACTAATGCACAAATCAACTGAGTGAGTGATAGGAGACAAACAAAAATTAAATGGAAGTCTGTTGTCGTAACTACCTTGGTAGTTGAATTGGTTAATTATTATTTTTATTATTGAGCATGTAAACTCATTCAAATATGTTTTTTTTATTTTAATTGCGCAGACGATGCATGCTTTTTCAGATAATTTGTACTCGTTTCATTTTACACCATCAGTGGAGAAATTGATATCGAATCCTACAAAACTGTGCTGTATTTAGTGGCATGCTTGGTTGAAAAGTAGCACTGGCATTAGTTCTACACTTGAGTGATGCTTCCCACGCAGTCTCATTAAAACCTGTCAGCTACTGCGTCTTGCGGTCTACTGCTCAAGTGCACAACTGCACAACTATTGAATGTCATTTAAAAATATTTCAAGTCTCCCATACTTTGAAACGATTTTTCTTTGCAGTTGTGCTCTGGCTCCAATTTATTTATTTCTGCTGTCAGTAAAGCCTGATTATTTCTTTGGTAGATACTGCTGTTGCCAGCCAACTTTTCATTTGCATACATGCATCAGCAATGCTATCATTGGGGTGAAGATCCCACGCAGGTTCTATTCCCTATTTGTACTCGTGCGTTTGGAAGTGGCGCAATAATGTCTGTTGGAGAATGGGAAACATAAAATTTAGAATTTCCTGAAACTGCTCATGGAGTGGAATCCTTCGTAAAAAATTCTTGAATAGTACTATTTAATTGTACTTACTCCTAATGACACGTACGCTTTAGTCTTTCTGCTTCAATACATTCACGCAGCCATTTTTCTTACCTTTATTGGTTCTGATATTTATTTATACGCGTTTCTGTTTTCGTTTCTTTGTACTCTAAGATGTGTTTATTTCTTAACTCTTGGGTTAGCGTTTTTCATAATGCTCATTTTCTCGTCCATTGTCTCCACAGTACGGGTTTGTGAACTACGCTATTGAGCTGCTGGTTGTGCGCAACTTCGGGGAAGAAATGTGGGAAACAATAAAGTAAGTGCTAGCAAATAAAAAGAATGTGTTTACTATGTGCAGCAATTTGAACGCTTGCATTAAATGTTTCCTTAGCTTGATTCATTGTGAAGAAGCATTAGGATGATGTTACTTCGTATTCGGCCAGACTCTTAAATCGGCATGCATTGTGTTATCTGACTTTTAGGTAATAATCATTCTAGTGATACATGTTCATTTTTGGCTGCAGCACTATTTGTATTTTATATTGGACATACCTTTAATTATGTTTTAAATCAATGGTGATGTTAAAATAGAATTAATTCTAATTCGTTCTCATTAACGTAATAAAAGTTGAAATATCTTGACATTAAATTTACACAACTATATTTTTTCATGTAATGTTGAAATTTCGTGCTTTGAATAAGGATAAAGATTACAGATAGTTGAGAAATATATGATTATCAGAATGTTTAAATACAACAGGCCAAAATTTATAGACGACCTGAATATTGGGTGAATAAGAAATACATGGGATGAAAGTTGAAGGCTAAAATTGATACTATGTTGAATCATTGTTGAGTATCTCAAATGGAAAACTTTTACAAAACTCCCAGAGACTCTCAAAAGCGCATGCACAGTAAACAAACTACGATCGGTAAAATCATGACATCTTTACGAGTAGATTTTGTTGAAAATTAATGCTCGGAGTGAATACAATGCTGAAATTCAAAGAAATACAAAATTCATTTATAAGGAAATGGTTGGACTTCGTAAAGAAGGATTAACCTATAGACGCATTGCTGGTCGTGTTAAAGTTCCACTCAATTTTTGGTGTGAGAGTGTCGAAGCGTCGAAAGACTAGAGCGATTCCAATTTTGCTGAGTGTCGGATCTGTTTGTAAAGCCCCGGCCGTTTTTGACGCCATGTGCTGCCTGAGGTGACGAATGAGCCCATGGCTAGCAAACCGAACATAAGTACAATAGAACTGGAGTTACCACAAGTTCACGTCAGTTGAAAAAAAATCATATTTGCATCGAAGTGGTTTAGAAGCCTCCACTCCACGCTAAACTCCTCTTCTTACAGCAAAACAAGCGAAGAACCGTTTAGCGTTTATCGTAGACTATCTTGACGAAGGAACTAAGTTTGAGAACTGGTTGAAACGTCTGATGCGAATAAAATTGGACTTTTTAACCGAGACAAAGCTCGTCATGTTTGGCAGAAAAAGGAACTACCTATGACCACCCTTACCGTCAAGCATGGTAGAGACAGCATCATGGACTGGAGCTCTTTTATTGACCATGGTGTAGGGGAACACCACATCATTGATTGGAACTGGATAGTTCCATGTGCAGGCAGTTACTGGAGCAGAAGATGCTTCTGAGCTAAAGAAAGTTATACGTCCGGCGCAACTGACCTTGTCACCTAGACAATGACGCCATAGATATGGCGAAATTACTCAAAGAATGGTTCGGATAAGAAAATAAATGGCCTTAAATGGCCTACCTAATAGGTTGACTTCAATCCCATTAAAAGTTGGTGGGGATATTGCCAACTTCAGAAAACAAAATCCTCCAAAAAGACCGTGTTGATTTGAGGAACATTTGTGTACAAGATTGGAGCAAGCTACCGCAAACGATGGTTGAAAGTTGGTTCCTATATATTTATATTAATGGTCTCCATGCTGTCATAGTAAATAAAGACTACATCAAGAAAACTGAATTTTTTTTGTTTAAGCGATTACTTTTGTTTGATACATTTTTCAGTTAATAGGATTTTCTGGTCATCAATAATTTTTTTCGCGTGCTCAAAAATTCTTATAAATATGTATTCTTAGAACTACCTGTTAACTTTACTCCAAGCCAGAGCTTAAAAGTTTCCAATTACATCAAAAAAGAAGTTGTGCAAGTACTTATGTCCCTGCACTGTGAGTTCGAAGTTTCAATATTGGCATTTCTCTTCAGTTGAAAACACATTTGGTGTTTATGTGGAAGATTGACCTGCTGAACTTCCAACTAAGTAGTTGCTCACCAAAAACGTGTTAAGATTGATCGTTTCACATTTCAACGAAAGCAAAAAAGTAGGCAGTATTTCGTTAGAGGAGTAACATAGCTTTTCAATAAGTGACTGGATTTAATAGTGGAAAGGTTCCTAGCTTCCGTTCTGAATCTAGATTTGATCTAGCATTGGCCTACGAAATAATTTGAATGCTTCAGAGGGGGATCCAATTAAGTTATCTTTTCAAGTGTGAGATTCAAAAGCACTAGATTCAAACGTTAGATTCAAAAGCACTAGATTCAAGCGTAAGATTCAAAATATTCTTAGAAATCATTAGACAGCCAGCATCTTTTTAATTTTTTTTGCAGAATACTCTACCATACAATAGAAAATTATGCTCCTTCATTATACTGCTCGATCGTGATGTATATCCTTCTCCTAAGATGGATTTTGAAAATTATTTTCAAGTACTCAAAAGTTAAAAGAGTGAAATGAAGTACCATTGAAAATCTAAAAATTTAATTACCCAACTTATCCGATTTGGTAACGTATACATTGGAAAAAATTGTGATTTATATTTATTAGCCTATTTTCTTAAAAGTGGAGTATTAAATCGGAAAATTATCCCTATTTAGTTACCTTATATCATAATACGAACATGTTTGTTACCACATTTGCAGCAGATTTTTTTTGTTGCACTCATCACGCTGTCAACACTATAGCCCATCAATTTATACGCTTTCAATTTAAAACCATTGCCCGTCTTTTGTCTCATTCCACTTTTGATACAATAGTTTCCCTTCATCTCTAATTGCAACGAATTTTGTCAATTTATTATTACATTTGAAACCGAGATCTTCCAAGTAATTTGGATTAGTTTGAGAGTTTTTTCTACCGCCCTCGCATTTGACAGCACATCTGGGAAGCTCATTCATTTGTAAGTTTTACATAATAAATCTGGATAAGCTCATAGACATTATCCATTGCTGAGTTGACAAAAGCAGCTTATTCATCAGTTTAAATTATGATTAAATCAATTTTCAGATGTTGTCTTGGCTCTCAAACACTGCGGGCGACGCTGTTGTTAGGACCAGCTCATGAGTGCGATGCGTTGTTGACAGTGCTGCCAGCGCTAGGTTTTTAAATCTAGATCTCGTTTTTTTGGTTTCAGGCTAGGTTTCTAGGTTTTTTCTTCAAAAAGTTAGCCGAATCTTGGTTTCTAGAATAAGAATGCACTAAACGCAACAATCACACCAATAAATGAAGCTTACAACTCAATTTTCCTTGTAAAAATTAAGTCCCCCTACGTAACAGATGTACATGTCGAGAAAACGGAAATATTACTCAATCCAAACGAGTTTTAAACAGAGTGACCGTTCAAACCGTGTCCCGGACGGCGTGGGTCGCTACTGTAGTCATTATATTGTAGGTGGAAGGCTGTTCGCAACTGTTCGCAATGTTAATATTTTCGTTGTGTTCCGTTAGCTTGTTTTGCCTTTTCTTTCTAATTAGTTAGCAAAAACAGTGCAGTGTGGAATCATGGGCGAAGAATCTCCAAATAAGAACATGAAAGCATGGTACATACAGTCTCTCAGATAAGAATGGTTGCGAATTACTAGTTACAATGAGACAAAGATAATAAAGAATTGATCTATTGTAAATGCTGTTCAGTTACGCTAAAAAGCGCAACCAAGTCTATGTTACTAACTCATAAAAATACCGAAAAACACCAAAAATCTTTTGAAAGTGCCAAATCTAACGTACGTTTTGACAATTTTTTCTATAACAGTACTAAACCTGAAACTGATCAAATTGCTTCTGCACAAGCATGGATTGCAGGTTTTTTTTTTCCGAGCACCATGTCCCTTTTGCACATATAGATCATTTCCTTGGAGTTTACGAGCGAGCTTTCAGTACGTAACAGTATTGTTGTCAAGAAAGTTGGCTTTAAAAGAACAAAGTTCTCTTATATCATTCAAGATGGAATTGCACACAAAGAAAAAATGAGCTAAGCGACATTTGTAGGAAACAAATATTTTCTGGGATAATTGATGAAAGCACGAATGTTTCTGTTACGCAAGTGTTAGGCTATTTTGGTGAGGTATTTTGTTTTGACAAAGTTAGAAGTTGTTGATATCCTCCTCGATACTTTTGTTGTAGAAAATGGGAGTGCAGCACGGCTTTTTGGTGCATTTCAATTGATTCTGAAAAAGAGAAACATTCTGTTTGAAAACATAATCGATTCAAAAGCTACTGAGAGATGTTATTTCAAGTGTTTCTGTGATGGCTTGCGTCTGTCACTTATTTACATTATGCGCAAACAATGCTGCGATCGTTTTGCCTCACTTTTTGGAAACTTTGCTGAAAAATTTCACTTCAGGTTTCTCTCGAAGTAACAAACGTCAAAATAATTTCTACATGATACAAGATGTTTTCAACGTTGCTCATCATCACATTTCAAAACTTGCTAAAACAAGATGGCTTTCAAGAGAACATGTAATTTCAGTCATCTCGCAACAGTGAGATGCTCTTATTCTTTACTTCGAGTCGCAGGCAAAGACTTATCAATTTGATGGCGCTCGTCAAATATATGAGTTACTGATTAATCGTGGCACGAAACATATGCTTTGTTTCCTTCAATATGTTCTGAAGAAAGTTAATGTCCTCAACTGGGAATTTAAATCAAAATATTTTCGATTATATCTTCTTCACTCAATAGTATCAATTGAGTACAGTAATATATTGAGCTTTTTTTATTACGGAGTACTTAACCCAATCAAAACTATGTGAAATAGGTCCAAGTGACAGCAAATTTTCCCAACCCTTAGAAGATATATTTTTAGGTGGGCGAACACTGGCATTGTTGGAGTAAGAACACCTTCCCAATGAAATCCTCACCAAATTGAGGAAAGAATGTTTGCATTTTCAACAACATTGTGTTTTCAAATTAAAAAAGACTTTCAT
This sequence comes from Morinoia aosen, assembly GCA_030386875.1. Lineage (NCBI taxonomy): Eukaryota > Metazoa > Arthropoda > Malacostraca > Amphipoda > Talitridae > Morinoia > Morinoia aosen. The sequence continues at coordinate 14,804,226 of CM059569.1, read as the reverse complement.
TTGATGAAAGAAGCATTATTACACGAGTTAAAATCTTGAATCCTAAAGCTTTATCAGCTAATAATGCACCGATGTAAATTGCAACATTGGCGGTGCTGTTCAAAAATTTGGAACCTCAAAGCAAGTTAGATGATCTTGACGATGAATATTGAAGTTTCAGAATGACTGAAGATTTGCCCTGCATGGGGAACAACGAAAATGTCAGTATCCCTGAATTTTAGTATAACGTTCGATTGATAAAAGATACATCGTCTTGGCCAATCTAAATATGAAGAATTATCAAAATTTATAAGTAGTTTAACAGTTCTGCCGCATTCCTCGGGTTGCGCTTAGAGAATTTTCTCCTAAGTTAACAGTGTAGAAACGTCTCGAACTCAATGAAAGCCACTAAAACCAGAGACCGAATTCTCGCTAAACAACACATAACGAAGCATGGTCAATTATGATTATGCCCTCACATGGGAAACAGACAGAGAAATGCCATGAGACCTAGCCTAGCCAGAACATAGGAGACTCGTTTGCAAGATGCAAAAAATGCTGATTATACTTAAGTCGTCATTTATGAGGGAGAGGAAGAGGAATAATGCATATTGTGGTATGTAAACTGTATTTTAGTAATTATTCTACGTTATTTTTGTGTAAACAGTAAAAATTTAATATCAAAAAGTACATTTCAGAAACTTAGGTTTTTTGTTCAAATCTAGGTTTTTTCTGAAGAATGATCTAAGTTTTTCGAAAAATAGTCGCTGGCAGCTCTGGTTGTTGATGTCCTTCGATGGTCTTTCCGATTAAGGACAGCGTCCCCACAGAAAGTAGGAAATGTGGGGGAAAAAATATTTTAGCTGTTATTGGTGGTGAAAGAGGTCAGGTGCATCCTGTGAAAAAATGAAGTTCGTACGTTCGCTCGTTCGCCCGCTGCGGGGGGGTTTGAAGAATGGGGGGAAGGGGAGGGGGAAGTGATATTTTATCATGTTACACCTCCCCCTTGGCTCTTTCTTCACGGCGCGACGTTGCTATGTCATCTCCTATGTCTACATATTACTGCATAAGGATTTCAAATGTCTTAGCTGACCCCACAAACAATAACGACGAAAAATTGAGGTTGTTTATGTTTACCTATTTTGCCTTATTTTGGAGAATTGGAATGTGGGGTTTCAAAATGCATCTCCTCCTACAGTTTTTGAGCTACAGCGATAATTTTAGTATCATTGGATGCGGAAAAACAAGGGCTTTCCAAAAACTTGAATTTTTTCAAAATTAATATTTGTTCGAAAGTTATGACGTCATAAATCCGCATTTTTTAGAAAAAAATTGCTCTCGAATTTTTTCATTTTCATACTTAAAACTGGAAATTCGGGGAAAAGCATTTAAGTTTTTGGAATTTCCACGTCTTTCCGCATCCAATGATACCAAAATCATCACTGTAGCTCAAAAACTGTCGGAGAAGAAGCATTTTGAACCCCCCTAAAATTTCGTTTTTCCCATTTTCTTTTCAAAAAAATCGCATTTTTCATAGAAAATAAACGATTCTAAATTGCATTTCCTATCAGTATACCAAATTTCATTGCTATAGATTCAATAAAAAAAAAAGGCTTGTTAGGGGGACGCCCTCCTCAAGTCGTGTTATCGATCAAACCTTTGCTAATTTGCGACTTTTCCAATACATCCTTTAACTACAGTGATCATTAAAACTTGTACCCGCTGGATATTCTTTGGTTCCCTGCAAATATTACGCTTTGGAAGTTGTCGTAACTCTCTCGTTTCTCGGTTGTAAAATGGGTTCGTGTTGTTAGAAAGATAAATTACTGTACATGCGGGTGTGCAGGTGTACATCATCAAGATTCAGAAGATGATGTACACCTGCACACCCGCATGTACAGGTGTACAGGTGTACATCATCAAGATTCAGAAGATGACCAGTGTCCAATACAACTGATGCTTTATTACGCAAACTCTGCTCAGTATGATTTTACTTCACGAACGCTAAAAAGGGTTGTGACCCTGAAAAGGTTGAAATAGACTCGTAACCCAAGCATTCATATTGATTATTCATGTTACAAGTTAATCATGTTCCCTAATTAATACCATGAAATTGTTTGTGCGATATGTGTTGTCTAGGCATTTTCGGAATCAAATTACAATTCAATTATTTTCATCTTTTGAGGCTGTTAAACGAATTACTTAATTTTTCCATTAGCAATGAGCAAACATTTTTTTAAGGGAACATTTCAAGAAAACATTTGCTCAGTTTTTAACGAAACATTTCGAGACAACATTTTCTAATTGAAAAAAACTTCTCAATCTTTTAAAAAATTAAGCTATGAACTTGCCTGTAATTTCATAGAATGTTGAGACTCTTGAATGCAACGTTATATGCGAGCTGGAACGGAATAATAACATTCATTCCTAATTCTGGAGATTGCGTAAAAAACAATGATTTTAGCGAAGGTTCTTAACCTCATTTAAACCGAAAAATAATCACTCTAATCGTTCTTGCTTTCTGATGATTTGTCAGTTCGAGAACCTCATGCGCGGTAATTTTCTGCTACATGTCTATAAGGGCTTCTCGTAACACATCCATGTTTTAGATTGATGTCCATTTGTGTAAAATTGTACCAGAAAAGTCCAAAGGTTTCCGGTTGGGCTTAAATCTGAGAAATTTTTGGACCATTCATCTTCTGGAGCGCAATGAACCCGGTTTTATAGATGCTCCGTAGTTTTAGAAGCTACACGCGAAGAGCATTAGTTGTGTGGAAAAAAGTTTCTGTTGAATGCTCCTCTCTGCTTTTTCAACAGCGATTTAACGCGCTTCTAGAGGACAGGCAGTCTTTACCCATATCAAGTCATTTTAATGCCATTTAATATTTTCCATGTGTCAGCTAAGGTTCCTCCGATAATCCAGGCCCGAATCATGGTCCTAAACGGTCATGTTGATTCTGTCCATTTTCCCTCCATCCTTTGCTCCAACTATCCAGGCCACTCTGAGTAGCACGTGTTTCCTCGGTGGATACAGCTTTCGTAAAGTTGACCCGAATGTTGTCCTCAGTCCCGATCAGTCGATCTTGTAAGGACTTTCTGTCAATGGAGATTTAAACTCTGGTTTTAATGACTTAACAACATCCTTCAGATGACGACATCGAATACTTTCACTCACAATTATCAAACCAACACTGTCAAAAATTTCTCCTCTTGCCAATCCAGGGCTTGTCGCAGCTCCGTGCTCAGTTCGTGGCATTGGACAGGGTGAAACATTTCTTGATTGACATTTATATATCAGCCCCCGACGTACCTTCGTAAGTTCAGCAGTGAATTTTTTCAGTTCGGTGAAATCTAGGAATCATTTTAACTATTTTGTGAGCAGATCCCCTTCTTACCAATTCAGAGATGATAATCCCATTCTCAGTATCTGTCGGGCTACATTTACGACCCATTTTAGACACAAAATATGGTGCCTTGTTATTAATTTGGCACACAGGCAACACCGTCACTTACGAAGATGTGGGGTCAGCTTATTTACATTGCGCGCCTCTGTTCGATTTTTTCACATCATGTACAAGTAATAAATGCCAACATTCCCTGAAAACTTTATGTAAATTCATCTCTTAGTTTTTGTCATAATTGAGAAAATGTTTGCTCATTAATAATTTGATATGCAGAGGATATGGACGTTTGATAGAATAGTCCGGTCTCAACAAAATATGAGTGTCCCTATGGACAGCGATTATTTGAAATACTGTTCTTAAATTCATCGAGGTAGTCAGTCACTATTACAACACCAAGCATTAGCTGTTTCATTTTTGCGAACACGTACTCTGAAATTATGTATTTCGTTGCAATCATCAACCTCTATTTTTTTCACAGCGAATGGTTAGCACTTTAAATCGCCGTTGAATGGTATTGTTGTAGCGTGAGTTTACATCCTACAGACAATGTTTTACTGAGTGAGGTTTGTGTAAAAAAGTAGTGTTTTATTTAGTTGGTCTAAAAGTCACATGCATTACCGCATTCCCACTTCCATAGTGAGTACGAGATGACTGAGACTGTTTATTCTCACAGAAGTAGTTTCCTGAACACCACCTACGTACTTTTGCATTTTTAGCTCAGTTCCCTTGACTTATCGCACCGCTGCCTCAGGTAGGACATCAGGCCTACATACTTCTATAATAATATTTCATTCATTCTTTTCTTTTTCGGATTTATTAAGCACGTCCAATTTCACCAGTTTTATCCATTGAGGTTCACACTTTTTGATTTATTTTTTTTTACATTAGTTCACCCAGCAGTCGTTTATCATGTTATGGATTATTTCTAAACTTAAAAGCACAGAGAATGATTGAAACCAATCAGGAGACAGGTTTTACCAGCAGCGCGCCAGTGTTTTATGGGTATAAATTTCCTGTTATAAATTTTAAGGTACTGCAGTACCCAAATGAATTGCATGAACATATTGTGCATTACTTATCTGGAAATCAATTAGGTGCATTCTACTAGTTGACATACATAGTTAAATACACTAGATGTGAAACGGGAGGGGGGGTGGAGGGTATTAGAATGACGTTAATGGCATAGATTGCCTGTAGTTAATCGATGATGAACAATCAATTATATATCTAAGGAAGAAAAATATCACGGCTCACTACAATTAATGGATGGTGCAGTGGTTCGTTAACTCTAATTGATGTTAAAAAAGACTTTCCTCACAAATCATGCTGTTTGTGAAAACAATTTGAGTTTACGTTGAATTAAATAAAAAATCTACATTTAATTTTGTTAACGTTCATCAGCTTTCACATACATCAATATCCTGTAGTTCTGTACTTAAAAATTTTGAGACAATGGAGTGGACGAATAAATATTTTATCCACGGCATATTCATTGACCTGCTGCTATCTACTCATTTGCTTTTTTTTGGAAATGAATGAACTTCTTCTCAATTCTGCCTTCACTCCAAAAAGAAAGTTCCTACTATATTTGGGTCCATTTATTGTGAAAGAAAAATTTCGGGATTTGAATTACTTGTGAATTAGCAAAAAGTGGCTCAAACGTGGACATTCACATTGCCTGCAGTGTTACGAGTGAATGCTACTTTTTCTCTGAAATGGAGAAATGTGTTCACACCGCTTGACGGAAGTTCTAGCAGTATCGTTTCCAAAAATTTACTGTGAGTTTTCTCATGGGTGCGAATAACACCCAACCTGAAGCTTTCACCAAGTGAACAAGCGTCTAGCTTGGTTCGACAAAGAAATTAAATTGACCGTGTGCATCTGAAGGAAAATGCCAAATCCTGCTCATGCTGCAGAAAATTTTGCTATGAAATGTATCCCATTGGGCAGACGCGAGGCGCAGTACGAGATGGAAGGGTCTTTTCTCATCCGCATCATCTACGAAGACAGCATTTCCTACAACATCGTCGGAGCCGCATCCAAAGTGCTTGGTAATACTTGGTTAATTTATTTGCTCCGACCGGATATAGGACATAAGATGCTTTATTCCAATCAAGTCGGATACATATCATTTTGTACGCTAGTTTTTAAGAAGCCTTATAACCACCTCCATGCCTGACCCAGTGATCGTTACCCTCGTTCGAGCCAGTATCCATGTTCGATATCTGGGGTTACTGATGACTTATTCTACTGGGGGAATCACAGGGCTAGCATCGCAGGAAGTAAAATTGGTGAACTTTCCAGTGTAACGAGTACGTCTTCAACCATAGCCAAGGGGGGACCACTGTTCTGGTTACACATCAGTGCATGGTGACCCTAGCCAGTATTTCCCTACTGATTTGAGTGCATGATGAACTGCTTGGGTGATCCAGCCTTGTGGGGAATTGTCACAAGGTTCAGAATCATGTAGAAATATTTCCTCTGTGCTATTACCAGAGGCGTTTTTTGATCAGTCATCCACTGATTTAGTGTCACAAGTCTCGTAACAGTTATTTAGTTTTTTGTTCTTTTCGTTTCATAAACCAAACACTATCAGAACCTATGATACCTTAGCTCCAGGCACTTGCCATACACATCGCAGTTGTATCCAAAACCTTCTAAAAATTCTTCTTCCACTGATTAAAAGTACCCATTGGGCTCAGACTACCAGGAACATAAACGTAGGATTTCCAGTATTCAAATTCCCGCAGGCTCACACGTGTGAGGGTATGTATGTACAGTATTTCAAACTGCTGAATTTGATGCAGACTTCTCTATTCAATGGGTATTTTTAATTCCAGTTCAAATGTAAAATTTAAATCAAATACATCAATCATGAGAGAAGAAAAGCAAAAATCACATGAAAGAACAAAAAAAAACGTTCAGTTTCAATACTACATTAGTTGTAATATTAATGTGTCTTCAGTTCTCTCTCATGCAGAAAAGTGCGATATTCCTGTTAGATTAGACGATTCTAGAGTAATTTCTTTTACATCAAACTAAATAAGCCTCTGCATTTTAGAATCTCTCCACATATAAAAGAAAAACCGGTTTTAAATAATATGCAATCAGCTTTTCCTTTACAATTAATGTAATAATAATAATGAATAATTTATTTTTTGTTTTTTCCATTTGATTTTTACTTTTCTTTTCTTATGATCGATGTATTTCATTCAAATTTGATATTTTACTATTTTTTCGCTCGTTTTCACGTTGATAATTACCCTGGAGGTTGAAACGATCTAAATATTTTTACAATCATACAATGAAATAGCTTCAATTTCTTATGCTCTTGAAGTTGTGTAGAGGCTACAGATCTTAATGAAAAACTTCTGACAGTTTATGGATGAATTACTCATACGGAACGATCGAGTTGGTCAGTGCGGTCAGGGCTTGAAAAACAGATTTAGTTCACCTTTGTTTTTACGTTACGCATGAAGATTGAAAGTGTTTTGAAGGAATCCTAACTTCTATCTTTGATTTAAACTGAATCCTTTAGCACGATGCTGAACCAGAATGACAAGTTATAATAAAAATGAACTGTTTTTTGCGGAAAAACTGTAGTATTGATTATAATCTTGCAAATTATTACTAAGAAAACATCAATTTCTCTCAATATTTTCCTTCGCACCATTCTCATAACAGAAAAATGCTTAATTACATTTCAGATAATTCTGTAAAATCCCGTTATTGAACATTGCGTCTCGAACAACGATTAGGAAGATGCATCATTCCTTGCAACCGATACCAACCGATTCATTTATTTGAAATTACGTGAAATTCATACGTAAATGCATTCACTCGAATCAAAGTTTCTGAACATGTAAGCTTACACTCATATTCAATCTAAATGCCGTGAAAATCTATATTATTTTAGCATTAACGTGTCATTGTTCTCACTACAAAGAGTTAGCCTCACATATTGAATCGATAACGAGCAAATCATTGTTTAACATCTGCAGGAGTGCCAGCCAACGCCATTCTGGAGATGTTCGGCAAGTGTTTCTTTGAGTTCTGCCAGGAGTCTGGCTACGATAAGATACTCCAAGTTCTCGGCGCTACCGTCAGGGATTTCCTGCAGGTATCATAGGAATTTTTTGCTTGATCATTTTATCCTGTGGATGGCCGCATGTTAAAATGATGTCCGATTTTCGTGACGTGGCTAAAATTTCGAAAATGGTGAATTTTTTCAATTGGAGGCAAGTGGCAGAAGAGTTTAGCAACAAATTCCACTAATTAAACTCTACTTTCTTTATCAGGGTGATAATCCAGCATTATAGTGTTGCTATTGTAGTAAAAAGCGTGCTCTAAATTACGACTAATATACCAAAAAATGTACTATGTGTGCGAAGTTAGATCTAAAATAACAGTACATTCTTAATCATTCAATAGACGAGATAGGTGAATTCTTTTCTTTATAAAATTTTAAATTAGAAGTCGTTTAATACCGTTTCGAAATTTGCACCATAATCATTTGAGGTACTTTACCTCATGGAAACATTTTATTTTTCTCTGTGTTTTTGCTCTCCAAGTGTTCAAATTACCATGCATTTTGACTCAATCTTTCTCATCATTTCGGTCTTACTGAATATATTCTTAGTAGAAATGCTGACATTTCGTTAGATTAAGCAAAACTTTGTTTTATAAATTCACATTGAATGTTAACTTTTCGCATGATGAGTAGATTTTAAGCAAGCTGTAACACAGCGCGTTAACATATTATGAGCAGGAATTCATCCATTTATTCACATTAAAAATAAAAATTCAGTAAATGCGGATCGTAAAAATACTTGCTAAAATTAATATGATTTAGGAATGAATGGACGATCGCAGGGGAAAGAAATACTTCATTTTACCTCTGCAAGAAGTGAAAGTTGAAATATGTTTCCTCCTCGATTACTTGAATACAAGGAAGAGAAGCAGCTAATGACAAATATAACTCACGTGCGTGCAATAATATCTCGCAGTTTGTATTGGAAATATAAAGAGGGTTATGCACCATTCTCTTCAGTACTGCTGTTTTCTCAAGTAGTTATCCAAATCATTGAAAAAAACGTGGTGTCTCTGAAGCAAATGCCACGAAAAATTTGCTACGTGTGATTGAAATATAAATTTACCAAAGGATGCCAGTATGACGCGTATGTGAATAAAAAGAAAACCGCATAGGTCTGCTCTATCTCGTAATAAATGATTTCGGTGCACGTTCGTACGGAGGAGGGGAGTGAAAGGAAATGGTCACTTGGTCAGAACTTGGACGCGCTGCACGACCACCTGGCGCTCATCTACCCGGGCATGAAGGCGCCGAGCTTCAGGTGCACGGACAGGGAGGAGGACGGTGCTCTCGTGCTCCACTACTACTCCGACCGGCCTGGCCTCGAGTACATTGTTATCGGCATTGTCAAGGTGGGCTGCTCGAGTCTCTTCTTCTCATGGATCTATGTTATTCACAACTCTACCGGGAATGCGCTTCAGTCTACGAAAATTTCTTTAAGATTTCGCAGTTATTGGTATCTCGCTTATGAGCTCTACTCAAATCAATATTAAAAATAATTGCCGTGAACGTTATTAATAAAGTTGTTCACTTCTAAGTCCTACAAGTAATATATTATGGTTAATAGTTTTACAATCCAGGCTAAAGGTCATTTATACTAGTAGTAAAAAATATTTCTTGTCTGTATTTCGCCTTTTTCCCTTTGGTTGCCTGAAGAGAGACTGAAGAAATTGAAAATCATTGCCTTCGATGATGTTAGGCATGCTTGAACTGATGAGATATTTCAATGCTTTCGAATACATTCAAGAAAAATTACTCTCCCAGTAGAATGCCGTTCATGAGGTTACTTAATTTTGCTGGTATACTTTTTTCTGTGAAATTCGTTTCCTTTTGGTATTCTATGAGGCGCTAAAGTTTACTCATGAAGAAAAACAATGACACTTTTCTCTCTTATTCCATTGAGTTAAACTTCTCTAGCATTGAATGCTCTGTGCTATTTGGGCTTAAGTAGTCTTATCACAAAACTTTTTCATTCATGTTTATTTACAAAGCATGTTGTTAATGTGTTGAAGACAAATAGAAGAATTTTCGCCTGTTATCAAGGGCTGGCTCTTTCCTTCAGCGTAGTTAATGTATTTACATATTTATTTCCAGGTTATTGTATTTCCTCTATTCTAGAAGGAAATTCTAATAGGATAGAAATTAATTATTCCTAACACTCTCCCATGCTTCTGCAGAACATTTGAGCTTGAAAATGTTACAACATTTTAATTTATTCTTGTTTCTTGTACTGACATGTGCTAATATGTTGTCATGAACCCTCTTAAAAACATAAAACCAGCGGATTAGATAAACGAAAGCGGCAAATGTCGTTACGTGTTGGCAAATTTTGTGTAGTCTAAAGTAATGTAGTCTGAGATGTCACACTCACCATGCTTTCGCTGTGCAGGCAGTGTCTGAAATCATCATCGAGTCTGTGATGTCACACTCACCATGCTCTCACTGTGCAGGCAGTGTCTGAGATCATCATCGAGTCTGTGATGTTACGCTCACCATGCTCTCACTGTGCAGGCAGTGTCTGAGATCATCATCGAGTCTGTGATGTCACACTCACCATGCTCTCACTGTGCAGGCAGTGTCTGAGATCATCATCGAGTCTGTGATGTCACGCTCACCATGCTCTCACTGTGCAGGCAGTGTCTGAGATCATCATCGAGTCTGTGATGTCACACTCACCATGCTCTCACTGTGCAGGCAGTGTCTGAGATCATCATCGAGTCTGTGATGTCACACTCACCATGCTCTCACTGTGCAGGCAGTGTCTGAGATCATCATCGAGTCTGTGATGTCACACTCACCATGCTCTCACTGTACAGGCAGTGTCTGAGATCATCATCTAGTCTGTGATGTCACACTCACCATGCTCTCACTGTGCAGGCAGTGTCTGAGATCATCATGGAGTCTATGCTGTCACACTTACCATGCTCTCACTGTGCAGGCAGTGTCTGAGATCATCATCTAGTCTGTGATGTCACACTCACCATGCTCTCACTGTGCAGGCAGTGTCTGAGATCATCATCGAGTCTGTGATGTTACACTCACTATGCTCTCACTGTGCAGGCAGTGTCTGAGATCATCATCTAGTCTGTGATGTCACATTCACCATGCTCTCACTGCGCAGGCAGTGTCTGAGATCATCATGGAGTCTATGCTGTTACACTTACCATGCTATCACTGTGCAGGCAGTGGCGGCCTCCCTGCACGGCACCGAAGTCGAGGTGGACATCCTCAAGACCAAGGAAGAATGTGACCACGTCCAGTTCCTGATCAGGGAGAAGGGCGGCGACAAAGCTGGAGTCATGCCTCAGGAGGGTGCGAGCCTGGACATCATGCCCTCTGGTGAGGCACATTACCTCATTTTATATACATTTTTATTACTACTCTACACGACCCACAAAAAGGACGGGATTCGATGGTTTTCTGAAATAAGTCTCAAGAAATGGGTGGAAAATAAATATATCCATCGTAATAGTTCCTGCGATTAAAATATTCATGTACTTGTGCACTGGGGAAATTCGGATCTCAGATGCTGTCCTCAGGCATCCTCAAAAACATGACAGGATGTCAGACCAATTAAGCAATGAACGTATACATTTATTTATCTAGAAATCTAAGGAGACACGTGGCGTTTTATTTTTAGCGGAATAACGTGGAAGTTTTTTTGCATACGAGAACACTTTGACGAGTTTTTAGATGCGATTCACTAAAACAAAGATTTCTATTCCTATTGGATGTCTTGGTCATTACATTGCACAGCGGTTGTGTTTTGTAAGCTTCATATTCTGGTGAAATGTGAAAAAATTGCTTAAAAACTTACACTCGTGCCACTTCAAGGAAATACTGCTTTCATGTAAGATGCTAAAAATTGTTAGTAACGTAATTTGATTTCCGATACCCATCTAAAATACATAATCTCATGAAATTTTGCTGAGAGTGAACATAACTGGCCAAAAACTTTGTACATCCTAAACAATGTCCGACTAGTTAAAACTAAGAAGCTGGTTTGACTACAACGCCGAACTGTGCTTACAGACGTACTTCTTCAAATTCGTGATCTTTTATTAGAACACAAAACAATGGGTTTCGCCTCGATAGCAGCTGATTTGAGTTATAGCGACAAACTAATTTTGACCTTTCATAGTCTCAACATTTTATCAAATTACTTATGTCATAAACTTCATGAAACATTATTTCATTGTCAATTCAGTTTGTCTTAAGAACATGTTGTTTAATTCATAATCTTTGCAATTGTAATTGGACGTTGAGAAATATGTAACAAAAATTAAGTTAAGAAAAGCTTACCTGTCAAACGGTCAACTCAAACTGACAACTCATATTCGGTCAACTTATATATTGTCAACGAGTAGACTTCGTTGGAAGGTGTCGACATTATGAGGGAGCCAAAAAATAATTATTCATTCCTATTATATATGTTACGGTGGCCGACGGTCTGTGTGTTCAGGTGACGTAAAGTTTGTTGAGCTTTTCGAGAGATGAAGAGGGTACACTTGAGCTCATGCGACCAAGTCCGTGGGTGATACATTAGAAATAGGCGGTCTATTCGAATGATTTGAATTATCCATAAGCCTTTCAATTGGGTGCAGCAGCAGAATAAAGTAATACTGGCTTGAAGAGATCAAAACTTCGTGATTGGCACTAATAGCAGTGAGAAAGCCAGTAGTGAGTGGCCCTTCTTTGGGCGGAACCAGTTTTGAAAGAAAGGGCTGGCAGTGGCTGAAAAAAGCAATTCTGGTTATAGCTGTACGAAAAGCTTATGAACTGCCGCAAATGACTGTAAACGTCGCCGGGACAAAATGCCGTTAACAAAAAACAAACAAACATCGGCATCTTTGGGATGCTTTATTTCCAATCAAGCCTGATACATATGATCTTGAGCATTGGTTTTTCAAATGTCTTATAACTAACACTATATATGGGACACCATGACGGTTCCCTCGTAAAGCCGGTACCCATTTCCGACACCTGGGTTGAGTGGGGTATTGTGCTGGAGCTTTCCCTTGTACCCAACGGGGAAAATCGTCGCGCCAGCGCCGGGGGACGAACCCTCGTCTCCAACATACAACGCCGATCCCTTAACCACTGTGCCACGGCGAGCACTTCATAAACTTAATTAAAGTTTATGAATGCGCACCGTGATATAGAGTGGAGTGAAACAACGTCGCTGGAAAGTGTTATCAGCGTTTAAACTGAAATTGACTTGTAGAAAATTCAATTTTTTTGTACAGTAATTATGTCGTTGGCTTGAAGTATATTCTTGTTGGGAGCTCCTTTGACGTTATGATTGTTTCAAACGCGTGGCTTGATGTACATTCATTGCTAATGAAGTATTGTTTGATTCATGTGAGTTAGGAAGTGTGAAATCATTCTCGTGTTTTTCTTAATTTGGCAGTGGGGGCTCTTAGATCGATCATATTGAGTGTTTTTTTCAAGAATGGAGTCAGTGGACTATTCATTTGTAGGCGGTTACAATATTGTCGTTGTATGATTTTGAATATATGTCAATGGAAGATGTTACGCGTAAGTATTCCAGAATATATGAAGATGATCCTCCCAGATGCAACACACAGGGAGAAAAATTTCAGAAATGAAATGATCACAGAGTGTAAGTAAACGATATGAATATTAACTCTGTGAGTTCCATTAATTAGTGTTATAGTGTTTCATTTCAACGTTTTTTACTTTTTATTATTTAGAGATTTCTATTGTGGAAGGCAAACAAACCCCTCCATATGTGGCTAGCGCAACGAGCGTCAAGTCGTGGGACGCTTAGAATTTGATGTATTTATGATGCATAGCTTTCCGTGCGTTATTGAATAAAAATAAATCCAATTTCAAGATTGTCATGTTAAGACAACGAGCAAATCATGAATTATGTTTTGTAAGCCCCATGATGACACATTTGAGCAGGGTAAGTCGTTTCAGAGGTAGGGCTTTCTGTGCTGGTATGGAATAATTTTTATTTTTCACTCGCATTTGACCTGCTATTTGTTCCATAAGATTTTCTCGGTAGAACTTCATTTACGAAATTCTGGTGGAAATTTTGCGTTATTTTTAATTTTCCTCTTCGTTCTAAATATTGACGGAGCAATTGGATGAAAACTAATAGTTATTCCGTGCGTCAGCATTGACTCTGCGTCAGCAATTTCAAGAAATCGTTGAAAATCACTAGTCTGGAAATAGATACGCTTTTTTTATTTCGAAAGGTTTTACTATCACTGAATCTACGGCATCTCCTATTGGTGAATGCTTAAACACGTGTTGCAAAATTTTCTTCGGACAGAGAATTGAATTTAAATCATCACCAGGAACGCCAAGAAACCTACTGCGAGGTTAACTTCACTCAAGAACTTCAGTGTGAAAATCTCTAAAAATTTTGACCCACCCAGTAAGAACGGAAGCACTCGCACAACACAGCGACGCTATAATGGCAATGTATTGAATAATATCGATCAGAGCGAACGCCTCATCGCATGCCATGTTATATTACTGCTCATTTAAAATTGACCGAATCTTTCTTGAATATTTGAAATTGAAAACAAAGTCTGATAACAAGATAGTAAAATTTGAACAAAACTCAAAAAAATAAAACTCCAATTCTTTTGCTTAGCTGACAATGCACTCGTATTTTCCAGCAAGATGGTGGGTGACGTTAAACATCCATTTGAACCTGAGGAGTTTGGCTCGAAGAACAAAGCAAAATTACAGTTTTGCCGAAGCCTTCGCTGAAACATTGGCTTAAATCGTACTGATGATCTAGGAAGAGCATTGAAATCGAATAAACTGCCACTCTCTAAAGCCAAATTTAGGACTGAGTTCGTGTAACTGAAGACGATGTTAAGGTACAGTGTCCCAAAAGCATCGTGTTCAAATTACACCAGAATAATAAATAATTTTGTATAACGATTGCTGGAAGGTGAACAGATAATTGGCTCTCTTTTGCGCTATAAATATTTTCCAGTCGTTCAATTTTCCTATGAAAAAAATAATTTGGATATATTTTTCAGTAGAATGCTCTCCTTACATTTGATATTCAGTCCTTCTTCTTAGAAAAGAAATTTTCACGTAAATTTCTGACAAGCTTGTGAAAAACGATGCAACATATAAATGTTACACTGTGCTGTAGCGCACGGAGACTCGGAACTAAAACTTCCGCTCTCTTGTGAATCTTCCAGACTTTCGTAACATTGCTCGTATGATAGTGAAAAGACCGGGCAAAGAATCATAATTCGTGTGATATGTCTAGAATTGCTGGAGTGCCTAAGTCAAATCGAAAATTCATTTTGAAAAAATTTTCAGAGACCAAGATTTCCCCCCGTACCTTCTGTCAAGTCTGCCCGTTTCATTTGATGTTTGACCGCGATCTCCACATCGTCCAAGCCGGGGTCTCCATAGCACGAATCCTGCCTGCCCTCATGAACAAGGATATTTCCATCAGCGATCTCTTCGACGTCGTAAGTGAATAGAAGTGTTGATGGGGAGGATGACGGTGTTTTTTCCATTCAAGTACAGCGACACCGAGAGGTTTCAATGGGAAAATGGCCTAGTTAGTTGTATTACAGCACAACTGCATGATGTTCCTCATGCAGTTTCACTAAAGTAAGATATTTTCCCCATTTGCGATTGAAAACGTTCATTCTTTTGAAGAAAAATATATCAATCTTAGTCAAATTTTTAAAATTGATTTTCAAAATCTGTTACACAACTGTTTATTTTCAAATTTAAAATGAGGAAATTTATGTGTGTATGGGCAACTGAGTTAACTTCGAAATAGAGTTGGAAGAGATATTTGCGGAAATGACCGTTGAGTAATAACAATTTGATTGACTTACACTTTCATTTATTATGAATTTCTTTCACTGGTAATATTCCACCGCCGACTTCATAAGGTTAGCCCATACCACCGGAGATAAGCTCTGAAGTACTGACCACGGTTCACTACAACATTTGCATTTACTACAGCGTAATACACTCACTTTTACCCGCATCAGCACATGCGCTGAGGTTGAGAGCTAGACCCACGAACTCGTTGTTAGCGACGCTGGCAAACTTTGTAATGAGCAGGTGCGCCCGCACATGGATGTGACATTCGAGCTGATCATCTCTCACATCAACACCATCTACGTGCTGCGCACCAAGCCTGGCCTCATCAGGATGCGGGATGAGGGCGGGGACACGGGACCGGAGCAAGGGCTGCTCAGGCTCAAAGTGCGTTTGTACCGCTTCACGTATAATTATACACATCAATTCTATGTACCCACTTTAAAAGTCATTAATTTTGAATTCATCACTATTGGGAAATTGTATATTTTAAAAAATGTTCTAAAAGAAACTATCGAAGATTTGGTTTCTAATGGCACATAATGCAGTGAAGAAGTGCAAGGTGAGCGCTGTCTTTGTGAGAAAGTGTGGACAAGCGCAATAAAATTACAATAGCATTTTTACCCGGACCTAACTTCTCTCTCACACTACCATGTGGCTTTTGTTCCAGATCAGAATTTTCGCCTAAAAGTTCTAGGCCTTTTTGACAAGAACACCGCTTATTTGTACGAAGAAATTGGATGCTTCCATCAACTTACTCAGAAAAAATAAAAGAATCATTTTCTTTATACGTACTGAAGAGGCCCAAACTGACAAAATGTTGGCGACGAATCGTGTGCCATCGAAGTTAGTGATATCTGTGTGTGCCGATGATATCCAAATAACCTTGACAAGTTCTGTGGCTGAATTGTTAAAAGCACAAAGACAACTGAGAGGCTTTTAACTAGCCTGAAATTTTGACACGAATAAGATAGCCTAAAATTTAACACAAAGAAGCACTGTGTATTTTTTAATCCAAAAACATCACTAAAAATAGCGAAAATAAACTTTAATCCTAGGAAATAGTTAAGTCGGATTATTTGAAAATGTGAAAAATTTTAGGCATTCAGTTTGATCAAAATATGTCCTTCAAATCTTGGGAGGAGGAAACTTAAAATAGAAAAAAACTGAACCTTAGTGTTTTTTCAACGAGTGACTAGCATGCTCAGCGAAAAATCTATCTTAATACTCATTCAATCTTTACTGTTACATCTTTTTCAGTTTTGTGGTCCAGTGTGGGAAGGCATACAATTTTTGAAGAGAGGTACAAAATTTGTGAAAAGTTTTGTTGCAGTTAGTCTGTAATTACGTTTCCATTGCAAAGATGTGTTCACAAAAGAAAGAGAAGGTACTATTTAGTAGAGACTAAGAAAAGTGTCGAGTCTATGCGCAAGATATGTTCCCACTCAGGGTACCTTCTGAAACCGCGAGTTAGGAAAGAAGATGAAAAAGACGAAGACAACGCTGCGAAGAAGGTACAAAAACTGAAAGAAGCTAAGTAAGCTCAAAAGATAAAAGTCGTGCCGGCCTATCTATAGCAAAGGTAACAAGAGAATTTCTCTTGGATTGAGCCAGTTTCCATAGCATAGGATAGACAAAAATGTGTGTACTTCAACGAACCTTCCAGGCAAAGATTGAGACCAATTAAATTTAAAAATAGCTCTCAAGTGACTTGCTTTCAAATAAACTCAGCTGGATTCCGATGTAAGAAATAGTCATCATATATATGGGCTCATAAAGAGCAACGTCGAAGTTTAAATTTTCTTGCCCGTTTCCTAATGAAAATCGAGGACCTATTGTCGGCGAGTTAAGAACAAGGTGGTAGATCACTCACAGATTGAAGCGAGTGGGTTGTCTCGGCCTTGGACCGTTTCAGGCGCATTTGTAACAGTCACGCTTTACAGCTAGAATATAAAATATTCCGTAAGTCGTCTGCAATTTGAAATGCGTTGTATTTGAGGACCGTTATAATAGGTTGATGGATGTAACATCACAGGCAAAATGATCAGATTTGAATTGAAACTGAGATAATGTTGGCAGTTAAAACATGTATACAGTTGAGATTCAACCTTTGGTACTTAGTCTGTTCTAAAATGCATTGCAAGCAATTTGTTTCGAGTCATTAACCCGTGCAAATTAAAAGTAGAATTAGATGACTACACATATATGGTGTATAGTAGAATCAGATGTAGACTGGATCTCTGCAAGTGCTATATTTTAAGAGCCTTTCGTGGTCTCGAGGGTAGCGTGACCTGCAACAAAGTCTCATTACAAATGCAGTGACGTTATTGACTTTCTTGATGACTGTTCTGACCAGGACGAGCATCCGGTGCTCGCGACGGAAGTTGACTAACATACGTTTTTTTGTATTTTGACTTCACTCTTTGGACAAATTCCTACTATGAGTTCATATTCCTAAGCTTTGTATAATTCCTAATCCTAATATTCATTTTTAGTTTCAGCACGCATTTCTATTCTCTGTATGTGTACAGTCGACCCTGAGTATATCTGAGTCACCTTAGTCATCGTTCCTATTTTTAGTATTAATTTTTACTCTTATTATCCATCCCTACTCTAAGCATACGCTTACTGTACATTCTTATTTGCTTTATACATACGTACTGTTAGTACAAATTCCTCATTTAATGAACATTCCGACTCTAAGTAATACATTCGTACTCTTAGTTTGCGTTTGTAATTATGACGTATATTCGTACCTTAGCATAGATTCGTATTCTTAATACACATTCATCCTTTAATACATGCTGTTAATATAGCTGCGTTATCATGGAACGCATTTGTTCTCTTAGTACTCATTCGTACTTTTAGTAAACATTTGAACTCACAATATACATTTGTACTGTTAGTCTGCAATCGTACTGCTGATATACATTCCAGCTCATGGTATACATTCCTACTCAGGGTATACATTCGGACTCCCATTAAGCTTTCGTTTGGTGCTACTGTGGCTTTTTATCTCTCTGACGATTTGACATTTATGGGTATAATGATTATTATTTTCTTTTCTTTGCATACTATGGTACTGTATTGTGATGTTCTATTCTTTTAAATTAACAACTACAAATTTCAGTGCACTAATATTTTGTCTTTAGATTGAGCAGACATTAGCTAAAAAGATGCAAAATTATTATAACTTTCTTATTTCTTTTCATTCTTAGTTCGAAAACAGTCGAGATGGGAGAGATCGGACTAGATTATCGAAGCATCATTGCATAATTTTATCATTTCAATTCAATGTGTAGTCATGGTAGTACAGTATCCACAAGAAAGGACAACAGAGTAATGTCCATTGGACATATTGTATCTTCTTTCTGCCTTGATACATTCATTCTATCAACCTAGATTAGTACTCTTAGAATACATTTCTACTATTATTTTAGTTCCTTACTTCTGTTTTCAATATTTTCAAATTTTTACGAGTCAAAAAAGAAAAATCCATCGTACAATGACGGGATTGTCGTCTCTGAAAAGCAGCTGTCAATTACATATATGTAAATTGGTACACGGATATGTACGTGTTCCATAGCTCAGAGCCGAAAATCTCGGTCGTGCACGGCTGAGAGGTTTTCAAAGCAGAATTAAAGGACGGCCTGCCGCGATTCAAAGGCGTATCACTGGCGGAGTAAGATGTGCACAGTAGAGTAAAGACGCACAGGGACGAGCTGGGGCGTTGCAGAGACGAACATAGCCGATGGCTCTAGATATACTGTATGTGGACAGACAAAAACTGCAGCGTTATGATAGACCTTTAATTTTTCAGCAGTATGTCTCTTTGGTTCACCCATTCACCTATCCACATCGGCGGTACGACTTAGACTTATTCTTGTGGCTCCTGTAATGAAGGAAATGTCAAACTAAATGATGTCTATGTGCGCTACACAGTGCAAAAAGCTCTGCGAGAATTAGCTGCGTCACTGAGCATCAAACTTTTCCACAGAGTGAGATGACTTCATTCGTTGAAAAAATGCAAGGTTATAACAGTTGAATGCTGTAATGCAGGCTCATAGAACTGCTAAAATAATTTCATTCACTATTTTACACTGCCTAATATTTGATGAAATATTTTGCTTGAAAGCGTATGTAATGGGATTACTTGTATGCAGACGTATATTATACATGTGTGTGTTTGCAGTATAGATGATGCAAAATAGCTAAGCATGTGATTTTAATTTTCAATAAAATACATTTTGTTCCAGCTGGCAAATTGTTACTAACAAACATCATCTCATTGCACTGTTATCGTTAAGCTACAATCACGTGACGGTATGCAGTTAGTATCATAATAGATTTCAAATCAGTAACATCAGTGGATGGTCAATATAGCTTATGATATGGACTCACAGAATAAATATTTACTTCAACGTTTTATACCATGAGAGAAATGTTTTTGTTAGCGTTGTACGGTATCGCTTCTCATTTTCCATTCTGGGAAATTGCTTTTGCCAGCGTAATTCAGGTTGGAGTTTTTATAAATTTGTTGTGGGTTAAAAAATTTCTTGTTTATTTGTATATGCTTGTTTCTGGGTACATGTTTGCAAAAAAACATTAGCCCCACAATTACTGAGTAGTCGACCTTTCTTTTGTTCTCGCGCGAAAATTCATTTCAACTAATTAGCCTTTGAATGACATCAGTTAGTGGTGTATAACTTTGAAGCTCTTGTATCGCTATATGCAAATGTAGACTGTGTCCTCCAAGGCATTTTTTACCGGTATCACTCAGATATTTTTTAATTTAAACAATTTACGGCCTAATTTACAGAAACGAAGTCAAGTAACCAGGATGGAGTGTGTTCTCATGCTTCTCCCCTAATGATTTTTTCAACTATTGGCTTTGCACTTACAATAACTAAAATAATTTGTCAACAACTATGGACATTTTACGCGGTAGCATTTTAGAAAAACATTGTGTATAAATATGTGTAAACATTTTATCTTATTCTCTAAAGAACATCAGTCTGTGAATTTCAACTCTTCAAACAAACTTACAATGATACATCAAAGCCTCGCTTCCAAATTAAGGCCAACTTACTCAGAATAAATTCTACCGAACAAATCCACTGCATCAGATAAAGAGCAGATGTCTATTGGTAATAAAAACGAGCGTATTTGTGCTGGCAGAAGAATTAAACATCACTTCTTTCTTCACAGGGTCAAATGATCCACGTTCCCGAAAACGATCTGATGATGTTTGTGTGTTCTCCGTCTGTGGTGAACCTCGACGACTTGTACCGAATGGGCCTGTATCTGTCGGACATCCCTCTGCATGATGCTACTAGGGACTTGGTGCTCCTCAATGAGCAGTTTGAAGCCGAATACAACCTCACCACGAAGTTGGAGGTCCTCACAGACAAGCTCCAACAGACGTATCGGCAGCTCGATAGCGAGAAGCAGAAAACCGACAGGTGAGGAATGAAGTGAAATTCTCAACTGTTAGATTTTTGCGCTAAATGGAAGTTCATTCAGGCAGCTGACAAATTTTTACTAACTTTTGATAATGATACGCACAATAAATATGTTTCAAGATCTACTCATGAGCAGTACAAATTAGGTGCTTCCAAAGAACGGTTAGAAACTTCCCTCAGAAGGTTAACAGTTTTTCTTCTTCCACTGTACAGATAACGCATGCCTGAGAATCTATCGTAGCTAAAATTTAAAGAAATTTACGACGTATGTTGCAAATCTTGCTACCTAGCCTCGCTTTACGATTTCGATAATAGCACCGCTATAAAAGATTATTTAAATAGGTACGTAATATTTAAGAGGTTGTTGACAACTCACTAACCACCGTTAAGGAAGGAACCAAATTGGTTAAGCTTGCATAATATTCATTGTGGAGTTTTCATATGCGTTATCTGCTCCACATGAGTGAAAAATGTAAACACGAGCCGTCACATAAGCGGATCAACATCCCTGCGATCATTTCTTACTTTGCTCGCAATATTATTAATTTATTGGATTTGCTTAGCGAATTTGAAAACATCTCTATAAATTTATTCACTTGATTTTTACTCATGCTAAAAGAAAAAAAAATGCATTTCACTGCAAGTAACTTCAGTATTGCGGCGCTTCTAACACAAGTATTGAGCTACTAACGCTTCTGCATAGTTCTACTAGCAACTACAATACTACGTTACTAATTACAGTTTTACGTTACTAATAACCACTACAGTACTGCGTTACTGATGAGTTCTGTATTGCACTTCTAAGGACTACAGTATTTCGCTACTAAAAACTGCAAAAACTTTTCCAAATTATTTGTGTAATAAGAATATAGTATCAATGTGTGGCCTCTTAAGAAATCACCATTAGATATGTGTTCGATAATGCAAGAATGGGTGAGATACTTCTGGGTGAATTCACTCTGTGGGTAATTACCTTTGAAGATGCCTGGATGAATTACCACTCGAGGAATAACCATTTGGGTTATTACCCACGTGGTAGTATCCCAACAACCCACTTGAATAACTCAAATCAAACAACCTTGCCAAACCTAACTAAGCGAAAACACAGCTAACCAAAACTAATAAACTAGATAAGCTAACCATCCTTAACCTAACTTCACTCTATTTATTTCAAGTCCTCCTCACTTCACCTGACAATGAAATCTTTCGTAGGATCTTTGAAACAATAATTGTAATTCTGTGGTTAGTGTGTAGGGAATTTTTTCAAGTAATATTTCTCCTACATATATGCAATTTATTACCTGCAAGTTGTTCACTGAGAACGCTTCACGTTATCTGTTTAGAATTATTTCATTTTATCACAGTTGAGCTAAATCCTTATTTACAGACTTTCATGAAGATATCGATTTCACAAAGGGGCGACCAAAGTTCGAATATGGTATTGATTGAATTGCATTTTATGCCCACCGCGGAATAATTCAGTTCCTAAGCTTTCAGTGGATTGGAGTTTTAGTTGCAGCACATCAATGTGATCTTATGTAATAATTATCGTCGATGTTGTGCTGATTACCCCAATTTGTTGTATTTTCTATGTTTTTGATGCATGTGGAGACTCGCATTTTCAAGTTTCTTAACTGTATTGGCCTCTGGTGTAAGTTGATGGAGTGTCACATCAAAACGTGCTATCAGTGCTATCTGGTATCATCGTGAGAGGCTTTAGTAAAACTGTCGAGTTCTTCGGTCCTTCCGTTGCCCAGGCTGCTGTACTCGGTGCTGCCCCTGAGCGTGGCCAACGAACTGCGGCACAAGCGTCCCGTGCCGCCCAAGCGCTACCCGGTGGTGACCCTGCTCTTCTCGGGTGATTGATTTGTTCCATCTTCATTTCTTGAGTGTGTTCATGTTTCATAGAAACAAGTTTCAATATTCCTGGTTTCGTCAGTTGCCACTAATATTATTACATATCCAGGTTGATAAATAGCAGGAAAATAAATGTTTTGATATCGGTACGCAACCATCTGAAAATCTCTTCTTTGATTATTCAGGAGAGCAGTAATGCTATATATATGAATACAAAGGATTGTTTATTTTTACTAGCATTGCATGTTGCGTTTTTCATGTTTCTTAGCTAGGCGTGAAATGAGCGGACCTTTTCAACGTCTGAAATTCTTGCTTCGCTTATGTTTTAAATATCTAGCTTTTATCTTTTCATAGCCACTTGTATGAGGTTCTCATTATTTAAGTTCTGCGTATTTAGCGGATTTCCTGCACATATCTTGTGCACATGAGGATATGGATATTTCAATTAAAAATTAGTTTTCAGAACGTTCAGGGTTTCTTCTCATCATCTGTTAATGGGACATAATATTTAAAATTTATATATTTAAAATTATTCTGTTTACTTCTCAGTTATTACTTTCATTGGGATTATTTTTTTAAACTAAACGAAATGGAGCATAACTTCAACCTACATTTGGATTTTAATATCCCCATTTTCCACATGCTAAGAATGAGTTATCTTTAGTAAAAATTGAAAAATTTTCTGGAATAAAATACCACAAATAAACCTACTCGCCAAACTTCATGACTTTCAATTATTCCCACAGCTTAGAAAACAATATGATGAAAATTTTGCCCGACCATGACCCGTTTACCATGAACCCTCTAGGCGTGGTTGGGTTCTCCGACTACTGCCAGAGGCATTCGGACCTGGCAGGGGCGTCCCTCATCGTCAGGATGCTCAACGACATCTACACAGCCTTCGATGTGCTCACCGACCCCAGCCGCAACCCCAACGTCTACAAGGTTCGTGCTTACTAGAGATCGCACACACAAATGTTCTCCAAGCCAGAACTTAACTAATTTATATGACAAAAAAAATAATTTAAAATGAAAGTTACAGCAAAGTTTAGCCAACGTCCGAATTCCAGACTTGGAAATCTAGGAGTCGATAGTCTAGCATTATCACGTTCATTTCGTGTCTCCTGGCACCCAAATTTTTCAAGATGTTTTCAAAATGTTTTAACTCGCTCAATCTAGTATTTAACTAGCAGACTAAAATATATCCATTGCAAATTATGACCATGTGAGTTCATGTATTTATCACCGATATAAGTTGATGTACATCGCGTTATCACTGATATTTTTTGTTCGCGTGCATCAATTACTTCGTAAGAATAATGCGCCCTCAATGATGCCCTTTCTTCTCATATTTTGCGTAAGCGTAAGAAAATTTTTTTCACTCGGAAGAAAATCCTATTTCCTCATTTTAAAATCTGGATGTACCCTCATTGACCATCATTTCAGTCG
Organism: Morinoia aosen; assembly: GCA_030386875.1. Taxonomy (NCBI): domain Eukaryota; kingdom Metazoa; phylum Arthropoda; class Malacostraca; order Amphipoda; family Talitridae; genus Morinoia; species Morinoia aosen. The sequence goes on along the minus strand of CM059569.1, from coordinate 14,780,146 downwards.
TGAAACATTTTGTTGCTGGGATTCCATTCATTTGAAAACTTATATGTTTAAATTCTAATTATCATTGATTCACTCACGCATCAGGCATAACTAAGAGGTCGCTCTGAAGTGACGGCACCAGGATAAGCATTCATTTTTACATCGTTTATGAAGCAGCATAAACGTTATTTTTTGGGTTACTGTAATCTAACGTTTTCAATTATTTAAATTTGAATAATTCGCAGAAATTGTGACCTGACTTTGACTCTAGGTGGAGACAGTGGGCGACAAGTACATGGCTGTGAGTGGCCTGCCGGAGCCTTGCGAGTTTCACTCGCGCTGCATCGGGCGCATGGCTCTCGACATGATGGACTTGGCCAGGACTGTGATAGTGGACGGCGAACCGGTGGTGAGTTGCGGGTTGTGGTGTGTGTATCACTGCAATGAGCAGCGCAGTGGTGAGTAACGTGGGTCATGATGAACTTTGGGGAGCGTTGAGGAGAGTTGACAGCAGCATAGGTGAGTTACAGACATCCCGACACTTTACGAGCTACGTGCAGCATTGCAGTGAGTTACGTGTGGTGAGTTACAATGAAATCATTCGTAGGATCTTTGAAACAATAATTGTAATTCTGTGGTTAGGGTGTGGGAAATTTTCTCAATGAATATTTCTCCTACATATATGCAATTTATTACTCCTGCAAGTTGTTCACTGAGAACGGAGCATTTTGAGCATTTTGCTATGTATTTTTACCAGACCGCAGTCTCTCTGTCGGTAATACCAAACGGAAAAAAGAAGTTACAGAGGTTAGAAGGAGAACTCTTTTATCCAATGAGCTTGCTTTCCACTCACCCACACCATCTCCATAGATTCAGAAGCTGAAAAAATATTTTTTTAACTTGCAAGTGAAAATGGAGTGATCAGTAAACACGTTTCCTTTGAAAAAAATATCCCTTGTTGTCCATTACGTGTGGCGCTGTAGTGAGCTGCCTGCATCACTGCGGTGACCCGTGTGTGGCGCTGTGGTGAGCTGCCTGTGTCACTGCGGTGACCCATGTGTGGTGCTGTGGTGAGCTGCTTGTGTCACTGCTGTGACCCATGTATGGTGCTGTGGTGAGCTGCCTGTGTCACTGCGGTGACCCATGTGTGGTGCTGTGGTGAGCTGCCTGTGTCACTGCGGTGACCCACGTGTGGTGCTGTGATGAGCTGCCTGTGTCACTGCGGTGACCCATGTGTGGTGCTGTGGTGAGCTGCCTGTGTCACTGCGGTGACCCACGTGTGGTGCTGTGGTGAGCTGCTTGTGTCACTGCGGTGACCCACGTGTGGTGCTGTGGTGAGCTGCCTGTGTCACTGCGGTGACCCATGTGTGGTGCTGTGGTGAGCTGCCTGTGTCACTGCGGTGACCCACGTGTGGTGCTGTGGTGAGCTGCCTGTGTCACTGCGGTGACCCACGTGTGGCGCTGTGGTGAGCTGCCTGTGTCACTGCGGTGACCCATGTGTGGTGCTGTGATGAGCTGCCTGTGTCACTGCGGTGACCCACGTGTGGTGCTGTGATGAGCTGCCTGTGTCACTGCGGTGACCCATGTGTGGTGCTGTGGTGAGCTGCCTGTGTCACTGCGGTGACCCACGTGTGGTGCTGTGGTGAGCTGCCTGTGTCACTGCGGTGACCCACGTGTGGTGCTGTGGTGAGCTGCCTGTGTCACTGCGGTGACCCATGTGTGGTGCTGTGGTGAGCTGCCTGTGTCACTGCGGTGACCCATGTGTGGTGCTGTGGTGAGCTGCCTGTGTCACTGCGGTGACACATGTGTGGCGCTGTGGTGAGTTGAGTGTGACACATTGAAGAACTATGAGTGGCACTATGGTGACTTTGAGTTGAGTTAAATTCTGGCGTTGGTGAGTATTCGTGAGGCACAGTGGTGAATAAATGCACGCGAGACCCTGCATGTGGTAGTATACCTGAAACCCAGAGGTGTGATTGTCGTGAAACCCAGTGGCGAATTAAACGTGTAAAGTGGTAACTGTGATGGTTGTATGTTTGAAATTGTGCATCAAATTTCACCTTCGGTAAATTTCACCCTTTACTGATGACAGCGTCTCGCGTTGAGTGATTTTATGAGTAAAACTTAAGACTTGGTTTTGAGCTATCATTATTATGTCACGTAAATAAAAAATTACAAACTAGATAGGAAAGTTTTCGCTGATTGGTCAGTGGTTGGTGTCCAGGCTACCATATAAATTATCAATGACATAACCTAAATTGAAATCTCGGGGTATCTTGTTTAGCCAACTAGGGAGTCAATGACGACACGAGCGAATCTTGTTTCTATTGATCTATTCATCATGTAATCGATAGATAGTGGTTTAAATCAACACAGCTGCTAAGTCGTGTATGATTTTGGTCATGTGCGATATCTGGTGAGATTTATTCAAGGTCTAACTATTCAGGGATTGATAAAGCGCCTTGCGAGACAAGGTAGCAGTCCCACCAGATGATGGTGGCGGAGTATCACGAGAAATCGGTGATGTAGGGTTTCTAAGCGGCTACTGAAATTGATTATAATGATGGTAATTGAAATTATTGTTCAATTATTGCTAATTTCAGATTTGCCATTGTATAAACCTCGAATCAAACTGTAATGCTGTAAATATATTTTACTTGCTCCATTTAATCAGTCATCCATTGTTTCATATAAGTAGAACATAAAATTCTATCATCGCGTTCTCTTTTTCCAGACAACATAGAGCCATTAACAATTTCAACAAATCCCCTCATGCTCTTTGAGTTTTTCGTTTAGTTTTATTTTTCAAGTTCAAAGAATGGTGAATAAATAAAACTGCCTTCCAACTTTCTCGAAACGTTTTTTTTTTTTTGCTGTTGTGTTCATTTGCAGGATAATAAAAAGGCAACTGAATTCAAATAAATATTTTTCATTTACCACGTTGCATTTGACGAGTTGAATCTCCAATGATTCTCAAGTTCACAGGGAATGAGAGATACAACTTATAAGTCTACGATAAATATTTTAATATGTCAATTCGCTAAAACTCATTAGTTTTGACTTATAACCTCTGTAAATCATATTTTAAGTAAGGGTTACGACAAAAAATAACTTTCTACCTGCTTTAATAAAATGCAACGTTTAACCAGTAAGCTTCGCCGTCATTTTCCTCATCATGAATTGGCAATCAATTTATGAATACATGAATTCATTCAACTGACGCTTGAATCCAGTTTTTGAATAAGAAGCATAGAGTATTTTGGTAAGTTATTAATACAGGCAACATCATTTCTTTTTCTTTCAAGAATGAAGGATGATTGCACTTGTTAAATCTATAGTGTTCCATACGTAAATTTAAATCTCTTTTTACCGCTCGACTTTCTTGCTCGTACAGTAAATCAGCACAGAGATCATTCAGAGAAAATGTCAGTTTAAACGTCACTCTCACATTCAAGTCGATTTTATATGACCAATGCCTTGGTGAGAACTTGGATAAAATTTTACAAATTTATCATTTTTTGGGTCTAAAGATTCCAAACTATTAACTCTATTAAAATCCTTAAGCGATCTGAGCTCATTTCCATTGACCAAAATTTAATTTAATGAACATTGAACATGCGGTGTAGTTCCTTAGTCGGTAGTTTGTTGCATAGTTACTAAAAAGCTATTAGGTAGGCGTGGAATTTGGTACCATTTCCTAACTTCACGAAGTATATGCTTTTGTTCTGCCAGTATGTGTAGTAAAATCTAGGCATGTGATAATTTTTCCACTGTAGTTCACTCATTTTTTTCATTCATAATTTTACTTATTGAAATGTAGATGCAATGGCATGAAATTTTATTTTTCTATTGACAAGAATTGTCTGTACTTATCACATACGTTATAATGCAATACTATGTCACCACTTCTAACATCACGTGCGTTTCAAAATTGTTTCCTGTATACTTCTCTCATCTGCACGGAGCAGCCGAGACAAGCCATCTTAATTACCTAGCCTTCTCAAGACACTACTGTAAGAGGGTTTTAACTGATGAACCATGTCGAAAATAATCCTTACACTCAACCCTTTTGGTACACTGTTTATATACCTGTACACCAGCGCATCACAGTGGGTATCCACACTGGAGAAGTGGTGACGGGAGTCATTGGCCAGAGAATGCCTCGCTACTGCCTGTTCGGCAACACCGTCAATCTCACCAGCAGGACGGAGACCACGGGGGAGAAAGGCAAGATCAACATTTCAGATGAAGCGTACAGGTTTGTTGAGGATAAAGGGCGCCGTGTTTTGCCAGCTACTCACTGTAAAAGTCCGAAATATTTTCTACCTGTTCAGCTCCGGTTTGGACTCCAGCCTGTTGTAGCAAACACGCTATGATTTCAGTGTTTTATGAAGAAATCATGTTTGACCAATGTCATCAGTCGCATGCGGTAAAACATTCTCCAAAATTTGCTATCACTAGTAGTGAAACATTGCCTACCAACTCCCATTTCAGTAAAATTTCATTCATAACCTCATTATAAATGCCCAGTCTAACCTTTTTGCCGGGGCATCTACGATATTAGCCTCCCATGTATAGCTTTTGCAAAGGGCGGTCGAAATTGTGGAAGTAACGGTGGAAAAGTTAGACTGGTTAGACTCATCGCAAGATCACAGTTTTTGTTCAAATGATGTTTTCGAGTATTAAAAACGTCTATCGACACCACCTAAATACATTTAATATAAAAATCATACAAGTTACGAAGCAGGTGAGAGATGTAAGCGCTCGCTTACGAAAGAAAATGGAACAATTACTTTGTTGCATACGTTTGCTTACGTAAGCCGTATTATCTCTGGCGGGAGCTCTACGGTTTGGTCACAAAGCGAAACCTTGCAGGTGCGTCTTTGTCTTTTATGCGTTTCAGGGCTGTAAAATAATGCACAGCATATTGTATTGCTGGATACGAATATTTTCCCCATAAAGAATTATTTGTAATTTTTATTCGGTCAAGTTATCAATGAGGAAAATAAATACTGAGAACTACTGGACGCGAGTTCTTTTGGAAGTTAATTTTTAGCAGTTTTTATTTGAAGATGACTGACTTGTAAAATTTCAGGTGTTTCTTTTTTTAGTGAAAAGTCTGATTTTAATGTTTGGGAACGAATGTTTTAAATCTCAAACATGAATATTTTACTTTATTTGAAGCTGTAATATCCACATATGAAGGAGAGGCAAGTTTTTCGATAAAAAAATGGCCAAATAAAGCACTAGCTGTTGAATTTTTATCTGCTAGATCCCTGTGATAAAATATAATTGGGTCATTTTGCTCTTTAAGTTATTTAGAAATCTTGATTATCTTCGAAGCTTGTTAGAATCATTCTATAATGTTAATTTTCAAACATTGCTCATGTGAAAAATTCGTGCCCTAATTTAGACGGTGACTGATTTTTTGGACACTGAGAAGTTATAGTTCGTGAGACAACACGAAATGCGTTCGTCCACAGGTACTTCCAGATGGAGGTGAACCACGACCCTGAGTTTGAGTTCACGTACCGAGGCGAGGTGGCTATGAAGGGCAAGAAGAAGCCCATGCAAGTTTGGTTCCTTGACCGCAAGGCTGCAGCAGAGTGAAAGTCGCATCTTGAAAGATGTCATGTTGGTGGCCAGTAAGTGTGGCAATTTTGAATGTAAGATGATCACTTTACTGCTACTGCTAAGACTGAGAAACATACTGAATGTGTTCTTCTTCGCATAATAAATTATTCTTGAGAGTGCGAGAGATTTCTCAGCAGAGCAGCATTTGGAATTCCTTGTAGCTTTTACACACTTTTACTTCCCAAGTTTAAAGTTTGGTTGTTAGACAATTCTAGCTCGCAAAATCGCAGCTTTAAAACGTGTTGTCAAACTGCAAACAATCTCACTACGCATAGGTTTTAACCCATATTTTAAACCTGAAAATATTTTGAAAAATGATAGAATGATAGAAATAAGGCCAGGGCACGGTAAATTTTTTGATTAACAACGACACACGACTTAAAAATCTGCAAATACATGATATAAAAAGTATGCTTACTCAATTTTTACATCACCCTAGTGAAAAAATTACCATTAAAATTTGTCATTGAGGTGGATATGAAGACTATATGGATTATAAAGTTTGTATTTCAAATTAGAGACGTGGATACAAGTTGAATCAAAATAACAAAATGGTTACTATATTTGAGTAATTCCCTTTGGTTGCGGGAAATTTCTAGCACTGGCTCTTCAATTATTTTTTAAAATTACGTGGAAAACATTTCTGCTTGCACTGTGTGTTTTCTTGGTATCAAACTTTCTTCTCTTTCCACGCACTAACCAAAATAAGATTTCTCAGTTTTTTTTGCTGGATTTATATCTGAAAACTTTTAACGCTGATGAAGAGTGCTTAATATTTTGTACATGAAATTTTTTTTTACTATGACGGAGTTAGAGAAGCATTGCCTCTAAATATAACCTCATTCTGTATCCTGAAGTTAAAAATTAGCTGGAGACTTTTGCATGAGGTTCTTCCCCACGGAGCGATGGCAATATTGGCAAAAATTCGCGTTTTTACATGGCTTGAATTGCCAGATCGTTCATAATGGAACGCAGTAATTTCTTACATAATGCGTTGATTCAGTAACCTGGAAAATTCCTATTTTGAGGGGTACTTTACCATTATTTTCACCAAAAAAAAACAGCAAAACGTAAATCTTCACATATTTCCTCCTTGAAGATTAAAAAATATTCCAACATGGGACATTTTACATCGCATTTGCCACAGGTTTGCAGAAAATTCGTCAAATTTTTAACGGTGATTGGAAAATTTTTAAGTTCTTATCTTTATGTACACTTATAAACGAATAATGAAACAAACTAGAAAAACTGAACGAACATACTCGCACACATTTGACAATTTTCATGACATTTATCTATTTTCTACATTTCCTATACAAAACCTAAGGGTGCGGGTTCCAAGTTAGCCATTCAAGTGCATCATTGAAATTAACTCCCAATAACAGGACCTCTCGTCCTGTGAAGGACGCGTCCGAGCGCCTCGGCCGGCTGACGATTTGGGAGTGTAGCATTCCATTTTTCTCTCAAATTTTGGAGCTTCAAAAATAAAGTTTATTTTCCAACTTCTATATTTTCTTACAAATAACAACACAACTCTTATTGTTAAAGTTCATGTAATGTATTCATAACGTAGACATTTCTTGTTACACTATAATGTCTATTGTTGTTAGAAAAATATACGAAATGGTCTGAAATTTGTTACCTTTATTTATTCAAAGAACAAGTTCTATGTATGTAGAAGAAAGCACTATTTATTATCAACCTCTAATAACTAAGGTATATCAAGATGATTTATTATTTAGAAATTATTTATTATTTATCTTTTTATCGTATACGAAAGTTGAATAAGTAGTAAACAATACAGGATTATTTCTGTGGTTGCTTTCCATTTCTCTCTCAATGTGTCAATATGTCCGAATTTAATTTGGAATAAACATTCCAGATTTTGTTTTTAGGTTAGCATAATCCAGCACAACATTAGTAACTACAATTACTTAGAAACGCATAATTTTTATGTCCATTGGTCATGCCATTTCTAATGAGATTTGCAAGTTTTTCTGCGTTTAATTTTACCACATCTTTAAGCGAACGGCCGTCAGGTGTCAACCGCGCTGAATCGTCATGTGTCAACTGCCTCGTGTGGGCCAGAGTCTTGTGCTTCAATTTCGCCTAACTCCAAAACATTCTTGCATGAGTAATGATCAAGTGCATGCCGCTAAAATGCAAGTATTAGTTTTGCTCTAATCTTGTGAAAAATCATATGTTAGAGTGTTGTATAAACGTTGAACGTGCGATTTATAAATTAAATCTTGTGCTGTATGTGTGAAATACGGGACTTGGGACCATAAGAAAATATCGGTTAATGTAATGGATATCTTTTTCGAAGCATAGTAGCTTATTTCAGGAATATTTTTTTTTAATTTTTTGATTTGTATTATTCCATTTAGTTCAAGCCGCTTGAAAAAGTGTCAGATTCAATTCTGTGCGCCTCTGAAAAAATAAACTCGGAAAATATGCCAAAAATCCGAGAAACCTGCTGAAAACTTTTTACAGCCTTTTATTTTTCACCGAAATTTCTGAAGAGCGAGTACGTGGCGCTTTCTTTCAAATGGCCAAACTGTCACGCCGGGGAAAACATTGCGAGCGGCTCTCGCTTTCTACCTGGGCGAGAAAAAGTGATACATCTGAAGAAATCTGTTGAAAAACGAAATGAGAAGGTGAAATGAATTTTGAAACTTTTTGAAGTTTAATGGTAGAGTAACTTAGTTATTTAGTATTTTCTGCTCCTGAAGAGAATAATTTCAAATCGTATTTCAATCACATCACACTAGTTTTCTGCATCATGGTTTTAAATTGCTAACTAACAAACACATGAGTGAGGTATATTTACTCAAATACATTTCTTGATGCACAAAACACAATGCCAAAACCAATTACGTCACCTTCAAAATCCATCTCAGAATATCAACCGTCTATGTTCACAATCAAGGGCACGCTGCAGATGCTCAATGTTTGCGGATTGCTACATGGGAACTGAACAATGCGGACAAATGCGAGCAAAAAGTGGGAGCAATGAGAATTTTTTAAGCGTAACCAAGCTAGAGGCTTGTAAGAAGCTCAGAAGGTTTTGATGACATCGTCGCTGTTTGAAAAGACTACAATTAGAAAATCAATTGAATAATCAATTGTTTCAAGTTTTTTCCATGAGTTAAACTTGATGGGATTTAATACGCTGTAAGAACAAACGCAATGAACAGCAGCTGCAACCAAAAATATTTTTCCTGCTCTCACGAACCCTTTCGACGTGTAGAAATATAATTATGGGTGGTGAGTAATAAAGGTACTTCGGAAAATACTATCATACATAAGAGTTATCTCACATTGATAAAATACGTCTATTCGTTGCTTTAGTGAGACAAAAACCTGCTTGACCTCTTTCCGCTTCATTGTTCGTCAATGATCATTGTGAAGACATTTTCAGATCTGATCAAAAGTTGAGGAATAATACTACGCGTTGCTAACTCTATAGTATTAATTCAAAGCTAAGACCAGGGCAACCCTTTAATCCCACTAAAAATAATGAAATCAGTAGCTCTCATGAAGACGCTCATGGCAAACAAATGTTAATATTTTACATCGAATTTGAAAAAGATAGGAAAATCTTCCTCCGAAAAAGCATTAGTTGAAACAAAAACAAATCAACCTTCATTTCGAGAAGAAAAAAGTTTTCTAGCAACTTAATTTTGGGTCGGAGCGCTTACAAATAGGGTTGTCTAAGAATAAGTATTCATGAGCTGCTGAGGTTTAGGTCGAGAGGCCTACTCAACTCAAAGGAGACGCTAAGTAAACGCAGAACCTACGCTGCGATTCAGACGATATTGCATTTATTATGAGACTCTGAACAGCTCTTTTAAATGCGTAGCAGTTACGTGCATGCTTCAAACTTCGAACGGTATGAGTGTTGAGGAGGATTATCAGCCTCGTACGTTTGTCTTTTCGGCGTCTAAGGTTTCTCTGGCTTGCTCTGGCATCTAAGGTGTGGCTTTTAATTACTGTGGCGTCTGAGGTGTGGCTGCAGCCAGGCTAAAATCTTGTCCAAAGCATTTTGCCTAAAATTCATGTGGTGAAAAAATGGAACACCCATCGAAATGTATCGAAATTAATAAAACAGAAATCAAGAAACACGGCTTGTGACCTAAACGCTACATTTTAAAATTTTGTTTGGCCAATCTGAAGGTTTCAACATTTTATCAACCAATAAATTTGATTTTGATGTTAAGGATTTATTACGCGCAAATTTGAAATGTAACTAAAAGAACAATAGAAGCACCAAAGTACTTGTAACTAAAACAGACTAAAAGTGCCGAAGTATTTACTTGGACAGAATTGGGAGATTGGATTTATCTGGAAAATTGCTAGCTCTGCAAAATATAAGGATATATCCTAATGGGGAGACCAAAGGCGTTGGAAACTGAAGCGACAACAAAATCATCTAATTTTACAAAAACTTTGCAATTTTTGGCATAATAGCGGATGTCTGACTGACAAAAAGTGACACGAGAGAGATTTGTCCGGAAACTTCTACGCGTCAGGTCCTGCAACGCGAACACGCAGCGGTCCTGTAGTTGAGCCTGCGTATTCAAACCCACACTGTGAGCAAATGCAGTAATGAATGACCGAATAGCATTCATATTAGAAGATTATCATTAAAAAATGCCTATGCTCTTATATAAACTGAGTGCAACACGGATAAAACATTCAGATAAAGGGCTATACTTATTTCTAATTTTTGCTACTGCCGACAAAAAAAAAATTTTGCCCTTTCTAAGATTGCACAATCTGCCGAATTATGTTATTGTGTTCTTCATTATTTTGCCAAGCCATTAAAAAAAGATAAAATCCGATGCATCGCGACCATTCAGTTTTTTCGAATAACTAATAATTACATAATGCTCAATTTTATTCATCAGCATAGAGAAATTTTCGAACAGCTTCCTCTTGTCAGTCATTTAAAACATAACGCACAGCGTGCTCACGAATACGTAGGCTCTACATCGAAAGTGCTGCGTGTTCTCTTTCCAGAGTAAAAGGTAGTAGTTTTAAGCACTATTTTCCAATTACAGCCACTTTTTAGTTGGTCATTCGATGTCTTCTAAAACAATGCACTGTTTCAATAAAATAGGAGTACTTCACGAGTGTAGGTTCTCATTTGTACTCCGTTCATTTCCGCATTATTTAATCGATACAGTTTAGCGGCAATCCTGTGACACCTAATTCGTATAATCTTAGCAAGTACTTTAGCGCTCTTCTACAGTTTATGTTATTGAATAATAAAACTTTTTCTACTGTTCTATGTTAATTTATTTTGTTGAAAATAGGACATTGAGTATATTTCTATACACGCTTAATTTTACCAATCGAATTTTTCGGACAAATTCTATATTGTGTACCTTCCTATACTTCACATTTTTCATGTTTTATATGAAAACAAACCGTTATCGGCATCAAAAGATCATTTTCTTATTTCCCAACGAATGTCGATAGTTGTAAAGGTGACAAATTTCAATAAAAATGTAGAGATGGAGTCAGAACATATTCGCTTGGGGAACGGGATCTCTCCATAAAAATGACAATTCAGACACGTGCCCTTCCAAATATTACTTCGAACGCAAGGTGAAAATTTTTTCATAAATGCATATGTAAGCAGGATGAAATAAAATAGCGCCAATAGCTATCTAGAGTAAAAAAATTGACTACTGAGACTGTTTTCGAAAACAGTTATTAGTGCCTAGAAAACACCCTCTAAATATCACATACAGTATGTATGTATGTATGTTTTTACGTCCAGATTTTTCTTCATTGATAGTTTATGAAAGAACACTCAGCAAAAAATGGCAATAGAGAAAGTTGAGGGCGCTTACAATAGGAGACTGAAACTTGCTGAATGGATATTCGATTAGACAACACAGAAAATTTGAAAATATTAGTTCACATCACGCATAATTCAACCATGTTATCTACTTAAATGTTCGCCAATACTCATAAATTTACGTCAATGTTCCCATCATTCATTAAACGCGCTGTGGACTAAGAACGACAGAAAATAAAATTATCCACTCTGAAATTCCTCACGCGAAAGTGAAAATGAACTTACTTTTTGGGAAAATTCTCTGTTTTCAAAAATATTTGTTCTATTTTTGGCTACTGGGAAGAGGTTCCCGAAGCTGTTGAAGGCAAATCGCTATTAGCTCCTAGTGATTCAAACGGCACTAGAGGTATCCAGTCATTTCTGCTGCGGAAACTTGAAATTCTGCTATCATCAGAGGGATTTTCTCCAATGCTTCTTTTACTATCAATTGGTGCCGAAGTTTCTCCAACCTCTGAATTGAGGGGTATTTGTTCAAAACTACCATCTGTGTTGGGTACACTTAATTTAGACGGATTATATGTATTGGAGCTTGTGTTCTTATACAAATCTAACAATTTCGTCCCGGCAAGATTGGTGACAATTGGCATTGAATGAGCTCCGTATGCTTCGTAAAAAGAATGACTTCTGCCTTCTGGGTCAATTCTTTTCGATTCTTGGACGTCCGACCTGAAGAGAGTTCTCGGATGGTGTGGTATACTTACTGAAGGGGAGAGGGCATTGCGATATGGTGAAATGTCAGCAGCAACAGATTTCGAGTAAACTTCCCGACCTATGGATTCCGATGGCGATTTTGCAGAACCATTGTACTCAATTTGTTTCGGAACCAAAGGGTGCACTTGCTTATATAAAGGGTTATACTGCGCACTAAGAAGAGAAGTTAATTTCCTCGTTTGAAAAGTACTGTAATGAGGATCACGGCTTTTATATTCGTATACAGGAGGAGCATCGTGGTAACGTTCAGAATGTTTGGAATTATGTGAGCCATATTGATTCAGAACTGAAGTTAAAGGCTCGGGTAATGTGTGCTCTACAATGCCATGCTTATGAACTTCCTCGTGAATCTCGCCACCTTTTACTCCCTTCAGCAACTCTTTGACATGTATTTCACCATCATAATCTGAGTAATCGTCAATGTGAGGAGAGTCTGATACCAAGGGTTTGTTATAATCATTTAGTTTTGAACTGTAAATTGATTTAGTTCCGTACAGGGATTCTTTATCTACTTGAAGCTGTTTTGGCTGTCGAGAAATGTAAGAGAGGTCGTCTTTTAGTTCCTCGCTTCCAGAGTTTTCAATGATATCAGAGATACTTGTCGGGTCAGGCCGCGATGGAACGAACTTACTATCTTTGTATTGAAAAGCCTCGTAGTCATCAGTTTCGTCGTTGTTCGGGTAGGCTATCATCGGCAACTGTGCAACACTGTGATGCCTGGAAGAATAATCGCCATCAACTAAGTAACTCTGAGAATAATCGAAATTGGGATCAGAACTGCTGAAAGAGTTGAGAAGTTTATTTTGAGAAAAAGGAAACGCCGCATAAGATGGAGGGGGATGCAGTTGAAATGGGAGGGGGTCAACGTGACTGAAATGGTTTTTTGTTCCTAAATGCAAGGCATGAAAAGCACCTTTCCCATTCAAATCATTAAAAGGAATTGGTCCCGCAAATGTTTTAGGGGGCTCTGAATTAGCATGAACTATTTCACTGTACGGGTCAGCATCCCGAGGTCCATGCACGAAAGCCGTCCTTAAATACTCGTGATTAAATTTCCCCCTCGGGTCAAACTGACCACCCAGAAACGGCCGACCAGTCAACGACGAGGGCAATGCTGGGCAGTCAGTGTTTACAATACTCTCCGTGCGCGTCACCGTGATAGTTCTGCTACTAAAAATTGTTTCGACATCGGTGTGGTACACGTCCTGAACTACGGTCTGCGTCAAAACTTCCGGTGCGAGCCGGGTGTGTAAGAGAGAACTAATGTGTTGCAGTGTATCGTACACTAAGTGCGTAACAGTAGACGTCATTGAGGTAGTTTCGATTTCTGTTGTCGTGACGTACACTGGCTCAACTTTAGTTTTTAGTACAGTACTCGTCGTTGTGCTTGTTTTGGTGATGGTTGATGGTTCCAAGTCAAACGGGGCCGTTTTGAAACTCGTGTCGAAGACAGTCTTCGGAAAGAATTCTGTTTCGTAGATCGTCTTGTAGAGCGATGTCTGGAAAAGACGCAAATTTCATAATTAATTCTCGCAGCCATCCTAAAAATACGTAAGCGTATACAAAATCAAAATGAATAGATGCCAGAAAAATTTGGCAGATCACGCGAGTATTGCACGTAGTTGCTTTGTGCATAAATATTATGTGTATAAAAGTCTGAATTCGAATGTCATTGAATGAATTATTAGTAGATTCGATGGTCAATTTTTCATTATATTATAAGTCTATTAATTAATAAATTACTCAAATGAAAACGTTGTTGCCTTTGAAAATATTTTATTTTCGTAATTATGTCTTCATCGTGATTATGTACCGAATGTTCCGCAACTTCACTTCAAGGTGCTCAACAGAACCATAATAAAGGAAGAACATGCTCAACTGATTTCCAGGAAGTGCCAGCGAATATCGTGACGTTTCTCATCATATTAGGTTCATCAAAAACTTAAATAATAAGTTCCTCAATGTTAAACAGTCTCGGATCCAAGACAGAGTTTGTTATAGAGAATATGTTTAATATTTAACGTTTTGGAACATGGTCATAGAATTCGGGGTATCCGATTATAATTATGTACGACTAATCAGGAGGCTTTTGATAGGCAACAGGTTTGAGTTAGTTAGATTTGACTGTCACATACTATTATAGGAGAGGAGATACTGTTAAGTTACCTCAGCTATAGATAGGTCTTCGGAACTTCTATCTTTTCACATTGAGTTTGCTGGCTTTTCAAGGCCCATTCTGTCTTAAATGACTCTTCAATGCCTTTTTTCCTCTCCATTCATAACTTTTTCATTGCGCAGTAAAAACACCTCATGTAATATTAATGAATTTAAGAAGGGAGCCCAAAACTAATATGATGCAAGGCATCTGAAGCTTAGAACCCAATAATGGTAGTGCAGGCCTTTGGGCAATATTCTAACCTTACAATAGTGCCAAAGAATATCGTTATATTTGTTATTAATTTTACTTCTCAATTAGGAAGAATTTTACAGCAATCTTGGCCTTGAATCTCATTGTGCAAAACATTTAAGACTACATGATTGTATTATATTTTTATATTGCGTTATCAGCAATAATTATTAATTAATTAAGTATTAAATGAACAGAAGCGTGATCCGTCTTGTAATGGGAAAATTATCTCTGCATATCTTTCTTTCACTAGTCTTTAGGCACTGTTTCCGTTTCACAGAGTAAACGGAAATGGAATTCCCATTTCATTTGAAATAATGAATTTTAAACTTATGCTTTCGAATGCTCAATATCGAATTCACCTAACGTATGGGAAGTATGAAAAATCAACTCATGAAAAAAGTTTGAATCAGAAATTGCTTCAGATTATCGATTTTATTCCATTTAAAAGTTCATTTCATTGCATTATAGTTGAGCAAAATACAACAGATATAAAAGAATTAAATGAATGTAGCGGTGGACAAATAAAGCAATGGAAACCGATGAATACCGTTGAAACATGGAAGCAAAATCTTACTGTTTTGGTGACGTATTTGGTCCTGGGAGCAAAGTTGGGAGCACACGGCACCCTGTTCATGGGCGGAGGAGGACGGTGTGTTGGCGCCCGAGGACTGAAGGGATGGAATGACCTTTTCCTGCTCATTTCTTTCCCTCTGCCGTAAAAGAAGACGGGTTCCCCGCAAACTCCAACGAATAATATGGCCAGTATAATACTTCGTTGCGTTGACCACCTGAATTGATCCATGATCTAAAAATAAGAAAAAATATGTGAGTCCTCAACAACCACACACAGACAATATTTTGCGAATCCAAAAACACCTCTAACTTCCAATGGCATTTTGCATAGGAGTAGATATCAACCAACATGAGACAAACACCACTTCCTAACTCACCCATTGATTTGTGCTCGATTACAGGAATTTCAAATGATTTGATTGCTCCTGATTCATTTATTTGTGAAAGATTGAATTATAATGTTTCTATTTTCTTATTTTAAGTTCAAGCAGGTAGAATATAGCCTAAAATATTCTTTTTAACCATATCAGAAGCGTCATGCATCATAAAATTTGATTTTTATGCTAATAGATTGCCAAATACAATAGTCATGTGGTCTAATTTAATTCATTAAATTTTTAATAAATACAGTCAATTTATGTGTTTTACTTGTACTTTTTTGTAATAATTCTGTGTCTGAAAGAAACGAAACGGTTTGATGGTTGACCTACTTAACCATGATGCGTTCAATGCTCGTAATTTTTCCAGTTTTCAAGCTCATAATGAGCACATATTGTGAGGTTACCATCATACAGATATGGCAAACTCAGCGTGTCCATTTAACACGTGTTCAACAAGTCTAATTGGGGCTTTTGGCTGTGTTCAACTCATTTTAATCGAATTAAGCAGTATAAAGTTTTAACGTATCCGGTGCTGCATTGCAAGACTGCGTTTCAGCTCGAGTGATCTGCTTCGATCCAAGAAAAATTCGAGCGAAGACAATTGCGCACACTTCCTGATCTGTCGACTATGTTCGTAAGTCGCAGTCGCGTGAAATGAAACGTAATTCTCAGAGATTAATTGGGTATCGAAGTTCTGCTGCAAAGCCGGTAGTTGAACGTAACGAATCAGAGCCATACTGCATATTATTGTGGTCACATATTCGTGGAAAAATATTCTCCTATAAATATCTATATCCGAAATAGAAGAGAAAAGTTACATCAAGGTAGATCTGATCGGTGTACATGACTATGAAATGCATTAATGTATATGGTATCTACAAGTATGCGATGTTCATATCAGTTACAATTAGATGAACACTGTAAAAAGAGTCTCAGAATTTAAATTAATTTCACACCATTCATCACGAATTCAATTGACCAGGTGAATATGTTTTCGATAGCAATAGGAGCTTTCCGTTATTTTTAGTATTCTTCAAAATTTTTACTTAACTCGATAAAAAAGTCGAAACAAGGAACTAAATTTCATAGTAGATGATAAAATTTACCCTGGTTTTTTCGTTCAAGGTTTTTTATAGCGTTTTTGCTGCTGTTGTGAATCCTCGTTTTGAAATGAGTTATTTTCAGCGAAAGTATTTCATTTATTCTCCTAAACAAGGTTCCCCTAAACAATGGCAGTGAACTGTATTTTCTTAAATATTTTCAATTATTTCCACATCTCATGAAGCAGTTGCCCGATGTTTAAGGCTTCGAGGCCTCAGTGGGGATTCAAATCGTTGCCTTGTATTTATAAAAAAGGTTAATTAAACATACAAGATTTAAAACCCTTATTATCCCATTTGTAGTGCACAGTTTGCTTGAGCCTCACTATGTAGAATAACTGAACCGTCGAATCTAAGTTCAATCCCACGGTAGCATTCTCTGTTATCTTGTCCTCCCATTCTACGTCGCAGCGCTTTTCAGAGGTGTGTATGGTGCTGTGAACTTGAGATCGTGTAGCTCATATAAATGTAACATGTCATGAATATTCATATTTTGTACTTGTTTGAATTAGCCTAGTATTACTTGTGTTCTCTCTGTTAGTTGTAGGTTACGTGAGGGGACAGTTGCCGACGTTCTCTCTTCATCTCCCTCACTAGTACTTTTACGATCTTTATAAGACTCCGTGCACTGTGATTATTGTCTCGGCCATAGACACTGAAAAACTTGATATTTAATAAATTAGTTATTGTTTGCATTCCTCTGACCTCGGGAGATTAATGGGTGAAGGCGGATTTAAAACAAGATCAGATCTTGTTACACCATTAAAGAATGTTTTCCTTGTTTTTTTTTCGAATAAATAGAACATCGTAAGTGGTGCAGGTAAGAATGCTAGTATAACATTTTCTGCAGCGTAGCAAAGGAGCAATAATATCTACTTTTATGAAACCTTATTTTTTGGTTATTATTGTTATTGTAATTAGTGTAACATAAAGGGCTATGCCGATAAAAACTGCATTGGTGTTTTACTTAGGTTCTCATACCATCTCTTCGTAGGATTTGATGCTGATTACCCATCTGGCAGTGTCACAAATTGTTTCTATTGCAACGACATTGCTCTGTTTATCGTGATCGTTATAATGGCATCACTTGAGTTTATAAAATAGTAAGATATTCTTCGTCAAGATTTTCATTCCCGTTTCAGCGACGAGTAAATGTAGCTAGTCAGTGCGATGAATTTAACAATTTAAACAATTTATTTACCACAGGTGATACAGAGGTAGAATTTTACTTAAGTCTAGTACAATGGTCAAATTTGAGTATAGCTACCTGTGGGCCCGAATAAGTTCAGCGACTTCTAGGGCATCCTACCATCACGTTATTCTAGGGTGTACAAAAAAGTTTAACCTAGTTCACTTAACCTAGTTTCGCATTAGACTGATCATTGAGATAATTAACTCGATATTTTATGCTGTATTTTACAATATAGGTCAAGTCGGCTATATTTAACAGTATGTTCGATAAAACGATTCAAGAGCAGAGAGAAGATTGGTTATGGTACACAAGGCAAGTTACATTATGACATTATCATTAGTTACATGTAGGAGGCAAGATTTCGACACGGTGATCTTACACGACTAGTATTCTGATAGGAAGTGAGACTCAAGATGTCTTTTGAATACTTTGTACGAATTACATTCACGGATCTCTGCAGGTATAGAGTTCCAAGTTTTGGTTCCAACGAAGAGAATACTGTGTTGCGACCTGGCCTTTGAATAATAAGGAAGCATGAATTTACTTCTATTTCGGGTTAAATGGTCGTGATGACCAGTTTGCGCAGTCAATAATTGTCTTAGGCTATTGTCGCCATCATTTCTTAATGTTTTGTAAATGAAATTACAGATGGAGATTTTGTAGAGATCCGAAAGTTTAAGTATTTGTAAATTTTTGAAAGAATCATTTGTGTGAGCATTATATTCTAGGTTCTTTACCGCTCTGACAGCCCTTTTCTGCAGAGTAAAAATTTTGTTGGTTTTATTTTTACCAGTTCCGTGCCATGCTTCTATTCCGTATTGCAAGTATGGAGAAATGAGCGTTCGGTAGAGCATTTGTAAAGCTGTTTCAGGCAGAAAATTTTTAACTTTATTTAGGATTCCGATGGATTTTGATAATTTAGAACTAATATGAGTGATGTGCTCTTTGAAGGTCAGATGTTTATCTATTATGATGCCCAGAAACTTACATGAGTTGGTTTCTTCGATTTCACCTTCGCCAATTTTAATGCATGGGAGAGATACATCTTTCTTGTATGAGAAAGTAATATAATTTGTTTTATCGATATTTAGGCTTATTTTATTAGCTTTGAGCCACGATGAAACCTTGTGAAGTTCAGTATTTATACTCTCCACAATCATAGCAGGATTTTGGTTCGGAAGGACCGCAGAAAGCGTACTGTCATCGGCAAAAAGTATGGATTTGAAGAATGATGTAGATTTTACAATATCATTGATAAAAATCAGAAACATGAGAGGCCCGAGAACAGATCCTTGTGGAACTCCATGGCTAATTGTCTGTGGGTCTGATTTTGCGTCGTCAATGACAACGTATTGCTTCCGATTTGTTAGGTATGATCTGAACCAATCATGGGCAATCCCTCGAATGCCATAACAGTGTAGTTTCGATAATAGTATTTTATGGTCCACACAATCAAATGCTTTTCGGAAGTCAAGAAATACAGAGAAGACAGGCTTTCCTTCATCTATATTAGAATAGAGGAATTGTAAATGATTTAATATAGCCTGTGTTGTTGATTTTTTTAGAGCGAAAACCGTATTGTTTATCGTAAAGAAATGATTTTTGTTCAAAATAAGAGTACACTTTTTTATACACAATCTTTTCGAATACTTTGCTAATAATTGGTAGAATGGAGATAGGTCGATAATTGTTTACACAGGTTTTTTCACCACTTTTAAAGATAGGGGTTACTCTAGCAACTTTGAGGGAGTTCGGGAAAGTCCCTAGTAAGAGAGACTGGTTAATAATATTTGATATCAGTGGGGCTACAATGTCAGCAATAACTTTAAGTACTTTAGTCGGAAACGTTTGTAACCCACTCGATTTATTTTTCATGTTGTTTATGCACGTAATTACATCGGAGGAGTTTGTAGGCGTAAAGAAAAAGGAGTTGGGTTCTCGAATATGATCCATAAATTCCAGGTGATCCGTAGGTTCACTTGGAATACCATCAGCTATTGTTTTCCCTACGTTTACGAAGAAGTTGTTAAAGAGATTAGCAATTTCTTTCTTCTCATGATATTTTACATTATCTTGAACAACATATTCAATTTTCTTTTTATCGGCATTATTCGGTTTACAGCAGGAGTTAAGGAGATGCCAAGTCTTTTTAACGTCAGTTTTGAATTGAGTAAACTTGAGCGTAAAGTAGTTCTTTTTTGACGTTCTTATCTGGTTTGTTACATAGTTTCTAAATCGGTTATATGTTTCTCTAGATATTCGTCCTTCGCAAAGGAGGGCTAGGTACGCTTGACGTTTCTTTATATTTATCACGATGTCTCTAGTAATCCAGGGTTTTTGTTTATTTTTCGGGGTAACTGTACGAGTTACAATTGGGCAACACTGATTGTATGCGGTCATTATAGTTTCAGTCAACTTTACTACTGCTTCATCAATGCTCGTAGTATTATTGTTTTGTTGAGAGATGTGCAATGTAGGCATTGATTCTTCTAGAACGGTGCGCATTTCTTCAAGATTTGATTCGTTTATTTTACGATATGAGTAAGTTTCAGCCCGTGCCTTGGTGCAAGCAATATAGACATTTTTCTTAATAAGAAAAACTGGGAAGTGATCTGATAAGTCAGAAGTAATTATTCCAGCAAGAAAATCACTAGGGTCTGTCATAAAGATATTGTCAAGTAGCGTAGCACACTCTGAGGTTATTCGTGTAGGCTTTGTAATGATCGGAAGGAAGGATTGAGACTGAAAGGTAGTTAGGAAATTAGAGATTGGTTCATGGCTTTCATGTTTCAGTAGATCATAATTGAAGTCACCGCATATTATTATGTCATTGTATAAGGGCCTGTTGAACTGAGAAATAATACGATTAAATTCATTCAGGAAGGATATAGGACAGGCTGTAGGAGGCCTATACACCGTTCCAAGCACAATGCGTTTACCATCTCTAAAAAGTTCTACGAAGAGTGATACTATATGATCCTGATTCATTGTTGCACTTGCTATGGTTCTCGAGTCTATGTGGTTAGATATATATGTGCTGATGCCTCCGCCCCGCTGGTTTTTTCTTAGCGAATGGTAACTATGATAATTTTCAAATCGAATCATGTCTTTAGTCGAGTCATCTAGCCAGCTTTCGGTGAAGCTAATCACGTCTAGGTTATATTTAAGTTCAGTAATAGTACATTGTATCTCTTCCAATTTTGGATAGAGTGACCTACAGTTCCAACACAGGAGTGAGAAATCTCGGTCAGTTATTCGTATAGTTTCGTTGAATTCTGATATATTAGTATACCTACACTCTTGAAAGTCGTTTAGGTTTGGATATATTCTGTTCAAATGATTGAAATCTGGATCGATTTCCTCAAATATCTCAGGGTGATCAGTCATTTAAAATAAGTAAAAGTAAGAATTAGGTACTATAGAGCTTAAAACGAAATACAGAGTCAAGCTTAAAGGGATATTCCAGTCTAAAAAGTAGCTTATTAAGTAAGAGAGAATAGAGTAAAAAAGAAAAATCTAGCGCGATTTCGTGAGTACACACAAACTCAGTCCATGAGCGAGTGATAATGGAGTTCAATATCACAACATTGGTGCAAACAGATTGCTAAGGGCGTTTTCACAAGTTCACATACAACAGGTAATAAGTTTCTAAAGATTATGACGACAATGATACAATCAGCTAATATGGTTTACGCGTAATAATAACTGTAGTGGTAAATAAAGAAGAATTCACAGTAACATTGGTTGGTGAAAAATTACTAATTGCGATGTTACAAAATGTGACACACAGATGTCATAGATGTTTACACACACATCTATTATTTATTTGTTATAATATTGAAGTTCGATATCACTACATTGGTGCAAACAGATTGCTGAGGGCGTTTTCATAAGTTCACATACAAGAGGGAATAAGTTTTAAAGATTATGATGACAATGATACAATCAGCTAATATGGTTTACGCGTAATAATAACTGTAGTGGTAAATAAGGAAGAATTCACAGTAATATTGGTAAGTGAAAAATTGCTGATAGATTATAATGACAATGATATAATCAGATTATAAGAAGATTACAACGACAATGATATAATCAGATTATAAGAAGATTACCAATCATTCAAGGATTTAGAAGAGTGTGGATGAAATTTTATTCAGATAAGCTTATCAGTACCATCTTTTCTAATCAAAATTTAGAAAAAAACTATAAATTTTCGAACTCAAAGCTATAACCAGCGGTCAAATCAAAGCGTCTACATTGCTCGAATATTATGCTCTTGGTGTTTAACAACATTTTTTGCTTTCATTTGTTAGTGGCGAGTTATTTCAAATTCGGAGACGAATTTTGTGACTTGATAACGCAGCATCCCAGCTGTAATTTCTTTACTAAGAAGATAGCTGTTTAGAGGAATTTAGTATACCTCAACGTTTTATTTTTATCATGCGGGGCAGAGAGCCTACCAGAAGTCTTTGAGAGTATGAGTAACCCGAAATATGTAGCATGTATTTCTTACGAAGAAATCGCGCCTTTGAAAAGAGTTTCTTAGAACTGAAATTACGTAACGGACGTATAGTTAGCACAAATTGTATGGTCCATCTATTTTTATATTTTTATCATTGTTTCGCATGTTAGAATCACTTTCCCAAACGATTTTTCTCAGATTAAAAGGAGAATTGAATTTTAAAGGATAGTTGCAACGAAGAACAATTGGAAAAATTACGGTGAGAACGATTAAAACGTTCACCTCGGCATATCACTGATTGTGCGAAGAGATTAGTAATCAAGATGTGCCAACAAAGTAGGAAAAGATAATATTGAACGTGTGTGTAACAATGCAATTTATGAGCCCCTTAGAAAACTATTCTCTCTACATTTGCGCTGCGTAAAGTTCTCATGATTAATTCGTAGAAATGCAGTAGATGCTTGGTCATCAAACCTCGAAATACGTCAAGATTACGATTGTTCGAATAAAAATAGCCCCAATTGAACTTGTTGAAACTCAGGATTAACCCACTGTGTAAAAATAACGTATCCCATAAAATGCTTTTCAAAATCACTATTGCAGTAACTATTTAAAGTAAACTATTCTACAATTTCATTAGTCCTGAATGAATGCAAAAATTTTTATATGCACGATGGTACGGTCGTAAAAAACAAAAACATTTCTTTTGACAGCGTAATCTCTCACAGTTACTGCAAGTAACAGTGCTAATCGTAACAGCAAACTGTATTATACAGACAGAAAAATATTCCGCCGTGACTTGAACACCAAAATTCCATACCCACCGCTTTCTTTGAATCACAGCGCTACCATCCAGAGTTTGCAAAGCGTCTCACTCAACTGGCCCGCGGAGCTGAGCATCCTCAGCCCATATAGCGACTTTCTCCGGTCGTGATGCTCTCACGCGTCAGATCAAGTCCGCCGCCCGAACGTCAAATTATTTTCGGACATAGAGAAATTTTGCACGCATGTGAAATGACTGGGTATCGAAAGTCGTGAGTTGATTTTTCTGGAGAGATTAAATGTGCTGTATTGCATTCCATGACCATGAAATTCTGTTTTCGTTCATATTTTACGTAAGTAGCATGTGAAGTTTGAAAACATATGAAACGAAGGAATGGATACGTCAAAGTCATCAATGAATTATTGCATTCTTCGCTCAATGAAATATTTCTGGAGACAATATCCAGAATCTAGAAATATCGGTAAACATAAATGAGCAGCGAGAAATGAAAGTTTGGACTTAAATGTAGGACTTGATTTGCGCAAAACAGCCTCTTATATTGATCAACCGTGGCAGGGCAGGGCTGTCTAGAAAGCCACTAATCAGTTTTGAAATAAACGCCAATTAGGAATAATAAATTGATAGAAGAACCTATTAGAGCCCTTGTAATTTACACATTATCGATTACATAAACGTGGTGACATTTGTGAAATTAAATAAATTAAGAAAACCGTCAAACATCCTCAACTCTATGTTTTTCAAGGAAATAAAAATTGATAATTTATCACGTAATCATTACAAAAAAACATAAGTTTCCAAATATATATTTCATTTGAAAATCAAAAAAATATGAAGCTTGCAATTAACACTATTTTTGAGATTTAATTTTAGTCATGCCAATTTCCTAGAATTACAGTTTTGATAATTTGACATATGACCATTTAGAAGTACAATTTAATTTTCAATTCACAAATCATCATGTGCCTTATTTATCCTCATACGAGTACATTCTCCACTGAAATGTTCTCGAACCGAACGTGTGGTTTGCTGATAACTTCTTAACCTTTTTATATTTTCAGGAGTATTTTTATGCATTTTTTGTCGTCCCTAAACTATTTGTTCGTTTTACCAGATGCCTGATACATTTTGTGCGAGCGTGCCTGAACAGAGTTTTAGTTGGTATGGTCGATATAGCTTTGCAGACGAAGTCGGGCAGCAAAAGAATAAAGTGAATGAATTTTTTTTGGTGAAAGAAGTAAGTGTTGGAACTGGTGTCTTGTCTATTTTTCGCATCAGGTCGCATCATCTCTCGAAAGAGCGAAGTCAATTGGCCACCTCGATCGTGCGGCTTGACGCCTTTAGATTTCATCCTTTGGATTCATCTCAAAAGTAAAATCTATACCAACAAGCCAACGGCAGCTGAACAGCTGGAGGATGGAATCATAAGGCATGTTGGTGAGATCGAAAACCAACGATGCTGAGACGTCATCAAACATTTTGACAATCGATCGAGTGTGTCCTCGAAGCCTTGACGGACACTTGGGCGATATTATCTTTCACCCGTAATTACCATGAATCGCATAACATCCAATAGAGAAATCAGCAAATTATCTCCAATAACACTGTTTTATTGGCTGCAACTTCGATACGTTTAATGAAACACCCATTACATTTTATGGAACCAATTACGTTATGTCTTGCTACTGCTATGTTCACACTGTTACGCTTCTATTCAGTTTTTTTCGGTGCGTTTCATTTTTTTTAATAATTGACCAATAACGATGTATTTTTTGCTACTGTTTTGTGCTATAAAAACATCAGCGAAAGCGAAAACTAAGTAACCTCGCATTCTGGGTATGATTTTGTGTGCACATTTTAACTTTTACCTCCGCTGAAAGTGAGCGTGAAATACGTAGTTGTGAAATATACTTTCCGAATCACTTTCAATTTCTATGCAACGACGCGCCAACCTCATGTTATTTTGTTTATACGCTGTGTACTTGTGCCATTCGCCATTCCTCGCAGCCGCCATGTAATGCGAAAATAAGTCCGTCATTCGAACAGGGAAAGTCAACCAGACCGCGCGTGCATTTGGATGTGTTCGAAGCTCAAGCTCCCCAACTTCACCTGCTCTCGTCATTCCTGTTTTCCGCGGCGCAGCTACAAAAGAGAAAAATCAAATCCACCTCACGTGTGTTACAAGAAAAGTCATCGTTTGAAAATATGCATATATTTTCCATTTATAACTCACACTTGATATGCAGTAAATGAACTTAAAAAGCGGGAATTTTTGATAAATCAAGCTCTCTAACTACTTGAGAGTAATGTCAAAATGATAGTTTCAGAATAAATTTCTGTTTGTAGAAGGTTTTTAGAGACAGGTAATTCAAATATATTGTTCCAAAACCCAACAAACGGAATCCTTCTAGGAGATGAGTATGCCAGTTTTTTATGAATGATATTGTGGAACGAATTCATCATCTTTCCCCGAGTTCACACTTTTTTGCATATGGTAGTACACATTCATCCAATTTTTATCCTGAAATCAGCATGAACATAGCTATTCACACAACAAGGAAATCAAAAGTTTTCAGTTTTTCTCGGTTTTAAAGCAAATACAATCTATAAAAATTGTAGCAAATCGAACTTATATTTTTTCCGTGAAGGAACAAATTTCTTTTATAAAACTTTGATCAGCGATGTTTGAAATCGAGGGACAGACATCTATCAAATTCTTATGCTTGATAATAGGTTAAAACTATACCCTCGAATGTCATATTGATCAACCAGGAACAAAACTATGTAATTTTGCTAAAATTTTGTTTAGAGTTGAGCCCACTCAACGAAACGGAGCACTAAAAACATTTTAGATTACTCTGATTGATTCTCCTATTCGTTTCGACATTGACAGGCCGGGCACAAATGATATAAGACAGTTACCGCGGTTCAGAAAAAAGCCTTTTAGATATATCTCCAACAAATTATATTACATCCACACTTTAGTTGTTTTCTCTAAAACATGTAATTCCCTGCTGTCTGACCACCATGATTTTTCCTTCTAACGGAAGCATCAGGAAGAAAACACTTAGCTAATAAAAATTCTGACTTTCGATAACAAATTCCTGCTCGAACTTAAAATTCGCGAAATAACTCAGTTTCGGGTTATGCAAAACCCAAATCATTGAATAGCTTTCATTTTGCAGTCATCACCTTCTGCAACTCCATATCTAACATTTTTTTCTATTACGTGCATGAAACAATAAAACTAAGTTAGAATCTCTGATACTGTCAAATTAGTATTTAAACTGAACATTGATATGGCTAAAATTTATTAGACGAGCAAAATAAGGATAATAATGCGAAATGATGGTTTCGAACTAAATTTTTCAAAGGTCAAAGCACAAGAAAAGCCGTAAATCTAAAGCTAACATATACAAATGAAAAAGACTTCTAATGAACAAAGTAATTGGCCAGAGTGTTGAATTTTGCTTTCTCTTAATTGGACCCAAGTCTCGCCTTTTTGTGTGCATAACGAATTCTGTATTAAAAATATAAATTTTAGCCTTGTTTCATCATTTGCTTCTCTAGCAGCTTATTTGGCTCTCTAAGCTAACATTGTTATTCGTTCGACATCACGTTAACTTCTATGTCTTACTTGCATCCATCTCCATGTTATCTTTAATATTTGTAAATTCTTCAATAAATTTCGCTTTAGACTCAAGAGATTATTTTGTTCCTGTATTGGTCCATAAAATATGAGAATAAATGAAACTCAACTGCTCTACCATGACGTGATTAAATGTCCTGCCTACAAATACAAGCATTTCAGAGAAATGAACTTTTAAATTTTTACAGTCTTTAAATAGGATAGATTAAAATCAAATACTTGTTACTTTTTAGACTTACCAAATCAAATGACAATTCATTATTGCGCAGACACATGTCAAAAGCTAGCTTTGCTTTTGAGATGCATGGCACCTCTGATTATAGCTATTATGATCCAAACATTCGCTGGCAAAATGCCGAAGAAATTATTCTTACTAATAATATAGAATTCTGAGACTGTAATACAACTTTAATGAAATGAATTGAATTGAGTTAATTTCTACGAAATGTACAGAAACGAGATTTCTGCTGTGAAGCGTTATATATGCGCATGGAAATCTCGCGTACGTTGTAAGACTAAGTTTTGCAGGATGTACACTGTACACGTAACAATTTCTAACTAATTACTAGCGAGTTTCAGAGTCTTAAGCATAATGAATGTGCGATTGGTGAAGAAACTTAGTTGCGACTTAGGGCCAGACAATAAACGGCAAATAGAAGTATGAATAATAATTTGTAGCAGGCGATTTTCGCAATTTATGAAATAGTACTTGACACACATGGAAAGCGAGTGGTGCAGATTCAAACTCTGGTATTTACTCAACATGCAAGACCACAAAAATAAAACCTTGTGAGAGCCCGATGATTGATGTCATTCGAAGGAGAAATCCTAATAGAGTTTTATACTTCGACAGATTAAAGTGAGTTAGGATTATTTGTCATGCATGGCATATAAGCTATTCGACTGACGCCAAAGCGACAAATGAAATATCATAGACAAATAAACAATGACCCACGTTATTTGTTTTCGTGATAATTATTGCCCCAATCATAGACGTTGAATGTCTGAATGAAATCTGAGCTTCAAGGCCAGCACGTATTGCGAAGATGACCTGAAAGAGAATGTAGCTATTTTACCTTAGAATGCTACCGTAAGCATTTTGCACCTACTCTTGCAGCGCACTAGGAAACATGTACATTTCTTAAAACCATCGAAATAGTCTTATTTCAGCCCCAAATGAAATTTACTTGCAATCAAAGTCTTCATATACCCTTGCCCAATCCCGGGAAATATTGCCGCGCGGTAAAAAAAAAAAATCCTTCGTAGTGTATGCTATTGTTACTATGCATACAATCCAATCTTTCGAACATTTGGAAGAATAGACCCTCATCACAGTGGAGAATGTAACCTCTATATGTATTTGAGCTCGCGTTTATGCCAAATCGGAGCATCACACTCGACGCCTTTTAGAATCAAAGTAAAACGAAATGACATTTTTGGTCAATGAGATTGGAAATTAAGGCAAAATGTTTTCAAAACCTACTTTGTTTTCTCTGCCAAGGAGTTCTTCAATAATCGCAAGATGGCGTCTTCATTCTCTTCATACCTACCGCAGTGTTCCTCTTCTCACCAACGCGTCGTACGCTGAATTCCCTGCATAAAATCTTCTTAACTTCATATAGATGTTAGACTTAAATTAAAATTAAATGAGGCAGAAAATAAACGCTGAACTTTCGTCCACTAAACAATTGAGCACTAATCGCCATGACTACTGAGGATTGTATTAGAACCCCAGTGTTCCAAACCTTTAAGTTTCTTAAGCTGACACGGCGTTGTAGACGCTTGAATCGGAAATATTTTCATTAGAGTATTTCACACAATATCTATGAGAAATTTTATTTGAAATATATTCACACTGGCAGGCGATATAGGCAAGTAAACTCAAAAGAATCTACGTTGCCTGTTGCTTGATACGATAACGTTAATGGGCTGACAACCTGTCCCTGGGCGTCAGTTATTCTGCTCCTTCGTCAGTCCTATAGGAAAAAATAAAAAATATCTAGATTTTTCCAACCCATAACGTGAATTAGGATGCAAAAATAATCTTTGAACCTATGTGCCAGCTAACCAAATGAATCACGCGTACGTCTACATTTTTTACTATTAAGTGGTTTTCTGTTAACTATTACTCAACATCCACTTAACAAAATTTTGCTCATACTGCCAATGATTTCAATGTTGTATTAAATTACGTTCTTATAATATAGGAATTGAGTTTTCTCTTTTATTGTCATTTGAAAAGCGAACACTATATAAGCATTTTAAATAGAAGGGTTAAGCATGAGTTGGAAAGAAAACGAACAACTTCCTGACAAAGAACGTTCTTTAGTAAACTAAAATAATTTTCAACGACCTGTGAAAATCGTTGTTCAACAACTTTTTACTATTAATAGATAGTTTGTTGATCATAAGGCTAAATAAATCATAATTCTCAATAAGATATTTGGTAAAAAATGTCTCTTTTTATTATTTCATATCACAGCGCAATTCAAAATCAACATTAGCTACATTCATGACGTATATTTTTATATCAATCTCATCTACGCCAAATAGCAAAAATTATGGAAAACATTAAATGCAATCACGCTTTCTACTAAGTGCTTTTTTTATAAAGAATTACATTTGTAGCGAAAATACTCGCATAAATAATAACATTAAGAACTATTATTCATATCTTTATAACATTATTTGGTTGATTCTAAACAATCTATCCGATATCAATCACACAAATTTATTTCAGATTCCTATTTCTAGCAGAGAAGGCGGTCTTTAATTGATGCTGGAGAACTATGCTACGGATATATTGACAAACTTGCACGCCCACTCAGAAAA
This sequence comes from Morinoia aosen, assembly GCA_030386875.1. NCBI lineage: Eukaryota > Metazoa > Arthropoda > Malacostraca > Amphipoda > Talitridae > Morinoia > Morinoia aosen. The sequence continues at coordinate 14,750,574 of CM059569.1, read as the reverse complement.
AATAACATTTAATCTCAATAATACTCTTTCAATAATACTGTCCGTATGTTGTACAAGCTATGAATTTTGATGATGAGTATATGTTTGTTTACGCATTTCGCCAAAATTTTGTAGATATTTGTCAATCATGAGTAGTAACCGGATTACACTGTATCTCCATTTTATCCCATGTACCCATGTCCGCATGATGTTGCAGAGAATATCGAGAAGATATGAAATATGTTTTTTTGTTGTTGTTGTTCCTCGACGGTAATTGAGATTTCTTAAAATTTATTTCAGGAAATTAAAAAACCATTTCATTTATACGTTTTTCGAAGTCCTTTTTCTATTCCTTAATTTTCCTCCGGTTATTTCGTACGATTCATCAAAGCTTTGGCTGTCATTTTAAATATAGAAAGAGCAAGATTATTTGTCATGTTTATTAGCATTTTTCTTATATTCATTTTCAATACGTATATATATAAATATGTGTGTTAGTATGTTCATGAGTGTGTATGTGTGCACACGCAAACATAAATGTCTATGTATCAGTGTACAAATGCACACGTTCGCACATATATATACGCACATGTACATATATATGTTACTATTTCTAATTTTTGCGTAAAAAGCAGAACCTCATGACACATTACATTCTACCTTAAGCTCTGCTATCAGTTAACACTGAACCAAATTCCAGAAATAAACAAATTGATTGCGCTTGCTTAATGATTTATAAATCAATCTATCATGGCCCCGAAGGGCATTTCTGTGAATAGAAGAAATTAAAAGTACAAACAGACAAATGAAATAAACGATCACTGCTGAGATCAACACTTGTGCGGCTGCGGTGGTAAAACTAGGAATATAATAATAATAATGAAATAAACGCTCGTTCAAAAATTATCTCTATATTTGTATGCTGAACAACCCATGCATTTAATTTTTGAGTGTAAGTTTGTTTACGCATTTCTAGATGTGCGTGCTGTGCTGCGCGATGTTCTTTATAAATTACTTCGTGACTAACCTTTTCTCAATACCTGATAGTCATTTACGATGGAGTTTCAATCTGCTCCGGTATAGCGTTTTTTGTCTTTTTCCTACTTCGATACTTTCAACTAAAAACTTAGGAGTTTCAAAGAATTCTTTAGTAGTATTCGAATAATTTATAAGTTGTTAGCCATCCTTTGGAATATGAAATATCCAAGAGATGATATTTTTCATTTCTCATTCAACTACCCTTGACAGAGTTAGACTATTAGCACGCCACGTATTAGTACGCCTCATATATTTTGTCTATTAATATGCCTCGTATGGTCTATCTATTTGTACACCTCTGATAGTTTGTCTATTAGTTCACCTCGTATAGTTTGCCTATTATTATGAGTCGTATGACTTATCTATTTGTACACATAGGATGGTTTGTCAATTAGTACTCCTCGTATGGAACTTTTGTTTTAGGACGTCCTATATTAAGAAACTTTTAAGAGCCAATCTGTTGGCATGTATCTCATGTGGCAACTTGGAAAATAAACGTTTTTATTTTTTTTTCTTTCTTTTCTTTTCATAACATCACCTTTCCACCAGATACTCTTGCTTATTAGTTCATTATTGTTTTCCTACCATTTTAAGCTCTTTCCCCTATTCGTCAATCAACGAATTAATAAGTCGGTAAGAAGGTCAATTTATCGAGGTATCATTCTTCCCTTTTGAGTGAGCAAACTCTAAATAGCTTTTCACTTGAAGAAAAAAACTCGCTAACATTTGGAGACGATGAAATTGAACTAGTAGATAGGGTAAGAAATCTGGGTGTTTGGTTCGACAAAACGATGACTTTCAAGCCACGCGTAGAAACAATTTGTAAGAAAATAAGAGGAACTTTAAAGTTCTTTCATCGCATTTAAAACCCACTTGACAAAAAATGTAAGTTATTGGTGATTCAGTCTTTAGTTTTATCGCGTTTGGACTACTGCAGTCTAGTCTGGAGAGATATATATCTGAATATCTTCATAAAGAATTGCAAAAATGTATGAAATCCGCAGCCAAAGTGATAATCAAAAGTAATTTCAAGAAACGCGATGTCATCCATATGTTTGGAAAATTTGGCTTGACTCTAATACTAGATAGATTTACAATCCAAAAAGCTCGACAAGTGTTCTCTCATCTCTTCACCTCCCTCAGAGTAATGCAGGTGTAGTAAAAATTTTACCATCTCATATTCCAACCAAAAAACAAATAGGAGTAATGATGTCTGTGTTAGTTACCGTTCATCAGCTCTCTCAGCTTCTTTAGAGTGCTCTTTTGTGGAATAAGCGTCTGCAGCAAACAAAAAACTCCACATGTGTAAAAGAATTATTTAGAGTAAATGTGTCACGTCATTTCGCATCTCTGTCCTAGGAGAAAGCCCACTGCAATATTTCGGCGTGAATTTCGCACTAAAACGATTACCTAAAATATACGCTGTGCTACTTTGATGTCAGCATTTCTGGCATTTCAAACCCTGCGAAGTTGGAAAGCCTGTTCTTATTTTAGCTGACTCTGTCCACTTCCAACTTTCCACCCCGCGAAAACCTCATACATTAGCCTCTGTAGTGCAGTTGATTATGAAACCATAATTAGGTTCATATGTAAACTATATGTAGAAATTTTGTAGCTACATGTTAAGCTACATGTTACTCATAACTAGTCTTAAGTAATATCGATCTCTCACCGTGTTGACAAATGTTGTGAAAGAGAATACCGATAGGATGAGAAACCTGAAATGGTTGTTGTTGTTGCTCACAAACTGTCACATGATTTTCTTGAAATTTCAGTTAGAAAATTAAGAATTATCTCTTTTTCATGTTCGCTAAGTTCTTCCAACATTTATCTTACTTATTTCTGTCGAATGCAATGAGCTAGCTCAATATAGGAGGACGAAATTAGTTTTTGTTATAACTATTATTTTTTAATTTTATACTTACATTTACCATCTGTAAGATAAACGAGCTCTGAAATTTATTTTTGTGAGTATATCAATTTACATGTTTCTAGATGTGAGTGTTGTGCTATGTTTTTTGTAAATTATTTTTGGCTAACGTTGTCTCAATACTTTGAAACAATTTACGATGGTATTTCAGTCGATTTCAACGAACCGTATTCGTGTCTTTTCTTCTTTCGTTTTTTTCACTCATAGTGGACGACTTCCACGACATTCTCTAGAAGTATTCATTAGTTTTTTTCATCTCACCATGCATGAAATATCCCGGAGGATGAATTTTGTTTATTTCTCTCATTGACATAATTGACCCCTGACAAGGCTATTGTACGCCTCGTTTGGTTTGTACTCGTTTCCTCCTCGTATGGGGAAGGGAAAACAAGCGTTTTTTCATTATCTTTCTTTATTTCTTTCTCTCTCTCTCTCTCTCTCTCTTCAGTACAGTTAGCACTGAACTCCAAATCAGAAATAACTCTAAATTTCAGTAAATAAAATTAGCACACTGGCTCACTGTTTCATCTAAGTCTACGAGCAAAATTTTGTACATATTTACTACTCACAAGTAATATCCGGCTTTCACAGTATATATCTCCGTTTTATTCCATGTACCCATGTCCGTATAAACGTACGATGTTGAAGAGAATACCGAGAGGATGGGAAACTCGAGATGATTTTTGTTGCTGCTCTTAAACTGTAACTTAATTTCAAGTAAAATTTTATTAGAAAGCTAAAAGCTAGGTCATTTTTACGAATTCAGCAAACTTTTTTCTTTTACTTTTTTCAAGTAATTTCTTACGATTACACTGTGCTCGACTGCCATTTTCGATGTTGCAGCTAGAAGATTGTTTTTTATTTATATTAGTTTTCCTTACAATAATTTTCAATATGTAGATATACATGAATATTTGTGCATGTGCATGCATATATATGTATACACGCAGATACATGTTTATATGTCTGAATGTATGTACAGTATTTGTATACCTACATAAACAAATATATGTATTTCTACTTCTATTTTTTGTGTAAAAACAAAACTTCAAGGTCCATTACATTTCATTTGATGCTCTGCGATCAATTTTAGCAGCTAAGGTTGTATGCAACGGTAAATTAAAAAAATGATCACGTAACACCTCTCATGAATAAGCTCCGCTGGGCTCCTATTCAGGACAAGTTTCTGGTGCACAAAGCCCAATACGTATTCTCCTCTTTATATCTTCCTCATAGCAATGCTGAAATGGTGAAATTCCAACCCCCCACCGTCACCAACCTAAATCCGAATAGGAGACGCGATGTCTTAATCAAATGCCGTTCATCTAACATTGGGCAGAAAGCTCTGTCAGTATCAGGCGCCTTACTGTGGAACTAACTCCCCAAAGTATCAAAACCCCTCAAACAGTAAAAAAATTCAAATCTAAAATAGCTCGCTAGCTTGCGTCTACAATAAGTGTGAACTGCAGGACGTACTGAAAATGAGGTCAGAAATTTTTATTGCGAATTATCTTATCTTTCGTTACATTATACAACAATCAAGAGATATTTGTTATATGCATATGCAATATTATTGCTTGCATGCGAAAATTGAGTACATGTATGTACGCACATGTGACGCTCGTATGTACTGTATGTGTATGTGTATGGATATATATATATATCTATGTGTGTGTGTATATATATATGTAGAACATATTCCCCTCCTTAAATGCTCTTGTCAACCTTGTGTGACAAAGTGTCGTCCCTTACACTCTTTGAGTATAGTTTGGCCACACTATTTTAGGTTGTTTTGACTTCCTCGTTTTGCCCCAGCAATGTTGCAGATGGCATGGTTGGCATTGTACAACGGTCCTTCTCATCTACTTGAATCCGGTGAGTATTTTTGTGCCAATGCTAGTAGCATATGAAATTTAATTTTTGTGTTATTGTATGATATTTTATTTAATCCGAACCAGTTATTTAGCTTACTAGTTGATACGAATCAATGTAAAATTGCCTCTAATATCAACCTCACAGTCTAAGACGCAAATTAATTTGGATCTACCCGTTTTATTTTCAACCATAATCCCTCATTTCACTAGTTCCTATGTTCGTAAGCTCAAATTTCAATATGGGAGTGCATTAACTAGAGTGTTTTTAAGAATGCATCACATGCACAATGTTTTATTGACCACTTGTAATAAAACGCATTGTTAAAATCAGACCAACGCAACGAAGGGAATTCATTTTTTACTTACTTCTCTTCCAGCCATCTGTTCCGAAAATTAACCGGTGTAAGTTTTACGGTCCCCATGTGTAGATATCAAGTCATGGTCTAAATTTTAAGATATTTTAAAACTTTTTCACTCATATAAAAACATTTGAACGTCAGACGTAATTCATTGGCATTTTTTTATTTTCCTGCGCTCGTGAGTGCATTAAGACGAAATCATTTTCGGTAGCTAACTTTTTGTATTGTTCCAGCTATGCCGAAAATGTTATGGACTCATGATCCAATATACGCGCACCCTAACAAGAGTGTTTCAACTACTGTACGTGTCACACGGATTTTTTTATTATTTACTTACACATATTTGCGTTTTCAAAACCAAATTAATTTCATTCTTATTAAAACATTTTAAAAAGGCCACGGATTCGACGAATGTCATAACTTTAAAGATCATAATTTTTTAATCTTCTTATTCTGCTTTTAAATTGCTCGTGTTAGTTTTGTGTGGTAAACTCTTCTTACTTTCTTACCCTCGTGAATGCTGTATCACAACACTATTTTGGGTAGTTAACTTTTTGTATGGTTCCACCTATGTTGAAGTTCCTTAGAATGTGCTCTCCGTGGCACAGCGGTTAAGGGATCGGACTTGTATACTGGAAGTCGCGGGTTCGTTCCCAGCGCTGGCGCGGAGATTTTCCCCGTTGGGTATAAGGGAAAGCTCAAGCACAATACCCCACTCAACCCAGGTGTCGGAAATGGGTACCGGCTTTACGGGGGAGCCGTCATGGTGTCCTATATATAGGGTTAGTTATAAGACATTTGAAAAACCAATGCTAAGATCATATGTATCAGGCTTGATTGGAAATAAAGCATCCCAAAGATGCCGATGTTAACCTAACCTTTAACCTTTGAAAATGTTACGGCTAGCATTGTACAACAATCCTTTACATGTCTTTGACTCCGATGAACTCTTTGCGCCAGTACTATTAGCGTAAGAAATATCATAACAATTTTTTGTTTTGTAATAGTGAATATTATATTCTTACCGAGCTCACCCCTTGGCATATTAGATGATGCGTCAGTATGAAAAATTATCCCAATTATCCCAAGTTATAGATGCAAAATAAATCAAATCTGCCCATTTTACTCCTAGCATCAATCCCTCATGCTCGTTTCACTAGCTCCTATGTTCTTATGCTCATATTTCAATATGAGTTTGCACTAACGAGGGGGTTTTTCAGCAATGCGTCACATGAATTATGTTTTCTTAGAATTGTATTTAAATGCATAACCAAAATCCGCCTACCACAACAAAAATGAACGCATTTTTTTCGTGACTTTCTCCGAATTCTTTCCCAACAATTATCATCGGTATTACGATAACCATGTATGAATAGCAATTAAGGATCTCTCTGCTAAGGTATTTGAATGCGTTATTCGCTTTTATTTCAATACATGTGCGCACTAACGCGAGTGGTTTTCAACTAACCGTTACAAGGATTATGTTTTCTTAGTTACTTTTATTTAACTGCACTGTCAAAATCTGATTACGCAACGAAAGGAACTCATTTTGTTGTGCTTTTCTGTCAATCACTTTTTGTTTCGACATTTTACATGGGTATTACGATACTGATGTGTGATTATCAACTAAGATGTTAATGTTAAAATATTTTAAAAACCAATGTTTAACATTTCATGTTTTGACTCTATTGACAAAAAACTGTTTTTTTTTCTTTTTTCCGGCCCAGAGACGCCTATAATACACTTTTGTAGAGTAATTTTGTAAATGTTTATAATTTTTTAGAGTTTTAAAAATATTGTAAATATTTATAAATGGTGTAAGTTCTGAGATAATTCCTTTTGTTTTAAATTCTTAGATAATTTCATTTGTTTTAAATTCTTAGATAATTCCAAATGTTTTAAATTTTTAGACAAGTCGAAAGATTTTGAGTTCTTCGAATAAAGACTTCTTTATAGCCCAAATTATAGTCCCACTATAGCGGCAGACTGATTTTAGCAGTCTTCCATTATAGTGGAGCTGTATTGAAAGGCCTAAACATCACAAAACTTTGAAGACGGGAGCAGTAAAGGAGGCCACAGGAGCCACTCAAGCCTTGGCGTCTATGATTCACCCAAAGAATAACAAATGGGTCGTGGTCGTCGACTTGGCTGTACTCTATCTCGAGAAACGCTCAGAAAGTAAGCGTTCAAGTAAATATAAACGATATAATTATTCAGTTCGTATGTAAAGAGAGCAGACTTTCAAACCATCATTTGATTGTTGAATTCATCCCAATTATGTGGTGATTTTCAAGATATCTTTCACCATCACAAAATCAAAGTGGCAATATTGTGCATCAAACTTATTCAGAAATGAACGTGACTGCATGTACAGAAATAACCAGCCATACAGAATACAAATATTAGCCTTATATGATACTATGAACAGAGAAAAACCTGCTTAATGAACATGTTAAGGGGGCCTCAGCTAAAAATAAAATTTTGATCTGATTGGTTTGAAATTTGGCCAGTGTATGTATTTTTGAAAGAAAAACATATTTTATTCGGGAACAGTTTTGATTTAGGCCTTAGTTTTTCCGAAAAATTTGAAATATTAGTTTTTCAGTCATTTTTATACATACAATATTCAAGCGAAAGCCGAGCTGAGGTGAATTTCTCTGGTTATGGGTTCTCGATTGGTTTGAAAGTATAAGTACGGCCAATGAACGTCTTCACAGAGCGCGTTAAGGGGGTCCTCCGGAGCCCTACCAGGCTCCCATAGGTCCGGTGAGCTTTTTTTGTTTTGTTGTTGGAAAAGGACTCTTAGGTGGTGGACTATTTGGTCCTAAAATTTAATTGCGTTACGGACACTAGATCCCCCCCCCCCCCAAGGGGGATGTTGGAAAAGAGTCCTTTTCCAACAAAAAAAGCTCACCGGACCTATAGGAGCCTGGTAGGGCCCCGGAGGACCCCCTTAACGCGCTCTGTGAAGACGTTCATTAGCCGTACTTATACTTTCAAACCAATCGAGGAACCATAACCAGAGAAACTCACCTCAGCTCGGCTTTCGCTTGAAAAATATTTAATTTACTGACTTTTGAGAGTAACTTGACGTTGATAGGTGCATTATCTCTTAAGTTACAAACTGGTAAAATTAAGTGTTGTGACGGCGCGCGTGTAGGAGTTGAGGGGGGAAAGGGAGCGTAGCCCCCGCTGTCTGTGAATGGTGAGGAATGTTTCTATGTGCCTCGGACATAAAAAACGTTTCGACCTTTCGTTGAAATCGATAGGTGCATTATTTCTCAAATTAGAGCTCCCTGAAAATTACCTTTTTTCTCCTATTTTTATGGAGAAAGACTTGGTTCAAGTTTGTGATCGCGCGAGTGGTCGAAGTTCGGCTCGCCAGTACAAAGTACTTCGACAAACGATGAATGTCATATTTTCTTCTTTCACTTTTAAGTGATTCTGTTGCAGATTGATTACAATTTTGTCTAAATAATAGTATTTACGATTCAGTGGTAGTGAGGCTCTGATAAAATTCATCAGTGACTTTGTTATGTTAAATTTCATAAATAACTTATCATATGGTTAAGAGAAACCTATTAACTCAAATAATACCGGTAATGTATTTTGTACCCTTGATGAAGGTACTTCCTATGTACAATTACTCTGCTGCCCAACATCTGTCAAACAAATGAGCGAGTCAGTCAGGAAAGCAGGATTTATAGGATTTCTAATTTGTATTAAAAGCATTAAAAACTTATTTTACAAAATTTAAGACTGGCCATGAGTTTCCTACTTATGTATAAAATAAGTCATAATCATTTAGAATTAATTTTCGGAAAAATTGGAGCAGAGGTGGTTGCAGTAACTACACAAGTGCAAAACAATCTGGTTGTTCCTATAAACATCTATTTATTCACAACGAAATAAAAGATACAGTGAATGGTTACAACACGTCTTTTGAAGATATAACAATTTTGAAAGCATCTTGTGAAAGCAACCCATTTTTATTAATCTCATCTTGCATTAAGAGTTTAACAATTCGTGTCCTAAGAAAAGGATAACGTCAGACGCTGTTCAATGTAAAGATGCATGCAAACACGGTACATGTACCAAGATTGTTGTAAATAGACGACTGTTCTAATTTCTTTACTAATTCAGTGCGTTTTTATAACGTTGTTCCTCAAATAGGATACATAGTAAGAAAATTAAAAAATCTTCTTTGTTGCTATCATGTGTAATTGCTCTTTGTGAAAACACTGATAATGAAAATTTCTCAAAATTCATTGATCTTAAGGAGAAAGTGTTATTGACCTATCCATCAATGAATGTAAATGTCTCATGTTTAATTGCTGAAAATGAATGTCAGCAAGATCTTGCTATGTGTATGAATCCTAATACTTACAACTTGAAAAAATGCTTAATTCTACGCTTCGTATTTGTATTGAAAAGAAACTATTCACTTCACTTCACAACCACTCTTACGAAGTTGATCCTTTACATAAACATGTTTAATCAATTAATAAAACGTGTTGTATCTCAATATAATACTTTAAGATGTAACCATTCTACTAAACTATTTAACGAAACCATTCATAAACAGAAAAACTTTAGCCATTAGAGTTCAAATAAATTAACCTTATTTTCAGGTATGTAAATATAATGCCTATATTCTATAAAACTTGCTCAGAACAAAATTATATTACTTTATGGTTGCAAAAATATTCCTTATTAACTTAGAACCCATAGGAAAAAATCATGTATGTAAAGCGTATGTAATTATTTATTTCTTTACATAACTGGATGTAACCTGCTAAAATAAATGTTTCTATTTAAATGTTGTCGTTTTTTATCACTAAGCGAGGACAAATTTGAAATTTATGCCTAAGAAGAAAACACGTATGGCACAGAGTAGCGCAAGTCTGCCATTTCACAGCGCGGTGCTCAGTCCCTGATGTTGGAGGTGGTGGGACACCTCCACCGACTGCCTCATGCCTCCACAACTGGGGACAACTGCCGGATGGGCGGGGCTTGGGACGGCAGATGTGGCTTCACTCGTTTGACTGGCAAAAGATAGCGATGCCGCTTCCACCCATTCAACCTCCTTGGTACGGACCGCAAGTAATTACACGTCAACCAATTAGCCTTAAAAATAAACTTGGATCTCTCGAATAGTGTAGGTTATTTCATTCCGGTTGTATTATTTATTTATGAAGTTCCTTTAAATGAGCTAGATTAGTCAGATTGTTTGAAAAATCGAAAATTATAATTATAGACGAGTATAAAATACAAGAATTTCTACTACTCGGCTGATAAGCTTATAGCATCTGAGCCGTATAACGGTGTTATTATTATTACGTTCATGTTCGTGTTTTGGCATCTCATGCGTACTAGTTTAGCTATTAGAAATGGAAGTTTCAAGATGCGAGTGAATTCATCAATATCCCTGTGACATATCTAGCATCACCTCGCGAACACAAACCTCTCAACTTGTATGAGTTCAGAATTGAGATACATGTACAGTGTAGTTGACAGGAACTCGAGAATCATTTAAGCGTGGAATGAATCAACTTTACAAATAAAGGCTCTATGTAAGGCCCAAATTTTAGCCTCGCCTCAACGGCCAGCTAATTTGTGGCAGATTCCTATTTAGTGGATCTGGAATTACAGTCTGCTCGCTACACAAGAAGAAAATTGTTTTGTCCACAGCCACCATGACAGGCATCGGAGAACGAGCAGCGGATATCAAAAAGGACATGCGATGGTTGGCGATCAACTTGTCTCGGATGATGAAGAAATTGTAATTTCGTCGACGACCCGTGCTATTCCAACAAGAGCTTTAACTTTATCATGCAAATACCCAAGAAGTATTAAACAAAATTATTAAGCTGGAGATGCTGAAATTTCGATTACCGACACTTTAAATATACTTGGCCCAGACATCCCCTCGATCAGTTTGGACGCTAAATGCTCATTTACGGAAATAATATAAGGGGTACAACTTCCATGTGGAAGTTAGCGTCCTACTATCTGATCGCTGTGATATCTCTGATAATCTCGTTCAATTTCCAGCAAGAAATTAAAATACTCTTTACTCCGCTTTCTTTGCCGAAACTTATTTTCTATGAAGCGAATCAAAAAAATTTCATAGGGTGACCGCTATTTTTTTCTCAAGTTTCATCAGTGTATCAAAGTTCATAAGCATTCTTTCACATATAAAACAAAAAGAGCAAAAAGTGTACGGTCCCCTTAACCCAAAATAATTTAGTCTTCAGGGCAACAAACAAATACAGAAGTATTTCGTTCACTGACACTTCGCTCCCGCCCTCTCAGCACGCGTATGAGAGTTTTGTAATACTCGTTTGATTTTCACATTGAAACTAATTTCAAGTCTCTAGAGGCAATAACTTCGACATTAGAAAGAAAAAACAATAAATGAGGTACCAATCGAAATCGGCCGAGGATTGAGGTGGTACGGGGACCTCTCTACCTCCCAGGAAGCGTATGAGAGTTTTGTAATAATTTCCCTGTGGAAAATGATTCTATGTTTAAATTGAAACCAATTTGAAGTTTGTGGTTGCAGTTAAGAAATTAGTAGAGGCACAAAATACGATTTCATAAAAAATCGGCATGAGGATTGAGGGGCCACGAAAACTTTGCTTCCTGTCCTCTTACAAACGCGTAAAAGTTTTTAAAGGATATAAAAATGCTGAACTTGTCCCGACATCAATTTGGTACTAATTTAAAGTTTGTACGTATCATGGTTCAGGAATTACTCTAATTTTCCGGGGGGTTTAGTGTTGTTATGCCCTGGCATGAATTTTCTAATTAATAAAACTTTTTTTAATAGCATTTAATATAGAACTTACGACGTCAGTTACCCCGAAATGTAATAAGCGAGCCCACTTGACTGGAACGCCCCCATTCGCTAGCTGACCATAGTCGAAGCTGCCACGTAATTTTTTGTGTTAAACGTTCGTGTTTATTTAGTGTATAATTTGACTGTTCTCCGTTGTTTCTACGGACTTGTTATAGTGCAACTTTAATTGCATTTCTTAACTGCATAAGTATTGAAACTTGTAGATAGGTGATGTTGTACTGTTTCAATTGATTATCTTTCGATAATTTCTTAGAAAATTGTTAAAACCACCTTAATCGACGCTGAATGTTTTCATTAAACGTTTAATGGTAATTTCTCTAGTAATAGTTATCACGCAAAAGTCTGAATCCATAAAATATTTCATAAGTATATTTGTGTTTACAGAACTGTAACAGTCGTAAGTTAGTGCAACGATGAGAAATTGTATATTTACGAAGTTTGGCAGAATATTACTTCGGTAAGTATCTACTTAATGCAAACATCGCCACGCTAAACAGTGCGCATTATTTATTTCGAAATGTAATTTAATTCAAAAGATAGAAGCTGAATTATCCATGTGAAATATAAAATATTTCCTATAAAATATTACAGTGTAATTTTGCATTAGTTTAATTGTGTATCGCGTGCTGTATTTCGTACTAGGCCGTTATGTTTAGTGTTTACCAGTTAGGTTAAGTACTTGCCAGTTTCCTGATTATTAAAATCGTGACATGAATTGAGCCCTGAAATATCTAGTCTTCGTAGTTAAAATGTTAGCCAATGTAATAAAGCAAAATCGGATTTAGTTACTTAGCATAAACCTCTTCTTTGTCGACTTTCAGATTTTACGAAATAAAATGAGATTGAAATCCTTTCATTCTTCTACCGTTAACTGGCTGAAAACTTCTGCTAACATTACTGCAGCGGAACGCTCAGTACAAGTGTTTATGGTAATGTCAAAGTTACGGCATTTTGTAAATTTTTGCCAGTGTAAGTTTCAATAATCGATTTATCCTCAAGTATATAACACCGTGTTCCTAAGTCTATTGACAAATTTTTCTTCGGGGTAATTTCAAGTTATTGCCTATTTCTAAATTTTAAGGATTAATCTTTCTTCAATTTTGAATATATACCTTACTAGTCGTGTGGAACGTTCATGTGAAATGTATATCATGACTTCAATCACACCGGATGGCTGCTCTTATGCTTATCGCCATTTACCTACGGTGTTTCAAAAATTTTCTCCAGGGTGACTCAGATTGCTTTTTTTTAATTTCTGGAATTAATTTTTTTTTTCATTTCGGATGCATGTTCTGCTGGTCGTGTGAAATGCAACTGAATAATGTACAATTTTCTGACGTTGTGTCAGCCGGTGTGTTGCAGTGGGTCTCAAAGACATTTACATATTATGGATCTATTGTGGGTAGGTGTCTCAAGGAAGGTCAAGAAATTAAACAACAGTAATGAAATTGACAATTTCTTATCGTTTCTCAACTAATAATAGTTTCCATTTTCCTGCAGTGCTATACCACAAACATCTATTTCCATACGCGCAGATTTATATTTGAGTTTCAAGTAATGAACTTCATTTTGTAACTCTGAATCATTCAATACTATATGTTTGAACAGTTAATTAATACTCTTCCTCAAATTTAAATAAATAGTCTCTCTCAACGAACACTAGTACAAAGTGATAATGAAATCCTTCAATAGCCACTTTCCCTGTTCTTGGTCAGATTTTCGTTTCGAAGATTGGATAAAAGTAAAATTTTTACGAAAAAGGGAATCAGAGCCCTCGTTCTCTCGACATTCATGTTGGAGCACGTTTTTTGGCCCCTCATTAGCTGAGACACGATTCGAATAACTTTCGTCGTAGTCTGTAGCAATACAAAGCCAAAACAAGACGAAACAGAAAGCCAAGTTAAATTTGAAACAGATATATTAATAGAATTTACTTGGCGGACTTGCGCAGCCTGTTCAACATATACGACAACGTAAATTACTTGAGAATCCATATCCAGTTACAGTATATGGGGGCAGCAGCCAGACATATGTACATACATACATACATACATACGTACATTTCACTGTACGTTAAAAGATACACCGAATTCTTCCAATACTTCCGCATATCACTAAAATTTCCTCAAGCGATACATGCTACTTAGAACCTTCCTTTCCTAAACCTACTAGGAAGCCCTTGATCTCATAATACCTGATAGGTCTCTGAGGTCACTGCAACTGCAGCTGAAAGAAACACGTCAACATTTGAACAATGCCTACTTGGGAACCTACCTACAGATAGAAGTTATGACGCTCTAGTGAGAATAGTAACTATGATTGGTGAAATACGTCAGAAAATGTTAGGGAATGCTTTTAAAATGTTCCCAAATAAACACAAAAATGAACATTACCAAGCATCTTCCGTTGGATCGACCCTATTCTTCTCAAAATATGCTAGAGTGGCATCGTCTTGGAAGCAAATATAATCATGAATCACCCTCGGTATTTCATGTTTGAAGGATTTAATTTTCTCTTCTATCCTACAGAAGCCAAGTCCCGAGCGCAAGGCCTGCCTACTCAGCTGCATCAGCGATGCAGGCTCACCTGCACGAATACAGACCCCATTAGTCAATACAATGGAGAAATGCGAGAACATCAAAGGAATTATCCATCAACACTAACCTGGCATATGAAATAAATCATAAGGCCTATTTCAGATTATATCTCGAATAACAGAGATTCCTTGGTATAGTTTAGTGCCCAGATATATTTTCGATGTAATGCATGGTTATCTCCCACAACGAACAACTACATACGCTGAAGCTGAATTAAAAATATAGATGGGAGCATTAAGAAGGCAACACAAGTTGCAAGTATCAATGCAACATTATTGCCAATTTAAAACGATTTAATTTAGAAAACATAAAAAATATTCAAGAAAAAATGCGATCTTGACTTCTGGTGTAGACGTCGAATGTAACACATACACGGTAAAATATAAAACTGTCAAGATAGATACTTTCACGAGATTCATTAAATAGGTTCAAATGAAAAGGAAAGGTTATAGTGTAGGTGCGACAATAATCCTCACGCTCCCGGTCTTCTTAATTAAACTACGCGCATGAAAGGTAAAGACAGACGGATCGTAGATTTCATTCGATGTGAGCGGGGATGGAGCCTTCTCCAGGCTCCCTTCTTACTGTAATGTATAGTTGATATAATTTTGGCTTTTAGCTTGTTCGAAGGCTTAATTGTTTTTATACGTTCTTTGCATATTAGTCTTTGAAATTTTCTCTACTTTTCTAAAATCACATTTTATTTCATCGGAAATTCTAAAACGAACAACTCGAGAGTAAAAATATGAGTACGCTAAATAAAAAAAGACGTTTCGACCTTCTACTAGGGTCATCATCAAGGTATATCTGTAAAACAAATTAAAAATCTAACTAAAACTGAACGTATCAAGTCATTGAGTATCTGTCAGCCTGATAAATAAATATAAACCAAATTCTTGGTAATTCATTCCAAATTTAGGTAGCCAGTTTGACACGTGGAGAGGGAAGTGCACTGATTGAAGCTTGACGTGAGACTGGAGGCGTGAGTTCTTGACGATGCCTTAAAGTAACCTCTTGTATACGGCATGCTTTTTCTATGTGAACAAGTTTAGGTCGTTGGAAAATTTGTTGTACTTTACATATACTATCGGGGCATGTTTTTTGATTTATAAGACTTTCGGAATTTTTATTGATGCTGTGTCAGAGCAAGTGTGCATTACGCTGAAAGCTGGAAGGAATGCATTCAAGCTGGGTGATTCTATTTTGTGATCATCAGTGAAGTGTTAGAAGATGCTGCTGGATGAATAACGATACGATTTTGCTCTCTTTTGCAGTGCCACACCCAAGAACCGTAGAGAGCTAGCTAATTATAAATTTGATAGGGTCTCTATTTCTAGCAAGTAAGTATATTCCTGTGTTCCCGGTAATCCTGTGTTTCTATCAGAAATACATAATCTGTGTTTTTGATAGCTCCGTGTTTCTCACAGCTCTGTGTTTCTGATAGTTTTATTAGCAAATCGTGCCCGCTTTGAATTTCGCCTCTCTCTCTCTCTCCCTCTGTCTCTCTCTTCCCCCCTACATTTTAATAGTCTCGTCAGCAATGCTTCATTGATGATGTACCCGGAGGCTGAACATCCCTCCTTGCCCCGGTGGAGCTACGCCTGCTTTAACCCCTACTACTGTGTCGCTACCTGGTCATCTGCAGAACCTCGTGTTGCCTCGCCCGCCCTTGCATATGCCTTCCTCTGCATTCATCCTCCTCGGCTCTGCAAGAGTCTCTTCCGAACCCGCTCAGTTATTTTTAGATAAGTTTATTTTTTTTACTTCTTCAGTCATCAATAAATTAAGTGATTGGTTGTGTGACATTACCCGAGGATTTCGTTCAGTTGGGAATCAAAACAATTAGAATTCTTATGGATCTTTCCCAACCTTGGCCCTGACTTCAAGAATGCAAACCATAATAAACGTTTTGATCTAAAGGGTCATCTCGCCATCTGCAACAACAAAATCAGATTGTTCAGTGTAAGAGAACGCCTCTTCCCTTTTTTTCTACTTAGGAATTTGCGGTGCGCTCTGATGCAGAGAAACGTGACCTTCCTGATCGCGAACATAATTTTTATATAGTTCCAACTACCTCCAAACAAAAGATGAAAGAAAAGCTAAATATTTTCAAATTTTTTATGCAAAAAGTCAACACTACGGGCGCTGAAGATTCTCAAAACCAAGTTCCTAATTTCCCATGGGGTCTCATCCTAGCACTTTTCCTCGCTCATTGAACACCTTCTCGAAGTTATCTTATGCTTTGAACTCCATCACAAACACGTCCACACTCAGTTCAATTACTTACTTCGAGCGTCCAACCCTACTTACTTGAACATGCACTTACTTTTATCATGGGTCACTTACGTCCATCGTATTTGGCGATGATAGCTGAAGCTCTTGGGGATTGAGGCAGCCACGACGTCATTGGGCGAGGCTCGAAGTGTTTTATTATTTCCACACGGTCTTCAGATAGTTCAAAATTTTCAATAAACGGTTCTCTGCAAAAGACCGCAATAGTTTTTAAATTATGTCAGAAATGACAATCGTTTGCAAAATGAGCCATTACACTAAAACAAGTCACAAATGAATTTCGTTTTAAACACTAATAGATTCACCTCTGTACACTACACACTGATCACGTTAGAAAAAATGCGCGAGTTCTGATCCAAGTAAAATCTGATATATGCTAGAAAAACTAAGAACTATATAATTGCATAAACGTTTGGACATCGATCTTCGGTAGTGAGAGCATAAAAATTTTAAAGGTATTCGGTAAACCATTGAATTTCTCCAGAAAAAAAGGAATGCTGATGCGTAAGTTAAAAGGTACACCAGTGCTACAGAAACATAATCTGACCATCACTGATGGTGGACACAATTAGGAAAGAGAAAACTAATCAGGGATTTTTTGCGTTTCGCGGACTACCTCCTGTGAGAAAGCATGGCAAAAAGACTATAAACTTATAAGTTTGTTGAAGCCTCCCTAACCGCTACAAAAATAGAGCGTTTCGAAGAGAGGAAGGAGGAAGGCACCATTTAGTATGGAGATAAGAAAATGAGGAATCTGTGCTGAAGGGGCACAGAAACAGTAAGATGAGAAAGAAGTTCATGAAATAAGCTAAAAGTTGAAGAAGAAAGTGAGAGGTGCTGAAAAACAGGACAGCAGTGAACCGAAAAAAGGTGGTCCTTAACATAACAAAAAAAACTTCTATTTCAACAAAAACAAGGCCTACCTAACTCTCAGCTCGGGCCCTCACATTTTTCCCCTGGGAGCAGCATGGCAAAAAAGACCTCTTGTGAGAAAGTCCGGCAACAGACGTCCTAATTTGCCTCGTCTTGAGCCAGGTAAAATACTAAGGCTTATATTAGATTAGATGTTAATTTAGGCCTCCTTGACCGTTAAAAAAGCATTCCGAAGAGAGGAAGAAAAAATTCACCATTTTACTATGAGTTCTGTAACGCGTAATCCATGCAGAAGGGACATAGTAACAGAAAGTTGAGAAAGAAGTTCATGAAACTAGATTCAATGTAAAGAAGAGAGTAGTTGGGGCTCAAAAACAGGAAACCAGTGAATCAAAAAAAGGTGGTCCCAACAGAATATAAAAAAATATTTTACTTCAACCAAACGGACGCCTATCTAACTCTAACCACGGGCTCTCGCACATTTTCCCCCTGGGAATATGAATTCCCGTAGATGCAATAACTGTACCTCCATGAGGGAGCAAAATACTCATGCGCTAACTTTCAAACGGAGCCGACCGATTTTAGAGATTGAATGAATATTTTCATTTTTGAGCTTCGTCATTGTCACGTATAAAATGACGTGTTTTTTTACCCTTCAATGAGTATTGGGAGCTACTCGGCTAGTCGGTTCGACTTCCGTATAACTGTCTAGCAAATATACTGTGACTGGAAATCGATTTCTTTTCATACGGGGGACGACACTGAAATACACGCCTCAGTGGAGACTAGAAGCCCTGAGTCTACGGCTTACTAGTACCTTCTCAAGCAGCAATATTAACCTTATCATTTAAGCCGGAAGTACACCATACTCCAAAATACCGAATAAAAACTGCATCACTCGTAATTAAACTCTGCCAGCACGAGCTCACGATCAATCCTGTACGTGGCCAGCACTCGAGTGACTACCAAATGTAATAAGGAAAAATACAAATAAAATTCAACAAACGCCAATCCGCTCAGTTCACGATAAAAATAGTGCGGTCATTCACATTAGCGATAGTACAGGCATTCAAAAATTGATACCAAGGTGAAACATTTTTATTCACACGAACAATTTATAAGCTTGCCTCGAATATCTAACCATATGTCCACTGATGGTTAAGTTTCAATTGGTGGTACTTACAGGCCTGACGGTCACAAGTGAAATTTATGATTTCCGATGTTTTTTAGTCACACACGATGAATGGTTACAGATTAGGCTATAATCCGATTAGTTACAATATGTAATGACAATTTAGGTTCATTTTATTTCAAAATTAATGAATAAGCATGAGAAGATTAAGCTGCGGATAAAGACTACATATTGAAAAAAAAGACACATAAAAAAGTAATAACATTTTCCATGCACATTTCAAAACCGTACGATAACGGCGGCAAATTTAACGCAAAAAAATGATTTGTATGAGAAATAAAAAAAGAGCATACCTCAGTCAGAAATGGCTTCACAGATCTTTAAAGATTATTGCAAACATTATTTGCAGATCATTGCAGATGTTCGCAGAAGTATATGCATTTAGAGCAGATTTAATGCATAATTATTGCAGTGAATGTCCGATTTTGAAGTGCAGGTCGACATCAATTTTCTGCAAATATCTTCACTGACTAAAGCGAAAAATTTCAATAATCATCAATAAACTACACTAATCAATGAAGTTCTTTTCAAGTAAATTGTCGCCTATCTTTACCAGATGGGAGAAGAAAACAAATGGATATAATACTGCACATTATACTCAACAACAAAACAGTTTATCCATTAAAACCAAAACAGAGCTCTTCGGCGAGATAAGCAAAAATATTAGCATCCGTTTCTAGAAATAAAACTAAACTACCAATATAATCATTCGGTACGGCAACACTCATTTGTAATAGCAATCTTTAGCAAATAAAAGATTTGAATATAACACCTGTTATTTCTGACTTTGACACTATGTCAAGAAAGCAGCATGTCACACAAATCCCTCCCTCCCATGCCTTTTTTATACTCATAGATCATTGCGGTACACTATGCTGAGATTAGCCATAGCCTTAGCAGACCATCTTTTTACTTTCTTGCCGTGAGACTGACTGGACTAGAGTCAAACGTGGCGACTCTAGAGCCTCAGCAATGTTTACAAATAAAGTGATGTAGAAAATGATTAATAAGAAAGTTTCAGCCTCCCATTACCACGACAAAGATGTTCAAAGAGAGGAAGGATGAAGGCACAATTTGGTATAAAGTTGAAGGAACGCGGAATCAATGCACATGAGGCATAGAAACAGTAAGCTAAGAAAGAAGTTGATGGAACAAAAAAGTTGAAGAAAGCAATGGTGCTGAAAAACAGGACAGCAGCGACAAAAGATAGCCCGTAACAAAACAAGAAACTTATTCAATTTCAACAAAAAGTAACCCGACCAAACATTTAGCTCGGTCCCTCACACAATCCCCCTGGGAGCGCTAATTCCCATAGATACTAAAAGCCCGAATTTCAAGATCCTTCATCAAGTGTTTTTCAATAATCTGATACTAATCGATAGAAAGACAAACGAGGGCGTTCCAATGTTTATTGCCACGCCGATGTAGCACACTGTCCAATTGAGAGCCACAATTCCAGCTCTCTGCATCATAGCAGAACAAAACGCAGTGCACCTGCACAGTATTATTATTATTATATAAGAAAGTTTTAGCCTCCCATAACCACGACAAAGATGTTCCAAGAGTAGAAAGAGGAAGGCACCATTTAGTATGGAGTTGAGGGAACGCGGAATCTATGCACGAGGTGCACAGAAACAGTAAGCTAGGAAAGAAGTTCATGAAACAAGAAAAAAGTTGAAGAAGAAAGTAGTAGGTGCTGAAAAACAGGACAGCAGTGAACTGAAAAAAGATGGTCCGTAACAAAACAAAAACCTATTTTATCACAACAAATAAGAAGCCTACCTAACCTTTAGCTCAGGCCCTCACATAGTCCCCCTGGGAGCGCCAATTCCCATAGATACAATAGTTGTATCCCCCTGAGGGGGACCTGCACAGAAAACGCCAATAATGTCTAGTAATTTGATAAGATGAGAAATAAAATATGAGAGATAAGATATAAGATATGAGATAAGAGTTTCAACTATCGAGTTCTTTGGTAATGATCAATCTGAAACAAACAATGTATGCTTAATGCGAGAAAGAAACCAAAGTTCAGAATACTATGAAAAAGCTTTGAATTATCCATAATGTAACAGCAAATGTTCACTCCATAATTTCACAGGTTAGTTATAAGACTCATCGAAGCGTAACTGGAAAATACAAAAAATAAGATGCATCATATCAGTGCTACCTAAAAGAATTTCTATAATCATATCGAATGAAACCTATACGCTGTTCACGAAATTCCATAAATCTAAGTCACGGTTCACAAATTAGTTTACGAAGTCAAGATCACAAGCGTAGATGCTTACGCTTCGAAATTGTTCTGCGTGTTTGTATATAAGAATGCAGGATGGCGCTTCCAGATTATAACAGTTGTATCCCTCTGAGGGGAGTGGTGTAAACAAGTTGAGTAATTTATAAATTGATAGTTTTTATGTGGCCCAGGAGCTGCCAGTTGTGCACATCTGCTCTAAATGAAAAAAATAAATATTAATCATATAATTTATAAGATATCGTCACGTGTATTCGCTCGACAGAAACGAGTATTTTAATATTATAGGTAGACGCCTTTGGGAATTTTGTTATCTATTTCAGTCATCTGAGACACTTTATTTTTATTAACAATTCATATCGACTATTATCTACTTTTTCCTCAATAATTCCACGCGATTTGTGAATTAGAACTGATGTATGTTTACTTCAATAGGAATAGCTTGCATCCATTGCAAAACTTCATGTATAAAATTCAGGTCATGAGAGGCTGCTGCTGTCAGGAGAAAGAGTACCACTACCTCATAAAGTTCCACATTGACAACATGGCAAATATTCGATTGCTACAAACATTTCCAGAAGATAATGAGCTTTTCGCTTAACCGCGTTGTTTAAATAGACAATTTTGCCCAGTTAGTAAAAGCGTTTTCAGTTTCCCGGAAATGCATACAATTGCAAACAATGCTATGGGGGAAAAATTGATACCTTTAAGACTGGAACATTCAAACAGCCAGTGTTTAACAAAAACGAGTTCGCACAGCCTACCCCGTTAACGAGAGATGCATTACTAATTTCTTCACACAAACGAGCCCACATGAGCATCCTGAAATCAAGTTCTTCAGGGTTCCATTCCTCGTCCTCGCCTTCGATGCCTGATGCCGAAAATTTCAACTGTGTTGCATCTTCATCAATGCCTGAAGTAACCTCCAGCGAAGATGATCCTCGTTTCCCGTGCCAGTCTCGGGCTCATCTTGCCTTCAATCGAAATTCTGCAATCCCAATTCAATTAAAAAAATTAAAGTGTAGCTATAGGACAGTATTATACGAGGTAAAACTGTAGCAATCTACATATTGGTTATTGTTCTAATATAAATTAGTTTAAGCGTTCCTCACCACAAAAGGCGTCCCAAAGAGAGGAATAATGAAGGGGGCATTTAGTATGGACTCGTACATGCAGAATCTATGAACAACGTGTGTTCCTACATAGCCATCCTTATGAGGTAACTCCAGTGTGTTGCCAGTTAACTGAACACAAAGCCAATAGAAACTGCAGTTCAGAAAGAAAGTTTCAACAAGATTAAAGTTCAAAAAGCAAGTAATAGGTTCTGGAGAAAAGGATATTACAGACTCAAAATAGATGGTTTTAAATAAACAAAAAATACACTATTTCACCAAAACGAAGGCCTACCAAACGGTCAGATCAGGGCCGTAAATTATTTACCTGGAAGTTCAACTCAATATGAAGATATACATTTTTTGACGACAGACCGTTTTAAAAGCAATGTTGTGGTAGATTTTACAACAAAGAATAGTTTTGGAGCATTTTTAAAATTATTTAACGATTTCATTGGATGACATCACTGGGAGATATGAAGGAGAAATACAAAGAGATACAACATTTACATCAAGCAGAAACGAGAAGGTTTTTACCCAGCTAGGTTTAAAGTAGAATCTTGGTCAACTGACAAGAAAACTTGTGTAGGATTCAAAAACAATCAACAATCAAGTGAAGAAACTTGATAACAAGATTAGAATGCGTGAAAAAATGAATTTAACTCTGCTCATACATGCTAAGCACATGCGATTAATAACTTTTGTAACAAATCAGCATCGGTATATTGCATCAGAATGGCTAAGAAGTTGTAGTTGAATAAAATATTATTACAAGTTAAAGTTAGTGAGTTGAATTGATTTCTTCAATAAATATTGAATGAATGCATGGAATATTGAGGGAGACGTCTACGCTAAAGCCAACTGAATCAATGAAAAAGCTGTAAAGTTCTTTCTATGAAGTTTAAATCTATGAAAATTGGCATACATATGTATTTTCGAAAATAAATAGGGGTCGTTTTCATAATTTTTGCCATTTTCGACAAAATTTTGGAGATAATGCGGGAAAGGGGAGTGGGGGGAGGAGGGAAGTGCGTACTTTACATGAGATGTTTCCTCAAGAAGTACTTATCGTACAGTAATGATTAAGGTGTCGTAGGAAATGCAAAGCGTTGCTGCATGACGAGCCCAAGGATTATTTCGAATTTCGCAATCGTTTAGTTTTCTATGACATTTATATATATTTTTTTCAAGTCATCATTGTTTCTGGACTTTTTTATGCTCCCAATAATTATTATGAATTAAAAAATCTTATTCCAGGAGATAGAACAGTTATTTGCGTATCAAATGATACCTGAATCATTGCTCTACAAAAAATACTTTTGGAGAAAATAGGTTTCGAAAAATGACCATATTCTTCCCCCCACTTATCTCCGTAATGATGGCAAAAATGAGGAAAGTTATAAGCACGACCCTAATTGATTTCTACCAACACATAGGTACGTCAATTTTCACATATCTAGATTCTAGATAAAGAACGTTACAGTCATTTCGTAAAAATTAACTATCTTATCTGCAATTCTTTACATGAATTTTTCCTATGTAACTCCGAAATTATCATGAATATCAAAATAATCCTTCGACTTGTGATGCAGCAGCTTATTGCGCATTCAGTGATACCTAAATCAGTAGTTATCGTAGAGCAATGACTTGGGTGTCATTGGATGCAGCAACTTATTGCTCATCCGATGACACCTAAATCATTGCTCTACGATCACTACTTTTCGAGAAGATGCCTCTTGCAAAGTATACATTTCCGCTCACCCATTCTCCCTATTGTTTCCAAAATTCAGTCGAAAGTGGGGAAAAGATATAGAAATGACCCCTATTTACATCTAAAAATACGTACGTATGCCAGTTTTCATAGATCTAGATCTCATTCAACAAACGTTACAGCAGTTCCCTTGATTTTGGGAGGACGTCTCCCAGAAGTCTACACACCAATGATTTGGACGCAGAATGGATGCCTTCTGAATTCTTGTTTTTCTCGCCGCCGGTTTTTCCAAGCCCAGTGTAGCTAAACTGGACAGCAAACATTCGTGGCATAACTCTTTTGAAGATGCGGCGTATTGTGCCTCTGCTGTTGACCTCAACGTATAGCTTGAGCATGTCAATCTGAAAGTAATAGATCAGTTGAAATTGAAGTTTACTGTATGCATGATAAATTAGTACAAAATACCTTTAGAGAAAATTAAATGCAATAGAGGAAGCAATGCACATTATTCTAGTTGAATTATTTGTACATTTTATGGTTTGCATGGTTTTTACTGCAACATTCAACACATTTCTGATATTTCATTGTTCATATTCCTTAAACTTTCACACCTATGCCATATTACTGAATATTAATTCTTTCACATCACTCATCGGTACCAAATTCTTCATTTCCCAGTACCAGTTGACCACTTCCATATGATGATCTGACTCAATTCAAATTAATCTTCACTTACTTGAATTTCTGTAACATACTTTCTTACCTCACAGTAAACTATGGTTCATATTTAGTTTAACACTATTCCACGCTCTTCCTAGTGTGAGCTTCATTTCTCCCACCAGTCATTTGCATCAACATGCATTGTTTCTAATGTTTTGCATCTTTCTCCTACCTTCCACCGTTTTGCTTATTTTCATCTTTACTTCTACCCTTTAACCAATCAAACTCAGTTTTTAAACTCAATTTTAGTCATTTTCACTTTTACACGTGCAATGCTTTCACCACATTCAAACCTTAAATTTTTCCCACTCCTCCTTTCATCTTATCCACCCACTTAACAAGCTCTAACATCAACCTAAAAATACAACTCTACATTAAAAACATCCATCATAAACCAGGCATTCTCATCTAAAGTTCTTTCATCTTTTTTAAAAAAATACAAAATCCTTCAGTAAAATTTAATTTTCATTATTATGGGTTTTCTAGATTGTTTGCAATAAAGCACAAGCAAACTAATGATATATATCTTTATCCAACATAGATAAACCATAAGCTGGCGTTTGAAATTAACCTGAGAACACTTAGTGTGTTCATTTTACAGCAACTCATTCTGAATGAAAGGAATAAACTTTGGCATTTGCATACCGACAAAAACGTAATTAGTAAGATAAATAGTTTTATTGCTTTCTAAAAATCCAAGGATTTTTCTTTATACCACTTGTGGTTCACGATTAATTACGATAGCATAGCTTAAATTATAATATCATTCAAAGTAGAAATAAGACTTAATTCGGCTGAGAGATGACTTGCTTTGTTGTCCGGGTGAAAGCGATACACTAAGGAGGCTGAGAAGAAGTTGCTCTGCCTTCGTTAAGGTCTCACTCTGTAGTCGAGGTCCCAGTGATACCATACAGGTTATTTTCGCAGTGTTCATCTGATCCTCGGGAATGAAGAAAATTATATCGTAAAATATTGAAAAGTTATTGAAATACATGAATAACCTTCTCATATGCTACATATTCCTTTCTTTTTCATTATAGAAAACTATATCACAACCAATATATTCATATTATTGTTTTATTTTTGATTAAAATAAATATTTTCTATTTGCCACGCGTTTATTTCTACAAAGTGCCCACACTGTTTCAAAGAATTTCAACACTAGATTGATTGGGAAAATTAAAATAAACATACAACGATCAAAAACACACAATATCTGATGTATTCCAGAAATATTTGTGATTTCAGAGTGATATCTGGAAGGAATGTATTGCATTTTAACATTCATCTTGCAATTGGCACACCAGTATTTTAGGCAACACAAGCTGAAAGGAACTTAAAATACAAGGCACCAATGAAATAGACTATATATAATCCTTACTTGCGGTTGTGAGGAGGGTGGACAGGTACTGCTGCCACTTGGAGGTCTTTGGTTGTTGCTCCTTTTGCCATCAATGTTCACTGTTAAACTAATGAGAGATGCACTCGATCTCATATAAGACATTTCTTTCAATTTTTTTTTCAACTGCTTACCCAATCAAAGTGCACATACTCTCCATTACGCATGTCACTCACTTCACATCTAAATCATCTTCACTGTTACAAATTGACAGAGAGCTGTTGCGAATTATCAATCGTTATGTCCGATTCACGGCACGTTTTGTAACTCTTTGTGGAGAAAAGAGTTTCTGATTAGCTACCTACGTCTCAGTCTGAATTTTTTAAACAAGCAACAATCCTTGGCCGCTTCTGCCGTTCACTATATTCATAGAATAATTTTCTCATTCTATAATTTTCCACCACCATAGCACAGTTGCGAAGCGTATTTTTTGAACTTTAAAGCTTATCTCACAAACTCAGAACGCCCAAAGCTTAGTTTGACTAACGCGCTTGTTGTTAAGTTGTGACTGATGTCAACATTGATCGCTGCACACTCCCATGGTGAAATGTGGGCGACCAGAAAGCTTGTAATATATTTTTGCTATTTCATATGACGACATAACTACTCTGTTGGAAAGTCAAAATTATTAAAATATTCTTCACTATGAAATAAAACAATTGATGAATGAATTTAATAATAAGATGTAAAGTGGGCAGTAATTATTATTGCTGGCGTAATACCACAGGCGCTTTATGTACATGCTTGTATAATTTATCCAATACTTTCATTTAAAATTTGGAAGTTGCATTTTAATTGCTCATAATAGTTTTATTCCTGCCGCAAGGAGAATTATTTTCCCCATATCAATGCGCATGTTTATCCCGCTTGTTCGTTCTCGAGTCACACCATGCTTGTTTCTTGGCAAATTGATGAAGCCATTTATGTTGACCATCGGAATTTCAAGTTTTCAAAATTAGGAGCGGAACGACGAAGGAATTTTAAGAGAGTTGGAATTAAAAATTTACTTAATGGATTGACTGTGTGAAGAAGTTTAAAATGTGAAAATGAGCAAACAAAATTTTATCATGGCTAGCAAATTGTACAAAAAATATTCCCAGCGTGTTCTTAGAAAAATCGGAACATAGAATTGTTCTAAATTGGTGAAATTACTAAAATTTACTGAAATTATGTTACTGAAAACGTAACGGCTCTGAAAATTGATATAAAATAAACCAACTCCACTTTTCAGTTGGCTTATTTCAATTAAACTGAAAGATACGCGTTTGATTCAAAATTAAATTATGGTCTTGTGATGTGCACTGGTTCAGAAATAAATAACTCATTTTAATTATTAAAGAGTAGTGCCAATTTTTCTGTTCAGATCACTTCACAAATTTCTATTCAGAATTTTCCTCATTGATCTGCAGTGATCGGTAAAAAAAAATTCTTCCCGGACTGGGCTCCGCACTGATCTTTGAAAAGATACTCTGACCCCAGATAATCTATGCTGATCGCCCTAGCATTTCTGAATGAGACTAATAGAGCTCTGAAATTTAGCAGCCTCAGACGGCTTCAGGATGAATGCGGAAAAAGATTTAATAACTTCATTAGTTGCGAAACCTCAGCACCCGGGACACGTGGTGGCTTCAATACATCCAAGAACCAATAAGTTAGCCAGTTACGTAATAAAAAAATGTCTCAAATTTATTCGCACGATGTTCAATAGCTGACTTTTCCTACGGCATTTTCTAATTACGAGGCCTAATAAAATATTTAAAACGTCTCTCAGGAACGGCGGTAGTCCTTATAAAATTTACGATGCAGCAATTATCTTTGTTGAGGACTCTGCAGTTAACAGTGATTAGCTGAGGACGTCGCAGTTAAGAGCGATAAGTAGTTCTGTAGTACTCACGGACGCAAGACGTCTCCGATGTTGACGCCCAAGCGAAGTAATGTCAACAACACTGTGCGCCTTGATTTGTTGTAAATCGAATCCAACGCTTGATAATTCGAGTCCAACGCGTCGTAACAAAACGCGAGGAAAAATGGTTGCCTGAGGAAAACGGGTAAGGATTGAGTAAGGTTCTCCTTTAGCCAACAAAATAGGATCTGGATTTGAAACCAAAATTTTTTATACATGAATTGTAATGTCGCTATTTTCAGTACGACATTAGGTTTGTATTAAGAGGAAGCTTTAACTTCTATTCGCCTAGCCTAATAGCAGGCAGGAGCAAAGGAAACGATCAGCAGGACTTCAATTATTGTACTGGTTCAAAAAGGGACACACATGCCTTAAGACTAGAGTGCCCCCGGAAGTTAAACAAAGACCTTCCGGTAGATGCACAAGACGGTGGCATCCGTCGGTTGCGTTTATGACACTTTCGCCGGTGACCGCGATATCCCAAACCAAGTGTGATAAGGACATCCGGCTCCGAGGCCTATATTGAGATACTAAAACATGAATAAGACTAGGTTTCTCACTTAACATAATCATAGAACCATCGTAATGTATTAGAAGAATGAGGTGAAAAACAGGGAAGTAATAAGATGGTTTGAGCCTCCCCAACTACAATAGAGGAGTTCTAATGAGAGGAAGCAAATGCAACCTATTTTCCAAAGAGCCAATTTTTCGGGAATCTCACACGTAAGATACTAAGATGAGCCAATGTAAAAATGAATATTTTTATGGTTTTTTAAGGGAAACGTATCGGACTATTATAATCCTATATGCAGTGCTGAAACAAACAAAAATGCTTAACTTGAAAAACACAGACAAATTTAACAAAGTAAGTAAACAAAACTATGAAAACAAGATCCAAATCTTGAATAAGCAACAGTAGAACTGACACATACCCTCATTAGCTTACTAACACACAGCCATGCCCAAGCAAATACAATCATACATTTATACATGGGAACCTCCCATAAATAGACGCTCGCCAGCGCCCCGCGTCCACACACACAACGTACACACACAAAAATATGTCAGCAGGGTGAAGCAATGTTCAGTTTGACTGCACTCAAGTCTTTATTTAGATTAGGCTTATGGGTGGGCATAAATAAAGATTCTAAAAAATAATTTGTTTACTTGTGGTGCACAAAGTAGAGAAATTATTTGTTCTGAAAGGATGATTGAATTGCTGACAATGATCTCGAATTGCTGAACGAGAAGAGGAAAGTGTTCAACCAGTTATGCGGGAAATTCCTGAATGTTTTCCTAAAATTAATAAAATAGTTTTCTTTACATTGGTTCTTCTTTTCGTCGAATGCAAACTGTTAGTCAAGTAAAGTGTAAACAAAGCATGTTAGAAACTTGACCTCAGTCTGAAGTAAAGTTTTGTGCGTCACCCACACAATTTATAAATATGAATGTATGACCATGATATTCTCACAAAGGTACAGAGGGAGTAAAAAGACACGCAACACACCTGAACCAACAGGTGCCAATCTCCTCACAGCAATTACAGGACAGTCGGGTCAGCACATCACGATACTCCGGGTTGGCCAAGTGAAACCCGTACTCGTATGGCTCTTCTCGCACCGCAAACGACGCTAACGCCACCGAAGAGGACTTCAATCCTAAGAGAGAAATTACTTTTTTAGAACAAGGTTCACGTCACAGGAAGAGCAATTTATTCTACTATCAATGATTACGCTGTAGCATCATCATGTTTAGATTATATCCTATCATTCTTTCTAACACCTATTCACAGTAAGCGACCAAGGCACGAGTTCATCACATCACAATAAAAGAAAAATATTTCCCTTCGTATTCAATAAGACCACTGATCAATGACCACAGCATTGATTCTTGCAGACGTAAGACTTAACAAGACGTCAGGCTACTGGCAGCGTTTATGCGAGCAATTGCCTACCAAGATATTCCAACAAAGACAAAGCCAGAGTTGGAGCCCTCAGCTTCTTTCACTTGGTCTCACCAATTTCTGAGAATGTTTATTGAATGAAATAAGGAAAAAGATCAGCGAATATTTCTGACGCAAGAATAATTCCTTATGCCTCGTAATTTTTTTACTTCATAAATTATGCGAGTCTTTGAACTCTTCACTATGTTTACCCAGAGCAATCAAACGAATGTATATCAATGACAACAGTTCGAAAAATATCTCACGCATATGCTACACAAAAAATTCAAATATTTCACACAGTACAGTTCAATGTCAGACAAGAATTCAAAAATTGAGATTCCCAAATAAAATGACGACTCACCAAGTTCCAGCAGTGTCGGCAGAATACCAGCGAAGGCACGCGGTGAACTGATATAGTGAGCCGCAGTGCTCAGCAAATCAAAGCTCAACATGAAGTCGTTATCTAGATGTGCTTCGAAGCTAGAATTAAAAAGGTCGGCATAAGTGCAGTTTACAACATTCGTGCATACAACAAATCATTTGATCAAAAAAGCTCGACACATTTATGATTAAACTATCAGATTAGATTAGATTTTAGGTTAGTTTAAGCCTCCCTAACTGCTACAAAAAAGCGTATCGAAGAGAGGAAGGAGGAAGTCACCATTCAGTATGGATATTAGGGAATGTGGAATCTATGCAGAAGGGGCATAGAAATAGTAAGTTGTGAAAGAAGATTATGAAACAAGATAAAAGTTGAAGAAGAGAGTTTTAGGTGCTGAAAAACAGGACAGCAGTGAAATGAAAAAGGTGGTCCTTAACATAGCAAACAAATATTTTATGTCAACAAAAACAAGGCCTAACTCTCAGCTCGGGCCCCTCACATATTCCCCCTGGGAGTGCTAATTCCCATACATACAATAATTGTATCCCCTGAGGGGGATTAAACTAACATAAAAAGATTTCAAACTAACCACAGAATACTATTAAATCCATTCCTCACTGGGTTTATGTACATAGAAACAGAACTCGTACAAGCATACACAAACTAGAAGACATCAGTGTAGACATTACAATGAGACTCGCGTTATTTCAACACTGACGAGAGAAAGTGGGCTGGTACTCACAAATTATCTGTGCCACAACTTCGGCTCCACAGCCAAGGTCCCGAGCCATTTTCAAGTTTTCTACCACGGTTGAAATAAGTGCAATAGAAATCCATGCCAGATTCTCTCCATTCGGTAATTTCCAATTTCCTTTGCTTTATTTCCTGCAAAAGTATTTTCAGCAAGTCCATGCTGAAAATGAGTACAAATCAAATGTATAAATCTGCACGTTTACTCGAGGCGGTAAAACAGCCAGAAGTCGTTTTTGTGTGGTAGTCAAATCGAGCATTTGATTGATTGATTGATTACAAGAAAGTTTTAGCCTCCCTTTCCCATGACAAAGATGTTCAAAGAGAGGAAGGATGAAGGCACCATTTTGTATGGAGTTGATAGAACGCGTAATCTATACTCGAGGGGCATGGAAACAGTAACCTAAGAAAGAAGTTCATGAAACAAGAAAAAGTTGAAGAAAGTAGTAGGTGCTGAAAAACAGGACAGCAGTGAACCGAAGGAAAGATGGTCCTTAACTTTACAAAAAACATTTCATTTCAACAAAAAGAAGGCATAACTGATTCTGAGCTCAGGCCCTCATATTTTCCCCCTGAGAGCGCTAATTCCCATAGATGAAATAGATGTATCTCCCTGAGGAAGAAAGCGGAGAGAAAAGGAAATAAATTATGAAGAGCAGAAAATGGGAATCAATGCAAACGGTGCGTTCCCAAACAGAATATCCCGTGAATGAAAACAGCAATTTGAGGAGTAGTAGTAGTAGTAATAGTAGTAGTAGTAGTAGTAACATGGGCTGGCTAGCGCTTCAGTTACTTAACTACATTGCACCGAAGGTCACATAATTTAATAAGTATCAGACTTTTCCAATTTACCACAAAAGATGAACATCAATATTATTTGAACATTTAAATTATATAAACACCAACATCATAATTACAACTCAAGATTATATTTGTCTACCAATTTAAATTTTGTACATACTACAGTACATTCGATCGCACTGGGCAGCCAAACTCCGTAGGGGGCTTCAGCTGCCCCCCATTTATGGCCGGACGCCTTCCCCACCCTGAAACCCCCGAGGTACCAACGCAGCGCACCCGGCCATATTGTAGTTTCCTCATCTACAATCTTCCAATTCGATACCACGCCTGGCTATGGTGCGTTACTGCGTGGCTTCCTGTTAAATCTCAGAATATAGCTTTCACCTCTCCAGGAACAGCTACAGCGCTGCTGCGTCAAGGCCTGAGCGACGAAGATTTGGGAAACGAACATTGCGAGCAGCAGCGTATCTTGGGCATCCAGCAAGAAAACGTTCGACAGCCAGGGGAACATGGGGCACTGAGTGTTCGCATTGCGGCGGCGGATGTCGCTCCATAAGGCGGCCGTGCGTTGTGCGAGTATGGCCGATACGGAGGCGGCAGATTATCACCTCCATCCGACGGGCACAGCAGCTATATGATGACCACTCTCGAACAGTGGGCTCATTGTTTCTTAATTTATTGTTAGTTGTGTTTATCCAGTTTCGCTGCCACAAATCCTTCACTGCCGCCTTGATGTGAGGATAATAATCACGGATGGGACCATCAAATTCAATGTTTTCTCACTTGACCCAGCAGCTTGCTTAGCTTCCTGGTCTGCCCTCTTATTGCCGGATATCCCCACATGCTCGGGCGCCCAGCATACCTCGACACTCTTCTGTTCATTTACTAACTGTGACAGCTTTGCGACGATATCCGCAATAATGAGGTGTGTACTGTTGTACATTTGAGCAGCATCTATTACACTTTTCGAGTCTACGATGATGGTGAAAGAGTGATATGTGTGCTCCTCAATCTGCTGTGGCGCTTCCATCACACCGTGTTTCTGAAAGCTCCGTGTTTCTGATGGCCATGTTTCTGATATTATTTCAAGTTAAGAAGCAAAGGAAACAAAAGACAACGAAGAGAAAGCAAAAAAGCATTACAACCGAAAGAAGCAAATGGAACACAAAAGATCAAAATTTGTCATGAACAAAATTTGACTGAGCAAGAATCAAATCGGATTTACCAAGTACAAAATTAAACTTATCACAAACGAAGTTTAAATTATCACAAACGAAATTTAGTCCGTTGTAAAATAAAGCTGATTTGTCTCAAATGAGCTTGAAATTGTTATGCATGTATTTTGATTCACCATATTCTACAATCTCAAAAATTCGTTTTTTTTGAGGATTTAATATTTCTCATTACACTTGAATGAGAAGTGCACATCACAAAACATAACGCGTTAATTCATTTTTGTTATTCTGGAGATAGCCAAAAGAAATAAATGTATATATACAAGGTACCCAAGAAAGTCCTGTCCGTTTTTTGATTAGCCATTAAATGAAGTTGAAACACATAAGCAATGAAAGTAGAAATTGTTTTCAGAGAGCAACATCGGACATAAAACCATGCGCACCGCGATTGGCTATAAGTTATATAAGCCGGATAGCAGTCAATAAGCGTTTGAGGATAGCGCTGTGAATGAACGTACTGCAAGGCGATGGTTTCTAAATTTCCGGGAGATTTGTCCCTTCGAAAGGAGCCTCGCAGTGGACGACCATATGTCTTGAATGAGAGTCCTGAAAGGAGCCATTGTACAGGACAGTATTCTAACGTGTGGTCAACTTACAAGACAGTTCAACGTTTCCGACGAAACAGATAGACTTCCCTAGCACCGCCTAGGTAAGACGACGTACAAACTGAGCAAGTGGGTTCTGCACACGCTGTTGGAGGTTCACAAAAGACAACGAGTGGCAGCTTGCGTATCGATGCTTTCTCGACACTGTACAACAACCTCAAAAAACCGCAAGATCATCTATTCACTAGGGTTGAGCGTTTTTTCAATTTTTTTCAATCTGATAACGCTATGGTGCGGAAAATTTGTGAATCCCTATAAAAATGTGTGCAAAATATTAACCCTCTAAGTCGATAGCCCCCTTTTCGCACGGTCAGGCTGGGGATGCTTTAAGTTCCACTAGGTTGAGTTAGGAAGGCTTTGGCTTCACTACGTTGGGTTGGGAAAGCCTAGGTTCCACTAGGTTAGGTTAGAGTTAGGTTTCCACTAGGTTACCTTGGAGTGGCTTGGGTTCTAATAGGTTAGGTTGGGAAAACCTGTTTTCGAATAGGTCAAGATGGAGGCTCTTGTTCCTTTAGGTCAAGTGAGGAAGGCTTTGGTACCACAAGGTTTGGTTTGGGAGGCTTAACTTCCACTAGTTTAGTTTGTGGATGCTTAGATTCCACCATGTTAAACTGGTGAAGCTATGTCTCCACAAGGTGAGTTTGGAGAGGCTTAAGTTCCTAAGTCTCCAAAAGCTAACCTAATGGAACCTAAGCCTCCCCAACCAAAATTTGTGAAACCAAAGCCTCCCCAACCAAAATTTGTGGAACCAAAGCGTCCCCAACCAAAATTTGTGGAACCAAAACCTCCCCAACCAAAATTTGTGGAACCAAAGCCTCCCCCAACCAAAACCTAGTGAAACTTATGCCTCCCCAATCCAACTTAGAGAAACATAAGCCTCCCCAATCCAACTTAGAGAAACATAAGCCTCCCCAACCCAACCTAGAGAAACATAAGCCTCCCTAACCCAACCTATAGAAATATAAGCCTCCCCAACCCAACCTAGAGAAACATAAGCCTCCCTAACCTAACCTAGAGAAACATAAGCCTCCCCAACCTAACCTAGCGGAGACTAAACCTCCCTAACCTAACCTAGCGGAGACTAAGCCTCCCCAACTTAACCTAGCAGAAACTGGACCTCCACAACCTAACCTAGCGGAAACTAAACCTCCCTAACCTAACCTAGCGGAAACTAAACCTACCTAACCTAACTTAGCGGAAACTAAACCTCCCCAACCTAACATAGCGGAAACTAAACTTCCCCAAGCTAACATGGCGGAAACTAAACATCAACAGTCTAACCTAGGGGAAAATTAACCTCCCCAACTTAACCTAGCGGAAACTAAACCTCTTCAACCTAACCTAGCGGAAACTAAACCTCCCCAACCTAACCTAGCGGAAACTAAACCTCCCCAACCTAACCTAGCGGAAACTAAACCTCCCCAACCTAACATAGCGGGACCTAAGCATCCCCAGCCTGACCTAAGAAAACGTGACGGAACACGTCCTATTTTTTAAATAATTATTATGACACTCTAAAATACTAACCGGCCTGTGAAGATGAAATCAGAGGGCTTAAATACGTGGCATGATCGTTAACGACACATTTTCCCATCATTTGCTGAGTATAGTGGTTTTATTCCCTTTGAAATTTTAAATTTCAACAAAAATAGGAGTAGAAAAACTCCAATTTACCCTATTTTGACTATTTTGGGATGCTGGCGGCATATGAATCGGATCGACCTGAAATAAAAAATTTGATAAAGTAACATATTTTGACACTCTTTTATTGCTAGAGCAAAGGATATTATATAATATTATAATGGAAAATTTTTTCAATGTTTTTTTGACTATTTTTCAAAATTTTAGCACCTCGACGGCACGTGGAGATATCGACTTGAAGGGCTAATATTTTGCACATATTATTTTGATGGGGATTCACCTCTCCGCACTACAGCGTTCCCAGAAAATTTTGAAAAAATGCTCCACCCTATTATGCACCCACGCACGAGTATGCTTTGTGTCTGGTGGATAGGTCGTCAAGTAGTTCATTATGAGCTGCTACCAGCTGGCCTAACAGTCACTGGATAGCTGCAGTATACTCCCAGCAATTGAAACGTGTACAACACACAGTGCGCCTCAAGGAGACAGCACTGCTGAATCGCCCAGGCGGGCTTTTCCTCCATGATAACGCTTGGCCTCATATCGAGTGAGTGGTCAGGGATACCAAATAGCAACTTGGGCGGGAGACTTTGTGCCATCCACCTTATTCACCTGACCTCGCGCCATCCGATTAACGCCTCTTCCACTACGTGGATGATCATCTTCGTAAGAAATCCTTCACCAATGAAGGAGATTTTCACCAAGCCTGCACGGAATTTTCTGAGTTCAAAAACCCCCAAGTTTTATTGCTAGGGGTTTGAAAAGCTGTAGACACGTTGAATGTGCTGGACCCCGATGGCGATTACTTAGAAGACTAAATATAAGTAACACACAGTGTGAAGCGTTTTCTCATTTTTCCATAAAAATGGTTAAAACTTTTTTGGTTACCTTAAGCAAGATGAAACAGATGTTCACATTACAGGAAAGTGTGAAAGAAAGTCATGCAAAATTGAGTACAATAAAATATCCATTAACGACTAAAGAACATTTAAGACCTATGGAGCAGGGAAAGATTGGAAGCAAGCCGCGGATACATTAGCAGCTAACATTAGAACGTGTTTGTGCCGGAGCATCAGAGGCTGTGAAAAAATCGAAGTTGGTAAACTGAATTCAAAAGATGGAAGTTGGGAGACCAACAAGGTATGTCTGCATCTTCGTAGTCCCGGAATACTTTCTGGAGTTTAAGCGTGACCAAGAGCGTAGTTAATGACGACCGTTGTAGTTCAACCCCTTGAGCACGTGACGTCTCAATTACTTCTCTGATCCATGCTTGGCAACTTGTGAATTAAACCACCCACGTCTTAACATGAATAGCACAATTTTGGTGCTCGTAGTCGCTCCAATGCAACAGAAATTGCAACCTTTGCATGGGGGTACTAACGTGAACACACATGAACCAATACGCGTCAGTTCTTATCTGTGAGTGCGCAGGTCAAAATTAGTTTAGCACATCCATACTGAGGTTCGACACTGTGCTCGAGCTTCAAGAAGTCTTTCTTCGTATAGACTGCGTTTCAACTTACTCTCGAGGACGTTCATGCTTTGGATAATCGGATAGACTTTCTTCACCGAAAACAATCGAGGATCTGACCAGTTGTCCAGTGCATTGATGGGTTTTCAAAAGTCTTAACTCG
The DNA here is from genome assembly GCA_030386875.1 of Morinoia aosen. NCBI lineage: Eukaryota > Metazoa > Arthropoda > Malacostraca > Amphipoda > Talitridae > Morinoia > Morinoia aosen. Next base: position 14,713,486 of record CM059569.1, on the reverse strand, counting down.
CAATCAACATGGTCATAATGTAGCAAAAAGTTACAGATGGGTTACTTTGTACATGATGAGGGCTTCAATAACGCCTGGCGTTCTCTCCTCAGGTGACCTGCCTTTCATTAATGGCAACTTTTGGCTATTCTACAGCCAATGGTACACCGTCTCAAACACGTCCTGATGTTGACACGTAATGTCTTCGCCATTGATTCTCCCTTCTCTCCCTGCTCCGTAGGTCTCAAATATTCTTCTTGCGTCGTCAACGGCAATTTCATTTTGCATGACCTTCCTTCCAACTAGAAAATATGGAAACCTGTTCCATTTTGTACATACATTTCTTTTAGTTGCTTCCAGAATAAAAGAATAAGTTACGCGCAATACGTCGTGATGTGCACATCTCAGTGGAGTATAATAAGATGAACAAGTCCTCCAAAAAACAAAACTTATGTTATTTTTGAACATGGCAAATCAAAATACATGCGCGACAATGCCAAGTTCATTTGAGACGAATCAAATTTTATTTTCCAACAAGCTAAATTTCGCTGGTGCCAAGTTAAATCTCTGTTGAGACAAGTTAAATTGTAATCCCGACAAATAAAGTTTCATTATGGAAAATTCAAATTTCGCTTGTGCCAAATTCGACTTTGTTTGTGAAAAATCGATCTGTAAACGAAATTGATTGTCTATTTAAGCTGAAGTAAACCAACAGCATCTCTCCAGAGGGCGCCGGTTACTATAGCATTCACAAATTTTACTAGCCAATGCCTATTCCATTGGTGGGCTAACTACGGCCCGCGGTAATCACATACGACCCGGTGGTAGATTTATTAAAGCATGCCGCACACTGTCTCAGAATCGACGCGTCAGATCGGAAACGAAATGTCTGAAAGAAATCGAAAACGAACATTTGTACCTGACAACGATCACTGCTTCAGACCAGAACCAAAGCAAAGCTTCAGATCGGAACCGAACTGCCTCAGAATTCTTTGAAAGATATTTTTTCCGAAGGTTCTGAAGCGTCTGACGGGCTGCGCATGCGCAGAACGGCTGCTGCGGGTGTGTTTGAGGAAGTTGCCGAGGAGTTCCTTCTATATGCGATGGTAGTTTATAAAAATTTTCATTGCTCATGCAAAAATATTAGAAGAATTTATTACCCCTTTCTTCCTCTCTTGAACCGCATATATCGTGCACCCACTTTATTTTTTGCTCCTTTTTCTGCTTTCTTCCCCCTCAGGGGATACAACTATTGCATCCATGGGAATTAGCGCTCCCTGGGGGACTATGTGAGGGCCCGAGCTAAAGGTTAGGTAGGCTTTTTTTTTGTTAAAATAGAATAGGTTTTTGTTTTGTTATGGACCATCTTTTTTCGGTTCACTACTGTCCTTTTTTCAGCACCTACTACTTTCTTCTTTAATTTTTTCTTGTTTCATGATCTTCTTTCTTAGCTTACTGTTTCTATGCACTTGGTGCATAGATTTCGCGTTCCCTCAACTCCATACCAAATGGTGACTTCATCTTTCCTCTCTTGGAACATCTTTATCGTGGTTATGGGAGGCTAAAACTTATAATTATAATGATAATAATAGTAATAATAATTGTTCTTTCTTCTCCTCTTCAGCTTTTAGTGCTAAACAAAGCACTAATACTTCTTCATCACTGCTGAGCGGTGAGTCGCTCATCTCATGTAAATGGAATTAAGGTAATGCTTTAATAATTTTCTATGGTTTTGAAGAACGCAAAGCACGATTTTCTTCTGCCAATGCTAACTGAAGCCTGGCTATGTCGGTTCCGTTCTGATGGCTTCTGCGCCAGTGTGCGAGCTGAGCGTCGTTTCTGTTCTGTTCTGTTCTGAGGCTTCGGAAGCTTCGGCGGCGGTTCCGTTCTGAAGCAGTGTGCGACAAGCCCGCCAAGCGCCACTGAATGGCTGCGCCGCGGTCACCGGCGGGGCTCATCGCTGTCAAGTAGGACTTAGCCTGTGACGCCATGTGTATGCATCGGGTGCTGGCCACGCACGTTCGTCAATTTCTCAAAGTCACGTGGCCCCTGAGTCAAAAAGTATACCCAAGCCTCGCCCACCTCATGCGTCTTGAGGGATTACTGTATGTTAGCATAATTCGAGAGTCGAGTACGGGCTGGATAATGGCAGAAGTGCAAAAGAACTTCTATTCTTGTGTATTGATCTTGACAACACAATGCGGATCTGAACTAAACGACGAAATTCACTAAAAGTTGTACATAGATATCTATTTATGTACCTCAAATTGTAGCAGAAATCGGCGAAAAGCGTTGCCAGTACAATAACCGAAAACGCTGACGCAAGCGTGTATCTAGATGAACAGCAGAAACCTACCAAAATACGAATTTCTGTAGCAAAGTTGCTGTTATCCAATGACCTCAGATATCGGTTTGAACACTTTCCTGAATAGAGTAGATACCATATGCACGTCAAGTATGTATCCCAAAATGTATCGACACAGCAAAAGCTGATATCATTGCTCATTAATAGCTCTGTTTTGAAATTATTTGTGAAAACTAGCGCTACGTACACGAACATTGCGCGAGTATGCAGCCGTTCGCCACACATTTCCTTTATGTTAACCCAGATGATGAATGTAACCGAATTTGAGTTTCATTCATGTTCTCGTCTAATACGTTGAGAGGCAGAGACGTAACATTGCGAAGTGGGCCCTTCAATCTAACAAGATTTTCTACAACAATTGACAGAAATAGAACATTCAGGACAGGAAGTCACAAATCGACTAATCAACCCAGTCGTCAAAGCAGGGAAAGAATAACTACAGAACGTATCTAATCATCTTCCTACAGCCTACAGAAGTGGGAACCATGTTAGTCGAATGTGCCACACGGAGCTCAAGCATACCTAATCAAAGCTCGGCAGCTCCAAACTCTAGAGAGTCTCATATAAAAATTGTCATCTCATCAATTGCACATATCATTACGCACGAAAAATACAGAATAAAAGAACTCGATTGTGGAAGATCTTTCCATGAAACAAATATTAGATAGGCTCCATCATTTAGTTCATCTCCGAGGATAGCAAACAATTGGGGGGGGGCTAACTCACCCTTACAACGGAGTTTACAAACATGACTGCGGTCTACCCTCTCTGATCCCCACGTAAGAAACATTCGACCACATCAGTTCCATCACAAGACCACAATAATTGTTACTCACTTCCAAGCGGTGAGAAGAAGATACAAATACGCAGATCCTTCAAATTGGTTGACGTCTAAGAATCTGAAGTACGCAGAGAGAAACCTGCAAAAAATTTACAGATATATACTTTCTCAAAATAGGTCAGGCAAACGCTGAGAAATGATCGGCTCTGATATTTGAGACCAATCAAGTTAATAGTATGAACCTCGTATTTCCGAAAAAATTTCCGAAGTAAACTAATTTATGCTCCCTCCAGTTTCAAATTTTCCAAAGCCCACTATAACACAGCCTTTATAAAATGCTTCTATACAAGATAATTGATGTTTAGAATGGCTTGCAAGAATGAAATATGGCCTTAGAATATCACATCGCCAACAACAATTTGGATTAGCCAGATACAGAGCACATCATCTGTACACGAGTGTGAAGATTATTCGACCTCTTTACCTTTCAAATTCAAGTCCACAAAGTTTGACAACACTTGAATCCTGAACTAAATTTTACTATGGGCTTACGGATCTTACCTTCTATAATTTTGTAGAGTAATATTCTTCGACACATCCATGAGTGTCTCCGGGAGGTAATGTATGAATTCCTGTCTAAGGCCCGGCTTCAGTTCCGATAGAAGGTAGAGTAAGACTTCAAAGAAGCCAGTCGCCGCTGCCTCTAGTATTACTCCACAATTCATCTCTGGACCACTAAATAAAAATAAAACGCCCATAAGGAAGCTACATAATGTAGCACTTATTGGACGGTAACCAACCAGCGGCAGGGCAACAGAATACGAAGGAAGAAGACATAGCATCTGCTTACGCTGATACGGTCAAACTCAATATTCATCTTCCTAATTCCAAATTCACTACCAAAGTTATGTTAATGACTTCAGTCGTTTATGTAAAATTTCGTAATTCGTAGCAAATTCAGACAATTATATCTTGCTAAATGTTCAAAGACGTATCAACACGTGTTTGCATCATTTACATCAACGACATTTGATACGTGCATAGCAAATACTAAATAAAAATATCCCCCATTAAATAATTGATGAGACCGACAAAAGCAGAGCGAGCAGCCACAGGCACAGAGCGAGCAACCACAGGCCCAGAGCGAGCAGCCACAGGCCCAGAGCGAGCAGCCACAGGCCCAGAGCGAGCAGCCACAGGCCCAGAGCGAGCAGCCACAGGCCCAGAGCGAGCAGCCACAGGCCCAGAGCGAGCAGCCACAGGCCCAGAGCGAGCAGCCACAGGCCCAGAGCGAGCAGCCACAGGCTCAGAGCGAGCAGCCACAGGTACAGAGCGAGCAGCCACAGGTACAGATCGAGCAGCCACAGGCACAGAGCGAGCAGCCACAGGCACAGAGCGAGCAGCCACAGGCACAGAGCAAGCAGCCACAGGCACAGAGCGAGCAGCCACAGGCACAGAGCAAGCAGCCACAGGCACAAAGCGAGCAGCCACAGGCACAGAGCGAGCAGCCACAGGTACAGAGCGAGCAGGCACAGAGCGAGCAGCCACAGGCACAGAGCGAGCAGCCACAGGCACAGAGCGAGCAGCCACAGGCACAGAGCGAGCAGCCACAGGCACAGAGCGAGCAGCCACAGGCACAGATCGAGCAGCCACAGGCACAGAGCGAGCAGCCACAGGCACAGAGCGAGCAGCCACAGGCACAGAGCGAGCAGCCACAGGAACAGAGCGAGCAGCCACAGGCACAGAGCGAGCAGCCACAGGCACAGAGCGAGCAGCCACAGGCACAGAGCGAGCAGCCACAGGCACAGAGCGAGCAGCCACAGGTACAGAGCGAGCAGCCACAGGCACAGAGCGAGCCGCCAAAGGCATTAGAGAGCCACCAAAGGCATTAGAGAGCAGCCTCAGGCAGAGAGAGAGCCGCCAAAGGTATAGAGAGACACCAAAGGTATAGAAAGCCGCCAAAGGTATAGCGAGCCGCCAAAGGTATAGAGAGCCGCCAAAGGTATAGAGAGCCGCCATAGGCATAGAGAGCCGCCATAGGCATAGAGAGCCGCCTAAGGTACAGAGAGCCGCCAAAACTAAATAGATGGATGATGCATAAAAGATTTCACTTCGCAATTCGATCTTAGATCTTATGAGAGGAAGGAGAAAAACACCATTAGAATAGGCTTGAGGGAACGTGAGATCTATGCACAAGGTGCATAGAGACCGTAAGATGTTAAAGAAGTTTATGAAACAAAATACAATTTGGACAATGAAGATGTTGAAAAACAGGACAGCCGTGACCGTAAACTAAATAATCCGTAACGAAACAAAAAACTACTCTATTTTAACATAAGAAAGGCCTACCTAACCTTCAGCTCAGGACTTCACATATCCCCCTTGGAGTACTCATTCCATAGATACTATAGTTGTATTCCTCAGGAGATTAGATTAATCGTTAGTTTTAGCAGCCGTACCCAGCAACAGATGCGATCCAAAGAGAGGAAGGTGGAAGGCACCATTTAGTCTGGAGTTAAGGAAACGAGGAATCTACGCAGAAAGGCATAGAAACAGTAAGTTGTGAAAGAAGATCATGAAACAAGACCAAAGTTGAAGAGGAAAGTAGTAGGTGTTGAAGAACAGGACAGCAGTGAACCGAAAAAAGGTCGTCCGTAACATAACAAAAGATTTTATTTCAACAAAAAGAAGTCCTACCTAACTCACAGCTCGGGCCCTCACATTGCCCCCCCCCTGGGAGCGCAAGTTCCCATAGATACAATAATTGTATCCCCCTGAGGGGAATCCTCCAGGAGATTGCACTAGGAAAGCCACTGAAATTGTTGCCTTGTTCCCCTCCACAAAGCAAGGGGAACAACATGAAACCTGATATAAGAACTACTTAAGGTATTCGCACATTGCTTAACATGACAAACTATATACTGTAAATATACCAAAGTAAAAGATACAATTCATCCTAATATAAATGTGGCAGGAACATTAAGGCCTGTTTACAAGATCATTGAGTGCACGCGTGAGCACTGAGCAGTGAAGAGAGGCGCAAGCCCCGTCCACCTGCTTTCGCTTCTAGCTGATTTATTTGCTCAATGACAGTGCGTCTGTAATGACACTGACAAGCTCTGGCCAGCACCATGAAAACTAGCATAGTCCGCATTGTCAATGAGCAGTAAATGCGCCCAAAGCGGGAGCAACTGGGCGGGGCTTACGCCTCTTCTCACCGCTCACGCGCGCACTCAATGATCGTATAAACAGGCCTTTAGACTCATCTGGCAAGAATTTTTCTCAGAACTCATGCACATTTCAAGGATGATCACAATACAAAATTAGGGAAAGCCTGCACTTGAACGTATTTTGCAACAGGTTTTTATTGCAGTAGAATGTTTCTGCTCCCCAAGTCCCTCTTGAATATGTTTTCAATGAGATTATGGTTAAAGGGCAACAAAACCGAGAGGAAGTATACCTCTACATACAAATCCTCCGCATACATGAAAATAAAATATTAAATCAACCTTACAAAAAATTCAACCTATATTGGCCAACAATAGTTTATGAATTACCTAGGAAATGAGAAATAACAGTATTTCTATAAATGATTTTGCTTGTACAAATACGAACATTTAAGTCGATTGGCTCAAGCTAATAAAAATCCAACAACCATCCGCAAACAAAAAACACCTAAGTTGTCTTTGATCGTAAAAGTAATCAAAAAATACTATCAACATGACATTTAGAACCAAATCTTGGCTTAGTTCCACCCAAGTATAACCCCAATTAGCTCAATAAGACTGTTTCACGCAGACCACAACATACGAGTGGTACGGCAGGATCATCTTGCACAGATTTAGCATAGACTCTTCACTCCTTCCCTCGTAGTCGGCGCGCAGAACTTGGCCCAGGAGATTGGGACAGTAACAGCCTAAGTTAAGGAGGCGTTGCACAAGGTGTGGTTTTTCCTGTTGAACGTGTACATCACAATATAATACAGTTTTCAGACAGCAGCCATGGAATGTTAGTTCCCCTCACGCGACCAACCTTTTACGAATTTCTGTTCATAATTTTAATATTTCTAAGCATGAATGCACAGCTCACTTGACGTTTTGTATCTAGGGAAAACACTGCAAATATTCTGACCAAATTCAATACATTGATACCGTCGGTCGCAATGAAGCCAACATAAATCGATAAGATGACAAGAGCACTCACGCTTACCCAACATAAACCGATGGGATGACAAGAGCATTCACGCTTGCATGGGTCAGCTCCAGCATCCATCAAAATTTCTGCCAATCGCCACTGCCGTTTTTGCAACGCTGTATCCAAGAAATATGCGTCACACAATCGCTTATGACAAACCATAAATTGAAATGGGATGAAAAGAATTTTGCTTCAATCACTCTAGCAATGAACGAACATTTCAAAAACGGTTCCCAGAATCTTTACTACCACACAGGCTAACGATTCACAGCTTGCGGCTTTGGGGAATGTTTCCATGCGCCCATAACTCATTGGTATGAACATGAACTCTAGTATCTTCACATAATTAGGAACATAGCACAAAATTCTACTACGGTCTCTAAAATATACACTCAAGTTCAAATAGTCCCATCAACACATGAAGAGAACAAATTTTTGAATGCAGGGCCACAAACACTCTGAATGGAAGAGTTCCATTCTAAAATATTCTATTGACGGTCTCTTAGAACACATTAAAAGCTCAAGGTCTATAAATGTAAAATTATAAATCATACAGCGTACCTTAGACGATATCACTGGTAAACATAAAAATTTTTCCTTCGTGGAATTTAAGAACAGTGTTAGAATAATTTGAAGTGCTCAATTCAAATCTGATCTCATATTTTCTCTATCACACCTTATTTTTGCATAATAGCTATATCTCCAATTTTATTGAATTTCAAGCAAAATTGTTGCTTCCATCAGTATTATAGGGAAAGAGCAGAATTATACGATTTAGTTGGATTTTTTGACCAATTTAATTTACAGTTTTTTAATGAACTAGATAATTTCTTCGTTTTCTTTCAACATGTAGTTTATTAGTTTATTAGTTAGTTTAAGCCTCCCTATCCTCAACAATGAGATGTAAAGAGAGGAAGGAAGAAGGCACCATTTAGTATGGAGCTAAGGGAACGTGGAATCTATGCAGAAAGGGCACAGAAACAGAAAGCTAAGAAAGAAGTTCATGAAACAAGAAAAAGTTGAAGAAGAAAGTAGTAGGCGGTGAAAAACAGGACAGCAGTGAACCGAAAAAAGATGGTCCGTAACACAACACAACCTATTCTATTTTAACAAAAAGAAAGCCTACCTAACCTTTAGCTCGAGCCCTCACATTGTCCCCCTGGGAGCGCTAGTTCCCATAGATACAATAATTGTATCCCCCTGAGGGGTTTCAACATGTATAAGATTCCTATTTTTAATGATACGATAGTAAACAAACGGATTTCAACTTACACAACACTCGTCTTTACGCAGTTTTTATTACTGAATTTCAGACAGAAATCATTTTTTTCTTTTTTATCCTCCTGTTATTTTGTAAAACACTTCATAAGACGTGGGATCATGGTCTCATGGAAAGAATATGCTGAACTTAAGTTTTTAGTGGCGATGGTTTGAAGAAAACTGAGCTATCATTACGATGACAGCTTTTTCTTTCCTGTCAACGTTAAAAGTTTCCATGAAAAAAACAGCAATTTGCAATACCCAAGTCCCCATCAACTATTCAATCAATTGTACACAGTGAAAAAATATCCAAACCAATATTTACTGAGCTCCCAGAAATTTATGATGCAGATCTCCGCTCACCTGCTCTCGGTTATGAATAAGCACAACAAATATTTTTCAGCCATATGATGAAGACTGAGACCAACCAACTCAATTTACTGTCTGCTTTGAATGATTTGTTTAGAGAGCTATATCAACCAAAATAAGTCAGCTGTACTGATGGCTAGCAGACTGCAAGAAAGCCGTTTGCAGAAATAAGCACAAGTATCTTACTTTTATCGCAACAGGGAAGCAGAACTGAGCAAGTGTTTTCATTTAGATTGCCAGCTTGTCTATTGAACTGATGTAGAAGGGCTACTTCTCTTAATGGGACTTCCAGCATTTGATTCAAGGAATTGGAGGCTTTTTATTGTCAGTTCCAAAAAAGTTTGAAATGTGTTCTGCAACCTAATGCAAATAATTATGGCAATGTACCAAAGGTCATTCTGTAAAACTTGAGGAACAGTATAATGTTAAGATTGTTGTAGGGAGGTCGCAATATTATGCACATGAGTGGTTACTTATCAAGTTTAAAATGTGTGGCGTCTGCCGCTGCGAGAGGGCGCTACGAATGTGTACGCACCGGCTGAGTGAGACAGCCATCTCGCTGGCGGTCGGCAGACGGCTCCCAGCGTGGTGGCAGTGCGATAACAGTAGCGGTAAAGTGAGGACGAACTTTACATTCTTGGCATTAGAAGTGAGTCTTTATGTATACAGTGAGGCAGCGATGGAGACGGGGCATTTTGCCTGTGTCTGTCTCACGGCAGCTCCGTCTGGGAGGGTAGCTGGGCCCACGGTTGATGGGTCGGGTTTCTTTGCGGAGAAACAATCACGGCCACGCGTCCTCCTCAATGGAAACCAGGTAGGACGGGTTTACCGAGGGTCTCCGAGGGAGGTGACGGTGCCCCTTTGGAGAGAGGGACCTTGAGCGGCGCAGGTGTGTCGCTGAGGAGAGGCGATCTGGGATAGACCGGAGCGATTGGTCTTACGACTTGGAGTCATTTGCCAGTCGTTCGTGCCCTGTTGAATGGGCATTGTTCTTGGGGTCTGGTAGACTACGGGAGTGAGCGGACGGTGGTTTTTCCGCGGGTGGTTGTGAGCCAACGTCTCCGACCGGAGCGGCTGTTGCTAATGGCGGACGGCAGGACTTCCTGTGAGGCGAAGCACTGTCGTGTGGTAGTCGGGCTGCAGGAGTAGTAGTAGTAGTAGTAGTAGTAACATGGGTTTGCTAGCGCTTCAGTTATTCAAACTATATCGCACCGAAGGTCACATAATTTAATTCGTATCAGACTCTTCTAAATAATTACACAAGATAAACATCAATATTATTAGAAACATCAGAATTATATGAGCATCATGGTCATAATTACGACTCAAAATTACAAGTGTCTCCCCATTAAAATTTGTACACAACGCAGTACATTCGAACGCACTGAGCAGCCAAACCCCGTAGGGGGTTTCAGCTGCCCACCCATTTATGGCCGGACGCCTTACCCACGCTGAAACCCCCGAGGTATCAACGCAGCGCGTCCGGCCATATTACGGTTTCTTCATCCTCAAAACTTCCAAGGCGAAAATCACGTCTGGCTATAACGCCTTACAGCGTGGCTTCCCGTTAACTCTCTTGAAGTAGTACAACAAGGAGTACATACGTTTCCAAGCGCGTGAAAGTATGGACAACAAAAACAAAAACGATACGGATGATGAAGTATGACCTTCGATCAGAATTCCGACAGCAATTTGCATCTCTCAAGAAACAACACCAGAGCATCTACATTGAAAGCTACACGTTCGATCTCCGCAAGCATCTTGGTTAGCACCTCATCCACGGCAAAAAGACGGAGGTTTGGAAAGCATACACTTCGGTCAGCTGCATATCTCGGGCACTCCGCAAGTATGTGTTTGACGGTCAGAGGAACGTGACACCGCTCGCATCGCGGCTGCGGTTGTCGCTCCATTAGATAACGGTGGGTCAGTCGAGTATGTCCGATGCGAAGACGGCAGAGCAGCACTTCCACCCGGCGGACGCGACACCTCGACGAGGGCCATTCCAGAACTGTTTCTTTAATTGTTCTCAGTTTGTTGTCCATTCTGTTGTCCCATTCCTGTTGCCACAGACGTCTTACAGCAGCCTTGATCACGGGATAGTAGTCCCGAAAGGGTACCATTTGATTTAGAGTTTCCTCATTACTATTCGCAACACGCTTCGCCTCCTGGTCTGCTCTCTCATTGCCTGACACCCCCACGTGTCCGGGCACCCAACACAATTTCACATGTTTGTGCTCACGCACAAGCTGCACCAGCATCAAGACGATCTCACCAATGAGGGGGTGAGTGCTATCATAAGCCTGAGCAGAGTCAATGACGCTTTTCGAGTCAATAAAAACAGTGAATTTATCATGCGGGTGTTCCTTGACTAGTTGAAGTGCCTCCAAGACACCATAGAGCTCCGCGGTGAAGCTCGAGGTCTCGGGTAGCAATCTTCTAGCCCTCACCATCTCTCCGGAAACAGCAGCACAACCTACAGCTATTCCCGTCTTGGAACCATCTGTGTAGATCTTAAAAGACTCCCCATGCACCTCCAGCACATGCTCCATAAAGATATGCTTGAGAAAGTTGGCTGGCATCGACTCCTTTCTTGGCATCCTGCACCCGGGGCAGAAAGTCTCCACTGGCAGGCGCCATGTTGGAGAGTTGTCAAAGAGTACCGGAAGGACTCTCGTGGGTCTCAGCTGCATAGCGGCAACCAATGTCGTGTAATCTCTAGACGAAGGTAGAAAATATGGGAAAGGTAGGTGCCGTCCAAGAGGTGCGTGTACGCTGACCCACGTAGGGGACAGAGGGAGCTGATCAAGTCGGGCAAGATACTGCAGGCTCAGCTGCACACGACGGAGCCAGAGAGGAGGTTCACCACTCTCCACATACAAACTTTCCGTCGGAGAGGTTCGGAAAGCACCAGTACAGAGTCTGATAGCTGCATTATGTACCGGATCCAGAGTTCTTAGCGCAGTTTCCCTTGCATGTTGGTAGATTATGCAGCCATAATCCAGTTTACTCCTAATTAGCGTTCGGTACAGACGAAGGAGCACTGTTTTGGTGTCACTGCGCTCGTCATGCCGGAGTTGGGGTATCTTGGCGTTGACTGTCTCTTAGGGAGTGATGTTATTGATCACATGGGGGGCGTCACCGTCAGGAAAGACCTTGACTCGAAGTATGCAGTTGACTGAAGGAAATCCTGGCCGGCTGGAAGCTGTAAGGGTCCAGCAATGGATTCGCCTGTGACAAGCTGGGAGCCGGCCTGGTGGCAGGGGCGGGGTTGGTGGATTCGAGAGGTGCGCCGGCACTGATCGAAATTAGCGACCCTGGCTTTGTTGCTAGGTCGCTGACGGTCGGTCTACCGTTAGTTGGCGGTGGTCCGAGAAACCACCCGAGGGGTTGCCGACTCGGATCGCGGAGTACGGATATACTCTGGCGCCTCGTGTGCGTGAGCGTTATGACGCGGGGATTCAGAGTTGGATCTCGAAGGGTTGGTTGAGGCGGTGGCATGGCCTCATCCATGGCATTATTCCGTTGCTGGCCGTCGTACAACCAACGAAGGACAAAGTCCGTCCGGTCATGGATTATCATGAATTGAACGGCTTTGTTGAGTCTCATACTGGTGATGACATGGTCGCTGTGTGAGACGACAAGATTCGGAAATGGCAGCAGCTGCATGGCGAGCTTAAGGTCGTTGACCTTAAGTCTGCGTACCCACAGATTCACGTTTTCGGGGATCTGTGGAGATACCAGATCGTGAAGTTTAAGGGTATGCCTAAAGATGTGTTTACACTATCATTGAGTGTGCGCGTGACCAGTGAAGAGAAGCGCAAGCCTTGCCCACTTGCTCTAGCTTCAGGCTCATTTACTTGCTCTATGACAGTGCGTCTGTACTGAAATTGACGCTCTGGCCAGCACCATGAAAACGAGCGTAGTCCGCATTTTCATTGAGCAGTAAATGAGCCTGAAACGGGAGCAAGTGGGCAGGGCTTGCGCCTCTCTACACTGCTTACGCATGCACTCAATGATCGTGCAAACAGGCCTTTAGGCTTTGACGCAATTAAGCTTCGGCGTCTCGTGTGCGCCTCGAATTATGACAGTGATTCTCGGCAATGTTCTGTCGTTGAACGACCGGGTTCGTCACGAGACGGATCACTATATCGATGATGTAGTGGTTTGTGAGTCCGTTCTCAATGCGCAGGAGCTCTAGGAGCATCTGGTGAGGTACGGACTTGTGAATCTGAGAGCCTGGATGGAGGCCGGTTGTTGGGAATTCTTTTCCAGAAAGATTCCAATGGACATCTTGAAATGTCGAAGGGGACTGCTCTTTCAGAGTTCAGTTCAGTGATGCTGGATTGATGAAGTGAGGACTGCTTTCCTTGTGTGGTCGGCTAGTCAGCTATTACCCCGTGGCGAGGTGGCTGCGTCCATGTTGCAGTTTTATGTAACGGATGGGGTGCAGCGGCACTTGGGACGACTCGGTAGACAGTTGGTAGCTTGGTAGCTGGGGAGCTGTTGGTGCGAGCTCGTCGGGAGGGCGTATCGGGGGTCAAAGCCGGTGGGACTCGATATGACGGTGGATTATTGCTGGAACTTGACAAGAGACAACCCAAAAGCTGTACATCAGCCAAGCAAAGAAAGTTCTCATACTCGTAATTGCTATTTATCATTGGTCTGTGCACTATATACATATATTTTTGTATTGTCTGTCACAGTGTTTCTGTCTCCATGTAATTTCTGTCTCCATCTAATTATGTCACTATATTTGATTTGTTGTACATGGACTTTGTAATCTAATTCCCTGTCGAAGAGCATAAAAAATGAAGTCCTAAAAATCACGTGTTTATATCATAAAACCTGCGATACATAGGCCGATGGAGTAATTTTCACCAAAAAATCTTAAATGGAAAATATTTTTTAAACCTTGCAAAATCCTAATAAGGTAGACAAAAACTGACTTCACATTCGTAATTAGCAGCCAAAACTTTATTAGACTTTGCTTTAAAACATTTTCCCAGAATTATGGTGTTAAGCAATGTGTAGTGAAACTAGCGCGCTAGTCGTCCGATTTTAAGGAAGCTGAAACTGTCAAGATGCCGGCCAGGCAAGGATTCGCTATTCAAGCTAAATAGCTAGGCCCAGGCACTAAGGTAAATTGCGCCATGGACGAGTGTATTTTAAAACGCGGTAGACGACAGATGGAACATATACAAGCTCAGGGCGTATCTTGCAGGAGCTGTCTCTCTACGCGAGATCGTAAATCTCCCACCGACTACAACACGCAGCTAAAGTACCCGAAACTAAGACAACTAAAAGAGGGCACAGGAACTTACAAGCATCAGGCAAGACGGAGAGCTTTATTATCCTGCTTGCATCCAAGTCCACTGTATGAAAGTCCTAGCACAACTAACCAGCTTCGGTCCTACGTCCGAGTGGCTGAAGCCAGGTGGACAAAGGATGGAGCTCTATCTATGTACATTACAGCGTTACCCCTGACTACATATGGACAACAACACGTGGTGAAAAATTTCACAAGTGTATTCAAACCAGATTAGATTAGATGGTAGTTCATGACTCCCTATTAGCAATAAAGGAAATCTTAAGAAAGGAAGGAGGAAGGCACCATTTAGTGTAGACTATATTGAATGTGGAATCTATGCACAAGGCACATAGAAACAGTAAGTTGTTGAAGTTTTTGAAACAAAATAAAATTTCAAGACGGATGAAGTAGGTATTGAAAAACATGACAGCACTAAACAGACAAAATACGCGGTCCTAAATGTAACAAAAAAGATTTTATTTCAATAAAAAGGCTTACCTAACTTTTAGCATGGGACCTCACAATATTTCCCTAAGAGTGGCCATTTTGATACCTACTAAGTTGCCTACCCTTCAAGGGACTCAAACAAAATTGTCTACAAATAATATACATTCATGAGATCGGTTCGATTAACTCGTGTATGCAATTTTTATAAGCTAGCTTACAATGCTCCATTTCTACATTTATTGCCCATTTAAATGTTAAAGAAACATGTCCAGTTGTGAATTGTACTTGCTGCCATAATTCAGAAACAGAGAAACACGCAAGAAAGCTTGCTACCAAACCAACACTAACATCAAGTAAACCAGAATTAATAGAAAAATTGAGGAATTGTACAACAAAGCAATTTTAAGAACCCACAAAGAACTGATCAAGTCGGGCCAATTTTGATTTAAGATTACATTAGATGTTAGCTTAAGCATCCCTGTTTGTAACAAAAAAAAATTAAGTGAGCAAGGAGGAAGGCACCATTTAAAATGGAGGTAAAGGAACGCAGAATCTAGGCCCAAGGTGCATAGAAGCAGTAAATCAAGAAAAAAGTTCATAAAACAAGATAGAAGTTGAAGAAGAAAGTAGTAGGTGCTTGACAACAGAAGAACTGAGATTCAAGAAAAAAGATGGTCCTTAACATGAAAAAGTTATTCCAACAAAAAAAGCCTTTCCAACTTTTATCTCAAGCCCTCACATTTTCGACCTATGGCTGCTAATTCCCATGGACACAATAGTTGTATCCCCCTGTGAGGAAGTCAGGGCAGTAGAAAATGGAGAATCTATGCACAAGGTGTATTCCGTCACATGACACCCACTGAATTGTGACATGTTACACATTAGGAAGGAAAATGAAGAAGAGAAAGCAAAGAAGGTATGACAAATAAAAGATGCAAATAGGCACAAATAACAGAAATCCAAAAAATTCATCTACATTTAAAGTAACCATCAGATATTTAGCAATGAAATAATTAACTAAATTTACCAATAATATTGAACTTAATTCATGCGTCACAAAAGGATTCAACTCTTCAACACGAATAAAAATATCAGGAGCATGACACTTCAGGCTAACTTTTCACTGGTTTTGTACCTATAAATCAAAAAAAGGCTTGTGCACCTCAGCATTGCTCTCTAACCCAAAACTTAATATATATATATATATATATATATATATATATATAATAAAGTCTTTCAAATTGATTGTGTACATGGGCATTCAAAAATGACAGGATTGGTATTTTCCTCAACATGTTGCCTGCAATACGACCCCTCAACAGAGAGTGCTTATGTTCCTCTAGTAGTGTAATAACCCATAATGTGTCGTTGAAAAAAATATAAAAATCTTTGAAAATAAATGGTATTCCACCAAAACGGAGAATTATGGTATTTATAAATTGCTTACTCTGAATTTTTTACTCTGAATTTGATTTGAATAGGGAACTTTAGTTTAGCCCATTGTAGTCAATGTAAATAAATTGTCCAGATGTGGCAGACAAATATATCCATTCTAATATCACCCATTATTAAAATATCTTAATGCTCACGCACTGGTTAAACTTATTACAGACATGGTCATTAGCATCCTCAAGAGCTTGAAAATCGTATTACATGGTGAATTTCTAGAACAGGTTCCATAATTTGTATCCATACATATGCATTCATGTATATCAGTATATATTTAGAATTGAGGTGATGCTTTCATGCTCCTGAACCTGCCTACTTTTACAAAATAAAGGTCAGCATTAAAATTTGCAATATCTTGCTCTGAGAAAACAAGTTAGAACACAAGATCACCAACTCATGACTCAATACTTTCTATGGCAATGGCAGTGTAGTTCCTCCAAAAAACAAATGCACGAGATTCAGCCTCGAAAGGTAGGTCGCCACATGTCACTCATAAAATGCAACATCCACGCACTACATGAAGAGGATCAGGGGAATGGAAAACTATCAGTCATCTTTCTTCAATCAACATCCCTCCATAGAAGCATCACTGGTATTTTTAATGAATGGGGAAAAAATGTCAAGCAAAAAAAAACCTTGTAAAAAATTTTGGTTTTCAACCACACAAGCAAGAAATTACTTCTACATGGTCCATTTCAAAAGGTGATTAATTGGAAACAATGATAGATTCTCAAAACTCTTTATAAAATAGCTGAGACGTCCAACTATATCACTTATCAGCATAATTTGACATTCAATATATTTGAGATCACATCTGGGAAAACTATTACCAGATGCCCAGTAATTGCTCTCTGGTTTGAAGCGCTGATACACGTGCACACAAAATTGGGGGCTCAAATTACACAACTGGCACAGCAGTCCAATGGCCTTGACAAACAGTATACCAAAGTTCAAACATGGTAACCTCTATCCAAATAACTCATTTCACTGAGCCTAGGAAAGTAGTAAGCCGATGAGCAATTCGCAGAGCTTGGAAACAGCCAATGAAAAAAGCTTCAGAATGGTAGGGACAATGTTATAACACCCAAACTAAACGACCAGCAAACAAAACATGTACTCACATGGAACTATTGAAAAACAAAGCACAACCAGCAAAGGAAATTCTATAACAAAATATAAAATAATAAGAATAACTTCAATCAGCAATGCAATGCATTGGCCACCAATGCAGGTCATCAAGAATTGAATATTTAGACAACAAAATTAATGCTCAAGCTTATTTTAGAGTACTAGAGAACCAAAAAGTTGAGCCTGACATACCACAAAATAAAGGCAGGCAAAAGCTGTGTGTGTGATTCCCCCAACACGTGTGGCGTACAGATGAATGCAATAGATTGGGGTCAGCCTTTGCCGCAAGCAGACCAAGCAGCATCTCCTAAAACAAAAAGCCAGGAAAATCAATCACCCATAATGCAATATATAAAAAGAACAATACCAAAATCAAACTTCCTGTACACCATACATAATTCAAAATGGAGTCTAAGCAAAAATCCTTCACCTTAAAGTTAGATATGTCATATTCAAGTACAGTATAAGGAAACCTTCAACTGTGATTTAGTCTATTCCACCTTAAAGCTCATCTTGTACAGATGGTACTTTAGAAAAACATTTTTGTACAAAGCAAGATAAAATATAGCAAATATATTCGTGTTCTAAAATAAAAAGACCACCATGAGTTTCTTGAACTAAAAAACTATTTCCAATACATTCAAGTTGGAAGACTGCACCAAGCTTTCAACACATTCATTTCATTTTCTTCCAGAACTCCTTTCATTCTGTAATTCATCTTTGTCTCACCTTCCATTTTCCAACTAATTATTCGGTCCTACTGATAACTTCAACTCAAATAAAACATTTCACAGACATGAAAATATTACTACCATTACTTATTAACTGAATGAAATATGACAGATAGGATGGTTCTTCCTAATGTTGTCAATTTCTACCAATGTTGCACAAACAACGCTTATGAAGAAGTATAAGTCAAGTTCCTTGTACTTCGAGGAATTTTTCCTAAAAAAATCTAGGGATAAAATTCTAGTCCTTTCCAAATTATTTCATTTAGCAATAGCAGCATACCTCAGTTAAAGCCAAGTCGTGGTTGCTCCGTAAAAGGAGCATGATCAGAGTTAGATGGTCGGGGGTAGTAAATTTATTCACACTCTCCTCATCTGGAACAAGATAAAAGCATGCATTATTTACCTCAGCCAAAATAATCAATGACCACATAAAAATTCCTATCGATGTGTTGGAAGTAAAAAATATTATGCATTGGCTATGACACACACTGAATGCAGTGTTTCATCAATAGAAAAAAGTAATGATTCATGAATTAAAGGAAAATAAAACTGAAAAGAATGACACAAAAAATTAAATGAAAAAAGTGGTTAGATGAACTAAGCTAAACTCCTAACTTCAAGAAAGGTATCTAAAGAAAAATAGGATTTAGTCAAAGTACTCAAGGGCACTGAATTTAAAGGTGTTTTATAAGCTACCCTGTGCATGGTAAATGATGAAAGAAATTAATAAAAACCAAACAATAGTTGGAGATAGCAATAGGTGCAGAAAAAGGCGAAATAAAAGCAGACATAAATGGCGTGTAGCAAAGAATCTATTCTTTTCAACGTAATGTAGGCCCAATTAACTTTTAACTCAGGATTTTGCATCTTCATCCTGAATTCACAAATTCCCAGATATATCAGTTGCATCTCCCAAAGGGGTAAGAATAAAATTAACAGGAAGGAAGAAAAAGCTGAAGAGAAGAAATAAGAAAATTCAAAATGAGAATAAGAAAATATGAGACAAAGAAATGATAAAATTCAGTTCATGGTAAATGAATGAGAATAACTCTTTTACTGACTTGCACAATCCATTAAAAATGCCTATAATTTCTATATTTTTACACATGTTCATCTGCATGGAGCATTGTGGGGTAAGGAAGGTTCAAGTCGCTAGTGTCAAATGAGAAGTTACCTCTTAAGTACATCAGCAGTGAGAAGAAAGAACCAGTGAAAAATGCAATGGACATTTCTGCTATGTAGTTTTATCTCGATGTCAGAACAAATCGAGAATATACTCTAGACTAAAAAAATAAACAAATACAGTTGTTAAAATAATTTTTGACTCCCCTGCCACATCAAAGGTAATATTATGAGACTAAACAGATGTTATTACCCAGTATAGACTGTAGAAAACAGATGTTACTACCCAGTATAGACTGTAGAAAACAGATGTTACTACCCAGTATAGCCTGTAGAAAACACCGATTGCCAATCTAGACAATGGTGGGAGATTGCCAACCATCAAACACCAAGTTTGGAAGAAAGAGAAAATACAAAAAAAGGATAGTAAAAGAGGCATGGAAACTGAGCAGAAAAAGTGGGTAGGGTAGAAATTTCAAAGGCAACCAAATACTCCCTTCAGAGCACAAGTACTGGTAGTTTAATATAGATAAGCCCAAGCCCTATGTTCCCAGTGAAGCACTACAAAATGGTTCATGATGAATAGAACTAAACATCCATCAAGTGTGTAAGAATTTCCTTTTGAGTACTAAAACTCTGCTTTCATTATTTAGCCTTGTATTCCCCAAGCTGGCAGTCAGGAAACAAAAAATACCACAGTGATTGGTTCCTGTCTTATAATTTTCTCATTTCATTCTTTAATGATTATACTAATACTTCTGTCATATTAGACTATGTGCAATACTTCCAGGCACCCTAAATTTTGCAGGACACACAAATTTTTGGCTACATGCAACAAGGGCTAAGATTGAGGTACCCTTTGGAAAAATGATGACTAGCTTATGGAAAACAATTAAAGTTACACGAAAACTAATTCAAAGACCAATTGTATGAGATGCTATCACCTGAGAGGTAAAGGAACTTGAGAGCTTCACATGAGAGATCAAGACAAAACTGCAGGTCAAAATGATTCATTACCCATAGAAGTTACAGTGACAATATGAAACAAATTCATTCTAACAGATATGATGAACTGTAGAAAAAGATGTTACAATAAGAAACCACACATAGGAAGCAGAAAGAAGGCAACAATGGTTGCAATTCAATAAAAAAATTAGCAAGGCTAATGCAAGGAGAGCAATATAAGGAAACCAAAGCAACCAAGAGCAAAACTGACAATGTATAAATTCTGCCATGATATAGATATTTGATAACACAGGCAAAAACACAAAAAAAGTAGCAGTTAAAACAGTAGTCAACCAATGCATCTGATTGAAAAAAGGAAAAATGTAACTACTGTACCTATATTTGTAAAATTCAAGTAAAAGAAAATGCATACTACAGTACATTTCTAAATAAATAGATGCTAATAAAATGGAGATACAGCTTGTAATTACTTACCAGAGTGCACAAGAAGCTGCCGTAGAATATCAGGGTTGCCTATTTGCACTGCAAAATGGAGAAGCATATTGCTGCCTTCATTCTGCATGGACACAAGTTGAGCAATAGGAATGCGTTTCTTTTGTAGCTCCTTCAAGATTTCCTGCAATTTGAGGAGAAGATTTAACAACTACAAGCATGAGGCTAAATTCAGTTTCAGTCAGAGATTTTTATACAGATAAATTTTTCCAATGAGAGATGTAATCCACTGGCCTCCAATGCAGGTTGTCAAAAATTAAATCTCTAATGAAACTTGAAGTTAAACAGGAAAATGAGAACAATGACAAGTAAGTGTAACTCTTTTCTAATGAGCTTAGCCATCACTCAGCCAACTTTAACCGTTTGCAAATATGAAAGTCAGGTTTTGATATTGAGTAATGAGGAGTTTATATCACCATTTAGATACCACAGATATGTCTGCAAACATATCTAAACGGGTGCTGGATTTGTGAGTTTGTACGCTCATTTCAGATTTGTGCTGACTGTTTGAAGCAGATGAGGTATGTTTGATGATTTTAGAGTGACCAGCTTCAAACCTTGACACCACGTTAGTGTCAAGCCAGCTTACATGGGAGGTGTAAGCTTGTAATCTGTCTCTCTCCCTTCCCATGCAGTTCATTAAGTAATTTCACATTTGTATATTCACTGTTTTTTAGGAACAATTCTTCAACCCATTTTGAGCTAGTTTAAATAACATCAACTATGCTAACTTGGTGTCTGGTGATGCCATTCTTGTGCACGCTCTCCACCTGGCTACTATTGGCTAACTGAAGCGTGTGCCAGACTGCCAGTCTTAGTCAAGTTTGAAGTGTTGTTTGTATTGTAAGCGTCAAACTAAACTCAGTTTTGATTGTCTGCAGACATATCTGTAAGCGTGAGGGGCCTTAAGTATCAAAAATAATGTCCAATTCCTATACTACCAGGCACTTAAAGTAGAGGATATATGAACACCTTAAAGAGGATGCTTGTCACAATCACAACATAAATTACATGGTCTTTTTGGCACAAAATAAATTTGTTATTTCACATGCAATAATCCAGTCAATGTTATTACCTCCACTTTTCTTGGATCCTTGGACATAACAGCATTTTTCAAGCCATTGAACAAACAAAATTGGACTTCCAAATCCATTGTGAGCAAAAAATTTCCAAGTCTAGCTCTTGTAGATACACTTCCTTTAATGCTTTAATGACCTGAAAGAATAAATAAAAATCAACAATCTCATATTTAAGGAATCATAACGATTAAGAACTCTGCCAACAATTTTAATCACATTTTTCCAAATTGAAAAACTTTAAATGCAGGCAGCAACATAAAATTTTATTTTGTACCCATCATGGCTCTATTCAACAACATAAGGCAATGTTTGCAATACCCAAGTATCCCATCGCCTATTCCACCAGTTGCCCGGATTGAAGAAATACT
Source organism: Morinoia aosen (assembly GCA_030386875.1). NCBI lineage: Eukaryota > Metazoa > Arthropoda > Malacostraca > Amphipoda > Talitridae > Morinoia > Morinoia aosen. The sequence goes on along the minus strand of CM059569.1, from coordinate 14,691,448 downwards.
GAACCAATATTTACTGAGCTTTCAGAAATTGAAGACACAAATCTCTACTCCCCTGTAACATAAGGCACAAAGTGCTATCTTCAAGAAGGTTGGTGCACTTATTCATTCCGCTATTCTTCATTTATATAAAATAGAAAAAATCAAAACTGGCCAGTCTATTTATGGTTCAGTAGTCTCCATTTGGAATACAGGTCAATTTGCCCCAGGAGAGCATTATGTCTGTGGTTGTTCATGTGCCACAAGAAAGGATTTCAAAGCAAAGTGAAGTAAGGTAGTTTGATCCTCATTGGTTGTTAACCCCTCATTGATGGAGGGAATAATCCTCAGTAAAAAGATACATTAACTTGTGTTAAGATAGTAGGTTTAACAGGTACATGTGTACCATTTCCAGCATTCATAAATAATCCACAGAAGAAACTCTGCATACATTCCTACAATTAATGAGATAGTTAACTGAGAATGCCCAAGCATTTAAATTGACCAGTTAATAATGGACCAAATCAAAAAGTGATGGACCACAGTTTTCATTACTTTATGAATGGACTAGGAAAATTTACTTGAAAACAATCTTTTGAATGACTTACATGAGAGTATGACAGAGCATTAACCTGATCAAATAAAAAGTAAATTAAATGAAAACTTTCACGCAAACTCATGCTAGAAGTTGAAACTTTTTCCAATATTTTCATAAATTAGCATCTAGTTTGAAGGTTTTTGATTTGAAATTGCAATTAAAACCTACATACAACTTTTAGGGACATAAATCAATGAGCATATGTTTTTAACATTTTTGAAGCACAAGAAAATATAGAGTCCATTGAGGTAATGGATATTTTCATGAATGGATCTTCCAGTCTCACTTTCTAGAGCAACATTTGGTCAGTATTGATTTTATGGTTTTGATGATTTATAAAATTTCATTGTCACATTTGGGTAATAGGGAACATTTCAAGGCATTTTACATGAATGAAATTTTGCTCACAAATGTTTACTTTTCAAGATATTTAACTTTGAAGTTTTGGGAATGTCGTTTATAAAATTTAACAAACGGACACGTGAATAAGCTGAAATACAGGATTGACATAACAATAGGTGAGATTAGGTTAGGTTGCATTAGTTAAATAAACTAACCTAAACTAACATGAGTAAACCTAAAATAACTTGTTGTTCCCTCAGGGTTTATCGAGGCTTTGAGTTCGAGCTCATACAGCTTCAAGTCTTGACATTTTATTGTGTGAAGGAATACTTTCCTCACAAATTTTTACCTGTGAGCAAGGTTAGACATGTATTTTTGGTATAGAATGTCAATCACAAAACTACTGTCAATTTTCAGCTGGGCTATTTAGGAATCTGTAGGAAACCTGGGTCATTAGGGAGTTTAATGTGCTTACGGAAATTAAAAATTCTGTTCCAAAGAATCACTAAAGGAATAGATTTAAAAATGTTTTACATGAATGACATTCTGCTTGCTGATGCATTATTTTTGAGATATAACAATAATTATGTTCAGATACGAATAACATCAGAGTGATATTTTATCATGTTACACCTCCCGGGCCCCTTTGCTTTTTCTTCATGGCGCGACGTTGCTATGTCATCTTCTATGTTTCTCTACTACTGAATAATGATTTCCAGGGTCCTAGCTGATCCAACCAATAATAATAATTATAATAAAGAAAAATTGAGATTGTTTATATTTCTTTGTTCACCTTTTTTGGGAGGATGGGAATGTAGGGTTTCAAAATGCATCTCCTCCTAGGCTCCTACAGTTTTAGAGCTACAGTGATAGTTTTGGGATCATTGGATGCAAAAGGACGTGGACTTTCCACAAACAAACATAGCAATTCAAAATTCATTTTCGATCAAAAATTGGGACGTCATACAGCACGAAATTTTACGGAAGAAGGCATGCCTTGGAATTTTTCATGTTTTTCTTATTTTAAACTAAGAGTTTGATAAATGCTATGTTAGTTTTTGGAAAGTACAAGTATTTTTGCATCCTATTACACTTAAATCATTACTTTTCCTTAAAAACTGTCAGAGGAGATGCATTTTAAAAAATCTCTTTTCTGTGGGAAAAATTGTATTATTTTATAGAAGATAAATGATTTCCAGTTGAATTTCCTATCAGTATACCAAATTTCATTGTTTTAGGTTTAATAAAAAAGAAAAGCTTACTAAAACCACCCTTTTCCCTTAAAACCTAACATAAGCTAACCTAACCTCACCCATCGGTAAGTCAATACCGTATAACAGCATATTTACTCGTCCATTCCTTCACTTTTATATACGACGCTTCTATAACTTCAAAGTTGAATAATTTGCAAATTATGCATCAGCAGGCAGAATTTCATTCATGTAAAACGTTTTTAAATGTGTTCCTTTAGTGCATCTCTGGAACAGAATAATCAATTTCCGTGAGCGTATTAAACTCCATAATGACCGAAATCTGAAACATAAGAAACATCCACAACCTCACACTTCTACTAGACATTTGTGAATAGTAATAAGTTTAGCTGCTTAAGGATACCATGCTCAGGGCATCTGCAGTCCTCTCCCGATTTTTTTTTATTGCTTTAAATGAGTTTGAGATATGTCCCCGAATGTCTGTAAAAATATCAGGAACGTATCCCAGAGCTAGCGTCCCCCCCGGGAGGGGGAGAGCATCCCCCTTCCGGACCTTTTTTTTATTTTTGAACCTAGAGCACTGAAATTTGGTATACTGATTGGAAATGCAATTTAGAATCATTTATCATTTGTGACAAAACGCGATTTTCTTGAAAAGAAAATGGGAAATCACAGAAAACGACATTTTTAGGGGGTTTTCTAAATGCTTCTTCTCCTACAGTTTTTGAGCTACAGTGATGATTTTGGTATCATTGGATGCAGAATAACGTGGAGAAGCAAAAAAAAAATTCTCAAATTTTCAATTTTATTTTATTTTTTTTTATATATATATATTTCATCATTCATATTCCTCAAGGTAAACATCCCCCATCCGAATATTTTTTTTATTATTGAATTTAGAGCAATGAAATTTGGTACACTGATAGAAAATGCAATTAAGAATCATTTATCATTTATGACAAAATGCGATTTTCTTGAAAAGAAAATGGAAAATCATAGGAAACGACATTATTGGTTTTTTTTTTCTAAATGCTTCTCCTCCTACAGTTTTTGAGCTACAGTAATGATTTTGGTATCATTGGATGCAGAATAACGTGGACATTCCAAAAACTTGAATGTTTTTCCTCAAATTTCCAATATAAAAATTTAAAATATTAAAAAAAAATTAAAATCAAAATATTCTCAAGAAAATTCAAATTTATCACGTTGTAACTTAGAAACAAGAATGAATTCTGAAAAACTACCTAATACATTGTAAAGCCCTTGTTTTTCTGCATCCAATGATACCAAAATCATCACTGTAGCTTAAAAACTGTAGTAGGAGAAGCATTTTCTTTCTTAAAATCGTCGACATTGAACAATCACAATTTTCAATACATTCGTTATAATGGGGCCGAAGTTTACGCAGCTAGAGCAATGTGGTTTGCTGCATTTGGAAGTCACAGGTGTAATCTACAATTGATGGCTAGTTGATTCTCAAAAATTTTACGTGAAATTTTTTCTGTAGACTTTTTACCCTAAATTTAAACTCTGACTATAGCTTTTTCAAAAAAAATCTATAAATTTAAAATGAATTCAAATTCAAAAACCGGTCGCCAGCATTTTTGGAGCCCACGTTGTACTTACGCATGCAACTGTTGAGATCCAACTTCAGTATATATATTTATTATTATATATGAGTTGTCGCAGTCACCCATTAAATTACTTCCGTCCCGTTTTCTATGTTCATGTGATAACAGCCTTTGTAGAGCGATCGAGCTCCTTCTTCTTGTTCTCGCCGCCGTGCTCGACGGACGTACAGTACATGTAGTTCCTAGATTACCAACTGTGTTTTCTCTATACCCCACACTCATACTTATAATCGCTGCCGTACTCCATTATTCCAAGATGGAAAGAGGCCTCTCTGGTCTAACAAACTGCATTGCTCTAGCTTTCTAAATTTCGGCCCCATTATAAAGAATGTTATATATATATATTTTTTTATTTATCATGAATAACTCATTTTCTATGTCCCAATGCAAAAAAACTTATGGAAGAAAAGTTGTTGGGAATCTAGAGATCTAGTAGTCTGCAAATTTTCATAAACGTAAGTCCGATAGAAAAAAATCTACGGATGGAAAATCAAGTTTTGGCTGACCGGTGAGCATGGTTCCCTTGACATAACAATGGTGAGGATTAGGATTGGTAAATGTGTAGGAAAGGTCAGTAATCGACTTTCCACGTCTGGTGCCTAACCATAGTTAATTCGATCGAAATAAACAAGTTTTCTCCTATTCACTTCCCATCGTAAATGAGTATTTTATTAGTTATAGCGGTAAATGACTTACCGCAACTCCAGTGTTTGAAGCGGAAAGAAATTCATTGAGCCTGTGGTATGGCAACTCTGCAATGGAGTCTCGCTTCCGACGCGCTCGTCATCAAAGACGAAACTAAACCAACCGCTATAACTCGTTAAAGACTCATATACCGCAAAAAGTGTATAGAAGAAAAGTAGTTTATTTTGGGTCAATGTGAAGTTTCATGCAATCACGGAAAATAAGAATTCCGATCTTAGGAATCACTAAAGGAACCCATTTAATAACGTTTTACATGAATGACATTCTGCTCGCTGATGCTTTATTTTCGAATTATTGAACGTTGAAGTTGGCCTTCCCGCGCCAAAGGAAGCGAGCGTAATTCAATTATAAACGGAAGCTAACCCCCTATTACAAATGTAAAGAGGTTGGGTCGTGAGGGGGAGGCACAGTTCTTCTAGTGAAAATTATAAATAAAGCTTCTAACCCACCAATTTGGGTGACGACCGCAATCTTGTTTACATCGGGTCACAAAGATGGCGACCACCATATGCGCCGCCATCTTGGACTTGATGTCAACAAGATTGCGGTCATCACCTTAATGGGTGGGTTGAAAAGCTTTATTTATAATTTTCACTAGAAGAACTGTGCCTCCCCCTTACGACCCAACCTCTTTACGTTTGTAATAGCTTCCATCATTAATTAAATTCCGTTTTACGCGCTCGCTTCCTTTGGCGCAAAGGCCAACTTCAAAGTTCAATTATTCGAAAATAACGCATCAGCGAGCAGAATGTCATTCATGTAAAACGTTCTTAAATGGGTTCCTTTAGTGATTCCTAAGATCGGAATTCTTATTTTCCGTGATTGCATGAAACTTCACATTGACCTTATTTTGATGTTATTACCATGATTCAAGCAACAAAAATTCGAAAATCAATTAGTGGCCGTTTATTCGATCGTATTCATCATCACAGACAAAAAGTAACATACCTCTTTAACTCGTAAAATACTCATTTACGACGGAAAGTTCATAGAAGAAAACTCGTTTATTGCAATCTAACTAATTAACTATGTTTAGGCACCGAAACATCGAAAATTTATTACTGACTGGTGACCAATGCTACACATTTACCTACCAGCTTCCTATCCTACATCTGGTCACTTTCAAAAGTGGCTTTTAATGCAATAAAAAGTGATCAAAGTTGTCCATGATAGGTGGCCATGCAGAGTTGGCCACCGAAGGTGATCATACAAAGTTAACAAAGAATTTTCCTTCGTCAAGGTAAAGGATTTTTCTTAATTACCTCAAGATAAATAAACATAATCAAGTGTCTTTCTGAGGAATTTTGGGTATTTGTTGAGGACCTCACATTAATCAATTTTCAAATTTTTGATGCTTGTATAATAGTTATGACATCAAAATAAACAACTTTTCTTCTATGTAATGTCTGTTGCAAATGAGTATTTTACGAGTTATAGTAGTAGGGTAATTTTCCTCTTTTATAGCAGTTCGGTTGTTTGTAAAAGCAAAAATTAGTTCATTTTTCGTTAGCCCGCTCAAATGGACGTTATGTTCCGTTAGGTTAGGTTATTTAAGTTAGGTTAGGTTATTCAAGTTAGGTTAGGTTATTTAAGTTAGGTTAGGTTATATAAGTTGGGCTATTAATTACATTAGGATAGGTTAGTTTAGTTTGAGTTATATCATGTCAGACATGACTGCAGCTGTGATGTAACTGGGTTACGCTCACGCCACTTCAGTTAAGGCCCCGATACACTGGCGTTCATGACTCGAGAAATTGCGGTAGTGGATCCGTCCGCCAGTTGAAGTGAGAACTGGCGACATGATACACTCAGCACGCAAGATGAAGCACCGCGGAATGCAATGCAATGCGTCAGTCTGCCTCAGCGTGTCGTACGGGTAGGTGCGCGATTGCGACCAGCCGTATGGAACGCAGGATTAAACCAAAGCGGACGTTGCGCTGTGCTTTAGCCTTCTGTAAGCGCTGCTCATCACATTCTGCAAGCAGTCGAATTTTTTAAATGCGTCTATAGAATTCAGCGTTCGAGTTTTGTCTACTCAATTGCGGAGCAGAACATGGCTGTGCACCTCTCACGTCAACGTTCAAAACTGTACTGCGAGTCTGCTCGTCGCAGTCATGGCTGCCACTGAGGTATTTCTCTTTCCCCCAGATTTGCGGTAGAAATTCCCCCATTTTAGTCAAAAATCCCCCAAAATTGAGGAAAAAACGTATTTTTGTATATATTAAATAGAAACTGACATCACTTAATGTATATCAAATCCAGATGTAATTTCGTCCTTTTCATTGACAGCTTGTGAGCTATTTTGCTGTAGGGGTAAATTGTTTTACCCGCTGGTAAGAAATTATACACACTTGAGGAAAGGTCGCGTTGGTCAAAGTTTTCCACAAGAGTAAGCTCAATTATGGTTATACCACTGGATTTCTTGGACGGCTCTCCTACGATATCAGCTCTGGTACTTGCGATATTTATGTTTCTCTTATGTAGCACTGAGCATGGTTTTATTTTAATTTTTACAAGAAATATTGCAGCACTTACAATACCTACAGTTGATTTTACTATTTCATTTCAGGCGAGCTTTAATTCGAGTGCACCGAGCAAATCATTTCTAAAAGACTGCGTACAGAACTTTCGGTTCGTAGAAGATGATTCGGAACGGTAAGCCATTGGAAAGAATAATCACCATTCTAAAGCAAAAAATAATAATTATAAAATGATGAAATCTTTATATCAATAGCATTAATCACCAAAATGAACCTATATTTGTCATCTTTGTAAAGTTTTGCTCGTTAAAACGTTAAGTTAATATTCAAAGTTGAAGAACTAATTCCTGAAGAGCATGTAACAGAGTTAGCATCTGTAACGCAAATAAATTATGACAAGGCAGATAGATAAAATGTTAATATTGAAAGTTACTGATTGAAACCTACGCGTGCTGCACAATTTTAACATCTCTTAATGTTGAACCACACAAGTATTTAATCTACAAGAACTCCTGCTTCCGCCTCTTTTGCCGAAGAAAATACGATGAAAATATCTGAAGTCACAAATTAAAATATAAGAATAATTGCCACATAATTTAAGTTGATGAGGGGAATGTTAATCAAAAAGTATTCGCTCAGAGGAAGGAAGCTAGCAACCGTCACGGTCACTGTTTGCCTTTTTATTCCTTTTATACAGCGAACTCTCGAGACTTAGCTCTGTGAGCTGTGAGAATGAGACTATTCATTGTTCCGATGTGAATCTCGTTACTAGTCTAACGAGTTCGATCCTCGTGCAAACTTCGTTATATCGCCTTTTATTCATCGTTAAAAGGGGGTATTTCCTGTTCTGCATCATAATATCTTCATCCGAGTGAGCGTACGTTCACTTGTAATTCGAAATAATTCATGGGATACATTTTTAGCATAGGAAATAATTCCTGGCCGAATTCCCCCAAATTTAATGGTTTTTGCGGAAATTTCCCCCATTCCCCTAGACTACCAGCGTTTCCCCCAGATCTAGGGGAAATCCCCCATCAGTGGCAGCCCTGGTCGCAGTGACGACCGTCCTAATCAGGCCTTCCACGCTCGTTAATCTTTGTACCCCAGGCTGGCATGTGTTTTACCCTAGAATGCCTATTGATTACCCTAGAAAATATAAATGAGGGCAATCTAATATTCACCGTAAAGTCTTTAAAAATAGTACTGGCTTAGCATTCAATCAAATCACATTGACATGTTTTTTAGAGTTTCTGAGGATATAGTAATTAATTAATGATTTATCTGAACAATTTTATTTGGAAATCTATACTATAATAAGAGCCGCGTCCGTCCGTCAGTCGGTCGGTTTGTCCGAAGCCAGACCGGCGCGCCATTTTAGAGAACCCATCTAAGATCCTTCGCGAATTACCCTGACAAAAAGGGTAATTTCTAAACTATAAGACGTACAATCTTGAAATTAGTACCAAATTAATGGGCGTGACGAGTACAACATATTTATGTAATTAAAAATTTTTTACGCCCCTAGCGGGGGCAGGAAGCAGGGCTTTCGTGGCCCGGCAATGGTCGGCCGATTTTCTCTTTGAGGCTCATTTTGAGTGCGTTATAATTCCTGAACTATTGCACCTAAAAACTTGAAATTAGTCTCATTGCAAAGATCGATTTATTCTCCAAGCTTGAGTGTAAAATAAAACTATAATACGCTCCCTGGGGAGGCATGGATAGATGTTTTCCGACCCTCTGAATGGTCGGCCAATTTTCTCTTTGAGGCTCATTTTGAGTGCGTTATAATTCCTGAACTATTGCACCTAAAAATTTGAAATTGATATCATTATAAAGATCGATTCATTCTCCAAGCCTGAGTGCATAACAAAACTGTCATACGCTCCCTGGGGAGGCATGGATAGATGTTTGCCGACCCTCTGAATGGTCGGCCGATTTTCTCTTTGAGGCTCATTTTGAGTGCGTTATAATTCCTGAACTTTTGCACCTAAAAACTATAAATTAGTCTCATTGTAACGATCGATTTATTTTCCAAGCCTGAGTGTAAAATAAAACTATCATACGCTCCCTGGGGAGGCATGGATAGATGTTTTCCGACCCTCTGAATGGTCGGCCAATTTTCTCTTTGAGGCTCATTTTGAGTGCGTTATAATTCCTGAACTATTGCACCTAAAAATTTGAAATTGATATCATTATAAAGATCGATTCATTCTCCAAGCCTGAGTGTATAATAAAACTGTCATACGCTCCCTGGGGGATGACAGAGAGCAAGGTTTCTCCACCTTCTCCTAGCCTGGTAATCCGCGCTGCCGAAGGCCGCGCTCACCTAAGTTATAAAGTGCTGTTTCAATTCTTGTCCATAGCCTTCTCGTTCCCCGCATCGTGGGTCTTCGAATCCCGGAGGTGACGATTTTTTTTTCTCAGTTGTAGAATAATCATTTGCATGTGTCTTACTCATGTAGACTTTTTCTACGTAATCCCTCTCATTTGTTGTTAAATATGGTTCATCAATATAATACAATAGAGGTGTCCGAACTGAAATTAATGCAGTTACAAGTTTTGAAGACTTTTATAGCGTGATAGTTTTGTGCATCTAGTGATAGTTTTCTTGTTCTCTTCTACACATAGGCCTACCTATACGTACAAAAGTGTTCAAGTGAAAATACAGCTGTGAAATTTGTATCAATTTCCGAAACATATGCATTCAGTGAAGTAATAATAAATTCCTCTGTTGTGATGTGCCTGTTTATTAAAAAATGAGAAGAAACTCAACAAAGTAATCCCTCTATTTCCAGAAATCAAACGAATTCCCAAAGTTTGCATCATTATAGTGATTTCGCTTTCTGGACTCAGATAAGGGCAATCAAATCTGCAATCGACATTTAGAGATTATATGCTGATTTGAATATTCCTGCAATACTTCGTTATTCAAAACCTAATGCGAATGTTTGGTATTCTGGGATCTCCGAAATGAGAGGGATTACGTAGAGGAAAATTATGATCATTTTTTTCTATTTTTTTTATTAATTTTCGTATTGAAATTTAGCGATATATTTCATAAAATGTAGATGATTGAAGAAGTGAACAAATTTCTTATACTATTCTGATGATTATCATTATTCAGTAGTTACACCATGCGCAAAGTACCCCAAAGTGTAAGGAATGATACTTTCATGAATGAATTCCCAGAATATGACTCTGTGGACGGAAATCTGTACAATACTTATTGCGGGAAAACTGTTCGTTTATCGTGAAACATTATAAGAGTCTACACTGTTTTTGTCCAAATATCGGCTGAGACTTCATCTTTATCAATAACGAAGATAATCTTTTTGGTTCAGCATAAAGTTAACTAAAATTAACAATTTTCATCTACGGTAAAATCAAAGAAAGCTGGTAGCTCGCTTTGACTGAGTTCCCTTCTGTCAAGGTGTCGCGGGTTCGAATCCCATCGCTGCGCATCGATTTTTGCATGGCATCCAGTAAATATTTTCATGTTTTCTTCATTAGCAGCAAATGCATGATGTTATAAATATTGAAGACTATCGTAAAGAATCATTACTTTACGGTTCGATATTTGATATATCGCACAATATCCAATTAACTGAAGCCCTTCATTCAGCAGTCGCATGTTGCTTGCAAATAATTGCGAGTACTGTGCATACGACACTCCGCAATCGCATATATCTAACCTGGAGCCGCATATTTTAAGCGCTGACAATTTCACATACGCGTCCATATATGCATGTGTATATTAGCACAGCTTTAATTATAAGCATTATTAGGTTTCCTCAAAGCGTAACTGCAGAAATAGAAAGTTAGTATCAATTTCTTAGTTGGAAAAGTTATGCCAATATGCCAATACAAAAAATCGCCAATACAAGCGCGCCCCAACGAGAGTGTTCACAACTATCCGCAGTTTTGAGCAGCTGCGCCGCAACAAGTGGCGGCCGCAATTGCGATCGCAACTTTTTCTGTTGCGGTTGCAACCGGTTGCGCCGCAATAATTTTTGGAAAGTTGCGAACCTGTTGCGATCGCAACAATTTTCGACGTGTCAGGCCACAACTCGCAACCGCAACATCACGATGTCAATTAAATTTGCAAAATAACTTCAATAAAGTTCAATACGCGTTTCATTCTCGTTTGAAACTAAACCGTACAGGGTACAACCCATCTGGCAACTGTTTATTATAAGCATTAGGCGATACAGTGAAACACATACACTTTGCTTACAGTATATAAGTATATTTTAATGTAACTCATTATATAACATATGTTATTAGGAATGATGTGAGTTGTCAGTGTAGAATTATGTGTTATACGGCAAATTTACATAGCTAGATGATGCGATTTGCCAATGTACTTCAAATCGACGATTTTATCTTGGCGTCCTCTCTGCATCCACATTTTAAGCTAAAATGGCTAAACGAAGTGCAAAGAGTGGAGGTAATAATAACAAACTAATCGCCCATCTTAATGACAGATTGGAAAATGGTATTTCAGCTTAGGGGAGCAGTGCCGAGGACGTAGATGACGAAGATGACTTCTTCAACGTCGTAGTGAAGTCGGATGAGATGGAAAAAACGAAGAGAAGTTCGTTGAAACAAGTCGATGATTGGCTGAAACATTTTTGAGAGGCAACGTTGATCGTCATCACAGTGCATAGACATTGTCACATCGAGATCACGAACCAGTATTAAAATCATAGGAGTGGAATAACAAAAAGCAGAGGAATATCATATATTACAGGAGCATATGCATGGTTTTTCTTTAGGCGTCATATAGGCAATACAAATGTTCTGCACTTTTCTGTTTTCTAATTTATTTGCTATATATACGGAACTCCTATCAAAATATAGCTACTAGCTAAGTACCTTCTCATTATTGTTAGTAAAAATGAAATTCATTTTATTTTAGGGTGTCACAAGAAAGCGAAGTGAATCGGACACACTCCAGCACTTGTTGCCCTTGTTTCCTGTCGTAAGAAATTTAACCAGGGAAATTTTCAGCTTCATATCTCGTCTTTTACTGGTCGCGCATTTCATTCAGTTTTGTGCTGGGCGTCAGGTTGTGCAGCGGTCACTGGTATAGCGTGCAGCGGTCACTGGTATAGCGTGCAGCGGTCACTGGTATAGCGTGCAGCGGTCAATGTTGTAAGGGCATTAGGTAGGTGAGCTCTATTTTACAATAACAAATATTTTTCTTGTTTCATGAACTTCTTCCTTAGCTTAATGTTTCTATGCACCTTGTGCAATGTGCATAGATTCCGCGTTCCTTCAACTACATACTAAATGATGCCTTCATCCTTCCTCTTTTGGAACATCTTTGTTGTGGTAAAGGAGGCTAAAACTTTCTTATATAATAATAGTAATGCTTCCATAAGATAAACCGAGCTCACGTCTCGTAGGTACTTGTGAATCAGACTTTTATGACGATTTTCAAATTTTCGTGTCAGCTTGTTTGCTTTTTGCTTTTTCACCGGACTTATTGCGGAAATTTAGCTTTCACTCATCTTATGGTGCCTTATGGGGTGAGTACAGGTGTGAGTGGTGCCTTTTGGCACCACTCACCCCTCTACAGCGAGGCACCACTCACCCCTCTACAGCGAGACACCACTCACCCCTCTATGCTGAACCAAAAGGATTATCTTCGTTATTGATAAAGATGAAGTCTCAGTCGATATTTGGACAATAACAGTGTAGACTCTTATAATGTTTCACGATAAACGAACAGTTTTCCCGCAATAAGTATTGTACAGATTTCCGTCCACACAGTCATATTTCTGGGAATTCATTCATGAAAGTATCATTCCTTACACTTTGGGGTACTTTGCGCATGGTGTAACTACTGAATAATGATAATCATTAGAATAGTATAAGAAATTTGTTCACTTCTTCAATCATCTACATATTATGAAATATATCGCTAAATTTCAATACGAAAATTAATAAAAAAAAATAGAAAAAAAATGATCATAATTTTCCTCTACGTAATCCCTCTCATTTCGGAGATCCCAGAATACCAAACATTCGCATTAGGTTTTGAATAACGAAGTATTGCAGGAATATTCAAATCAGCATATAATCTCTAAATGTCGATTGCAGATTTGATTGCCCTTATCTAAGTCCAGAAAGCGAAATCACTATAATGATGCAAACTTTGGGAATTCGTTTAATTTCTGGAATTAGAGGGATTACTTTGTTGAGTTTCTTCTCATTTTTTAATAAACAGGCACAGCACAACAGAGTAATTTATTATTACTTCACTGAATGCATATGTTTCGGAAATTGATAAAAATTTCACAGTTGTATTTTCACTTGAACACTTTTGTACGTATAGGTAGGCCTATGTGTAGAAGAGAACAAGAAAACTATCACTAGATGCACAAAACTATCACGCTATAAAAGTCTTCAAAACTTGACACTGCATTAATTTCAGTTCGGACACCTCTATTGTATTTTATTGATGAACCATATTTAACAACAAATGAGAGGGATTGCGTAGAAAAAGTCTTCATGAGTAAGACACATGCAAATGATTATTCTACAACTGAGAAAAAAAATCGTCACCTCCGGTATTCGAAGACCCACGATGCGGGGAACGACAAGGCTATGGACAAGAATTCAAACAGCACTTCATAACTTAGGTGAGCGCGGCCTTCGGCAGCGCGGATTACCAGGCTAGGAGAAGGTGGAGAAACCTTGCTCTCTGTCATCCCCCAGGGAGCGTATGACAGTTTTATTATACACTCAGGCTTGGAGAATGAATCGATCTTTATAATGATATCAATTTCAAATTTTTAGGTGCAATAGTTCAGGAATTATAACGCACTCAAAATGAGCCTCAAAGAGAAAATTGGCCGACCATTCAGAGGGTCGGAAAACATCTATCCATGCCTCCCCAGGAAGCGTATGATAGTTTTATTTTACACTCAGGCTTGGAAAATAAATCGATCTTTACAATGAGACTAATTTCAAGTTTTTAAGTGCAATAGTTCAGGAATTATAACGCACTCAAAATGAGCCTCAAAGAGAAAATCGGCCGACCATTCAGAGGGTCGGAAAACATCTATCCATGCCTCCCCAGGGAGCGTATGACAGTTTTGTTATGCACTCAGGCTTGGAGAATGAATCGATCTTTATAATGATATCAATTTCAAATTTTTAGGTGCAATAGTTCAGGAATTATAACGCACTCAAAATGAGCCTCAAAGAGAAAATTGGCCGACCATTCAGAGGGTCGGAAAACATCTATCCATGCCTCCCCAGGGAGCGTATGATAGTTTTATTTTACACTCAGGCTTGGAGAATAAATCGATCTTTACAATGAGACTAATTTCAAGTTTTTAGGTGCAATAGTTCAGGAATTATAACGCACTCAAAATGAGCCTCAAAGAGAAAATCGGCCGACCATTGCCGGGCCACGAAAGCCCTGCTTCCTGCCCCCGCTAGGGGCGTAAAAAAATTTTTAAAAACATAAATATGTTGTACTCGTCACGCCCATTAATTTGGTACTAATTTCAAGATTGTACGTCCTATAGTTTAGAAATTACCCTTTTTGTCAGGGTAATTCGCGAAGGATCTTAGATGGGTTCTCTAAAATGGCGCGCCGGTCGAAGCCAGCCGAAAGTGTGTGATGAGCGTATCTGTTATACACGCTCCAACCCTATATATTTTGACGGGCCTAGTTCACGCGGCCTCATCAACTCTCGAGAGAATGTATTTTTTAATTTCTTACGGCCTTTCTCTCATTTCGCCTTTTTTTATTTCAAATAAAGGGGGATGGACTAGTGTTTATAGAATGACATCATTCCATTAAAGTTACAAAATTTATTTCAAATGTGGATCGATAAACAACTCAAACAAACACACAAAGCGTTTTGGCCGACAAAATTGAAGTCTATGTTTACATAACTACTGTTCGCAATACGTAAATAATAATACAAAGGTAAAAAATTTCTGGATGAAAATGCAGACCTATGTAATATTTTTCTCCGGACCCAAAACAAATGTAAAATGGATGAACTCTACGTTCGTTGTCAAGTATAGCCTTAGATCTTTATGCAAATAATTTCTAATCTCCTGGAAACTATATTACTCACATAAAAAGTAAAGTTCTGGAAATACCTATTACAAATTACAATCTACAACATAATAAAAACGTTATCACGCTTTTCGCATTTTGGGTTTCTAATGTATTGGTATTGCTGAAGATTCTGTGCTAATGGCATTATTTTTCACTTCATTAATAGCACTAATTTAATTAGTAATAATTGGGACATTAGATGCAGTGAATACTCTGCATGCATCAAACCACACACGGTTTCATTCTTCAACCTGGTTTTTTTAAAAGTTTTGGTCAAATTAAGGGGGTCATCTGATCAATTTTTTATTTATGAACCGATTGATCCGAAAATTTTCCAGAATGTGTAATTTTTAAAAGGAAACCAATTTCACTCGTATAAATTTTTCAATTTTAGCCTTAATTTTAGAGAGAAATGGGCAATATTAATTTTTATTCCATATTTTCGGAAATTTCAAAGGAATAGAAGTCAATAAGTTTTTGTGCTAGAACAAAACTATTGGCAGTTTTAGAATCCTTGTAATATTTCTGGCAAAGTAATAAAGCCAAATTTTTCATTTTATTTTCCATTTCCTTATTACATGCGATTTTCTATCAGTATCTAAAATATACAAAATTTTCTGTTTTGTAGAATGACAACAAAATTGAATGTAAAAATTTGAAAAATAAATCTGTTAGAATGTTGGAAATGGTAGAATGATTCCAAAATTATTATTGTTTGTTTTCTTGCATGAAAACTCATTGTCTTTTATTCATTTTTAGGTGGAAAATTTGATTTTCACGAAACAGACGGAAACCAGGAATTTTGTGGTGAAATGTGAGTAACGCTTATTTTTTACTTGAATCCTTTGTTCACATTGTATTACCATCTACAAATACTATGCATGCGCAATTCCATATTTATACTGTGAAAAACATATTACATGCATAAATTGCATGAATGAAATACATTCACCTCTCATTTTTGTGCAGAAACGGTATTTTTTTCATTTGTGGATCGGTTGTTTTGAAATTTTCCTAGTACATGTAGTTTTTTTAAATAAACACATTTTTACTCGTGTACCTTTTTTAATTTTGGCCTTAGTTTTTAGCAAATGGAAAATATTCGTTTTTTTATGGTATTTTGTTAAATTATGTCAAAAACTATAAGTCAAGATTTTTTCAATATAAAACAAAATTAATGGCGGTTTTGGAATGCTTGAGACATTTCTAACAAACTAGCGAAGCCAGCTTTTTCATTTTTTCTGTTTTCTTTTGATACTGGGTTAGAATTCAAGATTTTTTACCCCCATCACCCCCATTTTAGACCCCTCTCGTGGGGGAGGGGAGTTTTAGTGCCGGTAGTATACCATGAAATTTTAGGACACAATAGCCCACTACCTGAGTACCCTTTTTCAGCAAAGAAAAAAATTGATCATTAAGACCACAAAATCACTCAGACTACGCCCTTTAATCAACGAATGCATTTGAAAATGGGAGGGGCAACAACGTTCAAATTATAATGGTAAGATTTGGATAGCATGGTAGCCCACAGGCATTTTTACGGCTAAGCGCTGTTTCCTAGTTATCAACGGCTGACATGACTGGTGTCGATTGTTCATCAAAGTAATGTTTTCGCCACTCTTCATTAAGAAATTTCTTATCGACAAACTTTTTCATTGGGGAAATTTCGTCTACAATATAATAAGACATCGATTTCGCTGTCGGTGTTGAGCATTAAGCAGATTTAAACAGCGTACGAGGTCATGTTCAAGAACCTCGACGAAAAACAGTTTTTGGATTTGTGAAACTGTATTAATCAAGAAGCGTATACAATTAGGAAAAAACACTTTCTCTTGTGAAGTACATAATGCCAGTTATCTCTGACATCGTTGCAGTTGCTGTAATCCCAATGTGGCGCGTACCTTTTTCACCTACTGGTACTAAAGCACTTGTGAATATTGGGTGGCATGGATTCAGCAACAAAATGGTCGTATTCATCACAAAAGCAATACGCATAAAATACGAAAAGCTCCCAACAAAGCTACAAAAAGAGGTATTCAATATGTTTCATTTCCCCAAATTATAACCTAAGAACTTCAAATCAGCGTGGGTTAGCTTGGTGTTGAAAGCAATTGGCTATCATATCCTTCATATGAGTTGGGTCGCAAAATGACAACTCAACAAAGTGTGAGTGCATTCCACTTTTCCAGCAATCGTCGTACACAAGCTTGTTAAGAAACTGCACGCCGCACATTGCGAAAGAACCACAACATGTTCAGTGGAACACATTAACTTGTGCTATATTTACGAATCAATTGCCCATGCGATCCATCATTGAATTAATAGCTTCTACACATTTTAATTCTTATTTGGGCTTTTCAACTGTAGTTATTGACAACCGTCATGTTTTCTCTTGATTTTTACAAACCAGATTTGAAATGTAGATTTTACCCTAGATTTTGCATTTTTCCCCCTTACCCTAGACTGTACCCTAGGAGGGGTCTGATTACCCTAGACTAGGGTAATTACCCTAGGAGTGGAAGCACAGGTCCTAATCCAGACATGCTCGGATCGCTGAAAGCTCGGTGGCCACTCTGCCAACTGGCTGGTGTGCAGGGATGGGAGGCACATTGAGAGGCGTGCTGGCGGTTATCACTGCGATTTTTGCCCAGTGTATCGGGGCCTTTAGCAGTCTCCGACGGTTTTTAATGCCAAATGCCAAGCATTATAACTCGTTGAATACTCATTTGCAACGAAAAGTGCATAGAAGAGAGGTTGTTTATTTTGACGTCATTACCATCATACAAGCAACAAAAATTTGAAAATCAATTAGTGTGAAGTCCTCAACATTTGCCGAATTTTGTACATGGTAAACAAAATTTCCATTATGATGAACTTTATTCTCAAATTGAAATTTGACTATAATTGAATAAATTGAAATCCAGTTAGAATGAAAAAGTATAATTGAGATTAAGAATGTTTCCACTACGATTGAATGATTTACATATTGAAAACGTGAAATGAATTTTAAAATCAGATCATGTTAAAATTGAAAATTTGGTAAATCTGAAGGATATGTCAGTTGTCTATTTTGTGAATTTCGATGCCTAAGCATAGTTAATTAGATCGAAATAAACAGGTTTTCTTCTACGCACTTTCCGTCTGAAATTACTATTTTATTAGTTAAAGCGGTAAATGACTTACCACAACTCCAGTGTTTGAAGCGGCAAGTAATTCAAGGAGCACGTCGGACAGCAACACTGCAATGCACTCTCGCTTCCAGCGCGATCGTCATCAAAGACAAAACCAAACCTACTGCTATACCTCGTTAAATACCCATTTGATAAAAAAGTGTATAGAAGAGAAGTAGTTTATTCCGATGATATTACCATGATTCAAGCAAGAAAAATTTGAAAATCGATGAGTAGCTGTTTATTAGAGCGCATTCGTCATGAAAGACGAAACTAAACCTACCGCTATAACTCGTAAAATAACCATTTCAGACGGAAAGTGCATAGAAGAAAACTTGTTTATTTTGATGCAATTCACTAGGTTTAGGCACCAAAAAGTGATAAATCCATAACCGTCAAATCCTTCAGACTTACCGAAAATTTTATTACTTTATTGTGCACCACTCTATATAATTAAAAAATGTCACTTTTAAAAATTGCTGCCCTTCAGGGGGATACAACTATTGTATTTTCGGGAATTAGCTCTCCCAGGGGGCAATGTGAGGGCCTGAGCTAAAGGGGTAAATGTGTAGCGTTTGGTAATAATAGATTTTTAAATTTTCGAGGCATGAACCTAGTTAATTAGGTTAAAATAAACAAGTTTTCTTCTATGCACTTTCCGTCGCAAATGAGTATTTTACCAGTTATAACGGTAGGTTTAGTTTCATCTTTGATGACGAATGCGCTCGAATAATCAGCTCCTCATAGATTTTCGAATTTTCATTGCTTGAATCGTGGTAAAGACATCGAAATCAACAACTTTTCATCCATACACTTTTTCCGTCAAATGAGTATTTAACGAGGTATAGCGGTAGGTTTGGTTTCGTCTTTGATGACGATCGGGCTGGAAGCGAGATGGCAAATTGCAGTGATGCCGTCTGACGTGCTGTTTGAATTACTTGCCGCTTCAAACACTGGAGTTGCGGTCTGTAATTTACCGCTATAACTCATTAAATACTCATTTGCGACGTAAAGTGCATAGAAGAAAACTTTTTAAGGGAACCAAATTATCTATGTTAATTAATGCCTCGAAAACTAGAAAATCGATTATTACCAAACGCTACACATTTACCGTTAAAGGTTAGATAGGCTTTCTTTTTGTTAAAATAACATAGGTTTTTGTTTTGTTTCGGACCATCTTTTTCTGGTTCACTGCTGTCCTGTTTTTTAGCACCTACAACTTTCTTTGTCAACTTAGATCTTGTTTCATAAACTTCTTTCTCATCTTACTGTTTCTATGCCTTTTTTGCATAGATTCCAAGTTCCCTGAACTCGATACTAAATGGTGCCTTCTTCCTTCCTCTTTTTGGATCTCATTTGTTGAGGATAGGGAGGCTTAAACTAACTAATAACCTAATCTAATCTTAAAAAATAATGTGTAGGCAATGATGGGTAATTTTTAATTCATTTATATCTAAAAAAAAATCGATTCCATTGTGTTGAACACTGAGCAGTATTTTTCAAGCAAATCCTACAAGTACTATTATTGCCTAAAGAGAAACGAAAAGCAGATATTTGGTTTCAAAACACGGATCAACATTGCACACAATAGCCATAATATTGCGTTCGATTCAATGACAGGTTAATCAATTTTTGTTTCCTGCGTAATTAGGTTGTTTATGTTTTTAAGTGTCAGCTGTGAGAAATTCATGAGGATCTATGCAATGGTTTACAAGATACAGTGGTTAGCAGCTGGTTAATAGGGTGACTTACTTAAATGTTTAAGTCTATTTTATGTGATTAATTACATTTGCAGGGGAAAAAATAACTTATTTCTGGTATCTCAAAGGCATATGTTTCAAAATGGTGTGGATACTCATGAGGGGCTAACACACCCTGAGCCATACATTGTGTATGCAGTCATTCAATAATTTACAAGTATTGCAAGATAATTTTTGAAATTTTATAATAACTCTCTGCTATTGTAAGTTATGGCAATAAGATTAACAAAGGCTCTGTTCCTCTTTGTAGAAACTTGATTCTACTCTCATTTGATGCAGAAATGATCCGTTTGCAAAAATAGAGATCAGAATTTAAAGTTCTACTCTAAACTTAAGTGTTGCCAGAAATTTGTGTTTTTTCCTAAATTTGGATATTGAATATGTACTTTTTTTCAATTCAATATTGATAATTCTGTTTCCATTTGTGTTAAGTCAATGTGCAGTTTAGGGGATCCACCGAAATTAAGAATTCCATTCCAAAGAATCACTGAAGGGCCTTTCACGTTATCAGTTTTTTCGTCAGTCACACTGACACTCACGGTTCCGCAACACCATATTTGGGCATGCGTGCTCTCTTTCGGCACTTATTGACGGACTTGCTTGACTGTCAGGTGCGTTCACTGAGCTTTCAAGTTCCCTCCGGCTTGACCATTGAAAGTGTGTACGTGAATTGTGGTGAATTAAGGTGAAGTTGCTGAAAAACTGGTATAGTTTGTATATTCACGTGAGTACAGTGTGTGACCTTGAATGGAGAGCTCGTGAGAGTAGTTTTTTGTTGCGTGAGAGTTGAGACTTAGCATTGGTGTTGTGACTTGCAATTTTTGACTGAGGTGTTTTGACTGGTAAGCTTTCTCTGCATATAAATAGTATAGAGTGTGACATTGTATAGAGTGACTGTGAGAGTAGTAGGTAACGTTTTTGTTTCATTTGTTTGATAACCTGATTTTTGGTAGATTTGGTGGGTGAAGACTTCTTCTGCCTTTAAAATTTACACTGAGATAGAAGTCTGTGTTTAATAATGGCAAGAAATAGGACTGATGTATCGAGAGTTCAAAGTCAAGTCACCCCCAGAAACAGTTACGACTCTGGTACGGAAAGCTACTGCTTCCACAAGGTTTTTCAAATTAAATAAATGTACGAGGAGCTCACAAGATTCAAACTCAGGACTTAAATTCACCGCGCCAGAACGCTATCGATCGCGCTATCGACCACCCTAAAAGGTGATCGAAGCCCAACGAAAGCAATGCTTGGCACAGTGAAAGCAGGCACGCACTTGGCCCGACAGATATATTTTTTACTTATGTATCGAGAGTTCAAAGTCAAGTCACCCCCTGAAACAGTTACGAATCTGGTACTGAAAGCTACTGCTTCCACAAGGTTTTTCAAATTAAATAAATGTACGAGGAGCTCACGAGATTCGAACTCAGGACTTAAATTCACCGCGCCAGAACGCTATCGATCGCGCTATCGACCACCCTAAAAGGTGATCGAAGCCCAACGAAAGCAATGCTTGGCACAGTGAAAGCAGGCACGCACTTGGCCCGACAGATATATTTTTTACTTATGTATCGAGAGTTCAAAGTCAAGTCACCCCCAGAAACAGTTACGAATCTGGTACGGAAAGCTACTGCTTCCACAAGGTTTTTCAAATTAAATAAATGTACGAGGAGCTCACGAGATTCGAACTCAGGACTTAAATTCACCGCGCCAGAACGCTATCGATCGCGCTATCGACCACCCTAATAGGTGATCGAAGCCCAACGAAAGCAATGCTTGGCACAGTGAAAGCAGGCACGCACTTGGCCCGACAGGTATATTTTTTACTTATGTATCGAGAGTTCAAAGTCAAGTCACCCCCAGAAACAGTTACGAATCTGGTACGGAAAGCTACTGCTTCCACAAGGTTTTCAAATTAAATAAATGTACGAGGAGCTCACGAGATTCGAACTCAGGACTTAAATTCACCGCGCCAGAACACTATCGATCGCGCTATCGACCACCCTAAAAGGTGATCGAAGCCCAACGAAAGCAATGCTTGGCACAGTGAAAGCAGGCACGCACTTGGCCCGACAGATATATTTTTTACTTATGTATCGAGAGTTCAAAGTCAAGTCACCCCCAGAAACAGTTACGAATCTGGTACGGAAAGCCACTGCTTCCACAAGGTTTTTCAAATTAATTAAATGTACGAGGTTCGATGACTTGACTTTGAACTCTCGATACATAAGTAAAAAAATATATCTGTCGGGCCAAGTGCGTGCCTGCTTTTACTGTGCCAAGCATTGCTTTCGTTGGGCTTCGATCACCTTTTAGGGTGGTCGATAGCGCGATCGATTGCGTTCTGGCGCGGTGAATTTAAGTCCTGAGTTCGAATCTCGTGAAATAGGACTGGTTGTAGGAAGGGAGGTGCAAGTGGAATGGATGAGGAGATTGAGTGCATGACTTGTAAAGAGTGGGTAGAGATAGATGCTTGCAAAGGTTTGAGAGATGAGTCGGAGAAAGTTGAGTGATCTTGTGTTTACGTGCTAGAAATGTTTGAATGATGAGAGAAAGAAGTTGAAAGAGGAGGCTGAGAGACTGAAAATTCTGATGGTTGCTTTAGAGTCTGACTTGAAGGATGAAAGGAAGCTGAACGAAGGAAAGAATGAGAATGGTGCAAATGCAGTAAATGAAGAGGTAAATGGTGGTGCAAGGAGTGCAAATGAAGTGGATGATAAGGCAAATGATGGTCCAAGGAGTGTGAATGCAGCAAATGAAGCAAATGATGATGCAAATGTGGCAGATGAGAGTAGAAAGATGAATGAGCATGATGAAAGAAGTACGAATGGAATGAGAGTGAAGGAGCAGCCTGTTGAAGTGCCACATGAGGTGCAGGCGCCTGTAGTGGAAGTGAATGAAAGGAAGATGGATGGAAAGAGTGACGTGAGTGGAAGAATTGAACGAAAGAGTAGTATGAAAGGGAGAGTAAGACCTACGATTAGAATATGTGGTGACAGCATGGTTAAGAATGTGGATAGGTTTTTGAGGATGACTGTTAGGTTTCTCCGTTAGATGGTTTGAACCTGAAGTAATAGTTCTTGACGGCCAAACCCAAACAACTCTCGACAAGGTATCTGAGAAACTATCAGAGGGATAATGACGACAATTGGACTCAGCTTAGTTTGGGTGGTTTATTTGAAGGAAACCAGGAGGACTGGCTTTGAGCTTGATCTCGAAGAGCTTGTCTAGGTGGGCACTCCGTGCCGGCGAGGTCAGGCTGGCGTCGGCGAAGTCCGTCACGCGATGGAGTCGGCAGGAGGTGAGTGAGTTGTATTTGGGAAATTTGAATGAGCTCAATTTAGATTCTGGCAGCTTAAGCCTTAGGAAAACAGTGACGGGAGGATGAGTCACGTTATGATTTCAGCTTTATAAATTTCAAGCGGGACAATCGAGTTATCGTCGGTGGGAGCAAGGAAAGTTAGCTAGCCTGTGAGTGCAGTCTTTAGGCTTTTGCGAGCTTCAATATTTAAGCAAGATGCTCTGCAAAGGGGATCGATGGTAAATGATGTAGCTCAGGTGTAAGGCTCAGGTAGATTTTTAACTGGCCTATCTCAGGCTAATTACAAATGGCACAGCTCAAAAATAAGGTAAGGTGGGAGCCAGGTAAGTTACAGCTCAGGTTAGCACCCAGGGAGAAATATGTGGTGGTGGCGTTTGGCGATGTCGTTGGTCAAGAACGTTGTATGCACAAGCCACGGAAGCACCAATGATAGTGGGCAACGCTCAGCTCGAGCGTCGCGCTTGGATGTTGCCACTTCCGGAGGCTCTAAACTCGAAATGTCAATCGTTATTTTATATTCCATGTATTTATACAAAAGCTTCAAGAGTTTTCAATTTTAAGTTGAAAATTATTAGTAATAAATTAGAGTAAGATTTTCGATGCTAATAGTTATGCTATTTAAGTGCGAATGAGAATTTATATAATTTTACGCTTTGTAGCGAATGCTACATTACCCCCCAAGGCGCAGACCGAAAGGTCCACCAGCTGCAATCATTTGTAGCGGGAAGGAGGTCGAACTACGCGACCATGCCGGGTTCGGCAGTTGGAAAATGTTACTGAGCGGGGAAGTTTTATCAAACGGGTCTGCAAATTTAGATCAGCAAGAGTTCTAGGAACAGGAGTTACTGCAGCGGGCTCGTCTGGTCTCTAAACTTGTCGCTGTTTCAGTAAGAGGGCTAGAATTAGAGTCTACGATAGGCTTAGGGATAGGGTTTGAATGTACAGGCACAAAGAAAGGATTACACTCAAGTTGACTAGGCAACAATGCAGCCAACTGAGGAAGCTGAGATGGTAGATATGATCGAGTCTCAGTGGAAAGGAAAGTCTGTGGAGAGAATGAAGAGTTAGAAATCACACTATTATCGGAGGTGTAAGCGACTTTTTTAATCGATCTATGCTCACAGGGTCGGGTGAACCAGATCTTTCAAGGACGAAATATTTTGGCGTCCGTTTTAGTACTTTGAATGGGCCATCATAAGGGCGTGTGAGAGTTGGCTTTATAGCGTCTATGCGAACATACACGTGGGTGCACTCTTGCAAAGCAGGATCAATTTTGTCCATAGTCTGAGGCATTCGTGGAGCAACATACTTGATCTGGCGCATGCAGTCTTTGAGACAGGTTACATATGCGGAACGGTCAGCAGATGAGAATTCAGGCAACGGTTTTGGGTTAACAATATCGCCCGGGAGACGAAGTGTCTTCCCATACAGCATTTCTGCTGCAGTGCACTGTTGATCTTGCCTATGCAAGTTGCGGATGCTCTATAATACTACTGGAAGTCTGTCAGTCCAATCATTGCTGCAGTTCAGGCAACGTGGTGCCGATTTTAAGTCTCTGTGGACTCTCTCAATAAGTCCATTTGACTGCGGATGGTACGCGGTAGTTGATGTATTTGCACACCCTAAAGCGGCGCTAAGTTCACTCCAAAATTTGGAGGTGAATTGTGATCCCCGGTCATGCGTGACACTTAAGGGAACCCCAAATCTGGAAATCCAGCTGCTCATGAAGGCGCGCGCTACAGTCTCAGTTTGGGTATCAGGAAGAGGGACAGCCTCAACCCATCTTGAGAATTTATCAATTATTGTTAAAAAATAGGAATAACCACGCGATAAAGGCAACGGACCCACCAAATCTAGGAGTACGGAGTCGAATTTGTGTCCAGCAAATGCACAGCTCTGTAACGCTGCACGATTATGTTTCACAACTTTGCTACTCTGACATGCATGGCAATTTTGCACAATTTGCTTAACCTCCTTACGCATCGCTGGCCAGACGAAACGATCGGAAATCAAACGCAATGTACGGTTAATACCTGGATGAGAGAGAGAATTATAGTGAAGAATAGCTACTCTGCGAAGAGTCGCAGGCAAATACAGAGAAAGTCGCTCAGCATCACGGTATACGCCGTCAACAAGGGTTAATTTTAAGGAGTTAGTGTTAGAAGGTTTGAGGAGGTCCTGGAGTTCAGGATCCTCCTTTTGAGTCTTACTAATGTTACCGAAAGTGATTTCACCACCGGTTTGGACAGAATTAATTCTCGATAGGCAGTCAGCGACAGTTTTGTCGAGGCCTTTGATGAATCTAATATCCGTAGTGAACTGACTGATAAAGGACAGGTGTCGAGCTTCTCTTGGCGAGTGTCGCTCGGAAGGCATCTTTATCGCTGAGGTCAAAGGTTTGTGGTCTGTGTAGATCACGAACTCCCTTGCCTCTAGAGCATAGCGAAAGTGTCTCACAGACAGATAGATAGCAAGGAGTTCCCTACCGAACGCGCTGTAAGCACGCTCAGTGGGCGATAGCTTTTTGGAAAAGAAGGCAAGGGGAGAGATATTAGTTCCTACTTTTTGTTGCAAAACAGCACCTACGGCAGTACTTGAGGCATCGACTACTAAACTGAAATCAGCATTGGCAATTGGGTAAGATAATTCAGTCGCAGCAGCTAGCTTATGCTTAATCTCGTCGAAGGCTTTGCGCGCATCCTCCGTCCATTTTACATCAGCAGCTTTCCCTTTTCTCTTGGGTTCGAGCAAATCTGACAAAGGAGCTAAGGTTTGAGCACAGTTGCGTAGGAAACGATGATAGAAATTAACAGAACCTAGGAACCTTCTAAGTTCCTTCTGGGTCTGTGGAAGAGGAAAGTTTCTGATTACCTCTACTTTGGAAGGCAAGGGTTTTAGACCTAGGCTAGAGATTTCATGACCTAAGTAAATCAGTGATGGCTTTCCGAGCTCACATTTTTCGGGATTCACTAGGAGTCCGTTGTCAGAAAGTCTTTCAAAAACGACCTTAAGATGGTCTTTATGCAGCTCCGGGGTTGCGGATGCGACCAGAATGTCGTCCAGAGACACATAGGCAAAAGTGAGATCTGAGAAAATTTCAGCCATATGGCGTTGGAAAGTTTGAGGTGCGTTCCGCAACCCGTAAGGCATCTTAAGAAACTCGAAGAGACCAAACAGAGTGATTACCGCGGTCTTAGGGATAGCGCTTTCTTCAAGTGGAATTTGATGAAAGGCTTGTGCTAGGTCAATCTTAGAGAAAATTTGTGCTCCTTCTAAATTAGCACTAAAATCATGAAGGAAATGGATAGGGAAACGGTCAGGCAGAGTAACGGCATTCAACCTGCGGAAATCCCCGCACGGTCTGAATTCACCGTTAGCCTTGGGTACTAGCAAGAGAGGGCTAGCCCAAGGGCTTTTGGAACTGCGGACGATGCCGCTGTCTAACATGCGCGCGAATTCTTTCTTGGCTAAAGCCAATCAATCAGGCGGTAGTCGCCGAGCTCTAGAGTAAACTGGCGGACGGTCCGCTCGTTTCAATGAAATATTTTGTGCATTTCTGCATGGTGTTAGAAACTAAGTTAGGATTCGTTAATGCCGGGTATTCTGCGAGAAGCTGCTCGAACATGCACTCATCTTTGAAGGCAATTGCGAAGGAGTGCAACACGTTATTTTTAGCCATGCCACACGCGGGAATTGAGATCTGTGTCTCTTCGTCCCTAATTTCCTGATTTTTAACATCAACGATTATGCCAAACTTAGCTAGAAAATCAGCCCCGATGATTGGCTCTTGAACATCAGCTATCATGAAGGTAAAGCTGAATGTTCTTCGCAGTCCCAGACTACACTCGAGTACTCTCTCTCCATAACAAGCGATTGGCGTGCCGTTTGCTGCGCGCAGTGTTGCTGAGCGAATATTATTTCTATCTTTCGCCGTAGCTGGTATTATAGATACGCTTGAACCTGTGTCAATTAAGAAACGAAGCTTTGTGATGGGGTCGAATACGACAAGGAGGCGAGTGGTCTGGGAATTAGGCAACGCAGTACTCGCCACTATGCGTCGCTGTTGGCATTTCCCGAAGTCATTTCGGTATAGCGGGGGCAAAAGCGAGATGCACACTTGCGCGCTTGGTCACCAAACTTTTGATGGTACCAGCATAAGTTGCTATTAGCATCAAGAGAGCGCGATCTAGAGTTGCGGTTTTGATTTGACCTATCATAAGATCTACCTCTATCGAAACGTTGAGGAGGAGGAAAAGGATGATAGTTATAGGGATAGTCGTAGGCATTTTGGTAGCTTTGGAATCTCCCTGGGCGTTGCTGGATGTGAGCTCCACTATTCCCTAACTGGCAATTCTGTAAAGCTTGCTTTATTTCTGCGATATTGCGCTGCATTGCTTCCATAGAAGGAGAAGGTTGAATATTAGGGGCATTCGATGGGCTAAAATTCGCAGCTGATGCGTTCAAGGAAGCTACCTGCGGTGCGTGTGTCATGTTTAAGTTTCGCATCACTGTTTCTGTTGACTCGGCAAGCCTCTCTAGTGTTTGGTCCGGGCTAACTAACGATAGGAAAGGTCGCACGTTGCTCGGAAGTTTGTTCATAAAAACCTCCTTGAGGAATCCCTCAGCTATGTTTACGCCTGCTGATAATCTTTTTAGTTCCTTCAACAAGGCGGTCGGAGGAAAAGTGACAGAGACGGATGGTATCGCCGATTCATTTACTAACGACCTAAACTTGTCCGTGTCGGACAACTCTAACTTTGCGAGGATTTTTCCTTTCAAGACTCCGTAGGGATTATCGGCGGGTGGGTTTGCGATGAGGCTATTCGAGTCATTTAGCAATTTCGTGGGCGCAGCTGCGACGAGAGAGTAGAACATGTCGCTCTCGCTCCTAACGTTATGATGCCTGAATATAGCCTCCACTTGGTTAAACCAAGTGACGCTGTCTTCTGATATGAAAGGCGGCAGACTGAAAGGTTTCGCGCGCGCTTGATCTGCGTTCTCTGGGTCAGGCATGCTGGCACGTAATTGACGTATTCAACGCCTAATAACTTTTATATTAATGCGTCTAAAGATTGCGTAGTGAATTACTTATTCAATTATTCAAATAAGGTTGAAAACGGAAAGAAGAAAAGGTATAATTGGAAGCGAAAATTTATGCGGTATGCAGCACTTAGCGTGGGCACGAAAAGCGGTGAGAAAAAAAATTTTTCTACCTACTGTGGCACATGAGACAAAATAGACAGGATAGTGCTGGAAAAAAATTTTGTTAGAGCTGCTCAGAGAAACAATTTGCACGGTCAAAATCCACAGAAATTCTCAAAGGACTACGGCATGGGAAAATTTATCACTACAATGATATGCCAACATTATCCTCTCACAATCTCTCAAACACTTATCGAGTTGAATTTTTATATTTAAGTTCTAAGGCTGGGTTTTAATCTTTGGGTATTTATAGCTTTGAGCTGGGGTCACCAGAGCTTGTCTAGGTGGGCACTCCGTGCCGGCGAGGTCAGGCTGGCGTCGGCGAAGTCCGTCACGCGATGGAGTCGGCAGGAGGTGAGTGAGTTGTATTTGGGGAATTTGAATGAGCTCAATTTAGATTCTGGCAGCTTAAGCCTTAGGAAAACAGTGACGGGAGGATGAGTCACGTTATGATTTCAGCTTTATAAATTTCAAGCGAGACAATCGAGTTATCGTCGGTGGGAGCAAGGAAAGTTAGCTAGCCTGTGAGTGCAGTCTTTAGGCTTTTGCGAGCTTCAATATTTAACCAAGATGCTCTGCAAAGGGGATCGATGGTAAATGATGTAGCTCAGGTGCAAGGCTCAGGTAGATTTTTAACTGGCCTATCTCAGGCTAATTACAAATGGCACAGCTCAAAAATAAGGTAAGGTGGGAGCCAGGTAAGTTACAGCTCAGGTTAGCACCCAGGGAGAAATATGTGGTGGTGGCGTTTGGCGATGTCGTTGGTCAAGAACGTTGTATGCACAAGCCACGGAAGCACCAATGAGAGTGGGCAACGCTCAGCTCGAGCGTCGCGCTTGGATGTTGCCACTTCCGGAGGCTCTAAACTCGAAATGTTAATCGTTATTTTATATTCCATGTATTTACACAAAAGCTTCAAGAGTTTTCAATTTTAAGTTGAAAATTATTAGTAATAAATTAGAGTAAGATTTTCGATGCTAATAGTTATGCTATTTAAGTGCGAATGAGAATTTATATAATTTTACGCTTTGTAGCGAATGCTACATGACTGACCGTAGTGGGTGTACGAGCATGAGAGGAAAGGGAGTGAAAGAGATTTGTAGGCATGCTGAGGAAGTGATAGATGGAATGGATGAAGGGATGGTTGTACTGCAAGGAGGTGGCAATCAGCTGCTTGAGTGTGGGAGAGAATGTACGGTGAATGCAATCATGAATGTGGTTGAAAGGGCACGGAAGAAGGATGTTAGAGTGGCTGTGTCCAGCCTGCTGAGAAGGCCTGCGTGTGATGAGGAGTATGAAAGGGTGCGAAAGGAGGTGAATAGGGAGGTGCATGAAAGGATTATGAGTATGAAGGCTGAGAGTATGAGAAAGCGTGAATTGGGTTCCAGCTTCCTTGATATGGATAACTTGATCCAGAGTGGATGTTTTCGTGGAGATGGAGTCCACCTTACACAAGAAGGTGAGATGAAACTCTCCAGGAGATACATCCAATGGATCGGGTCTACTTATTTTGCAATGAAAGGTGGAACAGGATGAATGAAAAGCTGTCAGAGCAAAAATAAAAAATGTCGTGGATTGTCCAATAGTGTAATGAGATTTGGATGCATAAATGTTCGTGGATGGAATGCAGGAAAGTTAGATGACCTTGTAGCAGAATTTGAGAATGGAAATTTGGATTGTGTTGGTGTAGTAGAGACCCAAATGCGTGATAGAGTCAGTTTAAAATGTAAGGAGAGTAAGTACTACATGATAGGAAAAGGGCGTGTAAGTTGGCAAAAAAAGAGGTGGTGGAGTTGGTCTCATTATGAAAAATGCTCTAAATTGGAAACTAGAAGAAATTCCTGTTGGAAATGAACCTGAGAGTGAAGATCTGTTAGCAATAAAGTGTGAAAGAATGCATGCCAGAGAATGTGTTACTGTGAGTGTATGTTACATGAAAACTGATGGGATTTTAGCTCATCAAGAGAATGTAAAAAAGTATGAAATATTAACAAGAATTGTGCGAGAACATTGAAGATGCCCTCTGATTGTGATGGGTGACATGAATGGCCATGTTGGTATACTTGGTGAGCCTGTGAATGCAAATGGACAAAAATTGATTGATTTCTGTGATGAGAATGAACTTGAGAACCTGAATGTCACAATAGGAAATGGCTTGCATACATGGCAAAGCAGGGAATGGAAAACTGCAATTGACTATATGATAGTGAATAGTAGAGCAAGAGTAAGTGACAAAGAAATGTTTGTAGATGAAGATGATTTTGATATTGATAGTGACCATAAAATGCTTTTACTAGAATATAATTAGGGTGGAAAGGAGTCAATGCAGAAGGCTAGCAGAGTAAAAGAAAATTGGCGTATAAAAATGGGAAACTGGGAAGAATTTAGAAATGAATTGAGTAGATGTAACTGGAACAGGTGTGGAAATGTAAATAACCTAAATGGGAAGATTGCAAGAACCTTGTATGATGTGGCAGAGCAAAAGATTGTTAGAATGAAATGCAGGTAAAGTACAGGGAATGCTAGGTGGTTTACAAGTGAGATAAAGGAAGAACGAATGAGAAGGAAAACTTTAAATAAAAAACAACGAAATATGAGGAAAATGTATGAAAGACGCAGAATTACTGAGGATGAATGGCAGAGTATATGGAATGAGTACAAGGACCAGCAGAAGAAAGTAAAGAGAATGATTAATGAGGCTAGAGTTGAAGAGAAGAGACACCAAGTTGAAAATCTTAGAAAGAAAGGTCCAGATGGAATAAAATATTTGTCTAGGTTTATACAAGGTGATGATAGAGGTAGTGAAATTCAAGTCAACGAATTAGTAGTGAATGGTTGCAGTGTGCGAGATAGGGTGCAAATGGTGAAAGCAGTTGAAGAATTCTGGGAGGACATTGGTGGAATGAATGAGCAGGTAACAGATGTTGAGCCCGTAAATTTTCTGATTGATGAGCATGAGCTGCAAATGGAAGACAAAATCACTTGTGAAGAGATTGTAAGTTTTTTGAAGAAAGTGAAAAATGGAAAGGCATGTGGCCCTGATAGAATCCCATATGAGTTTTAGAAATGTGGGGGAGAGAATGTAGTCAATATGTTGAAGTGTTTATTTGATGAGACATGGAAGAGTGAGAGAGTACCTTATGACTGGAACAAGTGTAATGTAGTCTTGTTGCATAAGGGTGGGCATAAGAGTATGAAAGAACTTAAAAATTACAGACCAATACAGGCTGACACTGTATGTAAGATATTTTGTGGTATTTTGAATGATAGAATGAAACATTTAGTAGAAGAACTAGGAGTCCTAGGTGAGGAACAGAATGACTTTAGGCAAGATACACGTGGTGAGTATAATCTGTTTGCGGTGAGTGAGATAATTGAGCGGATGAAGAAGGATGATAACAAGCTGTATATAGTATTCCTGGATATTGAGAAAGCGTATGACAGAGTGGATCGGGTTAGGCTGTTTGAAATTTTGAGAAAAATTAGTTTTAGCAGAAAAATAGTGAACATTGTACAGAGTCTGTATGTGAACACAAGTGCTATCTACAGGTTAGGAAATTTGGAAACAGGGCAAGTGAGGAGTGTTAGAGGAGTGAGACAGTGCTGTACTCTGTCTCCCCTATTGTTTGGATTGTACACAGAAGAATTAGCAGTTCGACTGAGAATGAGTTTACGTAGACGGCTTTTTACGTAGACTTTATAAAACTCTAACTGTAGCTTTTTAAAAAAAATTCTATAAATTCGAAATTATTTCAAATTCAAAAACTGGCCTAATCCAGGTTTGCAGCACACATTGTACTTTCACATGCAACAAACCGCATTGCTCTAGCTTTGTAACCTTCGGATTTATGATGAACAAATTTTTTTTATTTGTTTTTATTTTAAGGAATAATTCATTTTCTATGCCCTGAGGAAAAATTTTCCTCAAACAAAAGTTGTTACAAATGTGGAGATCTAGTAGTCTGCAAATTTTCATAGACGTAAGTCCAATGGAAAAAAATTTTCAGTTTTTCGGAAATGCTTCCCTTAAGTCTCTTGACTGCGTGCTCAAGAAATTTCTGTAGTTTCCACAAAACTTTCTGTACCGTCCCGGATGCGGCCTGCCGGTTTTTAAAAGAGTTAGAGTACGAGAGTACAATTGTTTATCACGCTCGCATTTGTAACAATTCTAAACCTTACTTGCCTATTTTCTGCTAAAATAATTTTATGTGAAGTGATCGAAAACGAACATGTCAAAAAATACAAGCCTACCTTCATAAATTCCCGGCTTTTAATAATGAAAAATTGTAAAATTAGTGAATCAACATGCAAAAATTATAGGAACCTTCGTGATTTTTGAACTTGCATTTGAGTTTAACGTTATGTTAAGGTACCACGTTGCTCGCAGTTGTTCAGTGTGGTGGGGCAAGTTTGAGCGTTGATACTATTTACTGTTTGGAATGTTTCAAAGTATCATGGTCTAAACATTGAAATTTCATAGCTAATAATATTGGAATCAAGATCAAATTGCCTTAATGTTGGTGTTTTAAGTTATTTTGATGTGTTTTACTGGTAACGTGAGACTTCAAAATTATTCTCTGTGCATTCACAAGAAAAAATTGCTTTTTATATGTGTACATACATCAAATTTACCATTCAAGTTACTCTACTGTAATAAACAATTGTAGTGGCTAGTCCATAGTTGAGTCACCCCTCAATGGCGCAGCCTGCCGTGGCCCTTATTACTTGAATAACAAGCAATATGAATAATAAATAGTTATTGTTTGTTTATAACTCCTTTATATTTATTTAAAACCCATTTATGTATGTCAAGTTTTGTAACGCCCGAAGGTTTATAACGTCCGGTGGGGTAGTGACAACGCTGGTAAACTGCGACGTTTTACTTGTAGAGATGTTGTACAGGGGAGGAACACAGCCCAAATGCGACTCTAGAAGCCGCGCACGTTCATTTATACTGTCTCAATTCTGCTGACCAAGCATCCGCATTGCGGTACCCCGCAACATGGCGTTGAACTCGCTTACATACGAACATATGTATGCCCAACTGCGCAACTGCGCCGGTACATACCTCCCCCTTTACATGATTGAACATCACCCACAACAGAAATGAAACAAAGGGGAGAATCGTAAACCAAAAATCGGCATAGTAAGCTAAAGGCATCCAAGTTAGGAAAACCAAAAACAAAATTAATCCTTTCATGGCAAAATTAACCACCATTAAAATTAAAAACAAACGCGTCCAGTTAAAATCGATAAAAACATCGCAAGGAAAAACAAATTGAACGCAAATCACACCAAAATAAGCATCGAAAAATTTGAAGTTGAAAAAAACTCTACGGTCCCAACAACCAGGATTTAACTTACTCATCAGCGAAACACAGAAGGTATTCGCTAACAAAAACCCGCGAACACCAACATCAACCATGAACATTACAATAAACTCGAACAATATCGGTGAAAGCAGTTGAAATTATATCGCAACACAAGTGAAAAAAAAAATCGCATCGTTGAAACAACAACTAAAAAAAATATTTCAATCAAACACAAAATGAAACACGGCACGCAGATACATCGTACATTTGCATCGACACTCGCCATAAATTAAAAATACAATACACTCGTTGAAGATAATAAGAAACACGCATGAAAAATAATTACGCAATGCCTCTAAAATTTAAATGCACAAAATATTCGCAGAAACTGAGTTATCGAAAAACAAAAACGAAACAATTCATAATTTTATATACCTAAACATTCATCGACTCGAGTATCGTCGCGAACATGGATAAAATTAAACACTTACAACACAAGGTTGAGATACAAACTTACTAATAATTCCTGAGTAAATAGTAACACATCCGCTTACATCGCTTCTTAATGATTAACGCCCTTTAGGCGACACCCAAAACCGTGAAGTAACATCGCATCTAAACACACTTTTGGCACGTTTCTGTTATGGGTCATTATGCGCTGGCATTGTGCGCAGCTGCTGGTCGGCAGTGCTCGAACGAAGCTGCTGTCGGGGGAGGACGGAATCCTCAGCCCTCATTCGTTCCGACAACAGGTTAAATTCCCGGCGAAAATAGAAGAGAGAGACACCTAACGCTAAGGAAAAAGGGAAAAGAAAGATAAGACCTAGGTCTGAAACTCTATCTGGGAGTATGTCAATCATGGCGTTTGCGCGCACCCAGTCGTCCGACACCCTTCCTTGGTGTTGTGCCAAGGCGTTCGTAAGCGCCTCGACGCTGACAGTGGTCATGCGATTTCCCATCGTTGACGTCGGGAACGTTAGCGTGTTCGTCCTGAAATCGAAACAGATACAGTCCGATTAGCATGGCCGAAAAGGAAATAACAGGAAAACAATAGTAATAACGGCAAATATTGGAAAAGGACAGCCGCAAGGAAAGAAACGAACAGCATGTCCACGCTGCTTATGTCCCGAACAGGCACGCCTGCTGCTGAACTACCGCACAAACAACTCTGGCGTCAGCACTCTGCTCGCACAGCGTTCAGGTACCGCGCCACATAAACACATGGTGGATATTGAATCTCGCATATCTGTTAGCATACGCAAACCTTGGATGTAAAAGAAGAGAAAAAAAAACGAGTAACACCATCAATGGTGGACTTTGATCCTACGACACATCAAACACCTAAAAATTAAAGGAAAAATACACACAATAATATTAGGAGAATTCTAAGTAAAAACTGATACATAAAAGTAAACATCGGAACAAGAATCTGAGAACAGGAATACATCAACACATGTTGAGATCCAACTTCAGTATATATATTTATTATTATATATGAGTTGTCGCAGTCACCCATTAAATTACTTCCGTCCCGTTTTCTATGTTCATGTGTTAACAGCCTTTGTAGAGCGATCGAGCTCCTTCTTCTTGTTCTCACCGCCGTGCTCGACGGACGTACAGTACATGTAGTTCCTAGATTACCAACTGTGTTTTCTCTCTACCCCACACTCATACTTATAATCGTTGCCGTACTCCATTATTCCAAGATGGAAAGAGGCCTCTCTGGTCTAACAGGTTATGGGCCCAGTAACCTAACTTTTGATGGCAATGACGAAAGGTATGAGTTGTGGGAAGTGAAATTTCGGGCCTACCTAGACTTGAAATCGTTGGGTGCCGTCCTCGAGGGCGAAGAATCAAGTCTGGATGTTGAGAAGAATAAGAAAGTTTTCTCCGAGCTTGTGCAAAGGCTCGATGATAAAAGTCTCTCGTTGATTATCAGAGACGCCTATGGAGATGGAAGAAAATCCATGAAGATTCTGCGTGATCATTACCTCGGCAGCAGTAAACCGAGAATTATTTCTTTGTATTGCGAGTTGGCTGCGCTGAAGATGAAAAATGGCGAGACGGTAACGGACTATTTGCTGCGGGCAGAGACAACTGCATCCTACCTGAAGAAAGCCGGCGAAAATATCAGCGATGGACTGATTATCGCCATGATTATCAAAGGATTGCCAGCTGCCTACAACGCTTTTTCTACCGTCATCACGCAAAGTGACAGTAATGAAATGGACTTCATGAAATTCAAATCGGCTCTCAAGAGTGAAGAGGAAACGAAGAAGACCCGGCAAGGCCACAGTGAAAGTGAAGAAAGTGTTATGAAAGTGAGAGACTCTAAAATTACTTGTTACTTATGTGGTAAGTCAGGTCACAAGAAATCCGAGTGTAAAAGTCACAGTGCAAGGAAAAATCGGTGGTGTTCAATTTGTAAAAGTGCATCTCATGATACTAATTTTTGCAGAAAGAGAGATACCGCGAAAGCGATGGCTACTGATAGCAAAGATGTGAAAAGCTCTTTTTGTTTTAGAGTATCAACAGACTCAGAAAGTGCTTCTGTTGTAGACAGTGCAAAGTTACTGGTGGATTGTGGAGCTACGGCTCACATTATTTGTGATAAATCTAAGTTTGTATCTTTAGAAGAAAGTTTTGACCCTAAGAATCATTTCATTGAATTAGCAGATGGTTCTAGGATGAACAATATTGTAGAGTGTAAAGGTGATGCGAGAATTACCCTGACTGACGCCAAAAATAGGAAACACAATGTTCTTTTAAAAAATGTTCTTTGTATTCCTAGTTTTAAGCAGAATATTTTCTCTGTCCAGGCTGCTATTGATCAGGGTGCATCATTTAATTTCAGTCAAAACGCCTCAAAGTTGTTTGCTTCAGATGGGAATGCATTTAATATTAAAAAATGTGGTAAGCTGTATTATTTAAATTCTGTAAGCTGTGTTGATTCTATTAATGCTGTTGGTGAACACACTCTGGAGGAGTGGCACAATATTCTTGGGCATTGTAATGTAAAAGATGTGTTGAGCCTAGAAGGTATTACTAAAGGAATGAAAATTACCAACAAGCATAATTTCGATTGTGAGATCTATGTCCAGGGTAAAATGTGTCAATATAGGAGCAGAGACCCTGATGAAAAGTCAAGAAAACCTTTAGAGCTAGTCCATAGTGACCTAGCTGGACCTATAAGCCCTACTTCTTTTGAGAATTCCAAGTATGTCATGTCTTTTGTGGATGACTTTTCAGGCCTCATTTTTGTGTATTTCCTCAGAAGTAAAAGTGACACTGTTGGGGCATTTAAAAAATTCTTGGATGATTCTGCTCCATTTGGCTCTGTTAAACGTTTAAGAACAGATAACGGCACCGAGTATTCCTCAAACTTGTTCAAAGCTGTTGTCACGGAGAACAAAATAAAGCATGAATTTTCAGCTCCGTACTCTCCCCATCTGAATGGGACTGCTGAGAGATCTTGGAGATCATTGTTTGAGATGGCTAGGTGTTTGTTGCTGCATGCAAATTTGCCAAAAGAATTGTGGAATCATGCTGTAAGAACTGCTGCTTACATTAGAAATAGGTGTTTCAACAAAAGGACAGGCAAAACTCCTTTTGAGATGTTCACGGGAAAGAAACCTGACCTTTCCAATATGCACATTTTTGGTTCAAAATGTTTTGCCATGGTTCAAAACCCAGGAAAGCTTGACCCTAGGTCAGAGCAGGGTATTTTTGTGGGATAGGACCCGTGCAGCCCTGCTTACATGATTTATTTCCCTGAAACTTGTCAAATAAAAAGAGTCAGATGTGTCACATTCTGTGATAAAATTTTTAGAAATGTGGTGGGTGAGGATGAGTTCATTGCTGTAGATAACCCTGCTGAGCTGAAACAAAGTGAGAAGGCTGACAAGGCTGAGGCTGAGTTGAAACCTGGGACTGTTCCAGAAGTGATTCAAAATGAAACTCATTCAGATGCAGAGCCCACTAGAAGATTTCCTTTGAGAGAAAAGAAGCCCCCAGCTTATTTAAAAGACTATGTTGATCCAGATGAATTGGATATCACTAATAATTTTGTTGATTATTGCTACAGAGTGAGCAGTATCCCAAAGTCTTACTCTGAGGCAATTTCATCCCCAGATTCTGTTGCATGGCAGGAGGCAATGACCAATGAGATGGCTGCACTAGCCGATAATGAGACGTACGAACTTGTTGAAAAGCCAAAAGATAGATCTGTTATTGGGGGACGATGGGTCTATAGTGTTAAATCAGGACCCAACGACCAGGAAACTTTCAAAGCTCGTTATGTAGCCAAGGGATATTCCCAAGTAGCTGATGTCGATTTCAAATAAACTTTTTCTCCTACAGCACGTCTAACTTCTGTTAGAATGCTGATGGATATTGCTGTGCAAAAGTCGTACATTGTGCACCAGATGGACGTGTGCACTGCTTATCTTCATGCAAAAATTGACTGTGATGTTTTTGTAGAACAGCCTGAGGGATTTGTTGAACTTGACAAAAATGGAGAGAAGTTAGTCTGCAAACTCAAAAAATCTTTGTATGGCTTAAAGCAAAGTGGCCGTAACTGGAACAACCTCTTGCATCATTTTCTTGTTGAACAAGATTTTGTTCAATCTCTCAGTGATACTTGTGTCTATGTGAGGGAAAGCGACTCTGGAAAAGTGATTATTATTGTATGGGTTGATGATTTAATTTTGGCCTCTTCTAACGCTGCTGTATTGAAGGAAGTCAAGTGTTTGTTGTCAAATAAATTCAAAATGAAAGATCTTGGACAAATTTCTTGTTTTTTAGGCATTGAATTTGATGTGAAGCATGACTCAATTGAGATGAAACAGTCAAAGTATGTTGAGAAAATTTTGTCAAAATTTAGGATGTCTGATTGTAAGCCTAAGTCTATTCCATGTGATCCCAGTGCCAACAAGCTTGATGTAAGCTCTGATTTTAGGAATTTGTGCGATCCAAAACTGTTCCGTGAGATAGTTGGCAGCCTGATCTACTTGATGACTTGTACTAGGCCTGATATTTGCTATGTTGTTACTTTACTGTCGCAACATTTAACTTGTCCAACAAATGCTCACCTGAATTTGTGTAAATTTGTGTTGAAGTATCTTAAAGGTACTATTTCATACGGTTTGAAATTTGTGAAATCTGAGGACCCCATGCAAATTACTGGTTTCTCTGACTCTGACTGGGGTGGATCCTCTGACCGGAAGAGCATATCAGGATATGTGTTTAGAGCATCTAGCAACAGTTCACTGATATCTTGGAAGTCCAAGAAACAAAATATTGTTGCTCTTTCAAGCTGCGAAGCTGAGTATGTTGCTTTGACTTATGCTGTGCAGGAGGGAATTTTTCTCAAACAGCTTCTGTGTAATATGGATGGATATGATGAACCGGTTGAAATTTTTGTTGATAATAGAGGTGCTATTGACTTAGCCAAAAACCCTGTTCATCATCAACGCTCGAAACATATAGACATAAGATTTCACTTCATTCGAGCAATCATTCAAGACAATAAAGCAGTTTTGAGCTTTGTTCCTTCAGAGGAAAACATGGCTGACATGTTCACAAAGCCTGTTACTAGACAGTCTTTGCTTAAATTCAAAGTGTGTGTTTAATTCTAAGTTACTGTGTCGGACATGTTTCTAGTTTAGCTTTGTGTACACCAATTGCAAGAAAGGGTAGAACGTTCTTGAGTACAATACTCTTAACGCTATTGCGGACTATGCATTATTGGGCGTTATATTTTTTTTTGTATCGTGCTCAGTGTAATCTGTTGATCTACACTGATGATTTTTTTTTATGTTGTCTTTCTGCTGTTCAATGTTCAATGAAAGATCTGAACGTTGAAATGTTAGCTCTAATTGATTACTATGTGAATTGATGCATAGTGGGATGGAATACTTCAGTTGGAGGAGGTGTGTTGAGATCCAACTTCAGTATATATATTTATTATTATATATGAGTTGTCGCAGTCACCCATTAAATTACTTCCGTCCCGTTTTCTATGTTCATGTGTTAACAGCCTTTGTAGAGCGATCGAGCTCCTTCTTCTTGTTCTCACCGCCGTGCTCGACGGACGTACAGTACATGTAGTTCCTAGATTACCAACTGTGTTTTCTCTCTACCCCACACTCATACTTATAATCGTTGCCGTACTCCATTATTCCAAGATGGAAAGAGGCCTCTCTGGTCTAACAACACACGAAAATAAAATGCTAAACATTGGAACACAGTCAGTCGTAAGTCGTACACTTGTTTAAACCGTTTTACGTAATGGTAAAACGTGGTTCATGTTGCTTTTGTAAATCCTATTTCCAATTTTTAACTCTACGTAATTGCGTTTAATTTTTGTAATGATTCCTGGCCCGATCCATGCCAAATCCAACTTATGCTTTTTCAGATGATTGCGTAACAAAACACGATCATTAAGGGCAAAATTTTTATTATTACGGCGTACGTTGTGGTACATAGTCCTGTCACTGGTGTTGTTAATTATCACAGCTCTAACGTTTTCCACAATACGGGCTGCTTCCTTAGCTCGAAATTTTACTAGATCAACATCGGTGTCGTAACTGTAATTGGTTTCGAATGTTTCAGGGCTGAAATTTGGACAAGTGTCACGATTGAAAATAATGTAAGATGGTGTATCCCCCAACGTTGTATTAAGCGCGTTGTTTATTGCATGCTCAGTGATGTTGAGACACTGATCCCATTCTGTGTGAACTAACGAATTAATGTACAATTTGAGTAAGTTTGTGATTTTTCTATTGTTCCTCTCTACAATAGCGTTACTATGGGGGCTCCACGGTAGAACCTCTTTTTTCGCAATTGCGTGAATTTGAGAAAACTTTTAAACTGCCGCAGATTTAAATTCTAAAGCTTGGTCACTAAGAAGTGTTTGCGGATATCCGAATGTCAAAAAGCAGTCGTCTAGACAAGAAACAACTGTTTCTGCCAACCTATCTGAGGTTGCATAAAGTTTGCAATAACGTGTAAATAAATCGATGACTACAAAAATATATCTATTCTGCTGCCCCGTAGTTAGCAAAGGGCCCAGGAAATCCATCGAAACTACCTCGAAAGGTTCTTTAGCGATTGGTGCGTCTAAAATTTTAATAGGTACAGTACTACTAGCTTTGAGAATTTTACAGACATCACACATTTTTACAAATTTACGAATGATAGTTTTCTCCAATAAATGAAAATATCGTAATTTAAATTTAAACAATGTATGTAAAGCGTCAGTATGATACAAGGAATGTATACTGAGCACCGCCTTGTTCATTAATGATGTCGGCATGACCGAAGTCAAAACAGTACTTGTCCTAGAATCTGTCTGTCTCCGTCTGTAAAGTATGTCGTTTAAAATCAAATATTTTTGCAAATCAGGAAACGTGGATGTACTTCCATTTAGTAATGCGTCCTTAACTTCAGAACAGAATGGGTCTTGCTGTTGCTCAGTCCGGAATTCGTCAAGGGTCCAAGATACATCTTGCAGTCTAGGAATGTAGTCAGTCAGCTTCGGTGAGGCAGCCGCTGCTGGCGCCATTCGGTCAGAGTGCGTCTGGTCTTTTATGTCTACGCTTGGTTTCAGTGCACCACGCCTTGTGGTTACAGGGAACGCATCGACCTCCTGAAACTCCGCACAGTCATTGAGTTCAGAAACAGTCAATTGCTCAGGCAATCTGCTTAAATAATCTGCGATGATGTTTTGTTTACCGGGGAAATATTTTACTATCGGTTCGAAAGATTGAACTGTTAAACACCAACGTGCCATGGCTGAATCGTCGGGAAGCTTTTTGAAGAACAAGGGCTGCAACGGCTTATGATCCGTATACAGATAGATTGGATAGCCAAGAATAAGATATTTGAAAGCTTTTAGCGCACTCACGATAGCGAAGAATTCTTTTTTGGTCGTACTATATCTCTTTTGCGTCGAGTTCAAACTCTTACTGTTATACGCTATCGGTTGCATTGATTTATTTGAATCGTTTCCGTGCTGTAAAAGCACTGCATCTATACCAAAATTAGAAGCATCTGTAAATACATGGAAAGGCTTATTAAAATCAGGATGCCGTAAAACGGTATCTGATGTCAAAACAGATTTAA
The DNA here is from genome assembly GCA_030386875.1 of Morinoia aosen. Lineage (NCBI taxonomy): Eukaryota > Metazoa > Arthropoda > Malacostraca > Amphipoda > Talitridae > Morinoia > Morinoia aosen. Next base: position 14,649,532 of record CM059569.1, on the reverse strand, counting down.
TTTTTACAAAAGCTTCTTGACACTCAGGCTTCCAGATAAACTCAACGTTTTTTCGTAATAACTGATAAAGTGGATATGAAATCGAACCGAATATAGGGATATGGCTCCGGAAATAGTTAGCTACACCTAAGAAACTTTGTAATTCCTTCACGAACGGGAAACTTTTGTAGCTTCTCCGATTCCTTGCAACGAATGTCGTCTGCCGACACTATGTGACCTAGATACTCTATCGAACTCTTTAGGAATTGACATTTCTCAAGTTTAAGGGAAAGATTCCCACTACGTAGTTTCTCAAAAACACTTTAAATCTTTCAGATGCTGGTTCATGGATTTTGAAAAAACTAATATATCATCGAGAAACACGAAACAAAGTTTGCCTATGATATTTGCAAGGACAGAAGAAATTATGCGTTGAAAAACGGAAGGACTCGAGGACAGACCAAAAGGCAGCCTCTTAAAATGGAATTTCTCATAACCAAAACTGAAAGCGGTATATTTACGGCTACTTTCTTCTAATTCGACCTGGTGGAATGCAGATCGTAGATCTAAACTGGAAAATACACTATTTCCACCAAGAGTGTAAAGAATCTCGTCAATTCTGGGGATTGGGTAACTCTATTTGATAACAATTTTATTTAACGCACGGAAGTCGATGACTGGACGAATCTCGCCCGACTTCTTCTTCACAATGATCAAAGGAAAGTTATAGTCAGAACTGGACGGTTCGATAATACCTTGATCTAGCATCTGTTTATTCGCTTGCACCAAATCTTCTCGATATTTATGTGGAATTCTATAGGGTGGAATGTTAAGTACTGGAGCATTTGGTTTCAATTCAATATTATGTCGCATAACATTCGTGACGGCAATAGTTTCGCCTTCTAAAGTAATTACGTCTCTAAAATCATTCAATAATTTTATCAGTAAGGGTTTAACGTCATCGTCGTCACAAACTACGTCGTCACTCGTCAGAGGGCGTCGTTCGCTCATACCTCCCTCTGGTACATCGTCTTTCTGTGCATTAGTTCCTACTTCGTCAACACGAGTATTGTTGCAACAATGCCCCGCTTGGTCAGACCTCAACCCAACGTCTTTACCAGTGATGGTATTAAAGCTTCCACCATAACAACTGTCGACTTTGGGTAGATCCGCCGTACCGTTGACATCACATACATTTGCTTCATGCACAGCTTCGTGCACCGTAGACATATATATTTCTTGATCTATTTCCATATCGTCTACTGCTTCAATATTACTCAGCATGCTATTTTCACTCAGGTATACTACGTCATCCGAGACGTTTAAAAGCATGACAGGGACAAAATCATTCGACCCTATATTCACTACTGATTCGGCCACATAAATGCCATTACCAAGAATTTTCTTATTCATTATATACTTCCCGGGTTTAACCTTCTTGACATACCCATTAATTACTCGTAAACAATTACTCGGCATTTCCACTGAACCACAGTGAACAACTATCGCTCGTCTTTTAGTTTTTTCACTTTTTTCACTGGGGTACCCCACTGCTCCGCAGCATTTATTTCTAGGCCATTTAGTTGCCTGACGCCATTTTCTTGGCTATCTCTATCGCCATTCACTAGTCCTATTTTTCTAGGTTCCCTCTGCTTCAGCAGGTATTTCTTTTTACGCCTCCTCGGGGCAATTACATCTGCCATCAGACACTCTGCATTATTTACGGGATTGAAAAATACTTCTCTTTTACTTTGACCGTGCAATTCTTGCACATCATGGAACGGCACTTTAACTCCGTCAAGAACAATGAATCCTTCTTTAAAATCAATCACGGCATCTTTTAGAATATCCCTACCGAGGATTACGTCATAATTAAATTCGCCGTCTTTCAAAATCAAAGCGCTAGTATTTATTTCTTTATTATTAGGCAGGGTAATACAAAGATCAAGTTCGCCTGTCACCTGGCTTTTCGAATTTACACCCCTGATACTCAAAGCACTAGGCTTAATTCGCTCGTTAAGGCCTTTTAAATTCCGGTAACTCACTAGACACCTATCGCTTCCACTGTCAATCAGAGCGCTCATCAATCGTGTATCATTTCGCAGAATAATTGTAGGTTTTTTAGATCTCCTTAAAGAAAATAAACCTTCGCTTTCTTTTCTCAAACGACCTTCTTTCATCATCGTCGCTGACAAACAAACTTCTACGGGTAATTCAGAATTTGCACCTACATCAAGTTCTTGTTCACCTAGTAATTCGAACTTATTTTTACACGGAAATAACGGATCCACCACTTCAGTCGACTTAGTCATAGTATCTGGCTTCAAAACCACCACATCATTGGTAACGGGGGCTGTGGAATTACCCTCGGGCACTGGTAAACACTCCCCCTCTACATCAACACTCTCCAAGTCGTCTGATTTCACTCTAAAAAATCATCACTCTCCGGAGCTGCAGCGTAATACGCTTCACCTCGACCGCGGCCTCTACCGCGTGAATTACATTCACGAGCAAAGTGCCCAACCTTTCCACACCTATAGCAAGGATTACCACGGAAACTTGGTTTATTCTGACCTCGTTGTTTCATACACATCTTTTGAACGGGACCAGGGGTGTTACAGAGTGAGCAGAAAGGTTGTTGTTTTTTCCGTTCACTACTAATCTCTTCCACGGACGCTTCGTTAAATTCCATTGAACCAAGAGGTCTACCGCCAAAATAGGCATGCTGTCTCCCACGAGAAAACCTCGCAGGTCTCCAACCTGGTCGTAAAAATGGTCTCCGTCTCTGAAAACGTCGGTTGTTCTGTTGTGAGTTATAGTAAACGTCGGCAAACGATTCTTGTTCGTCACTCACAGTCTCGTCAGGCACGTCCACTAGATAAGTGTCTCTAGTCGGGTACGAGTGCTGAACACTAGGCTTGTGCGCAATTATTTGTCTACTCTCAGGGTTATTTCGCACAGCGGAGACAATACGAGCCAAAAGCTCTTCAGACGTCAAAAATGGACGCGAAAATATTTTTTTTGAAAAATTTTCCTCCAACAATGGGGCTAAAATCGCTGTAGCTAGACTGAAAACAACCAAATCTCCTGCAAACCTTTTTAATTCATTAGCATTCGCACTAGCAATGACAAAGGGATGTCTTTGTAACGCTACGTCTGGACTATTTAAAATATGGTCACTCAATTTTCGGATCTTAGCCATGGCGGTCACTAACTGAGCAGCTAATCCTTCATCACGCAAAAGTCGGAGCTGATTTAAATCACACGCTAGCGCATGTACTGACCGCTCGCCCTTAGAGACATAAATATCATCCAGAATTTCCACAACCTGGTCGAAAGAATAGTTAATATCAGGGTGTACTAGTTTAGTAACTACACCATTGAAGTCACCAACACTCTTATGCGCGCTTCTTACAAGCAATTCATTCCTGGCCTCGTCTGACGTGATGTCAGGAAGTAAACACATATAAGCTTTGAGGTTAGCAACGTGAGTTCTAAACGTTTTTGTCTCACAGAAGTCAGGGACCTCGGTATAAAGAAGCTCGGTATAAAGGAAGCTCGGCATTTGACAGTATGGTACTGCCTCTTTGCAACGTCGTTGTCACACTACTAGGAGTATGACCACTAGTGGTAGTTGTTGTCGTCACACTCGGTGTACTGAACGTTACAGTTTGAGTTGTCATGACGTTAGACACAACTGTCGTAGGCATTGGTCCCGACATAACTGTCGTTGTAGGTGTCGTAGTACTAAATCTCGGCACTGATACACGTCCACTACTAGTCGTAATTGCAGTCGAACGAATGAATTCACCGTCGGAATCAGAGTCCGACATCGTTTGTCACAACAAAAAAATTGTTACACCGCCAAAATCAATCCTCACAAAAGTAAAATAATGACACGTTAGAAAGCCACATTAAAATTTTTTAAGAAATTAAGTACTAATACTTTCCCACTGATACAGAATTTAACACTAGCAAATTCGATCAATAAATAAAAGAACTGTAATGAACTCTTTACAAGAATGCAACTGTACCGGTCTCAAACACAAAGCACTGCGGCTAAAAGATCCTACCGGGATACATAAAATAATCAAAACCTAACAATACTGTTTACTCAACTGGGTTCACGGCAGCGCAGCCACAACAGCCCAGCTGACGATACAGCTGATGCTAAGGTCACACGCTGTAGACCGCTCTGCCACTGCCGTCTAGGTGTCGAGACGCGCCAGATGATGCCAAGGTCACGCGCTGAACGCTTGGAGTCGGCAGAGCAACAACGCATGCACTTCACTGAGCGCGTACTGCTTGAGAGCGCTCGAGGTCCCTCACTGTACGTTATTAGCACCGCTCACAGTTTATTAAAACACTTACATTAACACTGTTCAGTATGCAACCTGGTATCACAGACACCACGCACTATGACGTTGCAGATGTTGAATCCCTCGCGTCGTTCGTAGAATGTTCAATCACAATTGCACGGATGAAGTGAAACTCGTAGGCGTCCACGGCACTCCTACTGCCGATCTCGGTGGAAGTTGACGCAAAGCTGCAGGTCACAGAAATCTCCGTCTCTTTCCAAAGACAGACGTACCTTGTAGGGTTCACCAAGTGGGACGTGGAACTCCAGATCGTATGTATTTCGCAGCCTTTCTTCCGAAACACGTCGCACAAGAATACGAAACACGTTATCGTATGCTTCTTGGACTTCTCTTCCTGTGACTCCCTCGTTTTCCATATTTTTTCGTCGATGTTGTCAGACTGATCCACTTGTCACGGAGTGATGCGCAGACTCCCTCTCGTAGAAAGCACAATTAATATCCGTCACCAGACGATCTTCTCTTGAACTTTTCGACGTTACCACCGCCGTCTTGATTCGCCGAAGTCACTGGATCTCCTTCACTTCACAAGCACAATAACGTTACGTCGTGGGTCCGACACTGAAATTGGCCACCAGTGTAACGCCCGAAGGTTTATAACGTCCGGTGGGGTAGTGACAACGCTGGTAAACTGCGACGTTTTACTTGTAGAGATGTTGTACAGGGGAGGAACACAGCCCAAATGCGACTCTAGAAGCCGCGCACGTTCATTTATACTGTCTCAATTCAGCTGACCAAGCATCCGCATTGCGGTACCCCGCAACAGGGCGTTGAACTCGCTTAACATACGAACATATGTATGCCCAACTGCGCAACTGCGCCGGTACAGTTTCGTTGTTACTTCAATGTTTGCCTTAAATATTTAAATATTGAGTAAAGGCAAAACAAGATTTTTTACTTGAGTTACCCCTCAAAGCTCTATTCTAGCTACGCATATGTTCAGTAATTTTAAAATACACCATGTAACTTTCTCAAATAAATGTTCCAGCTTAAACTTCGAATTCGACTTATTGAAACTCAGAAGAAATTAATGTAAGACTCTAACTGAGCGTCAGAGAGGAGGCCTACAACTGGTGACCCCAGAGTGACTCGAACACTCAACCTTCTGATTCAAGACATTGAAATGAAAGTGACTAATCTCTCCAAACAAATCGCCCACTTGACTAAGCTCGTTGAACCACTTACTCGTAATCGTTCACGATCTCGCACACCTTCCCACAATCATCAGGTCAATCACAACCAGGAAAACGGCCATATGTGTTTCTATCACCGCAAGTACGGTTCCAGGGCACGTAACTGCAAATCTCCTTGCAAATATTCGGAAAACGAGACTCGCGAGTGTTGACGACGACCACCACTCGCTGCGCGAAGGTACTCAAGTTGAAAGATCGTTATTCGAAACTCTTTCCTCATCGACACCGGAGCAGAAGTCAGCATCATCCCTGCTACAAGTACCGACCGCCGCAGACAGATACAAAGATATCTACAAGCTGCTAACGGCACAAACATCCCTGTCTACGGTGAAAAGTCGATTACGATCGATTTCGACCTTCGACGAAACTTTCACTGGGTGTTTCTCGTCGCACTTGTTCAACAATCAATAATCGGTGCTGATTTCTTCTCACATTTCAATTTATTGGTTGACCTCGACAAGCGATGCCTCATCGATAAAGTGACTAACCTGAACGCTCCAGGCTTTTTTGCGGCAGCTAAAGTCGACACGTCAATCTCACTCGTCGATTCTAAAACGAAGTACGACAAGCTCTTTAAACAGTATCCTGCCTTACTGAAACCTCTCAACACCGACCTACCACTGACACACTCTGTTACTCATCATATCGAAACAACAGGTCCACCAGTATTCACGAAACCGCGACGCCTCGCTCCAAAACGGTTCCAAGCAGCTAAAAAAGAGTTCGAACACATGTGTGAAATGGGAATTGTCCGTTGGTCACTAAGCAACTAGTCATCTGCCTTACACATGGTCCCCAAGAAAAATGGCGACTGGCGCCCCTGTGGTGACTACCGAGCACTCACGCTCACCCAGTACCTGATAGGTACCCGTTACCGTTCATACAGGACATCGCCTCGTCACTATCTGGCTGCACCGTCTTCAGTAAGATCGACCTCGTACGTGCATACAACTAAATACCAATCCACGAAGCCGATATACCAAAAACTGCCATCGCCACGCCATTTGGTATGTTTGAGTTTATACGCATGCCTTTCGGTTTGCGGAACGCGGCTCAGACCTTTCAACAATTTATCGACGAAGTCCTTAGAGATCTTCCTTTCGCTCACCCATACCTCGACGATGTTCTCGTCGCGAGCACAAGCGAAGAAGAGCACCTTCATCACCTGCGACAAGTATTTCAACGCTTCACAGACTACGGCCTAACCATCAATAAAGACAAATGCGTCTGTGGTGGCTGTTCCTCAATCGAATTCCTCGGACACAACATTAGTGCAGAAGGTATCTCGACCTACAAAGAGAAATGTGACGTCATACGTACCTATCCTCTCCCAGACGATCAAAAACAGCTCAGAAGATTTTTAGGTACGATCAACTGTTACCGGCGTTTTATTCCAAACTGCGCCCAGATACTCGCGCCACTCCACGCTATGCTCACTCCATCTAAAAGAGGCGTTTCAGCTAAGCTATCTTGGTCATCGACACAACTGCAAGCATTTGAAACTTCGAAAGAAGCACTCAAGAACTCCCGAACTCTAGCACATCCTCACCCATCAGCGGAGCTAAATCTCGCCGTCGACGTATCAGACACAGCAATAGGTGGAGTTCTCCAGCAACGCGTTAATAACAACTGGCAACCAATCTCCTTTTTCAGCCACAAATTAACTCCGTCTGAGACTAAATATAGCGCGTTCGGCCGAGAACTACTAGCTATTTACAAATCCATCCAGCATTTCAGTTTTTCCTCGAGGGCAGAACATTCCTCGTGCTAACGGATCACAAATCAATTACTTTTGTTTTTAAATCCAACAAAACGACTCACAATCCTAGAGTCATTCGCCAGCTCGAGTACATATCCCAGTTTACAACTGATGTCAGGCACATCAAAGAAGTAGATAATACTCCTGCCGATGCTCTCTCACGGATAAATTCAGTAGCAACTCCAAAGCTGCTTGAAGAAATAGCAGCAGCTCAAGAAGATTGCCCAGAGTTTGAAACAGCGAGTAACAACGCATCCCTCCAACTCCGCAAAATCTATCTCCCTGGCTTCCCGACAAAAATATGGTACGATACCGCCACAACGAAAGTACGACCATATGTTCCTCGAAGCCTACGAAGAAAAGTATTTGAACCCATGCATTCTCTTTCGCACCCGGGTATCAGAGCATCACAAAAATTGATTGTAGACCGATTTGTCTGGCCAACAATAAATCGCGATGTACGCACCTGGTCTCGCTCCTGCCAAGAATGTCAAAAGTCAAAGGTACAGCGACACACGAAATCCCCAATCCAAGCCTTTGAACTCCCGTCCGCTCGCTTCGACCGCATTCACATCGACATCGTCGGTCCCCTACCTGTGTGTCAAGGTTACCGTAACCTCCTTACTTGTATCGACCGCTTCATTAAGTGGGTGGAAGCCATTCCAATGACGGATATCACTTCATAGACTGTTGCAACCGCTTTCCTCCATGGCTGGATCGGTCGATTCGGAGTGCCGTCATCCATCACAACAGGCCGCGGACGACAATTCGAGTCTTCCCTATGGAAAGAACTACAACGCTTCCTCGGATCACAACACATTCACACCACTGCATATCATCCTCAATCAAATGGAATCATTGAAAGATTCCACAGGCAGTTAAAGGCTTCAATCATGGCCAGTGCAGATTCTTCAAATTGGATCGACGCACTACCACTCATTTTACTCAGTTGCCGCTCTGCATTCAAGACTGATCTCCAATCCACTTCTGCAGAAATGGTCTACGGCACAACATTACGTCTACCAGGCGAGCTCTTCGTGCCTGCCAAGACGCCAATAGACGTGCATGAATTCGTCGGTAAACTTCGCAGCACTATGGCTCAACTTCGTCAATCAAACACCCAAGTGCAACGCAATCAACACAGCTTTGTCTCAGAAGATCTTGCAACCTGCACTCACATATTTCTGAGACGCGATTGCGTTCGCCCTCCGCTAGTACAACCTTACGACGGTCCCTTCCTCGTGCTTAAACGATCGAGAAAATACTACACGATTCAACAACAACAGAGCAAAGTCACAGTGTCAATCGACCGTCTGAAACCTGCATATTTTGAAGAAGAAACAGCATCATCTCCAGCTACCGGATACAGAACTAAATCAGGACGTTTAGTACGCAAGAAAGTTTCGTTCGAAAATTCTCTCTCTCTAGGGGGAGGGTAATTTTAGTGGCAAGTCTATAGTTGAGTCACCCCTCAATGGCGCGGCCTGCCGTGGCCCTTATTACTTGAACAAGCAAGATGAATAATAAATAGGTATTGTTGGTTTATAACTCCATTATATTTATTTAGAACTCATTTATGTATGTCAAGCTTCGTTGTTACTTCAATGTTTGCCTTAAATATTTAAATGTTGAGTAGAGGCAAAACAGGATTTTTTACTTGGGTTACTCCTCAAAGCTCTATTTTAGCTACGCATATGTTTAGTAATGTTAAGATACACTATGTAACTTTTTAAATAAATGTTCCATCTTAAACTTGCGAATTTGCCTTAATGAACCACCGAAGAAGTTAATGTAAGACTCTAACTGGACGTCAGAGTAGAGACCTACACAAGGATTAAGGTATAAAGAAGTTACGTAAGTTGTTTGAGATCAGTAAAATTACAGTATGATTTATTTCAGCTCCGTTTCTGAAAATAGTGTGGATGAAAATGGGTGTGTATCTGAATCAAGCTGCTGATTCATGCCAGCAAAATCATGGTTTGAGCAAAATTTTAATAGATAATATTTTCTACCCTCAGATTCATTTGTGCTGATAGTTACTCTCTGGGAATTGTTGGCAACTTGCTACTGCCAATTTTGTTTGTATTTGTGATGGTGCAAATTGTTTTCTGAGAGACTAAAAATTGATTGATATCGGTGCATAATAGCCTAAAAATATTATCATTGAGTCTGGCTCTGGAAGGCCTATTTTGATGAAATGTGACGCATTCAATGCTCACTCATTGAATACTAAGGTAATGTGTCTCATTGGATCAACAATTTTCATAATGTTGGTATAATAATTATTTAGATTAGTTTCAGTGTAAATGTAAATTTTCAAAGTAACTTTCCTTCTGGTGGAAAGTATAACCTTGTGTAATCACTACAGAAAATTAGTGGTAAATGTTCTGGAAAGGATAACGATCAATTTTCCACTCTTTGGTGACTAAACATATCTAATTAGATGTAAATGAACAATTTTTCTTCCATGCATTTTTCGTCGCAAATGAGTATTTGACGAGTTATAGTGGTAAATTACTGACTGCAACTCTATAGTGTTTGAAGTGGAAAGTAATTCATCGAGCGCGTTGGATGGCAACACAATAATGGACTCTCCCTCCCTTCCCACGTGCTCGAATGATCGAGCGCATTCCCGCCATCTAAGACAAAAGTTAACATACTGCCATAACTTGTTATTTTTGGGTGATAGTTTTTATTGTGTTATTAATTAAAATATCCTAGAAGTGGGTTCAGGCTCTGTGGGGCCTGCAAATAATGAATTACAAAGTACCCAAACGCACTCTATCCAAACTAAACCTACCGCTATAACTCGTTTAATGCTAATTTGCGACGGAAAGTGCATATAAGAAAAGTTGTCTATTTCGATCTAATTAGCTATGCATATAGGCTCCAAAAAGTGGAAAATCGATTATGGTCCTTTCCTGACCGTTTACCAAATTACATTCTAGTAATATATTTGTTTGTGAGAATTATTTGTACATAGATTTATATTTTTAGATGCAAAAAGATGAAAGCAGTTTCCAACTGCATAAAATAGTCAAATATGATGAAGTTGGTAAGATCTTGTTTTAACATGTGTTGACATTGCAAATTATATTCTGAGTCACCTCAGTTGTGCTTTCAGAGATGAGGTTAGGTGTATTTCTGATTCAAACTTTTAATGGACACCAGCAATATTTTTGGGGAAAAATTAAATTTAATATTTTCTCACACCCACTCCAACTTATTTCTACTGATAGTTACTTTCTGATACGCCTTTGCTAAAATCCCACTGCCTATCTACAATGTCTTTGCAGAAGCTGAAATTATATTCTTGATTGCTTGTGCAGTTAAAACATTTAAGGATTGCCATGCGCATTATTAATTCGGATAATTGTTCTCAATCTAATGAAAAATTTGAATTAGTTTGGCATAATTTTCAACTCTACCAAATCATTCCAGTTCATCATGTGTTAAAGTAGTAATAAATTTGCGCATCATATTTTTATTGAAACAATGTCAATTGTTAAAAAATTCTCTAACTCTGTAGTCTATCAAAAGCGACGATTTAATATACGAACATCATGTTCAGGCTAAAATTATACAGAAAATTTTTTCAGTCATTGATAAAATGCAAATCTAATACTCAAAGCTACATCAGACAAAGTAATAATGTTGGAAATGACAGCACAAGAAAATAATTAGAAACTAAATTTGTACCACAGCAATATGTACTACTTTAGTAAGATCAGGAAACAGTATTAACATATTTTTTAGTATTACACCTAGAGCAATACTGTTACCTACACCTTTTTATTCATGCTTATAAAAAGCTTAAGTTCTATTTTGAAAAGCTCAAGTTTAATTCAAAACAGGTCATAATTTAAAATATGTCAAGTATATTTTAAGACAGACCAAATTATTTTGAAAATCTTATGTTTCTAAAATTGTTGACCTATACCTATGTACTTGACCTTTTATAAATAACACTTGATCTTTTTTATGTCAAAATTGGGTGCTTTAAATTGAATTTGAGCATTATAACATTAAACTTGAGCATTTTTAAATTGAACTTGAGCATTTTAAAATTAAACTTGAGTTTTTTTACATTGAACTTGAGCTTTTTTACATTGAACTTGAGCTTTTTTACATTAAACTTCAACTTTTTTACATTGAACTTCAACTTTTTTACATTGAACTTGAAGAACTTTTTTACATTGAACTTGAACTTTTTTCCATTGAACCTGACATTTTTTAATTTGAAAGTGAGGTTTTATACATTGAACCTGAGGATTTTTTAAATTGGACTTGAGGTTTTTTTTAAATTGAACTTGGATTTTTTTTAAATTGAACATGAAGTTTTTTATATTGATCTTGAGGTCTTTCAAATTGAACTTGAGGTCTTTCAAATTGAACATGAGGTTTTTTATATTGGACTTGAGGTCTTTCAAATTGAACTTAAATCTTTCAAATTGAACTTAGGTCTTTCAAATTGAACTTAGGTTTTTCAAATTGAAGTTGAGGTCTTTCAAATTGAACTAAGGTTGTTCAAATTGAACTTGAGTTTTTCAAATTGAACTTGAGATCTTTCAAATTGAACTTGAGGTCTTTCAAATTGAACTTGAGGTCTTTCAAATTGAACTTGAGGTCTTTCAAATTGAACTGAGGTTTTTCATATTGAACTTGAGGTCTTTCAAATTGAACTTGAGGTCTTTCAAATTGAACTTGAGGTCTTTCAAATTCAACTGAGGGTTTTCATATTGAACTTGAGATTTTTCAAAATAATATGTGACCTAGTTATAAAATCTGAGCTTTTTGAAATGAAATCCGAGCTTTTTGAAATGAAATCCGAGCTTTTTGAAATGAAATCCAAGCTTTTTAAAATGAAATCCGAGCTTTTTGAAATAAAACCTGAGTTTTTTAAATTAAAACTAAAAAGATGTAGTCTCACCATTACTTATTAGTGTGGTACAAATTTTGCTTCTAATCATTTTCTAGTGCTGTCATTTTCAAAATTATCACTTAGTCTGATGTAGCTTTGGGTATTAGAGTTGCATTTTATCATTGTGACTGCATGTGTTTTAATTTGTATTTTCAGCCTGAAGATGATGTTTGTACATCGAAGTATTGCTTTTAATAGACTAAAGAGTTAGTGAATTTTTCAACTATTGACAATGAATCAATAAAAATATGCAAAGTGAATTTCTTAGCACTGTTCTCACCATGATGTTCTGGAAATATTTTGTAATGTTGAAAAGTTGAAAAATAAATCTAGTTTTTCACACTTGCCCTGATGTACTTGGTTATGTCTCTAAACCATGTGTTAATGATTGATTAATTTTAGAATCACCAATAGTGGAAATGAAATGAACAGCTCTTAATTCCCTCTAATTCTTAATCACATCCTGATAAACTCTTAGACTTGTTCAGTAAATCTGTTTCATTTAAAAGTCAAAATTCAATGTCATACTCCCATTGAAAATAGCCCAGAGTCAATAAGACTTTGGAAACTCAGTAAGTGAAATCCATCTAGATTTGCTTGAGTCTGAAGCCAGAGACAATAGTTCTTTTCATGCAATTCCTCCAATGAAGCCTTTGCTGATACCTCAAGTAAATTAAGACCTGTCATGATGAATGTGAAGTATTTAATTCCTATGATTCAGTACTAATGCCTTGTGTTGATTATCGGACATTTCTTTCATTCCCATAACAGGGTGTCTACTAGGTAGTAAAGTGGTAAAAAGTAGAAAAATTTGATAAGCAGCATAAATGAATGTTGTAGTGAAATTTGCCTTGGGGGGCTATTTTACCTGTCAGGGTTGTAAAAAATTGTGAAGTGGGATAATTCACTGAAAATGGAAAGTAAAGTAAATATGCAAATATAGGTTGAAGATTTTCAAAATTTCATTTCTCTCAGAATCGGATATGTGCTGCAGGTTATGGGAAATGTTCCTGTGAGGGGATTGGACAATTCCCCAGTGTCTACTAATTTCCAGTTAGTTTATTTTTTGCATATGATAAGCTGTTCTCATTGTTGAAAAATACGCCAGGGTCTTGGCCAAACATTTGTTAGGGTCTGTTTGGGAAGGGGTACATAAAAATTGGGTATTTTTTGCAATTATGCATTGGATGCTTCATTTAGTAATCAATTTCTAATTTAGTATTTTATGTATTAATCAGCTTAATTTTTTTTTAACACATGCTATGGCGTGTGTTATTGACTCAAACTACTCATTATTGGATGATTTCTTACATCCTGGACATTTGGACAACATTCATTACGTAAAAAATTGGAAGCCATTTTTTGCTGTTGAAGATCGTAAAAAGTAGTAGAATTTGGAACTGAAATATCAGGAGACACACTGCATAATGTTTGTTTGAATTGTTTTGATGTTTCTGGGTAAATGTAAAATTTTGAAATGATTCTTTTTCCAATGAGGAACATATAACACTATATTTATAACCAGAAATTACTTTCCAGAATTATTGTGTGTGGAATAAATTTGAAAATTCTAATTTTGTTTATGAATAAGGATAAACACAAAAACTCATTACAGAATTGACATCACAGATACCAGTTTCCAACTGCATTCAGTAGGGAGAAAGGATAAAGTTGTTGAAAAGTACTGTGAAAATGTGATACTGGTCAGTGTTTGCACACATAAAACTTTTCATTACCAGAATGAATAACACATATTACGCTGTGATGGCTTTCATTGCAGTACCTACCCTCAGAGGCTACGAATTATCATACAAAGGTTGGACTGACTGGCCTATCCACTTTTTATTTAGAATTTAACAATCCATGAAAACTTTCCTGTGGAGGTAAAAGCGGCATGAATCCCGATCCTATTTAGATGTCTAAATGTCCTGGTCATTCATTATTGAGTGTGATACGGTGTGGTAAAGGTTTTTAAAAACAAAGCTTCATTCTTCTTGCAATTAGTCAGTTTCCGAAATTAAGAGAGCATTTGATTTCGATTTATCACAAACAATTACATTCTCTATTTAATTTCTAGATAACTGAGCTTCAGCGATGTGTGGGTGTCAGTCCGCACGTCACCAGCTCACCATGACGTCATGACGGTGGTGTGGCCTTGGAAATGTCCTACTCTGGGTTAGGACAAGCTCGTCTACAGACGGAAATCTCTTTCAAGGAGCATTCCACCTGTCAGTCAATATAAAGTTCGTGTAAGCTCACACAGTTCTTTTCGTTCATTAACTAATATCTTTCCCCTAAGGGGGATGCAACTATTGTATCATTTAGAATTAGCACTCCCATGGGGAAAATGTGAAGACCCGAGCTGAGAGTTATGTAGTCCTTTTTTTATTGGAATAGAATGTTTTCGTTATGTTACGGACCACCAGTTTTCGGTTCACTGCTGTCCAGTTTTTCTGCACCTACCACTGTCATCTTCAACTTTTATCTTGATTCATGAACTTCTTTTTCAATTGGCTGTTTCCATGCCCCTTCTGCATAGATTCCGGGTTCCCTTATCTCAATACTAAATGGGGCATCCCTCCTTCCTCTCTTCGAAACGCTCTTTTTAGCGGTTGAAGAGGCTTAAACCAACATGTTATCTAACTAATATCTTATATAGCATTCCGTTATAGTAATGCCCCGCCGGGGGAGACTACTATTGTATCTATGGGAATTAGCTCTCCCAGGGGGAAAATGTGAGGGCCCGAGCTAAAAGATAGTTAGGCCTTCTGCTTGTTGAACTGCAATGCTTTCGTTATGTTAAGGACCTTTTTCGGTTCACTGCTGTTCTATTTTTCAGCTCCTCCAACTCTCTTCTTGAACTTCGATCTTTTCTCATGAATTTCTTACTCAACTTATTGTTTCTATGCCCCTTCGGTATTATTCCGCGTTCCCCTAACTCCATACTAAATGGTGCCTTCTTCCTTCCTCTCTTTGCATCGCATATGTTTGGCTGGGGATAGGAAGGCTTAAACTAACTAATTATCACCTTTCGTCATAGTAATGCAAATAAAGGGATTTATGATACAAATTTTTTGTAACAAATACTGCCAGATCGGTTGAAACATTTGAAACCGTATTAGCATTGCAGTGGGCAGAATCGATAATTAAATGCTATAATGAATAATATGTTTTTTCGTTCAACAATTGGTTATTCTTCAGTATATTTGAGCATAGCGTGGGCGTCAGTCCTCAATGTTACGTTTTAATATCAGTTTGTTTTATTCACACATCATTTGATTCAAATTCAACAAGCCAAATGGGTTCAAAGTTTCCTATAAAGATAAATTATCAATAACTTAACGCCCAGCTGTCCAATAGGTTATCGGTATCAAGTGTTGTATTCAGTGTTAGGTTAACCGACTTATTCTCTGATGGCAGCCAAAACCAGATGGGCCAAACGTTGCTATCACAAGTAGAGCTTGCCTGGCTTGCTCCGAACACAGTCATTCAGCAAATGGTAATTTGGTTTTATTTGGTTTCCATTTGCACAGTTAATATTTACTAATGTATTTCAATTTATCAGATGGATTAGCTGGAGTCGGGTATGATGAAGATAAGAAACTGATAGCGTCAGCCATCCAAGGGTCCTGCGTCGTTGCAACGATTGGGCTGGCTCAGAGACGACGGATTGAACCAGAAAAGTGGCCGGACGAAACCAGTGCACTTCCTCAAAGTCTACTTGCTTCTTCATCGCTTACTATGACTGCCTCTCAGTCACCTTATTTGCTATCTCCGTCAACATCAGGTTATGATGCTCCTCCCTTGAGCTGGGTTTAGACGGAGGGTGCTTTCCTCGGGACAACGCCCCTTCTCCCTCCCCGCCTCTTAAAAAAACTGAACCCCCGATCTAATGCCTCCCACCCGTTCCCCACGCGTGTCGTTTCTGCCAACCCTCATGCTGGAAAAACTCAAGAGCAACTGACCGGTGTTGCCAATTTAGCGTATTTTCAGCTAGTTCTAAAGTATTGAAATTCCATCTAGCTCCTAAAAATCAGGATCTAGCTCCTGGCGGAAAATCCAGAGTATTTGAAGTATGGCTCGGCTATTATATACCTACTTTCAAATTATAGGCGCAATTATTTATAATTATTGAGAAAAAGTGTTTAACTACTGATGTAATAATTTCTAGCGGTCAAGTTCAGTACATGGAACTTTTTTTTTTTTGGCGACACATCATTTCATGTGAGCGGCAGCCAGTCATGTGTTGGTTGCGGTGAGTAGCGCGTGTTAGAAAGTGTGGCGTAATCACTCATCATGCTTAAGGGAACCATTTTGACAAAATGGTCAACTTTGGTTCTATTGGACGTACGTCTATGAAAATTTGCAGACTACTAGATCTCCACATTTGTAACAACTTATCTTGAACAAAAATTTTTCATAAGGCCATAGAAAATTTTTTATTTGAAAAAAAAAAAAATTATATATATACATATATTATTTGCTAAGGCTTTTTAATTTACAAAGCTAGAGCAATGCGGTTTGTTGCATTTGAAAGTCAAACGTGCGCTCTATCCATAATACGGGGGGAATTTTTTATTATTTCATTCTGAATTTATATGAATTTTTTTGTCAGAGTCTCAATGCAAAAGTTATAATTTTAGGGTAAAAAGTCTATGGAAAGCTTTACAGAAACAATTTGGAAAATCGCCCCGTATTATAGGTAGAACACACATTTCACTTTCAAATGCAACAAACCGCATTGCTCTAGCTTTGTAAATAAAAAAGCCTTAGCGACAAACGTCTTGATAAGTTACTTTTTTTATAAAACCTATTTTTAAGAAACAAAATGCTTCTCCTCCTACATTTTTTGAGCTACAGTAATGATTTTAGTATCATTGGATGCAGAAAAACAAGGGCTTTACAATGTATTGAGAAGTTTTTCAAAATTCATTCTTGTTTCAAAGTTATGACGTCATAAATTTGAATTTTCTTGAGAATATTTTGATTTTTTTTCTTTTTAATTTTTTAAATTTTTATATTGGAAATTTGAAGAAAAGCATTCAATTTTTTGGAATGTCCACGTTATTCTGCATCCAATGATACCAAAATCATTACTGTAGCTCAAAAACTATCAGAGAAAAAGCATTTAGAAACCCCCCCCCCAAATGTCGTTTTCTATGATTTCCCATTTTCTTTTCAAGAAAATCGCATTTTGTCATGAATGATAAATGATTCTAAATTGTATTTCCTATCAGTATACCAAATTTCATTGCTCTAAATTCAATAATAAAAAAAATATTCGGATGGGGATGAGGAATATGAATGATAAAATATATAAAAAAATGAAATGGAAAAAAATTGAAAATTTCAGATTTTTTTTTTTTTTTTTTGTCCACGTTATTCTGCATTCAATGATACCTAAATCACTACTGTAGCTCAAAAACTGTAGGAGGAGAAGCATTTAGAAAACCCCCCCAAAAATGTCGTTTTCTATGATTTCCCGTTTTCTTTTCAAGAAAATCGCATTTTGTCATTGATGATAAATGATTCAAAATTGCATTTCCTATCAGTATACCAAATTTCATTGCTTTAGGTTCAAAAATGAAAAAAAAGGTCCGTAAGAGGGATGCCCTCCCCCCCCCCGGGAGGGACGTTAGCTCTGGGGTAGGTTCCTGATATTTTCACAGACATTCGGGGACATGTCTCTAACTCATTTAAAGCAATAAAAACAAAAATCGGGAGAATCGACCTTTGGACTCAGATGCCCCCAGATGCCCCCCAAAATGGTTCCCTTAAGCAGTTCACGCAATACTTCCGTTAAAGTTGGAAGTCTTTTCCTGGATGTAGAGGCTGCCTACTGCCTTACAATACTGACAATGTAAAGGCATATTGGGACTATTGTAAATGTACCATAGACGCAAAATTGTGTGCCCTAAAAAATTTGATGTGAGCCAAAAACACGGAACCATTTTTCGCATGTTGCCGGGAGTGTTCGTCAGCCAAAAATCACAGCTTTTGATAAAGACGCTACCGAGTGCAGCAGAGGGTAAATTATGTTTGCATATTGCCGAATATAGTTCCATTGCAATTGCTGACCATCTTTCGTGAGTGTGTTGCAGTTCATTTACTGACTGTAAAACGGCACAGGGTATCAAACTTCATTTCACGAAGTGCATGGAAATTTTTGTGAATGTTCTTGCACCTAATTTTGTAAGTAAACCGTGTGCTGACATCTCAGCATACTGATTGTAAAACAGAACCGGGTATCAAACTTCATTTCACCACGTACAGGGAAGTTGTGAATGTTCTTGCACTTTATTTTGTCAGTAAACTGTGTGCTGATATATCTCAGAAAAGTTAAACATACTAATTGCTGAAAGCACTGATACATCAGATACTAAATTACTTGTTGAGATATTTTAGCAAATCATTGAGAAAGGATGTTTCGACACAACTTGGTCTGATGCTTATGCCAGTCAATTCAATGGTCAGTATCTAATACTTGAGCAGAAGCTCCTCTCAGAAATGTAGATTTTATTGTCAAATAAACCTATAACTGATTCCCTCAACCAGCTAAAGGCAAGCGCCTTATTCTGTCATAACTACTATACAGAAACATAAAAAGTATTGAAGTAGCATGAAACACACTGAGCTTGTTACAGTAGAAGAATATTGAATCCACGACAGAACTTTAGGTAGAAGTAACTGAATCTAAAAATGCTGCAGGCAACAAAGCATTCAATCACGTTTCTTTCATAGCAATGAATTCATTAGCATTGCCACGCTCAATCGCCGATGAAGAAACACTTTTTGATTAAATCAAATTAGTCCATACTTGCAAGTCACTTCTAATATGTTTAACGTGCTATGCTGACTTAATATTTTTAGTAATTTACTGTCTAAACAAAATATATCATTCAACAATTCTCTAGCGGATTTCTGTTAGAAATCTAGCTCCTTGCTGCGCTAAAGAGTTGGCAACACTGCGACTGACTTGGCAGTCTTATAAGAAGGGTGCATCTGTCAGTTGTTCATTTAATTCAAAAGTACGTACCTGTTAACAATCGTAACACATAATTTTCGCTGTTATGCTATTATTAACACAGGATGACTCGTGAAAGGACTTGGATATAATTTGTGTAACTTATTTCTGTAATTCTTGAATTCTTCACGAATACGTTGACGTTCTTGTGCCAGCCTCCGTGGAATTGTTTGCAGGTTAATAACATGAGGTATTATCGGCATTAAAAAAATTTCTGTGGCTGGAATGTAAAAAACGGATGCCGAAATAACATATGCATCAACGAATTGAGTCTATTTGGAACTAGTCGTTCCCTCCGGAGGATACAATCATTGTAATTATGGGAATTAGCGCTCTTAGGGGGAAGATGTGAGGGCCCGAGCAAAGAGTTAGGTGGGCCTTCTTTTTGTTGAAATAAGTTTTTTTGCTCTGTTAAGGACGACCTCTTTCGATTCACTGCTGTCCTGTTTTTCAGCACCGCTCAGGGGAATACAACTATTGTATCTATGGGAATTAGCGCTCCCAGGGGGACTATGTGTGGGCCCGAGCTAAAGGTTAGGTAGGCTTTCTTTCTACTACTTTCTTCTTCAACTTTCTCTAGTTTCATGATCTTCTTTCTTATCTTACTGTTTCTGTGCTCTTTCTGCATAGATTCCACGTTCTCTTAACTCCATACTAAATGGTGCCTTCTTCCTTCCTCTCTTTGGATCTCATTTGTTCAGGATAGGGAGGCTTAAACTAACTAATAATCTAATCTAATCTGTTTTTCAGAACGTACTACTTTCTTCGTCAACTTTTATCTTGTTTCATGAACTTCTTTCCAAACTTACTGTTTCTATGCCCCTTCTACATAGATTCCGCATTCCCTAATATACATAGTAAATGGTGCCTTCCTCTTTCCCCTCTTCGATACGCTTTTTTTTTGTAGCGGCTAAGGAGGCTAAAACTAAACTATTATCAAATCTAGTCTTGAAACTAGTCTTTGATGATTGTACTAACTTGATGTCGGATCTGTTCATCTATTTTTGGTACCAAAAAGAACCCCACTTTATCGCTTGTATCTTTGGATTTCATTTTTGTTTTATTGAACATAAGGGATCGGCATTACGAAAACTTCAGTGGCTGGAATGTCAAAAAACGGATGTGAAAATATTTTCATCCACGAATTAACGAGTTCATTTGATACTAGCACTTACTGATCGTATTAATTTGATGTGGCATCTGTTCATCTATTTTTTGTACCAAAAAGAACCCATAGTATGTTGTAATTTTTCCACGGTTTTTGTTTTCGTTTAATCGAACAGGATGTACGGCATTACATTTCTGTGCCTAATAGCACCAGTTTTATGGAAAAGTTCCATTTGAAAAATTTGTTTCATTTGTTTATGATGTGAATATCTTGTAAATTAAAAATCCTATAGCGAGTACAGACGTCGGAGCCGCATCGAAGCTGGAGGTGGAGAGTAACTTCTTCTAAAGAGGTAGGTTCCCCTCAGGGGGATACAACTATTGTATCAATGGGAACTAGCGCTCCCAGGGGGACAATGTCAGGGCCCGAGTGAGAGTTAGGTAGGCCTTCTTTTTGTTGAAATAAAATGTTTTTGTTATGTTAAGCCCATCTTTTTTCCGGTTCACTGCTATCCTGTTTTTCAGCACCTACTACTTTCCTCTTCAACTTTGGTCTTGTTTCATGATTTTCTTGCACAACTTACTGTTTCTATGCCTTTCTGCGTAGATTCCGCGTTCCCTTAACTCCATACTAAATGGTGCCTTCCTCCTTCGTTTCTTTGGATCGCATTTGTTGCTGGGTAGGGAGGCTAAAACTAAAGACTAATCTAATCTTCTAAAGAGGTATAGCTGTGGAGGATAATTCCACTCTCTGCTACTTGCGACTCGATAGCATTAGTGCGGGCCCTGTCGTCTCCTCATCCCATTTAAAGGACGAAGATGTGTAGTGGTTGAAAGGGCTGGTCATCGTAGATATTTGATGTCTAAGAATGGAAGTGTGCAAATTTAATTTAAAATTGGTAAAATTATCTTAGTAATCGATTGCTTGACGAGTCCTTTTGTGGTGGTGGTTAATTATGAATGAAAGTTATATATGCGTAGTGTTTTCTGTGGTGAATCTCACAACTTGTGATGGAATTCTTCGCGTGCCGAAGATATTTTTGTAAGAATTTATTTCAGTAGTCAAATGTCGGCTGTTGAAAATGAAATAAAAATATATTTTAAACATCTGTAATGTTTTAACCTATTAATAAATCAGTGGCGATTCGGAATAACCTTATATTGTACTGTGAGACTTATCGTAATAGTCTCGTGTTCTACGATGAAGATGACAATTGAGCGCTCTTGCTGTAGCATTCATCAGCATCGCAACTATTTTTTCTAATAATGCATTGTTACTTGTTACAACAGGCCTCACCCAGTAATACTAATTTGTTCAAATATCGTAATTTGTAAAAAATCTTGACGAAATATAAAGACGGTATGAAACAAGTTTGTTGAATGTAAATAAGTAATTTCGGTAATTTTTGTGCAGTCTTTAAATTCGCGGTAATTGGACAGATGCGTTTCACGAGGTGTGGCTTATTGTTTTTAGGAGTAATTCGCAATTTTTGGGAAAAATCGTTGCACTGCCTATGAATCTACCGGAATATAGTGGTTAGAGTAGCCATTTTTAACGTTAAATTACCTGTAGTCAACGTAAGTTTTCAACGAAGACCGTCTATAACAGCCGTTTAACTAACGGTAACTAACTGGTTAATATCGTCGGGCTTCGTCCAAAATTTTCGATAAAAATCGGTAATTTAGCGTTAATCGGACGATGATATGAGACATTCGCGACACTTATTCCGGCGATATATCATCGGTTTATAGGAAAAAGATGATAATTACCGGAAAATTCAGACGTAAATTATCGTCGGTCAGACGATAAATTTCTGACTGGGTATGGACGGCAAGTACAAAGCTATCCGACCACCTAATCACAGTGAATCCCGTTCTGCACTTACAAGGGGTCATTTACCGTTGTTCCTTTTCCGATCGTGGATGACAACCTCAAATTCATGTACAAAGCCAAATTTGGGCACAAATAGGCGAATTTCAGACAAAGATGTATACGCGAAGTCTCACCCCAAAGGCCACATTGACGACGGTAATACTCAAATCATGCCAGAAAGTACAGATTTGCCGGATACTAATATCAGTGTTCCAGTTACCATCTTATGATGCTTTCCCTTTATCAAAAAAAAAAAAAACTCATGAAGCCTTACCCACAAAAAGTACCAGCCAAGAAGCAACGCATTTTTCATTCCAAGCTGAGCAGAGCTCGACGAGTGGTGAAGAACGCATTTGGCATACTTGCCAGTCGGTCCCAGGTTTTCCGGCGGCCAATTGAAACAACCGTACAAAACGTAAATTAAATTAAGAAAATAATAGCGAGGAATAAGGCTTTGAAACTTAGCATTTTTTACCAAAAGCTTTACTGGTAAAATTGAACGTTTCGACTCAAAGAGTCATTCTCAACAAAATTCTCTGGAAAAAAATAAAATATTTACATATTGACAATATCGAGAAAACAAGACAACTTAAAAGGAAGGAAAACTTGAAAAAAAATCAAATTCCTAAACTATTTGCAAAGGAAAAGCGGATTGGGAGTCATTTAAAAAAGGCTTGCGTTGTAAAATAGAAAGAGATTCAATAATGCGCAAATCAACGGGGTTTGAAGCAGCTGCTAAAATGTTAAAGTCCTCCAATTTTATAGGAAGGTTACAACTTTCAGCATGGATTCGTATGGCTGAGTGAGAAGGAGCAGCAAGAGAACGGTTAGTGCGATAACTTCTGCCGGCATGCTCTGCAACGCGAGAAAAGAGAAAAGAAAGATTGTAGAAAAGAAAGATTTGTATTGTATCCTCCCTTTTTTCGGTCAGCAATCGGAAAAAATGAAGAAATAATTGTACGTACTTTTATCCAAATATTTCACACATGTTAACTTTCATTTTGTGCTTCTTAATAAATATCGAATTGGTTCCTTTTTCAACTTCAGAGATAAACTTTCGAAAGGTATGCTCTCTTCTGTAATTTATCAACACAGTTGCGCACAGTGTGCGTCGGAGTATGTGGGTTCTACCACTAGAGCCTTACATATTCGCGTTGCAGAGCATGCCGGCAGAAGTTATCGCACTAACCGTTCTCTTGCTGCTCCTTCTCACTCAGCCATACGAATCCATGCTGAAAGTTGTAACCTTCCTATAAAATTGGAGGACTTTAACATTTTAGCAGCTGCTTCAAACCCCGTTGATTTGCGCATTATTGAATCTCTTTATATTTTACAACGCAAGCCTTTTTTAAATGACTCCCAATCCGCTTTTCCTTTGCAAATAGTTTAGGAATTTGATTTTTTTTAGTATTCTTTCCTTTTAAGTTTTCTTGTTTTCTCGATATTGTCAATATGTAAATATTTTAATTTTTTTCCAGAGAATTTTGTTGAGAATGACTCTTTGAGTCGAAACGTTCAATTTTACCAGTAAAGCTTTAAATAAAAAATGCTAAGTTTCAAAGCCTTATTCCTCGCTATTATTTTCGTAGTTAAAATTTGTACAAATACAAACCGACAGGTAAATCAAATCGTCTTGCTACAAGGTTCTTGCATGATTTACTTCTTGAAACTGAAAAGAACCGATACACTCTAATCGGCTTTACGGGCACCGAAGACGTGGTTGAAACAACTGTGAAATTGGGAGACGGGAGAAACAACGCTAATGGACTTCTGAGACTGGAAAGCGAGTGCTGACGCCCTTCACAAAGCCCTTTCGGATCGAAACGACATTATCGGCAAGTAGAGGGAAAACTACCCATGCATCGTCACAATAAAACGAAAGGAAATAATTCTTTTCACTCGCCTTATATTTAACTTCTGCGTATGACATGATATCCCTCAGCTACATCGTGCATTGCGTTGCATAGAAGAAAATTTAGGCGCGCGTAATTCCTTTCCGATTCCTGTCTTCTATAGGTAACAAAAGTACTCATAATATATTAGTTAAAGCGATTCTATATTTAATCTGACTACAATTACGTTTGCATATGAGAATAGTTTAAAGAAAATTTCACCTATTGTTATTTAGAGCATTATTAACGGAGAGAAAGCTTTCGTACATATCAATGTACTGCATCAGTTCGACCTCACAATGAAAATAATCACAAGTAAACCGACCATTAACATCCCAGTCGCAGAAAAAAAAGCACCAATGAATGAACATTAAAATGCAGGTGCTAAAGACTCTTGTCATTGGATTGTGCACAGAAATATCATGTAACTTATTCATATCCACAAAATGAGAAATCCGTTTGCAAGTGAAAGTTTGCGGCAGAACATTATCCAAGATTTAACAAATTATTGGTTACTTCAATCCAGTATATATTTTATAATATAGAAAAATTGTGTCCTCGGAATGTAAGTTACAGAACCAACTTGGTAGCGTAGCACTTGAACATTTGCTGCTCACTCTATACATTAATAAGCGTAAATGGGCTCAATCCTAACGTAAGTGAATTATTTTCCTCGTTACATGTAACTCAAATTTTATCTCATTCGAACAATTTACTAGCAGTTTAACTAATTCAAATATCTTGCATAGAAACGAACTATCTCACACAAAATTAGCACCAGAAAGTGCTCCTCTGTCTGCGGTTAGTCATCCAAGTTATGATGCAATAACCTAATTTCAAACGTTTCGGCCACAGGCCATCATCAGTGATACGAATTCTTAAAAAAGTACAAGTCATTCAGGAAGTGTGAAAACCTTCATCGCAAGCTTGAAAAGACCAAGTTGGACATAAATTTCCCTGTCAACTGCAAAGCCCACAACATATTAAAATAGTCTACGTTTACTTTTCTTCAGAATTCATTTCAATGATGTACTTTTTCAGAATTCGCATCACTGATGATGGCCTATGGCAGAAACGTTTGAATTCAGGTTTTATTCGAATATATACCTTTAAATGATGAAATGACTAAGTAGCTTATCTTTCTTTTTCATTTTTATGATAAAATTCGAAATCACAGCAGGATCTGCTCCACCAAATATTTGTACCATAGTTTTTAGTTTAAGGCTCCGTTTCCACAAAATATGCTATCACAGACTGCGAGGAATGGAACATCTGGTGTGGACACGTCCCCGGGGATTCTATGCCCCATGACCTCCCCTCAAAAAGAACATCCTCGTGCAGTACCACGTGCGTTGATGCACAGGACACAATGCGCGTGAAGCACCAGGTCAAAGAAAAAGTTCAAACAAGAAATAAGTTGAAGAAAAAAGTAGTAGGTGCTGAAGAAAAGGATGAAAATGAATCGTAAATTGGATGGTTCTTTAACAAAATAAAACCCAACTCTACTTAAAAAACAACAACCGATGCTTCAACTCAGGTCATAAAATTTTCCCATTGGACACGCTTCTTACCATAGAGACAATAGTAGTAATCTTTGAAGGAATTCTAGCGAATAAGTGTCAAGAAATCACGCCAGAAGATGCGTGAATATTAGTAGTTATGATTTGAAAAGGAAAAGGAGATATAAGAACAAGTTCTTTACAAAAGATCGAAGGCGAATTTGCAGTTATCAACAGGCTGGATGACGAGATGGTGTCTTCCACTTGAAGTTCACACACCGCCTCCACACGCTCAAATCCAAGGACGGTAACCTGCTGGAGAGGTTGGCGCTCAGCAATGTTTCAAAGCAAATTTTAAAAAAAATGACTCAACAATACGAGTGTTGGGGCAACAAATGAAACAACTTTACCCCTAAAACTATAAAATTATATTTATCAAGACTGGGACAGCATTATATTAATGAAGTTGCACTAGTGATAAGTTACTTTGAGTATCAAAAAATCCTCAGCAAACCAGAGACATCAGTATTGTCATGCAAGCCCTGGTATTGTCTCAAATGGCACTGGTCGTTTGTGGTCATGAGTCTCACTATCATGTATCAAAAATTAATTCACCAACAGAGATGATAGCCCCTAGATACTGAAGTTCATGTGTTCCTGTCAACACATAACTCCAATAAAGGATGTCAATAAATAGGAAAAATATATGTTACAGTGATGAAAATGGAATTGAAACTAAACACAGCTAATTTTAACATACCCTAGTTGCAAGGTATATTACTTTGATTCAATGATTGACGATTTTCAACTTTTCAAATATTAATTGAACAATGTAAACTGAAAAATGACATTTTTACATGTACATGTGATGAAACAAAAACTCCATCAGGAACCACAACCTCATTTTGATATGGGTCACCTGGGACCTCAAATGGCCATTTTGATGTAGTGACCTTTGACTTGATGTTTAGAAGGTACACAAATTCTCATCCTGCAATGGCAGCCTATTGGCAGGCAACTCTATGCTCAGTAAATATTCCAAAATCAAGTAGGAGAGAAAATGCCTTACTATCTTGTTACTCAAATAGTCCAATCCAGCTATCAATTCTCACCATAGCACTTTCTGTTCCAGGTCCGACTTGAAACCCTCAGTTGAGCCATCAACACACTTCTCTGGTCAACCAATACTGAATTGGACCTCACAGCATTTTTAGGGCCAGTATTTGGAATTCAAATGGCAGACATCGCTATTCTGCAAGAAATAGTCAACTCATTTGGCTGATTCATATCAACTTACAGTTGTGAAACTACTGCTCTTAGTCAAGAAGTGAAGCATCCAGATTGGTTACACTCTTGTCAGCCGTGATAGTGTCCTCCAAGAAGCTGAGGTGATCCTCATGCTACCATTGGGGCAGCAGCTGAGCCTGATTTCTTGAACCGGCTCGCTGTGAAACGCTCAATTTTTTTAGGACCTCAGTCATGCTATTTTGCAGGAGCTGCTGATGGAGAAAAAACTAAGTCGCATTAATCTGAAATTAGTGAGAAGTTTACTCACTAAGCTCTGTAACAACATCAAAGAAAAGAAGGAACAAATGTTGAATGTAGATTCTTTGACCAGATTTAATTTCTGTGTAAACTTCAATTTGGTTTATGTGAAGTCTCGAAATTCTTACCAATATAGACATGTGAAAAGAAAAAATAAACTTGTGTGAAAAACACAGAGATGAAGAATGGTGAATGTACACTGATACTCTTAGTACAAATCAATTATACAGCATAGAAACAATATATCTTTAATACTTGAAGGAAATTATTAAAATTCCACTGAAAGAACAGAGAAAACTGAAAGATAACATCACTTGAACCTCAGAGAGACCAAAAATTTATTAGTCTCTAGTCATGACAGTTGAGAACACCCCTAGCATTATGCCAGCCCTCAAATATGATGTGGTCAAATGCCAAAATATAATAGTTTATAGTGGATTCACCTTAGACAAAGCATGGTTCAAACAAGGAACCAGGAATCGAAAAAGAATTATTTTTCTATACATCACTGATATTTTCTACTTGTCAACCTATTCTCTAGTAAATTAAGTAACATTTGAAAACCAGCCCCTCATTTTATGAGCATATGGCATTTTTCCAAGATGTCATACTTGGCCAGTGAAACCTTTAATTTTAGCAAACATTAACACAAATAAACAATGCATCATTTCACGCTAAGAGTGAGGTGTCAAATAATAAATTTTTGAAATAATTTTTTGCTAGAGGAATTTATCTGGAATAAATTTTAAATGTAAGGATATAACATGGCAAAAAAGATACATCTCTAATTTGATTTTAGCTTTACAACATGTTATATTAGCAAAAAATTGAATGCCTTCATTACCAAAGAATATAAAGGCAATTTCTAAAATTCAGATATGTTCTGTCCTGCACAAAGTTTAAGCTTGTAATGTGGGTTAATAAATGTGCTGTGTATTAAAATATTGTTGCATGCATAAAGCTTATATTAGAAAACATCTCCCCAGTGTGGTATTCAACACAATACTAGAACACAGCCTGGACATTTTGAATGAGACAATATTTTGCACTAGACATGTCACAATGACTTATTTAAGCCATTGTAGGTAGTTTGCAAGCTCAACTAAATTGTTTAATGGAGTTTGGATTTTATAATATTATAGTGGTCATCTTATAAACAATTAGGAATTGAATTTTTCATAAATATTTATCTCAAATGAAACTAACAACTTCTAGAGTATAATAGCTAAGGTTTTCTCTGCATCCAGATACAAAATCTCAATTCTCAAAACAGAAGCCAGCTAATAATACTTCTCAAAATATTCACACACATAAACTGTGGTCTGAAAGAAGTTTATTGGATCTCAAAATAGTTAGCTTTTAGCAGATGAATAGTAAAAAAAATACATTTTCAAGACTAGCTCATATAATGTTACAAGATGACCACCAGAGCTAATTTATCACCAAATTGATTAAGGTACAAAATTTAATAATTTTCCAAACATTAAATCCCCTCAATTAGATTTATATCTGTTTGGGAAAGGCTTTTGTACGAGAAAATTATTCTCCCTATTCATCATTTACCACAAGTGTGTGATTACTACTGAGAACATCAAAAGAACTCATAGGTAAATAGAGCATTAGAAAGTAAATCACATACACATGCTGTCTGCAATATATAGATCACTTTCTCAAAAGTCTTTTCAACCCCAACTTTTCTCTAGTCGAAATCGGCTGGGCTAATTTAGAGACACCCCAACATTTAAAACCCTTGTATATGTTTACCGCGTCAGGAAACTAAAATAATCCCTTAATATAATTACATAAGCATTCGCCAACCAAGCTCTCCGCCATATTGGATACCAAATGGTAACGATACGTACACCAAAAATGGACCAAAGCTCATGGCCGAAATCTTACGG
The DNA here is from genome assembly GCA_030386875.1 of Morinoia aosen. Taxonomy (NCBI): domain Eukaryota; kingdom Metazoa; phylum Arthropoda; class Malacostraca; order Amphipoda; family Talitridae; genus Morinoia; species Morinoia aosen. The sequence continues at coordinate 14,620,463 of CM059569.1, read as the reverse complement.
TTTCGTAGCGCTAGGCAGACCAAATGGTAGCGCTACGTAGACGATTATGACGAAACGTTACCATTTGGTCTCCGTGTGACACCGGCCTTAAGCAATTAACATGTTGGCACACACATGGCTCAGTACGCGGGGAACTTTTTGAACAAAATACTTCTATCATAAACCATTTTTCCTGCTCACTGATGTGGTGTTTTTCAGTACCTACTATGTTTTTCTTCAACATTGAGATCTTGTTTCATAATTTTCTATATCAACTTGCTCTTTCTTTGATCTTTCTGTAGTTTCCGTGTTCTCTGAAATCCATACTAAATGGTGTTTTTCCCCTTCCTGACTTTGGATCGCCTCTGTGGTGGAAAGCGTGGTTTTATTATAATTCAATTATCTAATCCAAGAAATTGACGAATTCTTTCTAGTCTGGGATAAATTATGGCACGGTGGCCGGTTGCATTACGATGAATATAACTTTCTGCTGAATTGAAAATTTGTTAATCTTTCATGAATCTTAACCCTCTATGACCCACCATCCTACCTGAAGGACATCATAAAAATCCCATTTTTTTCGTTCAGGTGAGCCTTTTCAGAGAGTTGCATGGTAGTGAAGAGAAGAGACTTAATGCTTCGATAAATGAGCGTAGTGTCATATTATTACGTTAACTCAACTGTCACGTACTTCTTAGGGTACCTGCACACCAAAAGTCTGAAAGCAAGGAAGCAAGCGAGAGACATGTCAGGCAAGATCTATCACACACCAAAAGACAACTAGTCTGCTCCTAAATGTCATGGAGAGAGGTCTATAACAAAAACAAGCGGTATAAACATGTGTTTGTAACGTTGAGTTCCATTTCTACTTCGTCCCATTGCTTTGACACATATAATCTGTCACTTTGCTTTGGATTTCATGAGTTCCAAATGCACAGTACAGCATAAACTTCGGTTATAAGGAGTTTTGTCTATGCTGGAAGAATTGAGGGGCATACCTTCCCCGTCGACATCTTACCGCGCACTGCCAGAGCAGGGTTGCCAACTTGCCACTTGCCAGATGGTCTAACCTAAATTTCCCTGTTTTAGTCACTAAATTTCAATTTTTTGACTAAAAATTTCCCTGTTTTGTAGACTCTTTTAATCACACGTACGTACATACATAGAATCATATTCCTTTTATAGGGTATACCTATTTCTGTGAACATCTCTTTTATTTTTCCATTCAAACATGTCGTTGTAGCACTAATGAGTGGAATAATAGTCGAAAATGGATCTTTAACAACATCTTTTTTTAAAACCCTTGCCACCAATGCTACATACATTATACTTCGTTATACGTTTATTCATCCGTTATCAGTGAAAAATAATGATTCTTCAAGAGCTCATAATATTATCACTCACTTAGCCTCTTAAAACATTCTTCACAATTATTGTCCATGAAAAAAAAAATCGCTTGCAAATTACAATTGAGACATGCTCTAGATATTGCCCATTAAGTTTCACCTGGTTTAGATATTGTTTTATTTCATTCTGATGGTCTTTTGCTAAAGAAGTACTTCTGATAAATATCTAGTTTCCTTTTTCATACAAAATTTTACCAATGTATGAATATATATTCATTATTTTCAATTTCTGATGGCTAAAATGTGCAGTCCAACCCAAAACTGACGTATTTCTACTATATTATTCATATAGGACGTTCGGATTAAAATAAAACTATGCTGAAAGATTGTTTTCGTCTTTGAAATTACTTCGACTAGAAATTACTTATCAGACGAAAAAAAATTGAATGGCGAAAATTAATTTGGGCCATAATGGGTTGAGACTTAATTCCCTTGTGAAATGTAAGCCCGCTTTCGATTTTTTTTAGTTCTGTTACGGGACGATCCCACTGAGCGACACAGGTGCTTATGAACACCCTTCTATTCTGCTACCACGTTTGTTTCTCACTCTTCTGACCAATTAACAGCGAACAACATTTCTGCTTCCCACATCTAAACGTACGTAAGATTAGAAGATTAGTTCCATTGAATTCTGTGGTCGTGATTTTGAATGAACACAGATACATTTCTACACCACACATCTTTGAAAGCAAACGTTCTTAACTTTTTCTGTTTGCAAGGAATATGACTGCAATTAACATAGTTAACGCACTTAGTTGACTCCAGTATTTTCTTGACAATGCTGACCGCGACAGTACTTTTTTCAGTTTTTTCATAATCCATGAATTCCCTTTCTTAACCTAATTGGGATTAGTTCAGAACCGAATTCTTCTTGTACACGTACGGCGTCTGGACATAATTCGTTCTTATAATTTTCAAGATGGTGATTTGCTTGGTGCACATTGAAATTGTTAAGCCGCTCCGCAATCATGCCCACCAGCTTAATTCGATGATTCTTGGAAACTTTCTCTCCTCTTCCTTGAAGGGTTCTTTCCACTGCGTAGAAAACTTGACAGCTGGACACCGATGGTTACCAAACCATAACCATTGAAATGCAATTTGTGCAATAATTGAAATTTTTATAACGAACCCCTCATGTTCATGTTTAAAACATAAAGACAACGTGGAGATATTATTTGTCTCGTTAGCATTAACTGTCAGCAGCTTTCACATTTCACATTTTTCCGAGTTTTAGAAGTACCACTGTACTTCACACATTAATAATCGCAACAAAGTATATTATCCAGGATCAATACCACTCCCCCATAGTTTTCTCAAAAGTTATTGGCAAGCTGTCGTTAGATTCTAGTATTATTGACACTTACCGGGTATATAGCCCCAAAGAACCTAATCCCCAAGCTTTGGAAAGTATTGAAGGTGTCATGATCCTTCTATCAAAAATAATATGTAGAATTTTCACTCAACACAAAACTTGACTGCAGAATATGCGAAATCTGCACCTTTTTCAGAGCAAAATCAAAAAAAATTGTATACAAATGAAAATAGTCCAGTTAAGTTCAAAATCTTTCATCACCAGATACCACACTTCTGGTCTTATGCAATTTTAATAATAACTGTTACCACTGTGCATAGATTTATCATCAACTGCCAAATGTAACTTCTTAGTCTGCATTGGCAAAAAACTCACCCATTTCCAGGTAAACCCAACACCTGGGAGGCACCTGCCATCCCCGGCGGGTGCTCTTACCGTGCATTTATCTGCATCGGAAAATATGTATGTGCTTCATGTTCCTTCTTTCGAGAATGAGGAAACGATTGCGTCATATCCAAGATCTACTGTACAACTCGTTAAATTCTATTCGTCCCTAACGTCACTTGTCAGGGCAGAAGTCCCGTTCCCACCCCTTCAATTTTCTTATAGTACTGTACATATCCCATTAGTGGAAGGTAGCTACAGTCAATTAAGTTGGCCAGAAAATGATACGTCATCTGTGTTTGACTAAGGCACATGGAGTACAAATGATAGTGTCACAATAGCTAGAAAAAATTTAAATCTTTCTGCTGATCCATAAGCAATCACAAAACAAAAACGAAGTTGGGTATGAAAGGAACTCTTATTACATATCGAGATCGTAAACTATATTTTGTAGGGAATGGGTTATTTTGACAGAAACTAAGGACTTGGTTATTTTACAAAAATTTGGAAAAGAAACCCTAGCCGTAAGTCATGAATAAAATGTTTTGTCCTCTCAAAAACTTCCTACGACTTGACGAGAATTTCCATTTGTTGATTTTTAAGAAACGATATCTTCAATGTAATGAAAAGAACAATATTTTGATACCCTCGGGCGTGTTCTACGAGTTCTTTTACCCAACATAGATGAGTAACCGCGCAGTACAATTATTCATTATATTTTAAAACTTTGAAAAATTTCTTAATAAGTTAAAGCGACATGCAAGTTTTCCTATGGAAAGAGGCATGAAACGTCACAATCGTAAGCAGCCGTAACGGACACAGGAACATGATGAGCTATAGGAACCTTCATCAGTTCAATCCCATGCCTGTACAGAAAATTTACCGGATTTCCTGTATTCGTTGTACGCTTAATAAATTTAACCTTTCTTGCTGTTAAATTTATTGCGACTTTACTTAATACCGCACTGTAAGAAATGAATATTAAGTTTGATTACAAATAATTTATCCATTTCAGTTACTTAATACACTATTTATCATTGTTCTTGTCTAAATTCGTACAACCCGGCTCTATCGGTGGTAGATTTTTAGCTGTTGCATGCACCGCTCATCCAGCTTCTCGCCTGACTTCGCTTCGCGGCATGTCTTGAGGTTCACGGGTACTTTTGGAAGTTCGTGGAATGTAATTTCATGACCCTTTACTTGCCATTCCCTGATCTGGCTTTATTGGACGACATTTTCCCCATTCATTCCTCAACCTATAACTTATAATTAAATCTAACTTAGAACTAAAACTATAACTTGAAGCTATTAGCAATAACCTCGATACTTATAACACTATTACGATCAATATACTTGCCCTATAATTAAAACTGTATCATGACAAACTATAACTCAACAGAGCACGGGTACAGCCCTTCTAGTGAAAGCATCGTCGCACTGCTAGTCAGGACGCCCTGCCTGTCTACCCGAAGTCTCGCTATCAAGATTTATTTATGCCCTTAACCCTAATGTTTTGTGCAGTTCCTTGAAGTGCCGCATTGACATTTCTCTCGAGACTGAACGGGTAATCTTTCCATTTAATTGGGTTTTCATGTTTCACTCTCATAAATCTGTCTACATGATGGCCAGTTTGGGTAACGACGTGTGATGCCGGGAGTCCACGTTTGTCGGCGGGGGAGGTGCGCCAGCAGCATTCATTTTCAACGTATTACTCTAATCCTTAATACTTCATTTACTAATTAAGATTGAAGTTTAGCTTTTTGCATAATCCTAAAAGAAATCAAAAGCAAGGACAGAACTCTCAAATTAATATTTAAGCAAACAAAAGAATTTAAAAATCGAACGTTTCGAGCTCTAAGGTCATCTTCAGCATCTGAAATTGTTTACTAACATAAGTTCATCTGAAAAGCATTTAAAAACTAAGAAGCTATTAGTACTTGATAGGAGGATTGCGTGTCGTTTAAAATTGGCTTGTCTTGCTTGATAAAAAACTATTCTAGAATACGGAGACTTAAGCCCCGTCCAGACCTTGCGTAATTATATTGCCTGTGATCGTCGCAGTGGCGTTGAAAAAGAACCTCTCCTGACCAGACTGGCTTGACTGACATCATTAGCAGTCAGTTATCATTATCAGCAGTCTAAAAAATGATTTAGATCCTTAATTGCTATTCATACATGGTTATCGTAGTACATGAGAGGAGAAGGATGTTTAATAACGACGATGCGCTGTGCCAAGCCGCGGAGAGATCGTGGAGCGCTACAACCTTCCTCAATGCCTTCCGCAATCACACTGACTCAGCCTGACTGGCCACTCATACGACATGAATCGGGGACGCTCAGCTTATTGGTGGGCATGAAAAATCGTCTTCCCAAGCTGTCTCAGAGCCATCTGCAACTCGTCTAAGCGGCATCAAGCACTATGGTAACGCAAGGTCTGAACGAGGCTTTAGGCCGCCCGCCCACTGATGCGATTCTATTGGGGCGACGCCTTGCGAAATCGCGCAGTTCATTAGTATCGCCGTAGGAATAGCATTGTGTTACCTAACTCACTGCCGATTGAGGCGAATCGCATCAGTTGCGGGGTGGCCCTATTTGACTAGATGCGGTAGCAACACTCATAAAATCGCGTAAGCGAACGGGGTCGGGGAGGTCGCACTTTGTGTGTGAGAGCGGACAGCTGAGTGAAAAGTTATTAAAGACATGTTCGTTCGATAGCTCCGTTCGACATTCTCTGCTACACGAACACGAAGGAATCTGGTAGATTACCAATTTTCTGACGCACATTATGCGCAACTGTACTTTTAAAGAATGGAAGACAGCGTAGCTTTGAGGAGCTTATCTTTATAGTTGAAAATTGACTGTACTTTGTATTTATTCGGTACGATTGCTCTGAAATCAATGTTCATAAAATGTTTCGATGACACTGAAATAACCTCTGTCTTCTATTTCCCTATTGGTTACCGAAAAAAAGGTAAAACAAAATAAAATTGCTTTTTAGGAGCAGTAATCAATGGAGTCCTCTTACAAAATTCGACCATCGGGAACCTTCTATTTGAATGTTCGACAAACCTGGATGGAAAGCCGTTATTACACAAATATTTTGTCAAAAATTCTATTTCATTATGAGAGGTAGCAAAAGTTGAACATACGCTAAAAGCTCTATGTAGAAGAGTCTTAATGCTATTAGGTTTAAAACGGACACTACAAAAACTGGAAAAAAAACAATAAAATTTCTGTTAACGAAAGACACACGTTTTAAATTTCCCCTCCCTGCGCGTTAACTGAGTGTCTTAAAAAGGGAGACAGTCATTTGTATCAACCTCCATCGTATATTGAATATTAGCATGTTTGGTATTCAGGTAATTTAAGAATTGGTTAAAATGCGAACTACAGCTGAAAATTAAAAAAGTATCATCAATACATTTCGTGTAAAAACAGGTCTAAAATTCTCAGGACAAGACTCAAGCCACTGTTGCTCGTAGTGACACATATAAAAATATTTGCAAAAGTTGGCCGCAAAGGTAGGCCTAAGCCCATTTAGTCGTTGATAAATAACTTCATCGAAAACAAAAAACGAATTTAGAACAGAATGTTGCGACAGAGTATTGAGTAATTCCCTGGTTAGGCCAAGAACTAATTGGGACTTTGAGAACAGGTAGTTTAGGCACAATTCGATAGTTTTGTAAAGCGGTTTATTTGTATATAAGGAGTCTACATCAAAAGAGGCCATAAAAAGGTTATCAGCATCGCCGACAGAAACATCATCAATAAAAGATTTAGAGTTGTGAACGGTGTAAGAACTAGTCGCGAATGGAGATAAAATAGGAACTAAAAATTTTGTAATACTGAAGCTATGGGTGCGGTAGGCTGCAAAGATATGGGTCTGAACGGAAATTTTACGTGTAAGTTATTGTTTTGAATTTTCGGCAAGTCGTATAAAACACCCGGGCCAGAACCAGAAACAAATAAACTTTTGTATAGTTCATCAAAAATTTTACCAGTAGATTTAGTTTACGTAGGAAGTTATTGATTTTATCTTCTATGCGTAGAGGAAATTTTAACATTGGATCAGATATAATTCGGAATTTAGGCGAGTCTGTGATTATTTTTTCAGACTACACAAATATTTTTCATGATTCCTCTCAGCCCTTATTCGGACGAGAGATTATAATGCTTTTATACGAGGCTAATTGTTTCAGTAACGCAACATCGGTCATACTAAAAATAGCTGAGAATATTTTGCACGGTTTGAAGTTGAAATAATACTTTAAGGGCAATATTTTTCAAAACTTGTACAGTAGCAAATTCAGTAGATTCAATAGATTTCAAGCTAAAAGCTAGTTTCTGATAACATGAAAAGAAATTCGCATAGTCTAATTTATAAGGAAAGCAAAAATCCAATCCATAAGCTAACAAACAGTTGGAGAGAGTTACTGAGCTGAAGTTGAAGACGACTTAACTGGGATCACATGGTTTGGTATCATGAAGGATACCGAGGGTTTTGAGCATGAAGTTTCAGTTGCCATGATTTATAGAAGTGAGCCGACATCAACGATTTCTTGTATAGTTTAAAACGGAAGAACTGCGGAACAGTGTCGTAGATCTTGCTTGTCTCGGTATCCTCAATGATACCCAGCCATGTGATCCCAGTAAAGTAGTCATCAACCTCAGCTCAGTAACTCTCTCCAAAACCGTGTCACTTTTTTGTTACCTTATGGATTGGATTTTTTTTTATAAATTAGACCATGCGAATTTCCTTCATCTTTTGAGAAACTAGTTTTTAGCATGAAATTTATTGAATCTTCTCAATTTGCTGCTGTACGCCTAGTTTTAAAAAAATGTTGCCCTTAAAGTATTATTTCAACTTCAAACCGTGCAAAATATTCTCAGCTATTTTAGTATGACTGACGTTGCAGCCTACCGAACCCCTAGCTTCAGTTTTGCTAAATTTTTAGTTCCTATTTGATCTCCATTCACGACTAGTTCTTACACTGTTCAAAACTCTAAATCTTTTATTGATGATGCCGTTTCTGTTGCCGATGCTGATAATCTTTTTATGGCCCCTTGTGATGTAGACTCTTTATTTACAAATGTACTGCTTCCCGAAACTATAGAAATATGACTAAACTTACAGATCGCTAAATCCCAATTAGTTCATGGCCTAACCGGGAATTGCTCAAACAAAACTCGGTTGCAACATTCTGTTCTAAGTTCGTTTTTTTCTTGTTTTTGATGGAGTTTTTATCAACAACTAGATGAGCTTGGTATGGGCCTACCTCTGGGGCCAACTTTTCCAAATATTTTCATGGGTTACTACGAACAACAGTGGCCTGAGTCTTGTCCTGAGAATTTTAGACCTGTTTTTTATAAGAGATACATTGATGACAATTTTTTCCTTTTCCGCAGTAGTTCGCATTGTAACCTATTCATAAATTACCTTAATTCCAAATATCCCACTATTAAATTTACGATGGAGGTTGAAACAAATGGCTCTCCCTTTTTTGGACACTCTGATGACGCGCAGGGAGGGGAAATATAAAACATGTCTTTCGTAAGCAGAAATTTCATTACTTTTCAGTCTTTGTAGTTTCCGTTTTGAACCTAATAGCATTGTGACTTTTCTACATAGAGCTTTTAGCGTATGTTCAACTTTTGCTACCTCTCATAATGAAATAGAATTTTTAGCGAAATGTTTTTGAAATAACGGCTTTTCTATCCAGGTTGGTCGAACATTCAATTAGAAGGTCCTCGATGGTCAATTTTGTAAGAGGACTCCATTGATTACTGCTCCTGAGTCCTGAGAAGCAATCTTATTTTGTTTTACCCTTTTTCGGCAACTAGTCGGAAAAAATGAAAAAAGAGGTCATTGCAGTATTATCGAAACATATGAACATTGATGTCAGAGCAATCTTAAGCCCCCTCCAGACCTTGCGTTACAATGTTGCTTGATGCCGCTTAAGGCCTCTTTAGACGATGCAGCACAAGCGACTCATTGATGCATCAGGGATCACAAGTACTCACAAAGGAGCATGCTGCTGCAGCAGAACACCGACCCGGCAAAGATGGATCCGTGATGCCTACTCCCATGCAGCACGCGCAGTGTTTCCACGAGCAGGGTAATTACCCCAGTTTAGGGTAATCAGGGGTACCCTAGGGTAATGTTTAGGGTAATGAAAAATATGGGCAAATCTAGGGTAATCAGAGCTCCGTGAAGGAAGTGACCGCCTAATCTACGAAAATTAGAAAATTGAAAGCCAATATGCAAGCACCCTACTGGTTACTACTTGAACGAAATGTAATGAAACGGGTCAGAATTTAGTGTTCACAAAACTGCACTGCTGCTGCGGTTAGTGTCGCATATTTGAATGTCATCAGGTATCGCTCACGAAAGACGGCGTCAAGATACGAAGCCGTAATATCTCTTGTCCACTGCGTTTTGACAAATGATTCTGAGTTGCATTTTGCTAATAAAAATTCGATCGGTGTCAGCAACAGCCAGTCGACGAAAGTAACTGTCCTATTCTGGTTGCGCTAGTGGTTATAAGCTTCAACAGAATATTGACAGGTATGTTAGTTGTATTGTTAAATTCCACAGCTAATATATTTTATCGTAGAAATATATAATAGATTCATTCTTGTGATAGTCATTGAATTAACAGCAGAGTTACCTCACAGCGCCGGTATTTTGCCAGCTAATTAGATGGAAGGCGTCCTATTTCTTAGCCATGTTGCACGCCAAAGAAGCATGTTATTGTAGCGATGCAAACAAAAAAATTTAGACAGGGTTCTTTGACACTTCGAGTTACATAAAGTGCTAAACGCGAAAGGAAGAAGCTATAAAATTAGTTACAAAAATTCATATAAACAAAAGAGTACAGTTGTCGACTTAAAACTTGCAATATATGTTTGTATTCTCACTGTCTTTCCTAGGCGCAGTAGCACTGGCGTAGAATTTGATATAGCTGCGATCATGCCTAGAATTCCGTCAACCAAAATTGAAGCCCTTTGGGTTCTACAACTGAGTGTTGAGGAAAGTTTATGCATATAATAAAGGCAAGGTAGTTTTTTCCAAAAACCTCTGAATTTCCTCACCCGCCCTTCAGGAAATGAAGAAATTTGATAACTTTACGATCAACTTTATGAGTTGATAAGTGAATATGATTGCAACGAAGTCTCTGAGAAGCACATGTGGTGTAGCAAGATTGGATTAAATCCGTTATGAAAAGATATGACGAAGGTCATGTGTGAGGGAAGCTAGAAAGTCATGGCAGAGAGTGGATCAAAGTGTTAGGTTAGATAGAGCATGTGGAAAGAATGGCTGAAGTGCGTGAACGGATGCAAAATTAAATAAAAAATAAATAATTGTACTAGGGATAGGTACACATATTATTGCATTTCTTGCAGCAAGCAGATGATCGCGCACCGAGTGAGCAAGAGCCAACGACACCACCTCGAAAAAAGGAAAGCTCCACTTGAAAGCTAGAAGCTACCAGCAGAAATTTAAAGATTCGTTGACATCTGAACCTGGGTTTGAGGGATGGTTCGCCAAGTTCTCAAAATCAACAGAGCAAAAGGATGTGGAATATTGCAAGGTTTGTCGAACCTATATTACTTGTGGGAAATCGAAGATCAGGCGTCACATACTGTCAGCGACACAAACAACGATCCATGGCGGCAAAAAACCATCAATTGCCAGTTACGTGCTATCCAATGATCCTCTCGAAAATCGTGCTCGTAAAGTGGAACTGCAAGTTTGTGCATTTTTAGCTAAGCACCGCCTATCTCATTGTGTGAGCCTCTTTTAGTTTGATGAAAACAATGTTCCCAGATCAGGAGTCGCAGAAAAAATGGGAGGGCCGCCTTGGAAAAGAGCGGGCATCAAAATTAATTCGACAGGTTTTGGGCAAACATCTTGTACATGATATCGTCTGGATATCAAACCAGCATTCAAACGTCGTTCGACTGGATTTCCCTCCTGACGCTCATGCAGTATGTAACACAGGACTTATTCATACTGACAGAGCTCTGGAAACCAGTCCATTTACCTTTTAGTTGATTAATAGATCATAGGTCAGGATTAGCTGTTTTAGGGTAATCTGGGGTATTCAACACCCTTCAGCTAGGGTAATTAGAGTCGCCTCGCGTGGAAACCCTGAGCACGCGAGGAGCACAGAGATCTAGTGTCCAGCAAGCAATGATTGAGTGAGGTTGTGCGTAATTGCGTCTCCCACTGATTATGGCCGCATCGTTTCCTCGGCCGCGCACGCGGCGACGGTCCACATAAGAGCCCGGCGTCGTACATCCATCACTCGACGAGTCTGAGCAGTAACTGACCACCATTCGTGCTTCTCTCACTTGCTCGCCTGCAGAATGCCGTCTACAAGCCCATGCAGCACAGATAAGCAAACTCATGCAGCACTTGCGACTCTTTTGAGTATCTATGATGCATCGTCTAAAGCCCCCTCCAGACCTTGCATTGCCATGTTGCTTGATGCCGCTTAGACGAGCTGTAGATAGCTCTCAGACCGCTTGAGAAGCCGATTTTTGGTGCCCACCAAGAAGCTGAGCGCTCCTGATTGCCGTCGTAGGGCGACGCGAGTCAGTGCGAAAGCAGCAGGCATTGCGGGAGGTCGTGTCGGTGGCGCGTTCCGCGATGACTGACGAGCTGCTATACGCGGGAGTGAGTAGCTCCCGCGTATAGCTCGCAAGCATCCTTCCCCTCTCAGAGCTCTTGAGCAACTGAATGCCATTGCAGTGCGGGCTTTCCCACAAGCCAGTCTGGTCATCAGCGGTTCTTTTGCAGCGCCACTCCGACGTCCAGAGGCAACATGGTAATGCAAGGTCTGGAGGGGGCTTAAAGAGGCCATTAGACGAACTGCAGATAGCTCTCCGACCGCTCGGGAAGAAGATTTTTCAAGCCCACCACGGAGTTGAACCACAGACCATATACTAGAAGATCCGCAACTTATCACTTAGCGAATTCGTCCTCCGGCCGCGATGACGTAGGTGCCAATTGGCCAATGAGGAGCCAAGAAATTGTGACGTCACGAAAAATCGGCAGGAGACTGTTTGAATCTGAAAGCAGTTGTGACAGAGGTGTGACTAAGATTGCTGCAGAAATGGCCCCGTACGTACGCTTTAAAAAGTGCTTGATGGAAAATTGTGGAAATGATAACCGTCAATGTCCTGATTTGTCGTTTTTCCTATTTCCAAAAGGAAATTACGACGAGTGGATGGCAGCATGTGGTAATGTAATGTTGATGGATAAGAAATCCAAAAGACCAGAGAGGGCTTATGTGTGTGCCCAACACTTCTCTCGTTCAGACTATAACTTCATTTTGTCTCCATTCAGAAATGCGAGAAAATTATTGAAATCTTCAGCTGTTCCAAAAAAAACTGTGGAAGACCAAGGTAATGTAAAACTTTTAGTTGTTTCGTTTATTCCAAGTTAACGCAGTAAATCAAAGTTTCAAAAATTATGGTTTTCCTTATACCCTTGATTTTGAATAATGAATGGCTGTTGGATTGACGTGTAATAGCAGTGTGTTAAGAGTAGAAATTTTATTGGCTTCAAATTTTTATCAAAAACATAGGAAGAAATATTGTTGGTAGCTTTAGCTGAAAAAAATCATGCCATAAATAACCCAAAAATTTAATTTAGATTAAGAAAAATGAATGGTATGCTTTTCATGCAAGATTTAGTTGCAAATTCTTTTCTAAAAGTAATTATTCAATAGATAAATAAATGCTGATTTAAATTGTCTCAAATACGCTATAATTTTGTATTGCCAGTAAGGCAGTAACTAACTACTTGTATTGTATTAAAATTAGATTAACTAGTATTTTTTTTGCATAAGTGATGGTTAAACACTTTTAATCATCCTTTGGTTGTTATCCAAGTTTTTTCAATTTGCTTGCAACTTATAAGATACTCTAAAATAATTTATTTATGGCTATTGTGTGAAGTAATCATTGTGATATCTTGATTGCACTTAATGAGCATGAATGATCCATTTCAAATAATTTGGTTTGCTTTTTAAGATTTACAGTTAATTTTTCATCGCAAATTGCCTTTATTATAGTGAAAAGAAACATCATGCAGGCTTCTGTACTTTAGTAGGAAAATAGTAGCATACCTACTCTGACTTTACACAGCTTTAAAATAAATGATTAGGTTTTGAATAAGTCAGCTTTCGATCCTACATCTAGTCACTTTCAAAGGTGACCTTTTATACTATAAACAGTGATCAGACAGGGTTGTTCATAAAGTTAGCCTTGTAGAGTTGGCCACCAAAGGTGACCATACAAAGTTTACATAGTTTACATATGGTTCTTCTTGTTCAATTCAAGGTCTAGAAACATGATCAATGGGTCTTTCTTGAAAAAAAATTTTCAGAGTAGGCTACATGGAATCTCAATTATTATGAACTTCAATTTCAAATAAAAATTTTACTAAAATTGAATGAATAAACATTTAGTTAAATGGAATAAAGCTTATTGAGATCAAAAGCATTCACATTGAGATTGTGGAATTTAAATAATAAATATAATAATAATAATAATAAATTGAAATTTCATAAGGATCAGTACAACAGTTTACATGATACAGGGGCTAGAAGCCGGGTGCTGGGTTGATTTACTTGAATAAAAGTTCTAAAGTCATTTGATTAATTTTACAATGAAGGGGTGAAAAGAACCTATTTATCGCATCTCAAAGGCTGTGTTTTGAAAATGGTATGGGTACTCCAGAAGCCAACATATCCTGAGCCATACATGGAATATGCATTCAGTGAATAATCTACAGGTATTGCTAGATAATTTTTGAAATTTTCCAATAATCCTTTTCCCTGTAAGTTATTGATATTAAGATCAACAAAGGCTCTGTCACTCTCTGGAGAAACTTCATTCTACTTCAGTTGGAGCAGAAATGATTTGTCAACAGAAATAGGGAACATAATTCAAGTTCTACTATAAACTTCAGTTCTGCCCAAAAGGTGTGTTTGCCCCAAAAATGCTGAAGATTTGGAATATATATACCTTTCTTCAAATTGGATATTCAGAATACTGTTCCTGTTGATTATAAAATGTTTATTACATGTTTAAGGAGACCATAATCAATTTTCGACGTTAAAAAGTGATGGAGCTTATGTTGCTTGTAAAAATACAAAAAATTCTACATAGATGGATTGAAATTTTTCTTATTGCAAAAAATCTAAACTTTTGCAGCATGAAAATGTGTTTAGAATTTATCTTCGCACATGTGAACCAAATTTTTGACACAAAACTCTTGGCACAAAAAAAAGTGAAGGCACACAAAAGTGTTTGGATTGAACAAGTAGATGCTTAGCATGGTGTAAAAGTCTGCATTAACCTGTATGATGGAAAGAATGGGCCTAAGTGTCAAATTTTTTATCATGGTAGTTCTGTAAGCCAACTCTTGTTAGCTGTGTGCTGTAAACATTTAGTGGGAATAGACACATGTAGAGAGGGAATGAGAATAATAGTAGATTAGGTCAGCAGTGTGATAGGGGAGTTAAAATTTCATTGAATACTCTGTCCCTGGATTGTACATAGCAAGTATGAGAAGGAGAGGGAGACCTTTTTGAATGTGTTGTAGCGGTATGGAGAGAATGTGTGTTATGCCAGATGTGCGCAAGATGATTGTGGTATGATTTATCTGGCTGGACTGGTTCAGGATTGTAATTTAATTATTGTAGATGCTTTATATAATTTTCTTATACATGGCTGGAGTTTGAGAAACTGACTACATTGAGATAGTCATGTAGAGTGGGTTGTAGTGACCTGTCATACCTGAGGGTTGCATATCCCCAAATTACATATCTCCATTATCAAACATTTTCCACTACTGAACAAAATGCGGCCGGTCTGGTCCCCACGGGTAATTCGTGACACCATGTCGGGACAGTTGGGAGTACCTTATGAAATGAGTCTAATGTAAATTTGCGTTGAGAACAGGACCTAAATGACATTTGCTTGTGTGGATTAATATTGAATGGGACTTGACTCTATGAGTATATTACTCATTCCATTTTACTTTCTCTGAGAAACTATGTTATGGTGATGGAGCCTTAAACTGACTTATTTTCTCCTAAAGTATTACTAGGTGATGCCATGACGTAGAAGTTCAGGAAAAATTAAGGTTGTTGTAAATATCACTCATTGTGTTGTGTGCTTCAATTTCATTTGAGATGCCATATCACTGTTCCCAATTTATTCCCTTATTTCTCTATCAGTTGCTGGCACTGAACATCCTGCTCTTGGTGCTACAAGCCTTGGCACTCCTGGTGTAAGGCCTGCCCTACCTCTTGCTACAATGCCTGGTGCTGCAACGCCTGCCACTCCTAACAAAAGTAGGTTTACAATTTAAATGATGATTCCCCAATCCAATCGAGGAATATTTCAATGAAAGAAAAGAATGTTAACATTGAGTTTAATGTATTGAAATTCTTGAAAAAGTCAAGGCCACTTGAAGAAATATTCATCCCATTTGAAAATTGAAGCCCATAAGCTCAATTTACACCTATTTAGATGGTGCATGGCTGTCACTTATGAAGCCTTAGGGTACACAAAGAAAGGGTAGTACATTTCCAAATACTTTTGAGAATGGTATTTACGCATGTTTTAAAGTGTGTAGCATTTATCCATGAAATGGATGCTACACAATTCACTATTACACTCAATGAAACATGGCAAAGAAAGTTTTTTTTATAGGGAAATAAACTTCATCATTGAATTGGAAATTAATACATAATACAGGGGTCAAAATGTTACTAGCAATCTTTTTCCATGTACATTTAGTGTTGAATTAAGAATAATATTTGAAATCTTCAGAAATGTTGTTACCAAGACAAAAGTTAATTAATATGATCCGAATTACAATCCTGTGATAACTCAGGAGCTTCATGAATGAGAAATACCTAGTGCAGTGTTTGTGTTGACAGGTTAGTCTCGGTTGGCAAAAATAGATTTTGTATTCATTTAATTAAATGAGCTCTTCCAGTTTTTGACGAGCCTCCTCTGTACCCCAGTGTTTAATTCCTTATGTACCCTTACAGTGAAGCAGAACTTTAATTTACCAATAGGCCTTGCCTATTTTACATTATGAAAAATCACTTACATTTGATGATTCCCCAGTAAGTGGGATAAAACTTTTGTATCCATTGGAAGTAGTATTCCATGAGAGAGAATGTCAGGGCCTGAGCTGATGGTGAGGTAGGCTTTCTTTTTTGATTGTACTTACATGTTTTCCATGCATACTAGATGCTTCCTTCCACTTGCTCTGTGAAATTATGTTATGGGGTGGAGCCTTAAACTGCCTTCTCTACTAATGAGTAAGAATTGAATGACATGAAGTAGAAGTTCTGGAATTCCCTTATTTATTCCCTTATTTCTCCATCAGCTGCTGGCACTGTACCTCCTGCTCTTGGTGCTACGAGACCTGCCACTCCTGGCACCTCGAGAGCTGCCACTCCTGGTACTTCAAGTGCTGCCACTCCTGGCAATTCAAGAGCTACCACTCCTGACCCCTCAAGGCCTGCCACTCCTGCCGCCTCGAGACCTGCCACTCCTGCCGCCTCGAGACCTGCCACTCCTGGCACCTTAAGGCCTGCCACTCCTGGCACCTCAAGGCTTGCCGCTCCTGGCACCTTAAAGCCTGCGACACCTGGCACCTCAAGGCCTGCCACCAGTGCTTCCAGCAAACAATGTTGCTCATCTTCGTGGAGGGAAACGACACAGGTTAGTCGTGTTGAAATAACCAAAGTTCGGACTTCATTGAAGTGTGTTTGAATTGTAGCAAGATAGATTTTTCATGTTACAAGCCAAAATTGGATAGCGTTGGATGAGTGCTAGCAGCAAAAGCTCGAAAGATTGCTGAAAAGTTATCACATACGCATTATTCTAAGACACAGCAGCCTTTGTAGAATTGTTGTGAGAACTACCTTCTGTCATTTCCATCAGTGTCAATACCATATTCACTTTCACTCATTTACCTCTCTGATCATTTCACTTCTCGATTTAATGCATCTATCATGAAATTATATAATTATCTTAGGGTAAAAAATATAATTAAGTTGAGATTCTCGTAGCATATTTCTGAACTATACTTTATTTCTTGTATCCTTGGAATTGAATTAATGCATACATTTAGGTATTGCTTCTTTGCACAATGCATCCAATTATAATGCTTGATTGATTAGAAGGGAGGGCTCGCGGTACTCGCTGACTTTCTTGGGTACTGAACAGGGCTATCCTATCTCTCATTGGTACTCACTTTATACCGTTCGGTATGTTTGAACTCATTCATAGTTTAACCCTTTCGGTACGATAATTCAAATTGTTTGGGTAAAAACTTCCTGGGGAAAAAGTTGTCATTACCCTTAATTGTCAGTGAAATTGTCCTAGTGTGGTGCTTTTAGCTTAAGTAAGTGCCTTCTTCATTATTTTAATTTTAAAATTTTTTGAATCTTTGAAGCTCGATGCTTGGCGACGGAAATTTTTGATGTTGATAATAAAGTTTTCGTATTTACGAAGAAACTATTTATACGTTTTTGCCCGAATTTACCAAAAATCAACAAAGTTCAGAAAAAACTTGCTCAAGTTAAATGGAAAGGGTATTGAATATGTTGCTCGGGTCCTGTAGCATGAACTTACGCGTGCTACAGGGTCCTATGGTAATTACAGGGGCCTATGGTAACCTATGGTAATTTACGCGTGCAGGTTTCTGGAATTATTTAAAAACTAGTTTAATGAATGTTTGTAATTTCCCTAATTTTGTTATTACTCCAAAATATTCCCTCACTAGTTGAATTAGTTTAAAACTAGGTTAGATGCCCTAAACTGGAAGCACTAGCCAACTTGGCACTGGAGTAGCCGTCAGTACCGAAAGGGTTAATACTAGAAACCTTGGAAAAAGAATACTGACCAGAACTGTGATTCCAATCCATGTAGATTAAATGTAGCATATTTTTTAATTAGATGTGTTGTGTTCAAAACCTAAACTTTCAATCACCTTAAAGTTTGATTTATGTGTACAATTAATACTTTCTACAAGTTGGGAAAGTAAATATAATATACAATCTAATTTTCGTCAAATTATTGCAGAATTCGTGTGGCAAAAGGAGCAGTTCTTTCTTAGAAGACACAGGTCCTCCAGTGGTACCTTGTAAGCGACGGTTGTTCGCTTCTCCTTCTGGAACGACAATTGCCCTTGAAAACAGCAGACCAGCTCGTGAGAGAAAACTTAGGAAAAGGCTCAGGAGAAAATCAAAGGTACTGTACAAACGGTTGAACACGGATAATTTCCTGAGAAGTGTAAGTGGCAGACTTGGTCCTTATCTCAGTGCATTTGTCAAGCACAAATTAAGGGGCAAGAGATCATACACCATGTATCACAAGTGGCTCGCTGTGAACATTCTTGTAAGCTCATCAGAGACCCACTATCAACTGATGAGGAGCTTGATACCATTACCCTCACTTTCGACTGTGCGTGCATTGATGAAACAATTCCAAGTACGTCCTGGTACAAGTGCTAAAAGTGTGTCCATGTTGAAAATGAAGGTAAAACCCGTCAGTGCTAGAGATAAACTTTGTTTCCTTCTAGTGGATGAGATGTCGCTCAGGAAAGGGTTATCGTACAACCGAGAGAACGATGCCATAATTGGATTTGAGACTATCCAGAGTGGCCAACGCAAGAAAATGGCCACATCCGTGTTTTGTGTTATGGCCTCTGGAATTGCAAAAAAGTGGAAACACCCAATTGGCTTTTATTTTACAGCTTCGGCAATGCCATCTTCATGCATAAAAGACATTTTACAGGAGTCAATTGCTGCGATGGAATGTCAAGACTTCACTGTTCTGGGCATAACAAGCGACCAAGGCAGCAATTTGCAAAAAGCATTCAAAGACATGGGCTGTACACCAACTAATCCTGTTGTTGAGTTTGCCGACAGGAAATATTTCGTTTTCAAAGATCCCCCCCATTTGATCAAAAATGCTCGCAACTTCCTCTACAATGGTGATTTGAGAATTCCTTCTCTACATTGTTCCGCTTCTTGGACGCATATTCAGAAGCTCTTTGAAATGGAGCAAAACAAAAGCATTAAATGTGTTCCCCGTTTATCGCATCACCATGTCTACAATTTGAAGTTTTCACAAAAAATGAAAGTAAAACTTGCAACTCAAGTATTGTCCAATACAACATCTGCTGCCTTAGACTTTTATGTTGCAACTGATTCCATTCCTTCATCATCAGCAGCAACCAGCATGTTCTGCAAGAAATTCAACGACCTATTTGATATATTGAATTCTCAATCTCCTGCTGACCGAGTCCCTCTCAGAAAACCCCTGACTTCATGTTCTCCTTCGATAAAAACCTTGCAGGATTACATCCCTTGGTTGAAGGAGTTGCAAGCTCTAAATCCAAATCGGAAATGCTCCTTCATTGATGGGTGGATTCAGTCCATAAATGTTGTGCTTATGTTGAGAGAAAAAATTCCGCCAGATGTTCTGCCATACATCTGCGTCCGCAATCTTTGTCAAGATGAGTTGGAAAAATTATTTGGAAAAATGCGCCAAAAGCAGAAATTTCCTATTCCTCAAGATTTCATCAACTCTTACTGCAAAGTATCAACAGCATCTCTTCTTACAGCGCCAATGAAGAGCAACGTTGAAGTGGGTGAAGACGACGTAGACGTGGATACGTGGAACATTATTGAAGAGGTATGCAAGCAGCTTATTTATTGCTAACCTATGTCCATGGAGAAAGATTGCTATTCATAACCTTCGTAGCTATTTCAAAGCCGCACACTTCTATATTGGAAATTGATATATGTGAAACGGTAGAGTTTTTGAAACTCTTATCTAACACGGTTGTATTCTCATCTTTTTCAGATTCCTGAGGCGGAGCCCGAGGACATTCTTATTTCCTTTGAAGAAATTGAGGCAGCCACAACTTTTTCGGAGCCTACGATTGCTGGAGGAATGTTCCAGTCCATGGAGGTGGATGGAGCTGTCACCTACTTCAGCGGTTACATTGCTCATAAGGTCAATCAGTTCCACATCAACTTGAAAGGTTCCTCTGTATCCTCTTGTGACGCTTGTTCTCAAATACTAACTAAGCAAGATCTGAACTTGCACATGTTCACTACCTTTAAAGAATATGTAGAATCGTGTGACCAGTCGCTTACCTACTGCAGCAAGGAGTTCATTGACCTGATTATTTTGTACGAGAGAGTATTTTTGTATTGCCTTCACAATTATCGGCACGTATCAGGATTTCGTAAACTAGTCTGTAAGTTCTTAGATTTGTGTCAGCATCACTGTAATTTCTGCTGTGTTCAGGTCACCGACAAGTTGAAACATTTTTTTGCCGTGTGTAGAACGCTTCAATGCACAAGACACGTGAACAGACTTATGTCCTCCAAAAGTTCTACTGAAAAACTGAAGAAAATTGTACATGAGTAATATTACCATCTGGTAGCAAGTTAGGTATATTTCTTGATTGACCCAAGAATATTCTATTGTTGATGTATTAATTTTGTTCATAAACTTACATCGCTACAATATTTCTGCAGTGCGTCATGGTAGGAAGCTGATTTAGTGTTACTAGCTCGTAATTTATCCAAATGATTGCTCTTCTTGCACTGCAGTGTCAACCGTGACAGTGCAAGCTTTCAACAGACGCAGAGAATGGATTTAATGTCTCATATCTATATTTTTGTTTCGTAGCACACGCTTGTGCACATAGTGAGAGTTTTAATTGCACTAGATCTGCATGCGTCGTTCATTGCTTTGTATACATAAGCATTTTTACCCCGCTATTATTTAGCGTATACACTCACCACTGGTATGTTGTAACTGGAAAATGTAATGAAAAGCCATGCCGACGGCTCTGCTTAGGCTTCACTTATTAGCTCACCTAGCCACCTTAGCACTGTAGTTCACTTCTGATACTAGTTAATGCTGCGTGTTGAGCCTCGTCCAAAAACTGGATGCTTGTAAACCCTAATCCAAAGTGTGTGCGCGGCGGTCTTGTGGACTCTCCTTCCTCAATATTCTCCATTATTGTTACGAAGCAACGTTCGCGCCCCTCAGGTGGATACAGCTATTATATCTACGGGAATTAGAGCTCTCAAGGGAAAAATGTGAAGTACTGTGCTGATAGTTAGGTAAGTTTCTCTCTGTTGAAATGAAATGTTCGTAGTTTTGTCTAGGACCATCTTTTTTCGGTCCACTACTGTCATATTTTTCAATACCTCTAACTTTCTTCATCAACTTTTATCTTGTTTCATAACCTTCCTTCTTAACTGACTTTCCATGCGCACGGGATCCTGTGCCGGAACTCACCTTGTACATAGATTCAGCGTTCCCTCAACTCCACACTATATGGTGCCTTCATCCTTCCTCACTTAGAACCTCTTTGTTGCTGTATGTGGTAAAGGGAGGCTAAAACTAATATTTAATCAATCAAGCAACGTACACACGAATCATTCATCAATGAACGTAACAAAAAAAAGCATTACATCAACGTAAACTTCTTCCCATTTCTCGTATGTAACTATTTGGGTAATCTTTACGTATAATAAATATAAATAACATCGCTACATATTATTAGCAGGTTTTTTGTCGCTCAAAATAACTTAATTTCTTCATTATTATATTGTTTCGACTATAATGAGAATCTGATATTGAATGGTTTAAAAAGACTATGAACCTTTTCCGAATAATTTTAATATACGGCACCAACGTTTTATTACATTCAGCACCTTAGTCTAATCTAAATGCGCCTTAGTCTTTATATATGAATTGCAAATATGTACATGAATGCGCATTCACGTGTATGTATATTGAATGAAATAATAAAAAGTGTTGTCAATGTAAC
Organism: Morinoia aosen; assembly: GCA_030386875.1. Classification (NCBI taxonomy): domain Eukaryota; kingdom Metazoa; phylum Arthropoda; class Malacostraca; order Amphipoda; family Talitridae; genus Morinoia; species Morinoia aosen. Next base: position 14,598,481 of record CM059569.1, on the reverse strand, counting down.
CGCAATTCACGATTTCGGCTTTCACTATCCTTACTACGACTAGAAACGTTTAAAACTTGAGCATGAAAATTAGACTTGCAATCCAAACGAGTGTCACAGTAAAGCCTGGATACGCAGCCAATTGGAAGCTTTGGCCGTGATGACGTCAGCGGCAAGTCGTGACTGCTGGCTGCTGATTGGTTAAGCCCATATTAGACGGTGAACAAAGCTGTGAACTTTCGGGTACGAGAGATGCGCTCTCTTCTTCGAAGTCAGGCAGCCGCCGTAACAAGCACACAACAAAGTTATTAGACGATTCGGTGTTGGTCAGCAACAGACACGGCGCTCAGTAGCGTACGAGATACTAACGTGGATGGTGCAGTCATCATGTTGCTGCCTAAAAATGCTAAGTTAGCTCTTCTTCTTGGCATAACAGCTGCTTGGGCGTCTGCTATTGACCGCCGTAGAAAGCGTCGATCCAAGTGGATGAAGAAATGGCTGGAAAGACGTCGTCAGCGTAGTAGCTTCACAACTATTTTCAGAGAACTTAGAAATGAGGATGAATCTTCCTTTATAAATTATACTAGAATGACTACTGTTTTGTTTTCATCTTTATTGGATTAGATTTCTCCATTAATGAAAAGAAATGACACTAATATGAGAGAGAGCATTTCACCTGGAGCGCGTCTAGAAGCCACATTGCGATTCTTGGCAAATGGGGGTCTCACAATTCCCTCCAATACTCATCACGAATCTCTCAGCCAAGCCTGTCGTACATTATTCCAGAGACATGTGACGCTATTTACAACGCATTGAAGGATGAATATGTCAAGGTAAGCCAATGTTTTTATTTAATAATATAATTCCACTCTCAACAGGAACGAAAAATGAGAGCAATAACATAATGCATTGAAACGAAGGTAATACCAAAGACTATCGATTTAAAAGACATTTTTGTAAAGAACGAACGTTTCGACTACTAAGGTCATCATCAGCGGATGTCTGAAAAATACACTAGTAAAATACATTCATAGATGGAAGAAAAATTACACAAAAAATAACAACGGTAAAAACTTTAAACAGAAGCTATTTTTAAGGGGTGGCACGACTGCATATCGTTTAGATCGGGTTTTAAGCGGCTAATGAAGAGGGATTCGATAATACGTTAATCAGTGACGGAGTTAGCAGAACTTAATATGGAAAAGATGACCTTAGTGGTCAAAACGTTCGTTCTTAACAAAAATGTCTTTTAAATCGATAGTCTTTGCTATCACCTTCATTTTAAAGCTATGTCGAGTCGTACAACCTAATTTGATACATAATGCATTGAAATCATAAAATGTAATTCGTTTTGGTTCAACAAAGTTCACAGCGCTATTTTATAGTAAAATTCAATTTTGAACAGAGAGGCCATTAATAAACACAATGTTAACGGAGAAAAAACATAAAAATCTTTGGCTCATCATACATTGTAATTCCTTGTGACTCAATAGAGTACGTAATACTAGTTTAATGAATAATTCCATTTTCGAAAAGGGAGGCTAAATAATAAACATAATGTTATCAGGAAACTTAAAATAAAAAACTGCGGTTCTGATTCCATAGCGTATACACGATTCCTTAACATTTTTAACTAGTTTAACTGGTGACATCAATTTATTAATTAAGAAAAAGAAAAACGGATATCGTCACCGCTGTTTACAATGTGTGCACCAACTTTTAAAATACTACATCCTCCAATGAATAATGCATCATTCATGAGCTTCATGGCCACTCTTCTATTGATATTATCCATTTTTTTCAATTCGCAAGCGATATATGTCCCGAATAACGCGTTTCCATCCTCCTCAGTGTTTATTTATGAATTTTTTCAACACAAGCCATCATGAGAGCCTGGATGAATAATGTGGTCGACCGCCTAGACCAGTCAGCAAGCGGCGGAGGAGGTGGAGAGAGCACAACTAATCGCAGACATCCTTCATATACGAAGTCTCACGGACCACTGAGCAGTACTGGCACAGCGTCTCCATGAACATGCTCAACCTATCGCGCAGAGACCGATCAGAAAAGTTCACACTCCTGTACGCTGCCACAACGCGAAAGAGAGCAGAGTTGCGACAGAAAGAGAGAAAATGGGTGGAGCTAGCGCTGCCGCGCACAAATGTTCACAGCTTTGTTCACCGTCTAATATGGGCTTTAGCGTGCGTGCGTATGTTTGTCTTGAGCGGGCTTGGGGTCCACCGTAGTTTTGCAGTTCTTCTCATGTAAATGTTCTGTGGTTGAACGTACACGATCGCTGTCGTATGCATGGCCAGTCAGTATCGTGGAGGGAGTATATATGGAGGGAGCATAGCCGTCTGTGAAGGGAACCAGTTTTTGAGATTTCTCCCATGTTTGTGGTAACCAATAGCCGTCTCGCAAGTGTGACGTCAGCACGGAAGCCAGTTACCTACTAACTACGCTAGGGTGCGCACATGCTCGCTGATTGCTCTTCCAGCTGTTGAGTTTATCGTAATTATTAATTTGGGATTCTAAGACTCCGAAAGATAATAAATTGTGTTTCCTCACTCGAGGACACTTAATAATATCAAAATTACTAGCAAAGATACATTAAGAGTTAAAAACGGTAAAGATTACAGGCCCTTGAATATAACAAATTAGAGAGCGACTTGCACGCGCACCTCATCCTTCGATTTGTGGAGCGGTACTAATCTTGCTTTGGCAAATGAACGAGTTGTAGAGGAGGCGAGGAGGAGCCAACTTCAGCCAAGCGTCTGTGGTTGGCTCACGTGGGGGCCTTACCAATGCCCCAGTCTCCCAACTTTTGCAGCTAATTTGAACCCGATTGGAATCGGCTATGCTCCCTCCATATATCCTAGCTCCATGGTCAGTATGATCGCGGAAGGCATTGAGGAAGGTTGTAGCGCTCCGCGATCTCTCCGCGGCTATGGTCTGCAGCTGCGCCCAGCGCATCGTCGTTATTAAACATCCTTCCCTTCTAATGTACTACGATAACCATTTATGAATAGCAATTAAGGATCTAAATCATTTTTTAGGCTGCTGATAATGATAACTGATAACTGACTGCTAATGCAGTCAGTCAAGCCAGTCTGGTCAGGAGCGGTTCTTTTGCAACGCCAATGCGACGATCACAGGCAATATGATAACGCAAGGTCTGGACGGGGCTTTAGTGAATAAATGCAAAGTACAGTCAATTTTCAACTACAAAGATAAGCTCCCCCAAGGCTATGCTCTTTTCCATTGTTAGCAAGTACAGTTGCGCACAATGTGCGTCTGAAAACGTCGGGCAATCTACCAGATGCCTTCGTGTTCGTGTAGCAGAGCATGCTGGGCGAAGCTATCGAACGAACTTGCTTCTAAGATCTTCTCACTCAGCTGTCCGCTCTCACACACTGAAGTGCGACCTCCCCAGTCCCCGTTCCCTCACACGATTTTAAGAATGATGTTACCGCATGTAGTCAAATAGGTGTCCGTATTCTAGAATCGCTTTTTGTCAAGTAAGACAAGCCAGTTTTACGACACGCAATCCTCCTATCTACTGCAATACAAATAGCTTCTTAATTTTCATGTTGTTCATATAAACTAATGTTAGTAAACAATTTTTCTGATGCTGAAGATGCCATGAGAGCTCGAAACGTTCGATTTTTTAACTCTTGTTTGATTAAATATAAAGGTGAGAGTTGCTGTCCTTGCTTTTTATTTCTTTTAGGATTATGAGAAAGGTTAAACTACAATCATGAGTAGTAAATGAAGTATTAAGGATTAGAGAAATACGTAGGAGATGCGTACTGTTAGCGCACCACCCCCGCCGACAATACTGGACTCCCGGCATTACACGTCGCTCACCATGCTGACCACCGTCTAGAAAAATTTAAGAGAGTAAAACAAGTAAATCCAGTTAAATGGAAAGATTATCCGATCAGTCTCGAGAGAAAGGTCATTGCGGCATTTCAACTAACTGCACAAAACATTTGGGTTAAGGGCAAAAGTAAATTTTTAGAGTGAGACTTCGGGTAGACATCCACTGTCTTGACTAGCAGTGCGACGATGCTGGCAGTAGAAGGGCCTGCGCCCGTGCTCTGTTGAGTTATAGTTTGTCAAGATACATTTTTAATGATAGGGTATAATAATAGTTTTAGTGATATAAGTATCCAGGTTAGTGCTGATCGTGTTAAATTATTGTGTTAGTTATAATTATAGTTTTAGTTATAATTATAGTTTAAGTTATAATTATAGTTTTAGTTATAATTATAGTTTAAGTTATAATTATAGTTTAAGTTATAATTATAGTATTAGTTATACGTTATAGTCTTAAGAATGAATGGGGAAATAAATTCCTAAATACCGAGCTCACGGAATGACAAGTAATAGGTCATCAAACTACAGTCCACGAACCTCCAAACTACCCGTGATCCTCAAGACATTCCGCGAAGCGAAGTTTGGCGGGAAGACGGATGAGCGGTGCTTGCCACAGCTGAAAACATGTCACCGATAGAGACGTTTTGTATAAATTTAGACAAGAAGAATGATAAATGTTGTATTGAATAACTGAAATGGATAAATTATTTGTAACTAAACTTACTATTAAGTTCTTACAGTGCTGTGTTAAGATTAGTCTCGATAAATTTAATAGCAAGAAAGCATGAATTTATTGAGCATCTGATGAATACAGGAAATCCTGTGAATTTTCTGTACAGGCATGGGATTGAACTGATGAAGGTTCCTATAGCTCGTCATATTCCTTTGTCCGTTACGGCGGCTTACTATTGTGACGTTACATGCCTCTTTCCACAGTAAAACTTGCATGTCGCTTAAACTTATTTCAAAACCTTGAAAAATTTCTTAATATCACGGAAAATTTTACTGTGCGGTGACTTTTCTCCGTTGGGTAAAATAACTCCTAAAACACGCCCGAGGGGTTTAAAATATTTATTGTTCTTTTCATTACATCAAACATATCGTTCCTCAGAAATCAACAAATGGAAATTCTCATTGAGTCGTAGGTAATTTTTAAGAGGATAGAACAATTTATTCAAGACCTCCGGCGAGGGTTTCTTTGCAAATTTTTATAAATAACCAAATCCTTAGTTTCTGTCGAAATAACCCTGTAAAACCCATTCCCTCTAAAATGGAGTTTGCGATCTCGATATGTAATTACAGTACCTTTCATACCCAACTTCACGTTTGTTTTGTGATTGCTTGATGATTAGGAGGATGATCAAAATTTTTTTCTAGCCATTGTGACACAATCATTTGTACTCCTTGTGCCATGGTCAAACACAGATGGCGTATCATTTTCTGGCCAACTTAATTGACTGTAGCTACCCTCCACTAATTGGATATGTACAGTACTATAAGAAAATTAAAGGGGTGGGAACGGGACGTCTGCCCTGACAAGTGACGTTAGGGACGAATAGAGTTTAATTAACGAGATATACAGTAGATCTTGGATATGACGTAATCGTTTCCTAATTCTCGAACGAAGAAACATGAAGCGTATACATATTTCTCGCTGCAACTAAATGCACGGTAAGGCTATGGATACAGTGGATCCAAATTTGTCCGAACAATCAAAATAATGGAATACATAGGAAGTGGTTACAGTGGCAGCATCTTTTCGGACGAGTTTGTACGAATTCGCACGAAAAATACGGCGTTTCAAAAAAATTTTGTTTTTTCGTCCGAACAGTCACGAACTACCCCTCATCCACTAACTTCTCCAGTTACGCACAACAATGTGTACTACATTTTCGTTGAAATTTTATTAATAATGATTGGTTACCTTTTCTCCAAGTCATATTTGCTTTAATATTAGTCTTTGCTTCAATTATTCCTTTAATTTTGTTTTTTGCTGCTATGACTGATAAATAAGGATTTTCTCATTGAACATGGAATTTAAGCAGTACTTTTGTTTTAGCATTAAATATGGAATTTATAAATTTTTTATTTCACTTAACTAATTTATCCTCTTATATAATTCGAAAATCTTACCTTAGTGTTAGGGCAAGACCTTCACACGGAGAAATGCAGGAGCGAAAGTTGAATTTCTTCGTTATGCTATCCTCGACTGCATTAAGAATTAAAAAATATATATATGTGGTGTAATTCCATGATACTCATGAAACTTATTCGGTTGACTTAGAAATTCTGGAATAAATTTATGGTGCTCGCCGTCCGTGTTTCTTGTAGTGAATAATGGATTCACATTTTCAGTTCTTTCAAACAATAAGATTTTTAACAGAGGACTATCTAAGAGGTACAGATCCTCCATCTTATAACTCACTTGACTTCTCACCAGTTGACGAAATTCGTCCGAATAGACGGAGCCTCACGGAGGCACTGAAACCACACAGTTCGGACGAAAATTTCGCACGAATTCGGTCCAACAATTTTTCGTCCGAACTCGGATCCACTGTAACCATAGCCTAAGAGCACCCGCCGGCGATGGCCGGTTCCTCTCGAGAGTCTCGGGTGTAGGGTTTACCTGGAAATGCGAGTTTTTTCCCAATGCAGACTAAGAAGTTACAATTGGCATTTTTTGATAAATCGATGCCAAGTGGGTAAAAGTGATTCTTAAATTTAAATAAGACCAGAACTGTTGGATCTGGTGCTGAAAGATTTTGAAGCTAAACTGGGATATTTATACTTCTAGATAATTTTTCTAAAGTTTACCCTGAAGAAGGCGCAGATTTCGCGTATTCTTCAGTCAAGTTTTTGTGTTAGAGGAAATTTTTATGTATTTTTTGATGGCATTTTCATGACATCTCCAAACCTTCCGAAGCTTGGGGATTAGGATCTTTGGGGCTATATACCCGGTAAGTGTCAATAACACTAGAACCTAACGACAACTTGCTAATTACTTTTGAAAAACTATGTGGGAGTGGTATTGATCCTAGATAACATACTTCGTTGCGATAATTATGTTTGAAGTACAGTGGTACTTCAAAAACTAGGCTGCGGTCGTCTGTCGATCCTCGATGACACTCTGAAGCTTTTTATGATCATATAACTCATCCGTTAAAAAGTATTTAGCAATTTTTGAATACTTCGGTGTAGGTGCATACTTCCGGGGTGCTACGTGTTCGGCTCCGAAGAAGTTTGAAGAGTCTCTTCGTGAACAGGAATGTGAAAGCTGCTGAAAGTTAATGCCAGCGAGAAAAATTATATTATCTCCACTTAGTCCTAGTTAATGGTTTAAACACAAACATGAGGGGTTCGTTTTAAAAATTTCAATTATTGCACAAATTGCATTTTAATAGTAATATTTTGATGACATCGGTCGCCAGTTGTGAAGTTTCCTAAGCAGTGGAAAGAACCCTTCATGGAAGAGGAGAGAAATTTTCCAAGGAGCATCAAATTAAGCTGAGGGGCATGATTGCGGAGCGATTAAATCATTTCAACATGCACCAAGCAAAATAACTATCTTGAAAATTATAACACCGAATTATGTTCAAACGCCGTACGTGTACAAGAAAACAATTTTGAACAAATCCTAATAAGGTTAAGCAATTGAATTCATGGATTATGAAAAAGCTCAAAAAAGTACTGTCGCGGTCAGCGTTGTCAAGAAAATACTGGAATCAAACAAGTGCGTTACCTATGTTAATTGCAGTCATATGCCTTGCAAACTATCAAAGTTAAGAACGTTTACTATAAATTATATGATGTGTAGAAATAGTATCTGTGTTCATTCAGTCTCATGACCACAGAATTCAATGGAACTAATCTCCTGATCTTCTAATCTTATGTACGTTTGGAAGTGGGGAAATAGAAATGTTGCTCGTAGCTAATTAGTCGATAGGGGGGAGTCGGAAGGGATGGAACAAATTTGGTAGCAGAAGATAGTGTTCATAAGCACCAGTGTCGCTCATTGGGATCGTCCAGTGACAGATCTAGAAAGGTCAAAAGCGAGCTTACAATTCACAAGGGGGTGAAGTCTTCATCCACTCTGACCCAAATTAATTTTCGCCATTAAATTTCTTTTGCTTCTGATAAGTAATTTCTAGTCGGAAAGTAATTTCAATGATTAGAAAACAAATATTCAGCATTGTTTTATTTTTTATTCTAACGTCCTATATGAATAATACGGTGGAAATATGTAAGTTTTGGTTTGGACTGCACATTTTAGCTATCAGAAATTGAAAATATGAAAAGGAAACTGTAGAAATGTATCAGAAATACTTCTTTAGAAAAAGGCCATCAAAATGAAATAAAACAATATCCATGTGAAATTTAATGGGCCGTGTCTAGAGCCAGTCTCAATTAGAATCTACGAGTGTAAGCGAGTTTTTTTTTCAGGTACAATTCTCAGCGGTGATCGGTCTGCTGGAGTATTGCACATATTTATGTACATGTATTGATAAATTCGCAAATAAACTATAGTATACTAAGCTAGTACAATTGTCATAGAAGCATTTTTAACATCGCATCATCACCTGTTTCAAGAACTTCTGCAATGCGGCATTTTGGAGAGGTGGTATAGAATCTGGAGTGATCCATTGTTGTATAAAAGATTTGCCGTAACGACCCACTGTCCTACATGGACATTAGAAAACTTGCTCGATAACTCTACAAAACCAGCTTATTTGGTTGGAAAGTATTTTCAAAGGAATGAATAATGGATTTTACACGTGCATGTATTATTGTGGCACTAATGTTCGCTATTAGCAAATAAATCAAGACAATTATAAGAAGTGTATGATCACCCGCTGGCGTTTCACTCTTGGCCTAACTAAGAAGCACGTGACAATTGAGTAAGCGAAATATTATGACACTACGCTTATTTATCGAAGCATTAAGTCTCTTCTCTTCACTACCATCAAATACTGCTTGAAAGGCTCACCTGAACGAAAATAAATGGGATTTTTATAATATCCTTCAGGAAAGATGGTGGGTCATAGAGGGTTAAGATTCATGCAATCAGGGTTAACATATTTCCAATTCAGCAGAAAGTTAAATTCATCGTAATGCAATATATCCTAGACTAGGCAGACTTGGTCAATTTCTTGGATTAGATAATTGGATTAAATTAAAACCTGGCTTTCCACCACATAGGCGATCCAAAGTGAGGAAGGAGGAAGGCACCATTTAGTATGGAGTTCAGGGAGCACGGAATCTGTACAGAAACATTACAGAAACAGCAAGTTGAGAAAGAAAATTATGCAACAAGATCACAACGTGGTAGAAAAAAGTAGTAGGTACTGAAAAACAGCCCATCAGTGAGCAGGAAAAAAAAATATTTATAGCAGAAGTATTTTGCGTTACACGTTCCCCTCGTCCTGGGCCACGTGCGTACCAACAGGTAAATTGCTAATGTAGGTGCTGGTATTAATGCGCGACATTTTATCTGTTACGAGAATTTTTTTTAAATAATTGTTATCATACGAGGTGCAATGTCATCGTGCAATTTTATTTCTCAGGTTCATTCGGAAGAACTATGATTTATTCAAGCTGGAAAATCGATTTCACTATTTTGCCAATTACAATCTAAACAGCCACGGAATTGCGGGGAACGTGTTACACAAAAAGAAGGCTATTTGACCCTCAGCTCAGGCTCTCCCATTTTTCCCCCATTACCTATGGAAGTGCTAATTCCCATAGACATGTCCATTTCGTAAAACTCTTAATAGACCAGCTCCATCCTCTCAACTTTGCATATTAAATACTGGAAAAAGAAAGAAACAGAAAACAGAAATGTTCGTAATGGAACGGGCAAACACAAAAGAGATGTTCTATTACAAACAACTGTAGACGGAAGATCCTAGTATAAACAGACATTCATTATCTTAGAATAGTACTTATTGATTTTCGTTTCGGGAAACGTAATCTACAAAAAAATAAAATTATCATGGTGGGAAAAACATCATTCATGAAGATTTCTTTATAAAAATACAGCTTTCGCGTAAAAACTATACTCATCTTCAGTATATGGAACAAAAATAAACATTCACAAACTACAGCAGCATAGTATATAAACATAGAAAAGGTGATACAAGATTAGATGGGAGTCCTAATTTAAAATACACAGAGGTGCGGACGAATCTGCTTCATTTAACGTAGGCCTAGTGTGGTGAATAAGTATACTTTCTAACAAACGAATATCTAGTTTATTGCTATGGCCTATAATTTCGAAACAATTTTCAGTGATAGGGTGGTCAGCTGCATGCGAGTGGTCTCTTATACTGCTGTGCAAAGTATTGGTGGGAGCTCTCCCAGTACGCACTGACACCCCCCTATGCTGTGCTATGCGCGTCACCAAGTGGCGAGTTGTCTCCCCACAATATGCAGCATTACACTGGCCACACTTATATTTGTAGACGACGCAGCTTTGCAGGAACTCAGGCATCCTATCAGTAAATCGGAAAAAACTGCCAACGCTGAACCTATTGCGAAAAATTATTCTAGGATTTATTTGTGGGTAATATTTAGTGATAAATGTTTTTATTTCGTTTTTTACATAGTGATTGGTAAACATAGAAATATATGGTAAAGACTCGTACAAAATTTTTTTTTTCGGCACGTCATTTCGCACACAGTGAGAGTCAATTGTCCTACGAAAAAATTTTTCAATTAAAAAACGGGGAAATGAATTTTTGCAAAAATATGAACGTTAAAATTTAGCTGTGTTGAAAAAGAGTCATACGTCGAACAAATTTTAAATGCTCTATCTACTAGGCAAGAAATAAGATTGCACTTGAAGTTGAAATTAATTGCACTGTAACATTTCATTCCTAAGCCAGTGTTCGTTAATTTATGGAATACGGTAGTTTTGAACGAGTTAGCAGTTTTTTTATGCAGACGCCTAAGAAATTGGGTTTATTAAGGTTTTCGTTCTCATGCGTGAATTTTATTGAGGGACATTCATTATTTAACATAATCACGCATGACTCACCCAGTGTGCGGTGTGGCTCGACCAAGTGGTATTTTTCGCTGGCATGACGACTAAATTTTCTACGTGAGTGTGATTCAGTTAGTAGAATTCCATTTCGGGGAATTTAGATACTAATTTCCCTGATGATTTAGGATGGAGAACGGTAAAAATATTCAAAAGGTGATGCACACACAAATGTTAAAGTAAAGAGTTTGAGTGAAACAAATAGTTCAAGCGAGATGCAACGGGGTTCTTTAGTTTTGAAATAGCCGTGTTTTGGCGACCAGTTTACGTTCACCAGAAGGAACATGTTCAAATACGTTAGGTAGATAGAACAAATTGAAAAAAGCCATTTGTTATTTTGGTTCTCCAGCTGAATGTAAAAAAGTTCGTGGAATCGAAGGATGTGTCTCTACTAATATTCGCCTGCTCACGAGGTTGGATTAGATTTTGTGGACGTTAAGTAATAAATTGGAAAATATCGCTCAATGTGAAAACAATGAAATGTTTTTAGGCTAAATCGATTGTGACCGAGTGGGATTTCTTGATGAAGGATGAAGGCACCATTTAGTATGGAGTTAAGGAAACGTGGAATCTATGCACAAACGGTCTTCCTAGATGAGATACTGTGCGAATAAAAACAGTAAAATAAGAAGGAAGGTTATGAAACATGATAAAAGTTGAAGAAGAACATCAGAGGTACTGAAAAACAGGATAGAAATCAATTGAATAAAGATGGTCCTTAACCCTAGAATCGTAACCCTCTATTTCAGAAGCGTGGAAGGTAACCCCGGGAGAATTTCTCCCTATATCAAATAATTAATTAATTAATTAATTAATTAATTAATTAACTGAACAACAAATTTTTTTTACTGGAGATGTGTAAAATGATTAAGACTAATTTGGGTACGCTGATTTCAAAAATCATAACCGTTTTGCTGTATCACGTCAGGATTTTCAGTTACAGAAATATTCCCATTGCCTAGAAGTCAGGATTTCAATGAAATTTAGAAGTCTTTATGTGGAGTGGTGGAAGGAAAATCTTGGCTGGGTCAACAAGGGTGACATGTTTTACGTTGTATCGACCAGGTACATGCTCCTTCCGCTCTTTCCAACCTTTATTCGTCCAGTGATTCTTGTCGTCTCTGCTATCCCAGAGACAAAGGAAGCACATGTATTTTGTGTAGCCTGACTGCAGCCCTAACAGCAGCGCCACCACTTTCAAGTCTCCGCAGATGTGCCACTTGAAGTCATTGTACTTGATGGAATGAAGCAGCTGCCGCATAGTCTCATAGGTCTCTGTCATGCCGAACGCGTGAGCTAGTGGGACTGATGGTTTCTCGTTGCCATTGTGGAGCAAAACAGCCTTCAAGCTGTTCTTCCCTGAGTCGATGAAGAGGCGCCAGTCTGCAGGATCGTGATTACACCCAAGTTCTTTCAACAAACCGTTGATGTCACTGCAGAATGTCATCTTGTCTTCCATCTCAAAGAACTCAGCCATGTCTTTGTGACGTGCTCTGAACAAGGAAATCTTGGTGTTAGGTTCAAGTAGATTCCACTGCTGCAGCCTTGATCCAAGCAGTTCTGCTTTCGCCTTTAACAGCGAGAGATCTCTTACAAGATCATTTAAGTCACCCTGGTTCAGAAGATGTGGTTCTTGAGTGTCGGGTTCAAAAGGTTCATCATCACCATCCTCTTCGCCACTGCTTACAGGTATGTTCGGATCAGCTGGAGGTGTCGGAACGGGGTTCTCGTCGTCATGAGGCACAGGTTTACGAGCAGAGACGCAGTAAGCGTACTTGATGTGGCCTTTATTCTTCTTGTTGAAGCCGGCGATGCTTGTGCAGCAGAAATAACAATCATCATGATGATTCTGTTGCTCACGCCATATCATGGGCACCGCAAATGGCATGCTCGCGCGCTTGCCCACCAACCACTGAGTCAAGCCTGTGTGGCAGCTTGTGCAGCATATGTGTGGTGCCCAGCTCTTTTCTTGGTCCCCCACCTTACACCCGAAGTAGTGAAAGTAGGCGGCCTTCATTTTCACTGCTGTAGATATACGTCGAAAGCAGACACAGACGCGCAGACGACACTGAAAGCAGAAAGAAGAGTATTTCTGTAACTGAAAATCCTGACGTGATACAGCAAAACGGTTATGATTTTTGAAATAAGCGTACCCGAATTAGTCTATATCAATTTACACATCTCCAGTAAAAAAAATTTTTTGAAATTGAAATGATGCACTTATCCTGATAATTTTCGTAGTGGGAAAACATTCAAAGAAAATATTGTTAACTGCTTTGTGTATGATTAGTTGCATGTAGTACTGTTAGGTATTGTCATAAAATGGCTATTATTGCTTTGGAGTAGAGTGCCGTATAAACTATTAGCTTCACAAAAGAAAATTGTTGCTGAAAGGATTATTTTGATACAAAAATTATTTTCACTTGAATTTGTTCGCACAAACCACAGTCTTATGAAGAATTAGACCGGTTCAAAGGCTCAGAATTTCGGTTAATATTACTTTACTATGGCATAATTCTATTCAAAGACATTTTGTGTGAAAAAATGTACAATCAGTTTCTTATTATGATGTATTTTGTAAGGATTCTGTGTAACCCAAATTTAATTACAGGTTAGAGTAACCTGAACTATGCTACAAAGTTGTCTATTTATTTGGTCAAAGAGTTATAAAAAAATTATAGGGATGTCCATGTTCATTCACTTATTCACTTAGTTGACGACGTACTAAATGAAAATTTCATTGTCAGATAATAAGAGTTAAGAAATTATTCCCCAGTTTTAGAATAGAGAGAATGTTCCCTAGTATTGTATGAAATATAAACATGCTACTACATGAGGTTATCAGTGGACGATATGTAGATTTAATAAAAAAAAACAATGTACCAGCGAAGTCATTTTTCCGCTCGTCCAAACGATTTTCGTAAAAAGAAGTAAGAATTTATTCCACCGACATAGATGATATATTTTCCTTGGCCGATTAATTTGAAGGGATGGAAACACTTTTATTGTTAATGCTGGAATGTATCGGCTTATCGTGGTAAAAAGGCATGGCAAATTTGTTGAAAACTTTTTGCCTAATTCGAAATATAACACACAGTTGTTGCTTGCTTGGTTGGTGTGTGCGTCTGTGACGTTCGTAATGATGCTCAATCACCGTATCTGTGATACGAGTTTCACCAGTGCACAAGTGCAAGATTATTTTAATTGCGAGTACTGTTTGGGTGGATCTATTTGTTTGTCATCGATATCTTGTGACTTTTTTAAAGGAAACTATCGAATCCCGTCATTTTTGAAAAATCGTGTACACTAGTAGATGTATAATAGTAAAACTTGATTTCTAACATTCCATTGTCAATTTAAAAGTTGTTCGTCCATAACGGTCATAATAACCATACGTACAGGTTGCAACACCTGCAAACAGTATTATTCATCTAATAAATTGTGAATAGGTGGAGTTTGAGTCACAAAATTGTGATTAGGCGGAGTCGGTGTTGGAGTCGCAAAATTCTGGAAAGTCGGAATCGCTAAATTCTGGAAAGGTGGAGTCGTAGTCGGAGTCGCAAAATTCCTGGAAAGGGGGAGTCGGAGTTACAAAATTCTGGAAAGGTGTAGTCGGAGTCGCAAAATTCTGAAAAGACGGAGTCGGAGTTGGAGTCGGAGTCTCAAATTTATGCCTCCGACTCCGCAACCCTGGTTTTTAGAACTAGTCTTATGTGTGTTTGTATCATATTGTTAGAGAAACCGTTTGGATAAGCCTGCGCGTTTTCGAATACCCTATACGCACCCAAAGAACCACGAAGTTCTTCACAGTAATCTTTCCAGTAATATGAAGTGAGGAGATAGTCATTCGGATCAGATGTAGTGGAGACCATTGTCAAAAGGATTGGTTGGCAATAGTTCTCTCAGATCTGAAAAGAGTTAGAGAAATACATAGAAGTACAGGGTAGCTAATTTATGGGTAAAGTTTCTAAGAAAACTTGCTGTTTATACATTGCCATTCGACATTAAATTTCAAATAATTACTGAAAATTGCACTGAATATGTAATGTAACCACTGTACACTTTACAGCGGAAGTAAATTTCAAATAATTTTTCAATTGAGAGCCATAATATTTGCGAGGACACTGTTTTGTGACAACTGTTCAATTGCGTGCACTTGTTAGTTCTATCAATTTAGGAAAATGAACTTCGTTTACAACGTTGTCTATTTCGGATTCAGAAAGGTCGAATATTATTGACGCTTACCGTAACTTGAATCAGCGTTCTCCAGAACCCAACGAAAAATGTAAATGGAAAGATAATAACTTCTTGCGTGAAAAAGTATTACTGTAGCTTCTACTGATGGTGACAAGAATACTTATCGTGAGAAAACATTACGAATCACGAGATGGACGGATTTGAAGTAAAACCCAAAAGCAGTGTTGAACAGTTATCCAAAGCTATCAGACAAATAAATGGGGCCACTTTCGTCTCCTCGGGTGAACATAGCCTGGCGATGGTTGATTGGTCTACACGAGTTCAATGTGTTCACTTCACATAAACAAAACCGTGTGCTCTCAAGGATCCTTTTATTATGGCGATTCAAATTCTGCAGAAAGCTCAGTTATTCAAAAGCTTTCAACAAATGTTAAGCAATGAGTTGAATAATTGTGGATCACTCCAGTCAATCGAAGTCTTGACGGAACAAAACAAATATTCTCACTTTAAACTCTGAAAAAGAAAAAAGCCTATGCACGTCAATGCCCATCGTACACCAAACCCTTCAAAATTGGAGGCGTCATCATGCAGAGCTTTGAGTAACTCACCTGCTCACAGCGTGGGGAACGTAAATGAACCTGAGCCTTTCCCTAACTCTATCCATTTGCGCTGCTAGCAAAAAACACGAATGGTGACATGCCCTCCTTTTCAATCAATCCTCGACAATCCAATACGTACGTAAGAAAAAGACAAAGTCAGTCAAATAACGATATTCAAAACCATTCAAAAGAAATTATAAAACTCGTAAAAAATTGTTGCTCTAGCCTCTTTCCAGTAATCAAAATCCCGTGCGCAGTCACGTAGAAAATCACTGCAATGGAAAACGCTCCCTGAAAAAATCTCCTGCCTCTGCGAGGCCCTCAACGTACGACCAAACCGATACTGACACGAAAAAATCAGCAGTGAAACAAATTTACTCACCCGTTGCAGACACACTGGATGACTTGAAATGAAATCTCAAAATGGAGCCTGCTTACACCACAGGTGACAGACACTGTCTCCTCCACTCAGTAACGACACAGCTTGCAATACAACAAACCTGGCAGTGAAATTATGTATCTCTCATAAAAGCCATCAAAACTGAGAGCTCCAGAAACAGAAACCGGTATGCAAAATTTGTTGGCAAGGACAGTGGCAGTTTCGAACTACTTATGGATAAATACATCGATAGAAAAGTCTTCGATCACGCAGTTGGGGACCTCATACCCCAAATAATTTTTAATATGTCGAGAACACCAATTAACAAATTTGATTAAAAAGACAAAGGGGTTTGGAAGACAACAATCACCCCTACATCAAATGTCCTGATAAATTGTCCTACGGTAAGCATACACCGGAAACAGGACCACTATACCGCCCTCGTAAAAATGCGTGATGACAATCGAGCCGCTTCCGCCCCCATTTTGTAACTTAATAACATTATAAAATTGAATTTTCTCCTAAAACTGAAATCACAAGTGAACGCGGCAATAATGACCTAGAGGGTAATGTCATATGCTCTACTAGACCTAGCAAATGCAATAACTCAACTAATGATCTGCCTATGGGGGTAAATAATATCAAAATATTGCACACAAATGCTCGCAGTCTAAATGGTAAAATGGATGACATAAGGGTAATGTTGATCACCAGCGATATCGATATTTTTTGCTTATCTTTTTGCGTCCAACATTAGATTTAATTAAAAATACGCTTCAATTAGTCTCTGCAGCCCAAAAATCTTTCTATGTTTCAAAGATTTTAACGTAGATCTGACAAATAAACACAATCAGCTGAAGAAGATTAATCTTTCACAAATGGTTCAAGAACCAACGCGCATTACTAACACTTCCAAAACTCTTCTTGACCTAGCAATTACGAACAATCTCCAAGCAGTACTCAGCACAGAGATCTTACCGTCATTTTCTGATTCTGATCATCATTCGGTAGAGTGTCCAATCAATACTGCATAAGAGAAATAGAAATTTTGTTACATTACATATCGCATGAAAAACCACTACTTCCCTGAAACGTAAAGCTACTCGACAGATGAAGTGAATTTCAAGACATGGAAAACACTAACGATGTCAATCTACAAGTTTCGCTTTTTAAATGAAAATTTCGCATCAGCCCTTAACGAATGCGCACCTTTCACTACGTAGAAAGTTAAACCAAGAATTTCTAAATGGATAACAGACGAGATAAAAGAGTTGAGCACAGCTAAAAAAAATTTGCAACGTGAGTATAAACTGAACAAATCAGACGGTGCGCTTAGAAAGCTATACAAAAATCATGAGAAGATCATACGAAGAAAAGTTAAGGAAGCAAAACGAGACTATTCCACAAAGAACTGTTGTCGGCAAAACACTTGCGAAATCATAGAAAGCTGCTCAGTATAAAAAATCAGACTGCGAGAGCGCTTTTGACAACCCCTCAAAAACGGCGAATGACTTTTAACATTTTATTCTCAGAAGTTAGCGAAGATGCTTTCAATGAAGTGTCCACAACAGTTTCAGACACATCTACAGGTGCAAATCTGAGTAATGTTTCATCCCCAAATTGTTCTTAAATTTCTTACGATTACACAGAGCTTGACTCATTCTAGATGTAGCAAGAGCCAAATTGTTTTTATGTTGTTTATGTTTATTCGTATTTTTTATATATGTTTTCAAAACGTATATATATGAATATGTGTGTGTAAGTATGTGCATGTATGTGTACGTGTGCGCACGCATACGTGTATGTCTATGTATCTGTGTGCACATGTACATGTTCACACATATATATCCAAAAATATGCATAGATATGTTTCTGTTTTTATTTTTACTTTGAAGCAAAACCTCATGACACATTACATTTTCCCTAAGGCTCGGCGACCAGTGAACACAACCAAATTCCTGAAATAAATATATATATATATATATATTGCGCTTGCCTTATGATTCAAAAATAGATGTATCACTACCCCAGAGGGCATTTCTGTGAGTAGAAGAAATAAATAATATAAACATCACTCTGTCCGTATGCTGAACAAGCAATGAATTTCATTTTTGCGTGTAAGTCTGTTTACGCATTTCTAGATGGGCGTGCTGTGTTGCGCGATGTTCTTCATAAATCACTTCGTGACTAACCTTTTCCCAATACTTGATGGTCATCTACGAGGGTGTTGTTTCAATCTGCTTCGGTATAGCGTTTTGTGTCTTTTCTTACGTCGATTCAGCCAATAATTTAATAATTCTGAAGAATTCTTTGGTAGTATCTGAATTATTTATATGTTGTCAGCCATCTCTTGGGAAATAAAATATCCAAGAGATGATATTCTTCATTTAACTAGCCCTTGACAGGGTTAATCTATTAGCACGCCACGTATGGTTTGCCTATTAGTACGCCATGTAGAGTTTGCCTATTATTTGTACGCCTTGTATGGTTTGTCTATTTGTACACCTCGGATAGTTTGTTCATTAGTACTCTTCGCATGGAACATTTGTCATAGGACGTCTTATAATAAGAAATTTTTAAAAGCCAATATGTTGGCATGTATCTAATGTTGCAACGTTTTTGGAAATAAATAGTTTTTCTTTTCTTTTTTTTTTCTTTAGGGACAGATTCAAGCGAATGCGTGATGAGAATCGTGCATTACTTGTGCATCTTACATTTTAAAATAATTTTAGCTCAAAATTTTTTATTCCAGCTAGTGATAGACTAAGGGTATTTCAACTTCTGTACTGTAGATACCTGTATATAAATTCCCCAATCATACGTGCATATCATACTGAAATGTGATTCATGGACTCTGACACCCTCCTAAAATTTCTTCCTCGTCAGAATTATTCTAAATCCTTGGTGTTCATTCCAATCTTTATTCTCCTACAGATGCCGACAGTTTGCATCATATATTATGTAAACGTTGAAAAATTAACCGCGATTAGCACTAAAAAGTTGTTAACTTTTCCAATTCTTTTGACAAAATCAACCTAATCACTGAACCACTTGGCTCTGTAATTAGTTTTTAATCGCCTTTTTGCTCAGGCGATTTGTGATATGAGTGCATTAAATATTTTTGTAGGTACATAACATTACCAATGTTTCCTGAAATTGTTATTGTTACTGTAAACTCAAACTAAAATGTTGCTCTATGCCCTGTCAATCCTGTACTTCATTCAAAACGCCAACGGAGTTGCTGTCACCTCCACTGGCTTGAGTGTCGGTGAGCAGGACGAGTGCTTCAGTAAAATAACGAGTGTTTACTGAAATTTCTAGAGAAGTTCAAATCAGTTTGATTTTAAAATAATAATCGTATTCTTTATTTTATGATCCTCTTTTGAAATTCAGTGTTTCATTTTTTTCAACGCTCTTGATCCAAGAAAGTGAAGTACGGATAAAATCCTTGGTCCTGTTCAAAGAAAATGTGTGTGCTCTATGATTTCATTTTTATATCTATTCACCTGCTATTAAGGCACTATGTGCACGAAGCTAACGCATTTTACAAGATTCACATTAAACACTTGGATTTGGGAGGTGTTACAAATAATTCCAGTGGGGTTTTCGTAGGGTTTTCTGACCCTTGCTCACGCTAAGTACAACGAAATGAGCAAAAAACAACACTCTTTATCACCACTTTATAGATATTGAAGGTTTGTACGTCAACCGAAATTGCCACCTGTCAAATCCATCATCTGATTTAAGCGTTACACAAAATTATTTTCCACCTTATCTTAACTAGAGTCAACGCCTTCCCAACTTTATTTTCTACCATTAGTAATTCACTTGGTAAATTGAGACTTATTAATCATGTCTGTTTCCACAAGACTTTAGCCAGCCGTACTTCATACTCCTTACGAGTTTTTATAACCTCATGTTTTGAGTTGAATATCAAATGATAGATCTTTGCAGCTCTAGATAAAATGAATGAGTCTCCAGCCGTATTAATCTTTCTCCATCTGATATTCCTCCCTATATTTCTCTATATTTCTCAAACTTCTTTGTCATTCCTATGAAAGCACTATGGTAATTATTTGTTATGGAAGCCAGAGACTAAATTTTTGCATTTTCTCTCAAGGCAAGGTAGATCATTTTCCTCTCACTGCCCTTCATTTTAAAGACCGTAAGTTGAAACCTAATAACTTTGAATGTTTGTTGTCATGCTGAAAAGTTCAAAAGAACCTGAGTGTTCCTTTGGAAATGTGGATGAGCAACTGATCAATGTGCCTAAAAGCTCGTGAACTAGAAATCAATTTGTTGAATCGGACAAAAAATTTAAATCACATTAATGGAGAGACAGATAGCTGCAATAAACATTGCATAGGATCTACCGAGTAGTGTCCCACTCCATGGAAAAATACCCATACCTTACCATCAGATTCATAAATCGGGACGATCTTCATATCACCATGAAGTGCATAAAATTTTGTGAAGGACATGACTAAGAGTTATCAAAATGGCCGCCACCTACTTTAATGCAATAGTTCAGATAATATCATAAATTTCCAAAAACACGCGCGACTATTTCTAACGTGATTTCATCCCATGCCTTCCATAGCTCACTTCAACGATTCGATTGACTTGTATTGGATTCCTCAAATCATTCCCGGCAAGATCCACCACGCAGAAAAGTCCTTGGGTACCGTGCTTGTTGTGGGTGATTTCGCCAGACGCATCGCTTCCAAAACCATCACCTACGAAAAACTCGAGGCAATTGGGAGAAATAGAAAATCAAACGGCCGAGAACATTTACTGTGAAAATAACGAACACGAAATTTATTTTAACAGAAGTAATGAGATTAGGTACTAAAGTGAGTTAAAATGCTTCGGACGGCCACAAATTTCGGAGAAGACCAATTCGGCGCTGTCTCCTCCCTCCAACTGCCTGTTTAACGTCTCATGACGAAGAAAGGAGAGTACATTACCTTTAATATCTTTTAAAGGCACTAAACCTCGCCATGCGGTAAAGGCCCGAACAGTAATAGTAAGAATAGGGTGACAGTCCGAACAGTAATAGTAGTATTTGGGCGATAGCCCGAACAGTTATAGTAGCGATAGGGCGACAGCCCGAACAGTAATAGTAGCGATAGAGCGACATCCCGGACAGTAGTAGTAGCGATAGGGCAACAGCCCGAACAGTAGTAGTAGCGATAGAACGACAGCTCGAAAAGTAATAGTAGCGACAGGGTGACATCCAGGACGCACCCACGTCAAAGTTGCTCCTCTCTGTGTGCGTGTGCGAGTCTGTGTATGTGCAAGGCTAGTCACCGTCACCAAGAACCACGCCCACTTCAACAGCTGCCACACGTCGCTGCGTGGCATAATAATAGTGCAAACATTTATTATGGTATAGCTTTGCCATAGAAGTATCATTTGATACTGGAATAAAATACTCTGTTTCACTTTACACAAAGTCTCAGCCGTCTTAAACGACACATATTATATAATGAGTTAGACCAAATAAGAGCACAGTTACTGCGATTCTACTGTATGTCATTGTTTTCTTCGCATGTCACAATGTATTTTTAAAAATGTAAATATCTTCAGTCTATATTATAAATACGAAGTTAATTCGAACAATTATAGATTCTTCATAATATCAAGTGAATAAAAGTATTCCAACAGGTTCTTTATAATATGAATTAAATAAAATATTCAAGTGCTGAAGTGTTCTGTAAGATGCCTTTACTTATAAAATTTTAGGGAGAAATTTTATTTGCTCAAATTGGTATACTTAGTTGTCACTTCCCTCTCGTTTAACATCATACTATTTTGGTCGTAAAGTGATAAATAATGAAACTTCTATGCTCTCATAAGTGAAAAAGAAAGCTTGACGCTAACACACAAAGAAATGAATGTTATGAATTTCATCACAAATGTTGAACCTTTTTAGTTTCCCTCAGGAAATAATTCACAGCCTCTGTGCACTCCCCTTCCCATGTCATATATGGCATACAGGTATGATGCTTCATCAATGCCTAATTTTTTCCAGTTGCGCTAACGATAATGAGATCGTTTTCAAACGAATAATAACACCTTGATTGCGACGTGCGCCACCGGTGGTACAGGGAGATAATTTTCATAATGCTGCTGACCAACCAGCTGTCGCAAACTCAATTTTCAAAAATACTAAATCAAAGCTAAATGAAGACAAGATACAGTTCATGTTTGGTATTTTGAAAATAGTGTACTACAATTGACTTCAAATTTGAGTTTGCTGTTGAACTTAATATTTAGTTGTCACAGTAAAAGTGTTGATACTCGTGGCCACACTATTTAACACGTTAAATGCGATGGGTTAAACTGAAGTTCAATATTCAATTCCAATTAAAGTCAATTGTGGTAATCAACTTTGAAAATAGCAAAAATTAACTAGATTGGGGGTTTATTTAGCTTTCATTAGGTATTAACAAAAAATGAGTTAGTGACTGCAGGTGGGTCAGCAGCACTATGAAAATCCTCTAAGTGACCACCGGTGGGACATTTCGCAGGAAATGTGTTAAATGCTACCAAATTAGTTATTTTTTGTGTCTTTACGTGACAACTATAACATATTGGACGCTATTTAAGGACATTAAAAACTTCTTATATAAGTAATGAAAAATATATTTTGAATGAAAGACAACTGCATGTAGTTATATTTATTTGTATATGTGAAACATGCTTTCATTATGTACGAGTATTATTAATTTAGTTACTATTGATTTTTCGACTCCTCAACTCTACAAAATATTTTCAGTTCTTCACGTGTTCAAATAAAATAGAATTCACTTAACATTTTTTACTGCAAAATGTCAATCGTTAGAAATCTTTCTCTCTCTCAATGTATAAAATGCAACTTTTCGATGAAACAATCATGATTTTCAGGCTGAAAAAGCTAGTCTGCTGGTGATCGTTATCCCTACAGTACAAAATATTGCTCCTATATAGTCGTCTTACAATGTGAACTTTGTGTTCTACTGGGTCTGCTCATACTTGAACAATTGATCATGATTTTCTATCAGTGTGACAGTATAAAAATATGATTTAATTCATTTTTCAGCCCGAAGATGATGAGAGTTGCATCGAAACGTTGCATTTCGTAGATTGATAGAGGTATAGGGGACGATTGACATTTTGCAGTTAAAAATATTACGATTGTTTCATTATTAAGAAAACTTCTAAACAAATATATCTAAGAAACATATGAAAGAAGACTTTTTTGAAACATTATTGCTTGCTATGAAACATTAATTAATTTAAGCATTTGTAACATTTCTGCATATATTGAGTGATAAATTCTTTTTTCTTTTTACTACTTTGCAAGTGCATAACCTACTGCAGTGCGACATCTGGTAACTTATAATTAGACGATACAACGACTTCTGGCACTGAGTTCAACCTGGACCAGTGCACATGACGCACACGGACGCTGCAACACACGCACACAGAGTGGAGCAACTTTGACGTGGGTGCATCCCGCACAGTGACAGTAGCGATAGGGTGACAGCCAAAACTGTGATAGAAGCGACAGGGCGACAGCCCAAACAGTAATAAGCGCAATAGTGCGAATGCCCGAAATTAATTAGTACTCTACACCTTTTTCACTTCAAATTAATCTAAGTCAAGTTCAATTTAGTCCAAGTCAAGTTCAATTTAATCTGAGTCAAGTTCAATTTAATCCGAGTCAAGTTCAATTTAATCCGAGTCAAGTTCAAATTAATCCGAGTCAAGTTCAAATTAATCCAAGTCAAGTTCAAATTAATCCGAGTCAAGTTCAAATTAATCCGAGTCAAGTTCAAATTAATTCAACCCTTAGTTGAGGTAAAAATGACGTAATAATTTGTTAATTTGAGTTTTTTGTTAAATATGAATCTATTGGATGTGATGAGCAAAACTGGATTCGAGGATTTATTTACACCCATAGTAATTCATACACGTGAAATTCCACTTCATCACATATATGAAATCAAATACATGCAAGTACAAAATATTATCATTGAACGAAATGTAGATTTAATCTTTAGAAGAAATATACAAGTGCCATTCACTGAGCACTAATGTACGATTCCGTTTGATTACAATTTATACATGTACATTACTACCCAGATACATTCCTGCATTAGCAATAAAAATGTTATCCCTTTTAATTCCGAGTTCGCCAATGTAAAGAAATGTAGGATCCACTTACAATACACAATAATAATGCAAGAAAAAATGTTTCTAACTTAATACTGCTTTTATTTGTGTGTGCTCATACTTCGATGTATAATACTTTCAAGATTTAAATATTCATAAAATGATTATTATAAAATTTATTGAAGTATGAAAAGTATTATATATTGAGTTGTAAATAAATATTAAATTGATTAAATCTACATATCGTCCAATGATAATATATTTTACTTGCATGCATTTGATTTCATATGTAACGATATATTCAACAAGAGTTCTACATATATATATATACGTAGAAACGATAGGCAGGCAACCGGCTCCAGAGTCGACGCAGCGCAGCATACCGAGAGGAATAGGAAGGTGTGACGTACGTACATACGTACATCAGGAGCAAGGAGGAGTTCGTAAAGGGAGGTAGAGGCTATTTCGAGAGCTAGTCCAAAATACATCACATATACGGGAGTTGTTGTAAATAAACAACATAGCACAGAAAACAGTGGGTTAAAAATTGAATTTCATATGAGTAAGAACTCAGGGGTTTCGGGGTTTATTTTAGAGATATATGCGTAGCAATATGGTGAGGTAAGGGACACGTCAGTATAGGGAGGTGACGCTTGAGGGTTAGCCAATCGCGAAACGCTACGTCACTTTCAGTTTTCGCGGGTGTAGCAAAGCCAAGGAGCGCATTCTTTGTTCGAGGGGACCATAAATACGCAGAGAGTTTGCGAGCCGGCCTATTTCGCCGATTTACTGACTCAGTGCAGGATGTAGGGATACGAGTTCTTCAATGGGGAGGTGAGATATTGTTCTTTTTTCTTTGAAGATTCTCATGCAGCTTATTAAATTTGTGTTCATAAAAAGAGTGGAGTGATTCAAGTAGAAATGGTTGACAATTTTTATTGCAATTGAAGTTTTTGTCTAGGTGGGGCGCAGTAATTTTCATTGTTAATATTGCAATTTGATCTTTGGGTTTTCATTTTAAATCATCCTCGAATTGTTCTCGTGTTTGGAGTTCACTTTAATGACGGGAATGAAAGAATTATTGCATTATTTTTATAGGGAAATCTGAATGTTCGTGTCTTATTGAACTATTGAAGTGTAGGCTAAATGGTTTTCATGTAACTTATCTCGAAACAGAGTGCTTTGTGATTTGTTTTGTAAAGCGGGGTGAAATAATCCAATTATTCTCAGAGGGAAAATAAATAAATTTTATGATTGATTTGGGGATTAAAGGGGGGTAAAATTCAATCAATTCGATTTGAAGTAGGGGCATTGCAAGGAATAAAGATTCAAGTGGAGTGTAGTCACTTAATATAATCCTTGTTCCCAGGAGGGGTCGGGTGTTTGAGTGTGGAGCGGCTTGGAGTTTTCAACGATGTGGGACTAGGCGACTCCGGGTTGCAGAGCAACCTGACCATATGGCGCTTACCAAGCTGAAGTGCCAGGGCCTACTGCCTACCAGTCACACTGAGAGGGAAGTTATGCAAGCAATAGAGCTTAGAAAATGTTCAGGCTCTCTGAAATTCAAGAGGAGCTCGGGGTATGCCTTGGAAACGCTTCGTTCGGAACGATCAAGAGAAGTCATGGATAATAGGCCATAGTTGACTGTGCCTTTTCCTTCCGCGCGCGCTGCGATTGCCTAGGATTGTGCAGGATATGTCTCTGGTTGGTGTTTTGTGTTGGCGTTACAAGGTACGCGCGCCAGTAACTTTCGCTAATATTGTGTGTCGCAAATTTCTTTGCTTGCCGAGAGTGTCTCATGCCAATCACGTGTTCATTAACTAACTCGAAATAAAGTAATCAATAATGTACCATTAACCGAGTGTTTCATTTCCCATGTTGAACTGGGGTATTGGTGTGGGTGAGCAGATCAGTAGCTACTTTCTCTATTTTTCCAACTGTTCTACCATTTCCTCTTGCTGTGTTTTCCGCTCTGGTATTTTCATTTTTCCCCTCTTACTAAGGAGGTTTCGAGTCCTCCATTCGAACTAACACAGTGTAGGCGCCTGATCAGCGCTACGTACGCTACACTGTGCAAAGTTTCGTGACACCACAAACTGAATTTAATTATATACTGTTCTGCTTACCACCCGGTACTTCGGTTTACATGGGAAATTTTTTTTGTGTCGTAATTCTTTCTGTTTGATAAAAATTTATTAATAATTCAAAGTGATTCTTTAAATCCAGTCGAGCACTCTAAAACTGTAGTGGATGCTGAGGCTGGAGTGCAGTAAAGCAGCGGCTTAAGCTTGCGGTTTCTGGCTTCCTGTTCAAATGAGCTGTACGGTCTGTAAGCGCATTCCATAGCTGGCTCCATAAAATTCGAGTTTGAAGCGTAGAGGCATCAGCAGCGCGCATATAAGTTAGGTTTGAGTGGCATAAGTATGCAATGGCTCAGTGAATAATGCTAAGTGAGAGCATGTGTAAAGTAGCGTGTTTCAGTGTGACCAGTATTTTCAAGCAGTGATTTTTTTTATCTTCTCTAAATGTTGAAAAACAGAAATTGAATTTGCTCTCTCTAAATGTTGAAAAACAGAAATTGAATTTGCTCTCTCTAAATGTTGAAAAACAGAAATTGAATTTTGCTCGAATGATATCATGAGTCTGGCGGGTGGTAGATAATATATGCACGTCATGCAATTTTTCTGTGAAAATGATGCAGTGTTTTGAGCAGTTAATACCGATTCTCAGTCAATGCATTGCAAATTGTAATTATTGTTTATGTGCATTCTAAACTGTGTTTTTTTTGTGAACTCTCATGCTGGTGAAGTCAATCATCTTATGTTTTTACACTTCCAATTCTTGTTTAAAATTCTCAAGACATGAGCTGTAGGTGCTTTATCTGAATGCTGAGAATACTGAGTGACTAATTACCGTGGATGTCAGATAAATTACAGTGAACATGATTTTATTTGCAGTATATCGCATTAATTTGTGTATTAACGTAATTTCCCTGAATTTGGCAAATATCTGTTTGAAAATATTCTGTAGTAAGATGCTCTGTGCTATCCACTGTCGAGCTTTGCAAGCATGAGAGGTTCATCAGAAAATTCCTGAGCCATAAAGCAACCGCAAGCGGCATGTCTTGTAGGAGGGAGAGCGTGGGTCGAGTTCAGATATTCGCTCAAAAAAAAAAAAAAAAATTTGCCCACTTATAGAGGGAATTATCTTGAGTATTTAACGGCTGCTAAAATCGTATTGTACATCATGTCTAACTCAAACTATTTTTCTCTACTTTGTTCAGTACCGCTTGCCAATTTTTTTTATGTGAGTGATGCAATGTGTCTTCTCAGACTAGATGATGATATTACGTAGCACTTGGGCATTGAAATAGAAAGAGATTATCTAAAACCTTTCTTAATAGTGTGCTGCGTGTACAATTTCAAAATATTTTTGGATAATCACATATGTCAATATTAAAGTAGTATTAGGCATCTTAAAGTAGTATTAGGCGGCATTTGGCTGCAGAAGTATTAAAATAGACACGGAAAATAGATCTATGTAGGAGCGCGCGAATCAGTGACATGGGAATGTAAAATTTCACAAGTTATGTGATAGCATTTTAGGATGTTGCTCGTGCTGCTCAAAGCTTAATTTTAGTGCCTTAGTGTAGGTTAACGTCCATTGCACGGTTGACAACTTGTGAAGTTGTCATTTAGATACATGAAACATACAAAATTTTCTTTAAAGCTTAATAATTCCAAAGCATTAGTATAGAAAACGAGATGCTAATTATTCATCTGGCAAAGTCAACAGAATTTCTCAAGAAATTAAAAGTCATCAAATATTTTGTTGCGGAACTTGATTGATAAACTAATTTAATTTTGTTGAGATTGAAATTAAATCTATCTGGAAGGTGGATGGAGAAACTACGCACTTCTTGCTAATGTTAAATTACCAAAGTGAATTGCAGTAGAAGGAATGCTCCTTCACAGAATATGATAAATAAAAATTACGTTAAAGAAAATAAAACTTTAACAAAAATGTCTACCGTGCATTGGCGAGTAAATGTAGGATTTTCTTATCTCATTGATCTACCTCGAGATGAGGAAGGAGTCTTAATTAAATTTAGTGATTATTTTAATGAACACGTGAGAGGTATGTTGCAATTTTTATCTACATTGAAAAATTTGGAGGAATCTAAAATTGACGGGAATGCTATTGCGAAGATGAATTCATGCCTTGTATTTGTGTTATACTGTCTTGAAGTGACCATGCCTATGCAAGTAGTGTGATGTGTCCATGTAGTGTTTCATATCAGCTTGAGCAGGCAAAAAGATTCCACAGCAAAATCTTTGTTTCTGTGAGACTTATAGAGTGTAACTGAGTGTGTGTAACGGCGAGTAAAGCTGAAGTTGTGTCCGAATTTTACAACTTGTTCCACGCAAGGGCCATAAAAGTGAGCTCGGCCATTAGGGTACTCGTTGTCTGTGTCAGTAGGTCAAGAGTGAAGCCCGTGCGAGCCGTATGAATGTGATAGCGCAATAGGTTAAAATAAAAGTAACACTGATGATGAGTAAAATTTGAAAATATGTATGTAAATTTAAATGGCCGGGATTTCACTTGAAATAATTGTGACTCGTTTTTTTTTGCTTTGCCCTTTACGAGTTATTAAATTTGAAAAGTGTTCTGCGTGCCATACCCTGTGTGTCAAGTTTTGAAAGGAGCAGAGCAAATAATAAAATTGTGTTGCTAGGATTGTGTTGGTCGATAGATCAGACGTCGAGTGGTACAACTAGGCAGCATATAGAAAATATAAATTCTCGGGTCAACGCATGAATATTTGTAAATAATTCAAAAACATATTGAGTATTTATTTAAGTTGCAAATGAAAATTGTTTCCTGGTCGCTGAAATTCAGGAGGGTTCGCTCGGTGTCTTTTGCCTCATGTTCTGGCTGAGCTGATCTCATGATTTGACTGTGCTAGGATGTTTTCATTTATTCTAAGTATTATATTTATAGTGTAAGAATGGTTCCTGATTCCCTAACCTATCATGTGTGTCATCAGGAATTTTCTTGCTTTTCGCCTGGTGAGCATTGACTGTGGGGTTAACATAGGAACTGTGATTTAATTACCGAATGTGACTTTTGTTTTGCCTACTCATAACTAACATACTTGTGCATATCCAAGCAAGTGGTTGTGGGTGGTAAACTTATCGATTGCGTCTTCATGGATTGTCCACTGGCAAAGGGAATGTGTACTATAATGTCTGTGTTTCTGCAAGCGCATCACAACTTCCATCTTTTAAAGGAAACAATAGGCAGTTGACACATGTACCCGGGTTTCATAATTGGAGCTTTGACTTTAGTACTTAATACGATCTGGTGTGAACTTAAAATTCGCCTCTCTCCGCACCGGTCGTGATTGAAGAAACTGATAGTTTAAATACTCCAAAATAAAGGATATGCAAATCACACGTAGCTTTTAAGACACAAACATTGCCGTGAAATCAACGGATTCAAGATAATTCTGCTGACCCGAACGTTGTATATACAGAAGAGTTGTTGATTAGGTGAATACGGAATACCTCTCATCTAGAGAGATGAATGAAGATGAAGAGTACAGTCTCGGGGCTGGGATCAGGTTGATGCTCACAATGCCAGTACTTAATGACTTTAGGATTATTTTTCGTGTGTGTTGGTCGGATTGTCGGAAATGATGTGTGCAGCAGAGTATGACGCACGTCTGATCAACGTCAAAGTCTGAAAGGCTGTATGCAGCAGAGTTTGACACACGTCTGATCAACGTCACAATATTACATGTATTTGTGTGCTTGTTCTCAGGTACAAGATTTCGGCACAGTGGGTAGATCTCTTGGCAATCTGCAAGTCATTATGTATGTGAAATTAAATGAGTGTTTTTTATTTATTTTAGTCGTCCTGTGATCGAAAGGCATCGAAAAAAAAATCGGGGCCCATTCGCAATGTCACTGGAATGCTAGCATGTGTTTTTACTTGTATTACGAAATATATATTTGTGTGCAGTAATGAACGGTCAGGCGACACTATTGAAAATTATTTTTTTTTAAACTTGTCGCTGATTGATACCAAGTTATTGCTACACTTAGGAAATCTCATGGGTAACTTCTGCTCCAATAGAGTAGACTTGTACCGTCAATAGAGATGTCATATATGCAAACCTCAGGGGTTTAAACTGCACTTCCAGCCGGCGGGAAATGAGTTGTCCTAACCTGATGGCTTTGTAGATAATTATAAATGATCAACTTTCATCGAGGAGACAGGCTGACGAGCCCACCCAAAGGAATCATACGCGTATTAACGCGAGTCGCTGATAATACCACAGGAGTGATGGACTACAACGCAAGGATGAAAAATTTTGGAGCATTGCTATATTTTGAAATTACCTGAGACCCAGGGGTACCCCCCGAAAGACTTGTACAGAAATAAGTTGGAAATTATCAACGAGATTCATCGAGAATAAGATATTTCAGGAGAAAACTTTATTTCATTTTGAGATCTTTTACGTGAATGCCAAGTGATAGGTTGATGTGAGATGTCTATGTCCTTGTGCTAAGTTTGCTGTATTAATTGATCGCATTGTGTTTTCTTTTCTCTGCTTATGTGACTGAATTTTATGAAGAGAAATCAAGCGGATAATGTTCGATTTTTTTTTTAATCGATGTCGTTGTGCGTCTATTATTTGTAACAGATGAGAGTCTCCTTCGTTTTGCAAATGGAAGATTATACATAGCGGATGCGAGTTTTCTTCGTTTTTGAGTATGTGAGAATATATGAAACAGACGTGGTTCTCAAGAGCATTGTGTTCTTTGTTAGGGTGCCCTAATAATATGTCATGTGCGTTTTCATTCCTTTTGTGTGTCCATGTATGTTTTCAATGTACGGATGATATTTTACGGCTTGTGTGATATGCGATGTCAAGACCAGAGTTTGATGTAATCAATTATTTAGAACTAAAAAACAATTTGAAAATTTGAACCAACTGCATTGGCTCAAATTTTTATGAAGGGCGCGGGGCTGTAACGATATATTCAACAAGAGTTCTACATATATATATATACGTAGAAACGATAGGCAGGCAACCGGCTCCAGAGTCGACGCAGCGCAGCATACCGAGAGGAATAGGAAGGTGTGACGTACGTACATACGTACATCAGGAGCAAGGAGGAGTTCGTAAAGGGAGGTAGAGGCTATTTCGAGAGCTAGTCCAAAATACATCACATATACGGGAGTTGTTGTAAATAAACAACATAGCACAGAAAACAGTGGGTTAAAAATTGAATTTCATATGAGTAAGAACTCAGGGGTTTCGGGGTTTATTTTAGAGATATATGCGTAGCAATATGGTGAGGTAAGGGACACGTCAGTATAGGGAGGTGACGCTTGAGGGTTAGCCAATCGCGAAACGCTACGTCACTTTCAGTTTTCGCGGGTGTAGCAAAGCCAAGGAGCGCATTCTTTGTTCGAGGGGACCATAAATACGCAGAGAGTTTGCGAGCCGGCCTATTTCGCCGATTTACTGACTCAGTGCAGGATGTAGGGATACGAGTTCTTCAATGGGGAGGTGAGATATTGTTCTTTTTTCTTTGAAGATTCTCATGCAGCTTATTAAATTTGTGTTCATAAAAAGAGTGGAGTGATTCAAGTAGAAATGGTTGACAATTTTTATTGCAATTGAAGTTTTTGTCTAGGTGGGGCGCAGTAATTTTCATTGTTAATATTGCAATTTGATCTTTGGGTTTTCATTTTAAATCATCCTCGAATTGTTCTCGTGTTTGGAGTTCACTTTAATGACGGGAATGAAAGAATTATTGCATTATTTTTATAGGGAAATCTGAATGTTCGTGTCTTATTGAACTATTGAAGTGTAGGCTAAATGGTTTTCATGTAACTTATCTCGAAACAGAGTGCTTTGTGATTTGTTTTGTAAAGCGGGGTGAAATAATCCAATTATTCTCAGAGGGAAAATAAATAAATTTTATGATTGATTTGGGGATTAAAGGGGGGTAAAATTCAATCAATTCGATTTGAAGTAGGGGCATTGCAAGGAATAAAGATTCAAGTGGAGTGTAGTCACTTAATATAATCCTTGTTCCCAGGAGGGGTCGGGTGTTTGAGTGTGGAGCGGCTTGGAGTTTTCAACGATGTGGGACTAGGCGACTCCGGGTTGCAGAGCAACCTGACCATATGGCGCTTACCAAGCTGAAGTGCCAGGGCCTACTGCCTACCAGTCACACTGAGAGGGAAGTTATGCAAGCAATAGAGCTTAGAAAATGTTCAGGCTCTCTGAAATTCAAGAGGAGCTCGGGGTATGCCTTGGAAACGCTTCGTTCGGAACGATCAAGAGAAGTCATGGATAATAGGCCATAGTTGACTGTGCCTTTTCCTTCCGCGCGCGCTGCGATTGCCTAGGATTGTGCAGGATATGTCTCTGGTTGGTGTTTTGTGTTGGCGTTACAAGGTACGCGCGCCAGTAACTTTCGCTAATATTGTGTGTCGCAAATTTCTTTGCTTGCCGAGAGTGTCTCATGCCAATCACGTGTTCATTAACTAACTCGAAATAAAGTAATCAATAATGTACCATTAACCGAGTGTTTCATTTCCCATGTTGAACTGGGGTATTGGTGTGGGTGAGCAGATCAGTAGCTACTTTCTCTATTTTTCCAACTGTTCTACCATTTCCTCTTGCTGTGTTTTCCGCTCTGGTATTTTCATTTTTCCCCTCTTACTAAGGAGGTTTCGAGTCCTCCATTCGAACTAACACAGTGTAGGCGCCTGATCAGCGCTACGTACGCTACACTGTGCAAAGTTTCGTGACACATATATGTGATAAAGTGGAATTTCACGCGTATAAATATCTATGAGTGTAAATAAGTCCTCGAAACCAGTTTTGCTCATCACATCCAATAGATACATATTTAACAAAAAACTCATATTAACAAATTATTACGTTATTTTTAACTCGACTAAGGGTTGGATTAATTTGAACTTGACTAGGATTAATTTGAACTTGACTCGTATTAATTTGAACTTGACTCGGATTAATTTGAACTTGACTCGGATTAATTTGAACTTGACTCGGATTAATTTGAACTTGACTCGGATTAATTTGAACTTGACTTGGATTAAATTGAACTTGACTCGGATTAAATTGAATTTGACTCGGATTAAATTGAACTTGACTCGGATTAAATTGAACTTGACTCGGATTAAATTGAACTTGACTTAGATTAATTTGAATTGAAATAGGTGTAGTAGAGCTTCCCGCCAGGAAAAAAAGCATAGGTCGACCGGTCTAAAAGCTCCATGGACACAAACTCACTAGCAGACATGCGCCTAGTCCAAGAGTGACGAACCTCCATGTCTATGGAGTTGGAAGCTCCTCCGACAGCAGATGGTTAGAGCGAGCTTACCGGAGTCGTGTCGGTGTATGGCTCACAGCTTTGGCATCGCACCATCCTGGCGCCGGTAGATGCATAGGATTCTCATCTCTAGCCCAAGACCACCCGGGGAGTGAAGGCAGTGCGGTGACGGCGGGCTTAAGCTGGGGATACATTGACACTCGCATTGGAAGCTCACAACCATCGGGCGCGCAAGCGCGCGCAGCGAAAGGGCAGCGATCGTTCACATTGGCACAGCGCTAGCAGGCAGCAGAAGCGTCAAAGTCGGCGGGCAGAGTGTGTTGCTCACACTGCTCAGTTGCAATCCAGACGCTACGTTGGGAGGTACTGCGCTCCGCGCTCTAGTACTTCTCGCCAGGAGCTGCTGATGCTTAGTAGAATAGCGCTAATAATTTATTTCGTATGTCATTGATTGCACGTTCTTCAATGTTCTTGTTTTTGCTGATTTTTGTTGCGCATATGCAGCATAAAATATGAAGGCTTCGGCAAGAATTATGCTAGAAAAACCATATGTAGAAACACTCGATGCATATATGCTACACTCTATGCATAATTGTGGAAGCGCATATTACATGCTAAGCAGAAATATGCATCCATATAAATGCTTCACTTGAATAGCTCCAAATTTATATTTTTTGTGAGGAAAATTGTACAGAAACAATGATACAGGATACAGTGTACTTCTTCATACACGGAAAAAATAATTTCTTTCATAATTTTCTATTAATAATTAAGTGTATACAATTCTCAACTAATTTTTATAACTTATCTAAACATAAATATTTTGAAACAGAAATAATTCTAATCTGAACGAGTCAAGGACGATGATAACGAACGAAAAAAAAAGTAATCTAATCCAAGGCTGGTTCTGAACTATATATTTTTTCATGAATGCAAGGAACATTTCTTAATCCTTCTTTTATACGAGGAATATATTTTAGCATCAAATTCGAGGGTTGCTCTTGATAATTGCGTGGTAGTTGAGATTTTTAAAAACAAATCTTCTACGATTATCTGCCAGCCAAGTTTTACACTGCGAAAACTTCCACTCGACATCGCAAGAAACAAGTGGAGCAAAAGTGAAGCAAGTTAGTTCGAATATTCCTTTATGG
The DNA here is from genome assembly GCA_030386875.1 of Morinoia aosen. NCBI lineage: Eukaryota > Metazoa > Arthropoda > Malacostraca > Amphipoda > Talitridae > Morinoia > Morinoia aosen. Next base: position 14,563,721 of record CM059569.1, on the reverse strand, counting down.
ATTCATCCATTGCGTCAGAGATCTCACGATTCAAAATTGAGTTGATTGTTTTTATCTTTTCAAAACCTTTGTTTATCACCAAAATGCAATTTAACTCTTCATAATACCTTGTATCATATCTGTTCTTCAATGTTTCCTCTACGATATCCATTAATTTTATTGCTCTCGAAATAAGAAGTCCCTGTGTTGTTATGCAAGAGCAATAATAATTATTCATATCCTTCGATAACAATAATTTGATAAAGTGTGCACTATGCCCAACAAAGTTCTGCGTGATAATATTTAGAAACTAAAACCTTGTACCACGCAAAACTTCTCTAACGTGTTCTGAGTGAAAAAAAGTTTTATATATCACCTGTTTCTCGCAATAAATGCGATAGAGAAATTCTTCCTGGGCTTGAAAATCTTCAAATTCCTTGAAGTATTCTAAATATGATGCTCCTTGTTCACCTTCGGCATGATTGTAGATCACTTTTAGCCGCACTAATCTCAAATACACTTCATAAGGAACTATATCTAAAAAAACTTGAGCTAATTCCCGCAAAATTAAAGTAAACTTTTGAAGTAGCTGTAGCAACTTACAATTATTATTGATTTACGAAAAATTTCAATTTACAAAATTGATCCAGTTATTCAAAAAGAATTAAATAAAACTGGATGAAAAAAAGAATATAATTTAAAAGTAATGGGAAGGTTTTACTAGGTTTCAGTTTACTGCCACTTACAGTTAATCATGCATGTTCGCCATATTTTATGCTGTTCCGAGTAAAATATGCGATATGCTCACACTGCATATATACTTGGGGGCATATTTTATGCTACCTAAAATATACTCAAAAGCATATATATGCAATATGTTCAATGTCACATCCCTACTGATGACATGCTGCAGGCTACGGCTCATCTGTAGATGGAGTGATTGACGGGCAGGCGGCGGCAAAGAATGGCTAGGGAGAATGTCCAAGTGAACCTCACTTTGCCCGCCTGCTAGCCCGGCAACAGTGTATGTGCCCGTCGAAGTGACACTCAGAGTGTTGAAAAGAGTGTCAATGTATTCCCAGCTTTAGCCACTCAACCTCCCGTCGCCTGTTCGCCTTAAAAACGTTGCAGAGAAGACGCACCCAAACCCAAAGTTAAGTTCGGAGCAACTTAGCCCAGCGGTGGAGCAACGTCAACCTGCGGCGACAGGGAAGAGCCACCCGCACAGTCAGTAGCCGGTAATTGTGTTCAGCTAATATTATGGGCAGATGGCTAGAGCTGAGCTTTTTCTGTTGTGTCTTTGGAAGCTACAGTAAACTGGATACTGTTTATCGTTAAACTTAAACTAGGAGCTTTCTACTAGCGTGCCATGACTACCCTCGAAAATCAGTCGACCAAACTTAAATCCACGTTTTAGATATCACCTTCAGTATTAACTTCTAGGAAATACAATTAAAGTTAATACAAAGAAAAAATAATCACTAAGAATCCGTCAGAAAATGTAAAAATAATGGAGGTAATTAATCTCATTCTTAAAATCGATACATTAGTGAGTCTATGAACTAATTGATGTTTATGCTTGAGAAACTATTTCAGTAAATTAGGTTTATTCAGTGTCACGGTCCAAATCGGTGAGAATAAAATTGTCGTACTTTCTCCAGTGTCAGGAGTTCATATTGATTTCCTAAGTTTTATGATATGAATCAAATAAGCAGTCATTTTGATTTCACTTTATATCGATTGAAAAATTAAGGGCGTATCGCCTCCGAATTAAGAAGAAGGCAGACGTTCATGAGCAGAGTTATTGCAAGTAGACTTCCTTGCCTACACACCTCCCCCCGGCGCGCATTTACCTGGTAATCTGGAGAGCAAATCTTAATTTTTTCATTGGACTGCACTGGAAGCAAGAGTGGGCTTATAATTTCGACTGCTTATCAGTTTGTTGTTAGCACAGTATCTGTCATACAATGTTGATCTGCTACCGAGTTCATGTTAACATGATGTTTTGATTTTTTGACCACGAAGTCTTGTTTCAACCAAATGAAAAACTTTTGGGGTTCAGTATGTGAATTGTTGCTCTCTCAGAAATAAAGAAAGCCTTCTTTCCTTTAGATAGTAACTAAAGAAGAAAAATGGTTCTACTTCTAGACCCAAGAACGGGAAAAATGCTGAGTTGCCTCGAGACAAATATCCACATCTTCCGCAAGCCGAATAGTTTCAGGAAAATTACAAGGGTATAAAGTAACATTAGAATAAAAAGGGTGTAAAATAACCAAAAAAGACTCAGATTAGGCTACGAGGTACGGAAAAGTGATTTTGCTACACGACACTGCCTCATCACTCAATCCTAAAAACATGAGAGAAACCATATTTCTTCACTTAGCCAAGACTCAAGTCCTAACCGCCCGTACTCCTCTGATTTAAATCCTTCGGATTGATATCTGTTGTGGTCGATGTAGCACACATTTTCCATGGAACACTTCAAAAATACCGCGTGGGTCTAAATTATCTTGATGACTGGACGACCTCGGGAGGTGAATAATTGATCAGGGAGGATAGCCATTATTTGAGACTGAAGGGCAGAAAGTACAGGGTGTCCTTAAAGTCTCTGTGCAATTTCAAAAATTAATATCAAATGCCATTACGAGGATATTTCATTCAGATTTGTTATATTATATTCAGCGTTGATTAAAGTTTCTTACCTCAGTTAGTAGACTTCTACATAGGCACCATTATAGTTGCATGATCCATAGTAAGACGGTACTCGATTTCTTCCCATATAGCAAAGCTTTCTCAATATACCGCAGTCTTCGTGTAGGAGTTGGTGAGTTAGGAAAACGTTCGGGGCTACTTTACGGCTGTTGGTGGTGAAAGCGCACGAGACAAAATGAGCCTATGCATGGGTGACGAGAGCTTATATGTGCTCCTGGGTCGGGCGGTACAGACCTCCCCCTGTTCAAAATTATAAATTCTAAAAATTCAAAATAATCGATAAAAAATAAAGTATTCAATCGATAATGCATGTACGTTAACAACACACCGCTAGTTAAAATTCAATAATACCCTCGAATATCAACCAAATTATGAATGAAAACCAACAGTACACTGAGATAAAATATTGGGTCATTTTGACACACTTAAGTGCGTCGTACGTTTGTCACAAAACCGGCACAGAATTGTGTGTCATGGATGCGACATGACACTCTTTAGTGCGTCGCATGACACACTTAGGACAGACATAATACACCTAGGGGAAATCTACGGAACCTAAAACATAGATTTAACTCAATCCTACGATGCCCATCTGATTTGCCGGTGGATTAAGGAAAAGTATATGAAAAGTATATGAAAAATCAATGAATTATTCGACGATTTTGTTGTACCACCCCTTGAATAACTAAATTATCACAATATTTCCACAGAAAAAAAATTCAGTTCTTATAAAGTCAGATTATTCTGCAATTTTACAGAAAACATTAAATATTTCATACCGTTGTGTATAAATACTTCATGATTTTATTCGAAGTTGAACAAATTAATTGAAATCTGCAAATAAATTGAGAGCGTATTCAAAATTATCCTCCCACGCAACAGTGTTAAATGTATTTTAACACGATATATGAGTTCGAATAATCGTGATGGTTTCAATGCCTATATGTTTATCCAATGAAGAAAGCACTGATTTATTCATTCAAATAAAACAGCATCATTTCAGTTCACCCATTTTATTCAAAACAGAAATCATACATTTTCTCTGTATATAACTCTCGAAAAATTAATAGTTGAACTCTAAACAATGAAAAAGGTGAACACCAATTCAGAATTGTATGTTTATTCACTTAGAACTAGAAGTGATCAAAATTATTCAACGTTTGTTAGCACATATACGTATAGTCAAAAAATGTTCTAACAATCACAAACAATTTTATTTTCCACTTCCAGTTTCATATGTAACTTGAAAAATTAAGATTTCGAGCTTCGGTACATGAATTCTCTATTTTGAAACAAAAAATCCAACACCTACTATAACGCACAATTAAAATTCTAATTTATCACAATGCATTTAGAAATTTCAACTTTCATTTTACACACGAATAAAATAAAAGTTCGTCTATCAATCGGAGATCAAGTTAATGAATGGTATTATAACAAGAAGACTAAATGGAAAAAATATCTACATCTGTATGCACATTGCCCAGTAAATCTAGAGATATTCAAACGAACGAAAAAAATTAAGTTCTGCTTTTAGTTTTATAGTTAATTTACGTTCTCGTAAAATTAAACATGTCTAACACTAACTATGATGAAAAAGTTTCATTTTGAAACGCAAAAAAAAATTTCCAAACACTTATCTCGCACAAATGAAATCCTGATTCATCTACATACAGGATGGTTTCATTTTAATTCAAGAAAAACTTAAATAATGCTTACTTTTACAGGTAAAGTTATTCACTTTTACTCAAGTAACAAAATAAATGTGATGAATAAAATATTTGAATAAGTATTTACAAGTTCCAGAACAAATCCAAG